>CAWUFW010001864.1:1336030-1939045 GCA_963921515.1 Calotriton arnoldi
TTTAGGCTTGTTAGTCCCTCCTCCTGATGGCCATGTTGTCATTTGTATCCTTCCCTGGCTATTGACCCCTTTACTCCAACACTATTTTCTGCCCTATGTCCCCTCCCAACCCCCTCCCGCAGTTCGTGACTTTTCGCCCCACCCTCAACCCCCCACTCCCGTTCGTGCCTTCTTAAACGCCTGCAGTCCCATTTCTAATGCAATACGTCTCGCGTAAATGCGAGTCGTATTGCAATGCAAATGCTTGTTTTAAAGTAGTGCGCAGTCATTTACTGGCAGGCCGGATGAAGCCGTAGTGTACCGGAAGTGACATCCCTGGGGTGCACTGGAAAAGAACCCTCGGTTGCTCCGGAAGTCTTGTTTTACGTGGAGCCTGAGCCAGCACGCTAGCGCTGCTCTGTTTAGTTTCATGTTCCCACCCCCCTCCCGCTGTCCGTGTTCCTTTTGTTCCCGCCCCCCTCCCGCTGTCCGTTGTCTCGCAGCTCGTGGGCTATGGACGTGCTTTTGATGACCGCTGCCATCACTGGTGATGGCCGCTGGTTAAGGTGTGCAGACAATGTCCTTGCGCATCTTATATACATTAAACCTACGAGCCGGGGGCTGAGGTGTACCAACTAACGGCATGTGCATATAAACACCACCAATGACCACGGGGTCAGGTTTACATACTAATGCCATGCTCAGGGGACATTTAGTAAACCTGTGGCTCAGGTGTGCTACCTAAGGCGCGTGCCTATGCAATCCCTTGTACATCACTGGTGATGGCCGCGGGTTCAGGTGTGCAAACAATGGCCTGGCGCATCTCCTATCCATTAAACCTACGGCGGCGGGGTCTGAGGTGGAGCTGCCAGGGTGGAGGTGCCGTTGAGGTCAGCGTGTTCCTCTATCTCACCAGCTGCCCGTCCTGGGAATTTACCACAGTGACGCGGTATTCCGGGTGGCACAGCTGGGCCCACGCCACTTGAGTTTCACCTTCAATCCCTCACTTTTGCCAGCAAAACAAGCCCCCCGCTCTTTATGAATACTCTGAATCCCGAGATGCCCCTTTAACGCGAAATTCTCCAAGGCATGCAGGTTACGCGATGTGCAAAAGGTAGGAAAAGGAACGGATACTCACTCGTTCAGAATTGTGCAATAATCCCCAATGTGCAGTGGGCGGGCGGTGTTTGTGTATGTTTGTATATCTTTAAGAGTCTGGCTGTATATTAATCGTATTGTAACATGTTGTATACCTTGGGGCGGGTGCGAGCGTGCAGTATTTAATTGCGCGAGTATCCACCCTGTGTGTGAGTATGTAGATGCAGTGTCCATGTTTGTCTGTCAGTGTGTGTTTGGGGTCCCATGCGTGCGGCGCTCCGAGGGTCGAGGTCCCGTGCGCAGGCTTTCACCAGTGTTTAGGAAGCCAAGCGGTCTCGGGACCCCAGGCACAGCTCCCGCCCCTCCCCCTTCCTCCAGACATCCCCTCTCACAGCTCTTGCCCTCACTCGCCCCAAACCTTCCTTCCCTGCTATTACCCCGGTCACTCCCCCATCCTTGTTCTACCCTCCACTTCGGCACTCCTGGATTTTGAATCTCCCGCCCCCTACTCCCTCCCGCCTCATTTCATTACCAAGCATTGTGGTTATCTGCTTATATGCTTGCTTGGTCCTCCTTTGTGTGCATCGTGTTGGAGCTTGTGCAACACTTTTACTGCTTTTCTGTTGCTTAAACGATCCAAAGTGACGCAGAAGAAGGAAGGATAATATGGTGCATGGCTAAATACTTATAAGGTCCCAAAGGCGAGACCGATTGCATTGCAAATGCTTGTTTTAAAGAGACGGTACTGAGGTTTGTTAACAGCATCTTTTCTCAGATGGTACTTCTGACTATAATGTCACCTTTGAAGCGTTTTGAAGGGTTCTGTACATAAGTACACAACTAAATTTCACATGAATGCTGAGGTTTACTTCAAATGAATGCCATTGCTTTGAGCAATGCACCCTAATCTTCTCTCTAAGATACAAAAGAAGCCAGATTATTGGTAGACATGGAAAATTCCTCTTGTAAATATACTAATGATTGTAAACTGGAAAGTGAAAAAAGGAATGCCTCATCACGCACCTGATATCAATAGAGTCTAATCCCTCGGATTCGTGTTGTTTGCTCTTTCCTGACTGACTCTGACACAAAATCGGTGAAGATCAAAATACAAGGCTTAACCTGCAGACAATTAAAAAGAAATGCTTTCATCTGCTTTTCAGTGACGGGTCGCTCTCGTTTTGATCTATCAAAGCAACAGAAAACGTAATTGAATAGACACATTTGGCTTTTTAAATAAAACATTTCCTTTTCCTCTTCTATTTCAACGCGTCTTTAGCTGTCTGAGATGAAACAGTGCTTCAGCATTTTGTCACCATTTGCTATTGTATAAACAAAAGAGATGGCCATAAATACAATTGCTTCGTGTTTATTTTTTTGCACTTACTAATAGCATACGTTTGGAGGTCTGTCTCTGCTCTGTCTCATGTTATGACATTGATGTAAAGCACAGTATGTACTTTTCAGTTAACTGTTGCACCCTTAGGCCTTCTGAGTGGGTTAGTATGCTTTGTACCTCTTTAAATTGTTTTATCTGGTTGAAATTTGGTTAAAAATGCAAAAGTACCAGACAGAGGAAATAGCTGATGGAAATACTCTGATTGTATGCCAGTAATCTTCTTACTCTGAGTCCTTTTCTACTTGCCATTGTTCTTAAAGGGGAAGGCTCCCTGAAAAGGCTCCTTCATGCATCTGTAGCCTCCTCGAAACAAACATAGGGGCATATGTACAAGGAGTTAACGCTGCCGTAGCATCAATTCTTTGACGTTACGGTGGCTTTTTTTTTATCGCTGTATTTATAAGTTATCGCCGTATTTACAAGTTGCTGCTAACCACAGTTAGCGGCAGTTTTCCGGCGTAAACGTGCGATTTTCGGATCGTCAGTTCTGTTAGCAGGACTTAACCAAAATGAGATGCATGGTGGGTGTTCCCATGTAAAAATTGCCGCTAACCCCACTTCGCGATGTTTACAAGGAATTCCTTGTATGGTGCAAAACCAAAAAAACTGCCTCTAACTCCAGTTAGAGGCAGTTTCTTAAGACCAGAAAATAGCTGGTCTTAAAAATGGTGCAAACACTTGGGGCCTCATTTCAGAAGGTTTTGGTGCTGGACAGCGCTGCAAGGAATGTTGCTGCGCTGCGCTGCACTGCGACAAAACTACAGGGCAGGAATGCGCACCATCATTAAGATAGGGCGCATTCCTGGGCCTCATTCATGAAAAGTCTTGCATTGCTGCGACAAAATAGTGTTGCAACACTTTTCACTACACCCTTTTTGCGATATCATGGATGCGCTGTATTTACTGTACAGCGCTCCATGTCGCAATTAATGACAGATACATCTGGAATCCTGACGTATCTGTCAGCGCATTGCTGCAGTTGTGGCACGAGCATGACCCAACTCCAACAATGCATGGGGCCAGCCTATCCCTGTGGCACTGCATCACCCTTACGCCTGCCATGAGGCCATGAGGCAGGCGTAAGGTACTTACGCAGTGGTGTCCTACAATTATTGCAGTGAAATCTGATGGACTTCACTGCGCCACTCCTTTGAGGCTTCATTGCATGGGAACACCCACTCTGCATACATCATACCTGATGCAGGTATAATGTGGCACAGGGCTTCACAAGGTCACGCATATGCCTAGATGCGTCACTTTGCAAATACGGTGCAATGTGGTGCAAGAATCACGCTGCAAGTACGTCAAGGAAATGACGCACCGGCGGGGTGAAACTGTCAGAAGGGGCTCATGAATAAGCCCCCCTGTCTTTTTCCCCTAAGTTGGCGCACATGGTGCAAGGCTGACTGTGTTGCGGAGTTGATTGATGTTGTGGCTCCATCTCTTCTCGAGATGTCTGCAGGTGGGGCTGGACTAGTGGGGGGGGAGTGAACCAGTTGGTCTTCTTGGAGTGTTTTTTGCATGGTCTTTTCTTGAGGGGTGCCAGGGTGTTGGCGTAGTTGGAGATCCATCGGTGGAGGTTGCGCGCTGCGGAGTTGGCTTCTGTAAGCGTTGGCGGAGCAGTGGTGCTGAGGGAATTGACAGGAAGTTCTTCCGTGGCATTGATCCAGCCGCAACGGGGGGAGGGGCAATGATGACGAAGGTGTAGGGTGGGCGTGGTGAACGCATGATGTAAACAGTGATGGTCGGTACAGGAGAGTCCTGTGGTGTGGCTGTAGTTGAAGTTCCCCCTGGTGGAGAAGATGGGCTTGAACATGTGTCAGGCTATGTGGGTTGGTGCGGTGACTAGCTGCTTGAGTCCGATGTTGGCGAGGTTCCCCAGGAGGGGGGTGGTGTTCTGGTCACTCGGGTTGTCCAGGTGGAACTTGAGGTCTCCGAGTGGGATGTAGTCGGGGATGGGAGAGGCCGGAGTGCGATGAGGTCTACAATGGCAACAGTGAATGGGCGTTCATGGCCCAGGGGGCCTGTAGATGAGGGTACCTCGGAGGGTGGTATTGGGGTTGGTCCGGATCTGGAAGTGGAGGTGTTCCAAGGTCACCGTCAGGTCTTTAGAGTGCATGGTCAGTGAGAGTGTGCCTGTTTTAGACAATGGCAATGCCTCCTCCTGGCCGCTCGGGGTGGTCCTTGCGGGTGAATTTGTAGCCATTGTGAATGATGATGGCGAAGTCCGGTCCAGAGCAGAGGTTGGTCCAGGTTTCTGTGAAGAAGGGGATGTCTGAAGAGGTGGCGTCGAGGAGGTCCCAGATTTCTGTTGCGTATTTGTGGAGGGACCGCACTTTGAGGAGGATGAAGTTGAGTCAGTCGGCTGGGCGGCAGGAGGCGCTGGTGTGCTGATGTGGCATAAGGTGCGTTTGCAGTTTTGACAGGCGCAGGGTGCAAGAGAATTCTACAGTGTTGCTAGATGGCAGGCGGTGGGGTGTCCAGGGTTGATGGTGAGGAGGGTGCTGGTGTGGTAGTGGTGGAGTATCCGAGAGGAGGGACCTTGGTGCTAGACGCGGTCCAGGGGCGGACGGACGCAGACGGGCTTGCCTTTGGCACACCAGTGGTATGCCCGCTGCGCATGGCCGCACAGCGGCTGCCATTATGTAGTGCTGCGGGGGGGACTGGATAGCTGGGAGGTGCGAAACACGTGAAAGGACCCTGGAGGGGGCAGGGCCACGGGGGGAGCAGGGGTTGTAAATATATTTGATATAACTTCTTACCTCGAGGCCGGGTACCGCGTCTTCTGTGCTCCTGCTCTCCTGAGTCTGTTTCCAGGTACAGGAAGCAGGCAGCCAGGCTCCCTCACCTAAGCCAATCAAAACGCTGCAATGCAGCTTTGTGATTGTTCCTGAGCGCCGTGCCAAGGCGTTCAGCCAGGGGCTGGAGGGGTGGGCATGTTCTCCATGCAGGCTGTAATACAGCCTTCATTGCAAACAGGGATGTGCGCATGACTGCTTTGGTCAGACTGAGAGGGCCGACCAAACAGTCATTGCACACTTGAGGGGGCATACTACTCCACCCCTGCCCTGCTCCGTGGGTAGAGCAGCCCCACCCACCCTACCGCCCGCAAAGGAAACATAGCAGGAGTACATCAGTAAGTTAGCATCATGTTATGTTTCCTCTTCTTGCACTGCTTGAAAGCAGTGGAGCGACGCTCTTCCGCCATAGCGGATGAGCCACCACTGGGGGTGCTTCACCCACAGGTGCTTGGCCTGGGCCCCACTCAACCCCGGGCCTCCTCCGCTACGCGTCCCACCTTCTCCTCACCTGGATATTGACACCGTGGCGCTATCTGCTGCACTCTCTCCAAATCTGTGACTCAGCCAGCAGGAGCCTCAGCCAGGTGGGATTTCACAAGCCAAGGTACAGCAGTCGCTGCCAAGTCCACTGGGGAACATCCTGATGCAGGTGATGCAACAGGGCCCCCTTAGACATGAAGTTGCAGTGCTCCCGCCACACAAGTTTGGCGCAGCTCAGGGGCCTCACCCTCCACAGCGTCCGGCCAGTCAACATCCTCCGGCCTGTGATGCAGAGAGGAGCAGCCCAACATTGGTAATCTCCTCCATGCACCCCGGTGAGTGGTGGTGCGTGGTATGCGATGCAGACCTCCCTACGTTGGTGCGCAGGAGCACTTCTACCATTCACAGCTCCAAGGGGCACCAGGCAGTCTTCTCACACAGGTCAGCAACGTGTCTCCATGCGACCTGGCAGACTTCAACACCAGGTAAGGCCGATTGCCGATGCCTCAATGTCTATCATCATGGCCCAGCTACTCCACAGCACCTCTGCATCCCACTCCGGGGCCCAGACACAAGCCCAGTGAGGCCTCTGGGACCCGGGGACTGCCTGCGCTTTCAAGGTTTTGGATGCCATGGTGGTGCAAGGAGTGCGCAATGATAAGTGATGCATCACTGGTTTTGCCCAGCAGTGCGCCTCTTTTCATGATTGTAGCCCTGGATTTCCTCTTCCCCTGGGACTCTGGCTGGTCATCCTGGCTGTTGGGGGGCATGAGGGGGTTGTTGATCTGCGCTGCACTTGGCCCTGGCTGCTCCAATCTGCATTCCATTGGTTTTGTTTCCTATTTTTCATTGGAGGTGGACTTATAGGCTATTTTTGTCATCCAGAGGCAAAAAAAGTCACGTTGGGCTGACTAGCGTGAGTTTTTTGCCCGCAAATTGACCTTTCGCCAGTTTTCGCCCGCTAACGCCAGAATTTGTATCGCCTTCACGCTAGTGTTAACAGCAGTTTTCACCACGGCTACCTGAAACTTGTGAATACACCGCTAACAGGGCAATAGTTTTTGGTGATAGTTTGCGTTAAGAAAACTGCCGCTAACTAGCATTAGCGTTAGTTACCGGCAGTTCTTGTACATATCCCCCATAATCTTTTTAAAACTCCTTCTTTGCATGGGAGTATCACCCTCCTGTGCCCAACTTCTCAGCAGGGTGCCATGATTAATTCACACATAGCTCCGCCAGGGAGTTTTGGGGGAAGCAGCATTGTGACGTGAAGTGTAAGGCTCAGCATTATCAAGACTAACCATGAATAACCACAGAATTACCACAGCATTGTCCTGGCCTGCTTCTTGATGCTTCTTCATTGGGCGCACCCAGCTCTGATTGAGGTGTGCGCCTGACTTTGAAAAAACAGTATTGTCCCTTGTGCATGTATGAACTTGTGCATACCTGTACTGGGACAGTGCAGCAGTGGAAGCCAGACCAGCGGTTTCAAACTGCCAATCAGCCTTTCAATGAAGAAAATGGCCTTAGTTTAAAAGGCAGGTACGTTGTGTAACTGCACTCATGTCAGATGGGAAGCCTAGGGGATGACGAGGGCCCGTGCTGACCTCCTGAGTGGCACACAAAAGATGTGCCTCACACCAGTCTGTTTGCCTTTTTGTCACTGTCAGTAATATGGTACAGGCACTTGGGAAATCTTTGTGACTGTATAACAAAAATAGCAAAACAAGTTTCTGCACCCCTTCTGTAACAGCAAAGTGCCCAAGTTGAGCAAAGCCCCTGATGCACCTTCAGGGTTTTTCAGTTGTACAGCCCCAAGAGTCTAAACATCTATCGTGCAATTTGTGATAAATATATGAGGTGATACCCAGGTGGTCATCCTGCAAATGTCCCTCAAAGAGACATCGCAAGCAAAGTCCAAGCTTCTGGTGGACTAACCTTGCACATCCAATTTGAGTTTAACCCCTACTTGTTCATTGTTGATGTAATCCACCTACTCATGGTGGTGGTGGGATCTATTGAACCCTTGTGCTCTAGCCAAAAGTAATGAAGAGTGACTACTAAAGCTGAATGAAATGTGTGTTGCAGGTGGATCCCAACACCCCCCCTCACATCCAAAGCATGAAGACAGATTCCAACATGCAAAGCTGAACCTAGTTTCAAAGACAAAGGGCCATAATATCAAGAACGGGCGATAACATTATCGCCGCTTTAGCGGCAGGAAACTGCGGCTAAAGAGGCGATAAGGGGCTTGATAATATGCCCTATAGAATTCCAATAGAAGCCCAGGTTTGATGTCTTCACACCAGAACCTGGGCTTCTATTGGAATTCTATAGGGCATATTATCAAGCCCCTTATCGCCACTTTCGCAGCAGTTTTCTGCCACTAAAGCAGCGATAATGTTATCGCCCGTTCTTGATAATATGGCCCAAAGGGTATTGCGCTGGCTCAAGTAAAATTCATACAATATGTTAGATACAAGAGTTTGGAACAAAGGATCACCCCTTCAGTAAGGAGTGATCCAGCGCTAACAATAAAAATAATTCTCCTATTATGCTTTGGTCATCCAGGTGCAATTATTTCTCTAACACACACTCTATATCCATATGACGGTGGGGCCCATAACACTGCATATACATTCACTTACTCATTTGTTCCCTGGATTTCCTCCGTCATGAACCTAGGAGAAAAATGATTCGCTAGAAGGAGACGGGATACCTCTTTTATAATGACATAATATTTCTCATTTGCTTTTAAGGTATTCCGCTCATTGGTCGATGGACCAACTAGTAGGAATCAGTTGATGGTGATTAAGACCAGCTCAATCACAATGAACTCTTTTACCATTTCATTATTAATCATTAAGCTAAAGAAAATCACTGAGTCATTTGTTTAAAGAATAATAAAGTTTATATAAAGTTTTGAATGCAGGAAAATTTAGATTAAGCTTATTATTCAGATCATTGCATTTATCATCAATATAAGAATAACTTGAAATTGCGAGGCACCTTTATTAGACGGAAAAATGAGGTTATCATAATAAGAACTCTATAGATCAATCTATCTATCTCTCTGGGAAAAGCCTAATAATTCTAATAAAAATCTATCAAATAAAAGTTCTCCTAAAGCAGCATCTTTTTACTCAACTGGAAAAGGAAAATAACAGCAGCAGCATCAGGTCGTCAGCATCAGCAACCGCAACTTCTCCCATCTACAGCATCTAACTTCTCCAGCATCTCCCGCAGCATCCCGCAGCATTCTAACCCCTCCCACCAAGAGTAGGTCTTCTTATACCCTAATTCTAGCTTACAGCATAAAATATTTCTTCTTACATGGCGCGATTCATTCTCATTGGTCAAAAACTCAGGTCCATATACATTTTAATCAAAGTTCCTGGTCTTAACCAGTTCCGTGTGGAATGTCCATGCAAGCATCGTTTCCCACAGTTCATGCACTTGCTCATCCGTTTCGATCAGTCCAAATTGTATCTTTTTCTGTTACATTTTGTGTAATACAGTTCCGTCTATTGATTCAACCAGGCTTCTCACGCTTCTTGCTGATCATCTTGGCACACATCTGCTCAGAAGGGTCACAACAGCCTTGACCATACTTTCATCTTAGCCTCTCGGCATCAGCACGTGATCATCCCTTTTCCACAGCCTCTCTCCTCTATCACATGGTCTCATCCGCTCATGCGCACTCTAATAACTCGCGGCCATTTTATATTGCTGCTCGGCAGGCCTAAGCGCACTATTTTCAAAGATAAACAAAATGTTATTAAAACAGAGAAATATAAACCCTTTCGTTTCCCTCCCGTCTTTCTACGTACCCCAATTAGGTATTACCTAGCAGAGGCAACATATAAAGCTGTCCCTTACTTACCATCGCTTTATTTTGCAACCACACGTTTTATTTAAAAGCACAAATCATGCATTTATTATTTATTTAGTACGCAAATATTATGTTATGTTAGATACGTAAACAATTATAAGTCAATTAATTTACACACTGAATTGCGTGTTACCATTAACCCTTAACATACTTTTTTGGTTATTTACTTAAACGAACATGTTTATTAATATTGTACGGAAATATTAGGAGGTTAAAATTTTTACATTTACCCTGCTCCATCAACTCCCCCCTTTGGTGATTTTTAATATCACCACAAAAACCCAAGTTATACAATTTTCTCAGACAGCATATATCTTTTATCCATTTGCTTTTGTTAGTTTACACAACTGTGTCTCTTTCAACTTGTTTCTTCGTTTTCTTGTACATGTTCTCTTTTATTTCTTCTAACTCTATTTCACCCATTTCTCTCTCTCTTTCCTTGTTCATCATGTTTTCTTTTTCTAGCTTATTCTGCCTTCTTCTTCTCTTTATACAAGTTATTGCAAGCTTCAGTACTAATATTATTATTATTATCACGGTTGCTATTATTATAACTTTCCCTATTATTAATCCACTCATTCTTGTTAACCAATTTGTTACAGAAGAAAACCCTTTACCAAGTTTTCCCAACACACTTTCAACCTCCAGTGGAACAAGTTCTTTGTGCAAATTTGTAATATTTGTTATATACTTCTGTATATTTTCGCTCTTATCTGGAATGTAAGTGCAACAATGTTGGACTTTCAGCATTCCACAGACTCCGCCCTCTTTTGCCAAAAGAATGTCAAGGGCAAGACGATTTTGCATCACCATAGCTCTCATGGCAACCATCTCGGTATTTACCATTAAGAACCCTCCAGCAGTATCTGTAGATAAACGATCTACCACTGTGGATAATTTCCGAATTCTAAATGCATTCAAAGATATTCCCACTGCTGGTATCAATGCACCAAAAATATCACCTACTATTTCTGAAAAACTTTCCCTTTTTCTACGTGTAAAGGTATTTATCATTTTGTGTGTTCCCTTTTCTTTTCTATCCACATGAAAAATCTTTGGAAAGACCAGGCCTAAGTAGCATGACCCATACCAATGGTCCGGCAACCTATAATAAGCCCTATTCCCGCAAACGTAATAAATCCCTGGAAATATTGGATCTTTTCCCCCTTTGAATCCCCATCCACCTAAAATTTGGTAATTGTCATGGCATTTGCTGGAACCCACAAAATAATTGTCATATCTTGTCTTATTTCTTCTAATGCACAACCTTCCCTGTTGGGGCCAATCCAGAGTCATAGCTGCATTTGTCTTTTTCTTGTCATGATTGTCTTCCTCAAACGCCGAAAGAGGTGTTTTTGTCTCTTCTACCACTTTTCTTTGAAATTTCACTCTTCTCTCTTCAACCATCTCTAAAAATACCTTTTCTTCCTTCTTTAACTCACAGGTAAGGTTGTACCTAATTATACTATCTAATGTTAAAATCTTATCTTCTAAGAAATATTCTCCAAACATCTTTCCCTCTTTTATTTTGTTAAGCTCGGGAACTACAGAAACTTTTGCAAAAATCTTATTTATGTCAGTGTAATAATATTCTAATCTACCTGTTTTATAAAATAAGCTTGCTAAAACACTACATGTTATTCCATATGTCAAAGGGAGGTGATGATAAGTCACACCCTCTGCTACAGATGCAGGCAACTGCATACAAACATAGCAATCTCTTACATCCATTGTTTCTACATACTCATACAGTAATTTAGTAAAATCATTCTTTGAAAAATCTGTTTTTGATTTGTCCTTATGTAATTCTGCACTACTCTTTAAAATGACTGGCTCTTGAGTGTTAGCTCCTTTTTCTTTCTCAGTGTTATTAGACTTTTCCACTACAGCTAAACTAATTGGAATAGTTATTGCTAAAACCACCCATACTGTTATTAATAAACCTGTACAAAAACAGCACATCTTGCACCATCTACTTAAAAACTCACATCTACACTTTCTATCTCTAGTATTCTCCATTTTGTCTTCTAACCTTATTTAATTTGTTTTCTAGAAAATTGTGTCACTACACCTCAGAAATGACTTGCTTGCCACTCTGTACTTCCAATATTTTGTCTTTGCTTGGTACTTTCTTTTAATTCTTTCTCAGAATTCTTTCTCTGTCACATCCGGTAAATTCGTCAGTTCAGTGTTTTGTCAAATCCGGTAAACTATCTAAACTTCAGTTTGTTGCTCAGGTTTGTTGCACTTCACTTTCTCCCATCAGGTTTCTTTGTTCTGGGTTTTCGTGAGTGTTCAATTTTTCTTTGTGACTAGTCAAAGCACGATACAACCATTCAGGCGATCTATACTTTTGATTTACTTTCTTTATTCTTTTCGTTTTCTGCAAGTGTTTTCCACCTTGTTTTTCTTGCTCTTTTTGACTTGTTATTTCATTCACTTGTTCAGCACTTTTCCCATCCAACTTTATGATTCTGTATCTTAATTTTCTTACTCCGTTGGGCCAATTGTCTCCTTTTCTTGGCCTTTTTGCTTCACTTCCTTCTTCCTCTCTTTCTGTTTTCCAATTTCTTTTTCTTGTCTCTAGTTTTTCATTTCTTTCTTCTCCACTTTCTTCAGACTCTGGTTCAATTCTTTCGTTATTTCCTCTTATTTTGAAGCTTATAATTTCACTTTCATCTACTTGTGGTTCTTTTCTTATCTTCCTTCGTTCACCTATTTCTGTCCCTCCTCGAGGTTCTTCCGAATTTGTGTCAGTCTCTCTATCTGCTTCTAAAATTCCCTGTTCTTGTGTTTGACTATCTGTCCCTACTGCTCCTCGGGGTTTTTCCGATTTTTCTAACTTTTGGTTTGAAACTCTCCCTTCTTCATCTATTAATATTATCTGCGAAGGAATTTTACCACAACTTGTACTTGGTTGCTCACTGTCACTATTTTCTGGCTCAGTTTCTTCTCTTATGCTTTCAAAATTCCACTTTCTTTTTAGAATTTCATCACAATCCGAATGTTCTGTATCAGATTCTGAACTGGTGTCAGATATTTCCAGATGTCGACTTACAGGTCGATCTTCAAATTCTGGAACTTCAGCTATTTCCTATTTCCTCTTCTTCTTCTATCGTTGCACTTGTAGTTGGGTCTTCCAGATGTCGACTTACAGGTCGATCTTCAGGTTCTGGCACCCTGTTTGTCTCCTCTTCTCTTTCTGATGCTGAACTGTTATCTGATATTTCCAGATGCCGACTCACATGTCGATCTTTAGGTTCTGGAACTCTGATGGTGTGGCTGGCATGTACCCAATGTTTCACTCCTGCACACTTGACTGCGGTGGTCGTCACTAGGATCACTTGTCGTGGTTCGTCCCAGCGAGGAACCAAACAGTTTCTTCTCCGGTGGACTTTTATTCGAACCCAATCTCCTGGATTCAAGTCGTGAGCTGGTTTTCTTTCAAGAGTGGTCGCATCCGGTCCAACCTGATGAAACACAGAACGCACCACATCAGCCAATCCTTTGCAATAATCCAGCACTAGATCATCAGTTATAGTCAGTAGCTTGTTGACAGGTACTTGTGCTTGTCTCATTGCTCGTCCCATGATTATTTCATGTGGACTGAGTCCAGTTTTCCTTTCCGGAATACTTCTGATTGTCATCAGAACTAATGGCAAAGCATCTGGCCATTTCAGTCCTGTAGCTTGACACATTTTTCCTAACCTGTTCTTGATCGTTCCATTCACTTGCTCTACTATTCCAGAAGCCTCTGGTCTGTATGCACAATGCAGTTTCTGTTTAATACTAAGTGCTTCACAAATCAGTTTAACTAATTCATTTTGGAAATGTGTTCCTCTATCTGTTTCAATCGTGACTGGAAAACCATACCTAGGAATGAATTCTCGCAGCAAAAGTTTTGCTACCGTGATACTATCATTCCTTCTTGTTGGATATGCCTCCACCCAACGGGAAAACAAACAGACGACCACTAGGACATACCTCAATCTGCTGCAAGGTGGCATTTCAATAAAATCCATTTGCATTCTAGTGAAAGGACCCCCTTCTCGTCCTATTCTTCCTAGACTCACTACTGTCTTTCTTCCTGGATTTAACTGTTGACAAATAAGACATCTCTGACAAAGACTCTCAGCTATGGCTCTGAATTTTGGATTGTACCATGTTTGTCTAAAAAGTCTGATCATTGAATCTCTCCCAATATGGGCTTGCCCATGGTACATCCGTGCCATGTCAGAAATCATGCTATCAGGCATAACTGGTCTCTCATCCCTGTAAACCCATACATCAGTTTCTTCATGTTTTCTACATCCTGCTTTTAGCCAAGTATCTTTTTCTTCATCCTCTGCAGCTTCTTGTAACTGTCTCACCTCATCCCATGTTTCAATAGAGTTAGTAAAAAGCAAAGGACAAGAAATATGCTCTCTTTCGCGACATTTATTCAAAGAAACCACATTCTTTGCACAGTACTGTGCCATTTCATCAGCATATTTATTGCCAACAGTAATGTAGTCTTCCCCATTTTTATGTGCATTGCACTTCACAACAGCGATCTGTTTAGGCAGCTGTATCGCCTCAAGCAACTTTTTCACAAAATCTCCATTTCTGATGGGCGTTCCTGCAGACGTCAAGAAACCCCTTTGTGACCAAATCTGACCAAAATCATGCACGACCCCAAAGCCGTACTGGCTATCTGTCACAATCGTAACCCGTACATTTCTTCCCAACTTACATGCTTGAATCAGAGCTACTAATTCTGCAACTTGGGCAGACCGTACACCTTTCAGACAAGATGCTTCCAATACAGTTGCTACTGTGCAAACTGCATATGCTGCACTTAGAACTCCATCACTCGTTCTCAAACATGAGCCATCCACAAACAGAATATAATCTGATTCTTTCAAAGGCTCATCTCGGATGTCAGCTCTTGGTTTTGTACAGTATTCGAGCACATTCAGACAATCGTGATCTACTTCATCCATTTCAATCACATTCTCTTCATCTGGCAATGATGTTGAAGGATTCACATTCATACATCTGTCAATGGTCACATTATCTGCACTCAAAATTACCTTTTCATACCTAGTCAGCCGACTATGTGTCATGTATTGGGTTTTCGTTCTTGTCAAAAGAATTTCCACAGAATGGGGAACATACACTCTCAATGGATACCCCATCACTATGCCTTCACTCTGTTCCAGACTCACACAAGTAGCAGCAACTGCTTTCAAACATCCAGGCAACGCTTTCGCTACAGGGTCTAAAACAGCTGAAAAATATGCAATTGGTCTTTTCATAGTTCCATGTCTCTGCACCAAAACTGAAAATGCACATCCATCTCTTTCACTGCAATACAGCTCAAAATCTTTCTCATAGTCAGGCATTCCCAATGCTGGAGCCTCACACAATTTCTTTTTCAATTCTCTGAATGCTTTCATTTCTTCATCATTCATTTCAAAAGGATCTTTAACATCCTTCTTTGTCAGTTTCTGCAATGGTTTAGCAATCAGTGAAAAACCGCTTATCCATTGTCGACAATATCCAACCATTCCCAAAAACATTCTTACCTCTCTTTGTGTCATTGGAGCTCTCATTCCTTGAATCATTTTTATTCTTTCTGTCGTTATCTTTCGCACTCCTTTCTCAATTTTATGCCCTAAATACTGGACTTCTTGTTGACAAAACTGCAATTTTGAAGGGGACACTTTATGTCCTCTTTTTGCTAAATGATTCAGCAAAGCAATTGTATCATTGACACATGCTTCTTTCGTTTTTGATGCCACCAGTAGGTCATCAATATACTGAACCATTACTGACTTTTCTGGCATTCTTAGATCTTCCAATGATTTCTTTAGGATCTGATTAAAGATTGAGGGACTTTCTGTGTACCCTTGAGGAATTCGGCACCATGCCAAAATACGCTCTCCAAACCTAAACGCAAATATTGGCTGGCTATCTGGATGCAATGGAATAGAGAAAAATGCATGACATAAATCAATTACTGTGTACCATTCTGCTTCACGTGGAATCTGGTATAGAATCACAGCAGGGTTCGGTACTATTGGGCAACAAGGTACAACAATTTTGTTTACCTTTCTCAAATCCTGTACAATTCTATATGTTCCGTTTGGCTTTTTCAGTCCCATTATTGGCGAATTACATGGACTGCTCATGATTTCTTTTAGAATCCCTTGTTCAATCATTTTATTTATTACTGGCGTTATTCCTTCAATTATTTCTGGAGTCAATTTATACTGGGGCGTATTTGGGTAACTCGTTCCTTCTTTTACTGTTATTTTAACGGGATCTACTCCTTTCATTAATCCTACATCTTCTCCTGTCAAGTCCCACACTTCTTCTTTCACTGTCCTTTTCAACTCAATTGGGATTTTCTCTGCATCAAATACAGGAAACAAACCATTTACTTCTGGTTCTAAATTCACCATTGTCATTTTATACAGCACATCCTCATCTGGAGTCTGAAATGCAATTCCGTCTGGAGTACAATAAATTGTGCAGTTCATTTTGCACAATAAATCGCGTCCTAAAAGGTTCACGGGACTACAATCACACACCACAAATCGGTGCATTTCACTAAATGGACCAATTCTTACCTTTACTAATCTAGTAAGAGGCGTTTTAATTTGCTGATTGGAAACTCCAACCACTTGGATATGTTCACCTGAGAGAGGAAGATTTGGAATTTCCACTGACCTAACAGTAGAACGGGTAGCTCCAGTGTCAACAAGGAATGTTACATTTGCACCATTCACTTCTCCATCCACAAATGGACCAGACTGATCTACCTCTAGAGTTGCGCCAAGCACGCACTCTTCCCTCTCTCTTAGGCACCGTCATGAACTTTCATCCGTCTCATCCTCATCCTGTCGTAACAAATATTGAGAAATTGCAGCTGCACGCGACAACTGTTTTACCTGTTCTCCTCCGTAGAATCCTGTTTCTGCACTGTATTTCTGTTGGTTAACACTCTTGGGAAGTGGTGGTTGTGGCACCTGACCTTGTTGAGTAACTACCTCACTCTGCACCTGTGAATTTAATGATTGATTTTCCACATTAGGTTTTGGAGGAAATTTACACTCGTTTCTCCAATGTCCTAGCTTTCCGCAGTTGTGGCATGGCCACTTTTTCTTTGCCTCATCTATGCTCATTTGTCCTTTTCCTTTACCTATATTAGGTCGGGATTTAAACTGTCCTGTTTCACTACTAGTATTACTCAATTGAGCTTCTTGCTTCTCTGCAACTTTCACCTGTGCCCACATGGCTTTCTCTTTCAATTTACGCTGTTTACTCTCAATTTCATCACTGCAATACTTAGCATATCTCAAAACTTCATCCACTGTGCTATTCTGCCATCCTATCAAGTGCTGCTTAATCCTTTCACTTATCTCTGGTGTTAATCCATACACAAACCTATATACAAAATGACTCATGTCCTTCTCACTTAGTGTCTCATAACCACTATACTGTTTGAAAACCAACAACAATCTCTCATAGTAGGCGTGCACTGATTCTTTGCTTTCCTGCGTTGTTCTGTCTATTTTTACCCAATCTGTTTCTTTTGGTGGAATTTTATTCTTCAAAAAGGTAACTACTTGATCATACTTCCTCATCACTTCTGGACCTGGCGCTCCTGTTTTAGCATCCCTTGGATATTCTACAGTTGGCCAATCAATGGTAATCTTACATTCTGTCCACAAATCAGCAGGCACTACTATATCAAACAATCCATCCAGATCTATCCACAGCACTTTTGACACCTTAACAAATCTCTCCACTTGTCTGTACCATTCTACTGGTTTCTCTCTCAATTTTGGGAAGTCATTTGGAAATGACAGTATATCCTGTCTGGTCCATGGAACATGCACATAACTACTACCTGGTGTTTCTCTCATCGGGTATTCCCTAGCAACTGGTTCCCTATCTGTCACTGCAAAAGCTAAAGATGCTTTATCTGTTGTTTTCTCATTCCTCTTTGTCCATCTATTTCTCCATCTATCCACATCACCCCATTTTCTCAATAAAACAATCAGCTCTTTTATTTGGGTCAGTCTTCCTGATGTGTTCAAATTCTCTATGTCTTTCTCACAAAAATCTACTCTGTACGGTTTCTGCAACGTCCTCACTTTCACAAATTCTACTCCTAGTTCACTTGCAATATCTTCCAATTTGTCATGTAAATTTCTAGCTCTCCAAGTAAGACTCTTGCACAAAAACATAATCTCATCATCCTGATAATTTTTTAGTTTTTCTGTTCCAATTGTTCCCAAAATCAACTCTTCCATGTCTATTTTCAACCTAATTACATCTAATGGTTTTTCTTCTGGTTCTTTTGCTTTTAGCGCTTTCATCCATTCATTTAACTCTTCTGGAGTCGGACCTACAGGCGTACTATTTAATTCTATCCAATCACTGCTTCTTTCTGGTGTTTCTGATGCGGACTCTGTCACCATAGGCATTCTCCTAATCTCATTCTCATTTATCGTCAAATTTGTAGGTGGACTTGGTCTACACGTACTATCCAAATTGTGTACACCTTCATTATTCAATTCCATCCCTTCTCTTTTTCTTTGCAAATGTGAATTCATGGGAATCACTAAAGAATGTTCATTAATTTTCTGATTCTCAAAAATTGGCATTACTGGACCTATAGTTACTGGTACAGTTACAGCTTCCATATTCTTTGTCAATTCTCTTATTTTCTCAGTCAATTCTTTTGTCGTTTTTGCTAATTCAATTGCATTGTCACTTTCTGTCTCTTCATTTTGTGAAGTTTTAAATGTTTCTTGTGACCTATTTATTTCATTTCTTCGTTTGGGTTTTTATTCCTCCCAGTTTCCATTGGCGGTGCATTAGGTGTCACCACCGCAGAAGTCTGTTGGTATGGAGGTGGGTTTCTGTTTAAAATATCTTCCAGCAATTCGTCATCTGTTTCACTACCACCATACACATACTTTTCTACCACTACATGTTTCTTTTTCTCGGTACACTTTCTCTTTGCTTCTTCCTCAACCGCAAAAGCTGGAAACAAACCTCCCGCCATGTTAGCGTATCTCCAACGCTTTACTCTGTCCTCATGATTTATTCCCCACAACCTTCCAGGCAAAAACTCATGATTCTTTAATCCTCTGGATCTCTCTCGCTCATACATCTCATCTTCCCATTCCGTTAAAGCTTCAAACTGTGTCGGTCTAGGTCTAGGTTCTAACATTTCCATCTTTTCTCTCAAGTTCCGTAGTACAGCTACATTAAATGAACCATTCTCAGGAAAGCCAATGCTCCATCATTCTTGGTATATTTTGTCCAATTTTCTAACCATATGCATGTATGATATCCATATTTCAGCATCATATGTGAAGCTGGTGATTTCGGCGGAGGAATTATTTGTCCCTCTCTAGTCACTACCTTTTTGTCCTTCTTAAAGAAGTTCTTAACTTTCGACATCCATGACGTTTTCTCTTTTCCATACTCATAGTACGACATGATTCACAATCTTTTTCTCCTTAAACAATCCGCAATTCAACACTGTTCCCTATGCGTTATTTCAACCAATACTAGCGCGACTCACACCAACACTCCAATCACAGCGATTTCTGTCTATGGCGCACTGTCCAATCCCAGCGCGGCTTTTGTCTACGTCAGTCCTGCTCCTGTTCTCATGTGACTATCGCACTGTCCAATCCCAGCGCGGCTCTTGTCTACGTCACTTTTACTCTTGACCCCTCCTTTACAAAATTTATCGGCAATTTCTTTTTCAACAATTCTTTGTTAATTTACAACATTTAAAACATTTCCATTGTCTGATTCGCTAAACCGAAAAGATAGCTTTGACCATTCACACAAGAATTCTGTATTTTCCAGTAGGCAGCGTTTTACCTCTACCCTACCACAGAATTTTCAGTTTCACCGATAAAGTAGCACTTCCCTCTACCTTACCCTTCTTTCAAGCAATCAGTAAACCCGTTTCTCTGGGGATAAAACACATGTGGAGACTATACTGCTCCTGAGAATTAAGGCCAGAGTTTCACAAGAAAACCGATCACTATTTCACTTACACACCTTTTATACGCAAAATGTCCCTAATATAACACAACCTGCGTTATTACCAAAATGAACTCAGACAGTGTAAAATTCCATGTGACTTCTCTTGCCACACGTGTTCCACTTCCTACTTCCCGGAAGCGTGAAAACTTACATATAGCATAACGCGACTCAACAAAAAGTGTTAGACATAAACTTATCAATAATCTATAATCAAAAATCAATAATCACCAAACTAATCTATAGTAACCATAACTCTGCTACCAAGAAATCTGATCCAGCGCTAACAATAAAAATAATTCTCCTATTATGCTTTGGTCATCCAGGTGCAATTATTTCTCTAACACACACACTATATCCATATGACGGTGGGGCCCATAACACCGCATATACATTCACTTACTCATTTGTTCCCTGGATTTCCTCCGTCATGAACCTAGGAGAAAAACGATTCGCTGGAAGGAGACGGGATACCTCTTTTATAATGACATAATATTTCTCATTTGCTTTTAAGGTATTCCGCTCATTGGTCGATGGACCAACTAGTAGGAATCAGTTGATGGTGATTAAGACCAGCTCAATCACAATGAACTCTTTTACCATTTCATTATTAATCATTAAGCTAAAGAAAATCACTGAGTCATTTGTTTAAAGAATAATAAAGTTTATATAAAGTTTTGAATGCAGGAAAATTTAGATTAAGCTTATTATTCAGATCATTGCATTTATCATCAATATAAGAATAACTTGAAATTGCAAGGCACTTTTATTCGATGGAAAAATGAGGTTATCATAATAAGAACTCTATAGATCAGTCTATCTATCTCTCTGGGAAAAGCCTAATAATTCTAATAAAAATCTATCAAATAAAAGTTCTCCTAAAGCAGCATCTTTATACTCAACTGGAAAAGGAAAATAACAGCAGCAGCATCAGCTCGTCAGCATCAGCAACCGCAACTTCTCCCATCTACAGCATCTAACTTCTCCAGCATCTCCCGCAGCATCCCGCAGCATTCTAACCCCTCCCACCAAGAGTAGGTCTTCTTATACCCTAATTCTAGCTTACAGCATAAAATGTTTCTTCTTACATGGCGCGATTCATTCTCATTGGTCAAAAACTCAGGTCCATATACATTTTAATCAAACTTCCTGGTCTTAACCAGTTCCGTGTGGAATGTCCATGCAAGCATCGTTTCCCACAGTTCATGCACTTGCTCATCCGTTTCGATCAGTCCAAATTGTATCTTTTTCTGTTACATTTTGTGTAATACAGTTCCGTCTATTGATTCAACCAGGCTTCTCACGCTTCTTGCTGATCATCTTGGCACACATCTGCTCAGAAGGGTCACAACAGCCTTGACCATACTTTCATCTTAGCCTCTCGGCATCAGCACGTGATCATCCCTTTTCCACAGCCTCTCTCCTCTATCACATGGTCTCATCCGCTCATGCGCACTCTAATAACTCGCGGCCATTTTATATTGCTGCTCGGCAGGCCTAAGCGCACTATTTTCAAAGATAAACAAAATGTTATTAAAACAGAGAAATATAAACCCTTTCGTTTCCCTCCCGTCTTTCTACGTACCCCAATTAGGTATTACCTAGCAGAAGCAACATATAAAGCTGTCCCTTACTTACCATCGCTTTATTTTGCAACCACACGTTTTATTTAAAAGCACAAATCATGCATTTATTATTTAATTAGTACGCAAATATTATGTTATGTTAGATACGTAAACAATTATAAGTCAAATAATTTGCACACTGAATTGCGTGTTACCATTAACCCTTAACATACTTTGTTGGTTATTTACTTAAACGAACATGTTTATTAATATTGTACGAAAATATTAGGAGGTTAAAAATTTTACATTTACCCTGCTCCATCAGGAGCATCCTGGCTTTACCATCCCATCTGTACCCTCACTCACATAATGGTGATCACAATTATCATGCAACACTCACAATCCTAGCGTCTCGTATTAGCTTCTGCTCTGCTGATGCAGAAGATGACCCCATAGGTCAGGCCGGTTCTTCACTACACTCAACATGAAAAAAAATGAATGCCCATCATTTTACCCATTTTAGCTGCACCTATGTTTTTTATTCACATCTCACTCATCAGGTCATACTTTCCCTACCTCCCTCATTTAGTTATACTCCTGACATTCACTCTAAAACTGCAGTAGCAACCTTTCTCTTGATGTTCTATTTAAAGGCTCCCATCCTCCTATTAAATACCATATCATCCTGGGCCATATTGCTGACAAACTAGAGGTCTTAATTTATAATCAACTCACTCTCCTGAATCTTCAAGTCTTCCACATTACCTAATATCACTCTCCATTCACTTGCTGATTCAATGGCACTCACTAAGCACTTCATGCATCAATACACTGACCACCTCTTTTGGATAGATGCCAATACGCATCACCCACCCTCTTAAATTCTTACTGTGACTCCCATTCAGGCCTTTGTTATCCCTATGATTGAACCACCAAGAAATCAAGCATTCTCAGGTAGACCTTTACATCAGTTTCTCCTCTTTCGACTGGTTTACTTCTCCAACTCTAAGACACACCCATCTAAAATGCTGTTCTGCAGCTCTCATTTGCACCAGCTTCTAAACTACCATATCAGATAATGATCTAGACAACTTCGATATAACCAACAATTTGTTAAATCACTCATCCTTCTCATTTCTACAATTTTTTGTTCAACTTAATTATTTTACCATGAGACAAGTCCAACTTCGTAAATCAGGAAGATTGCTGCCTTTATTTACAAAGCAGTCTACTATGCTGCTCTATTTCTTTGCTACCATTGTCATCCTTTTAACTGTTCTATGGTGAGCGAACCTCCCCTGTGACTAAAAAATGATTCACCATCAGCTACCACCCCTAGGTTAAAAATCTCTCTTCCCCATTCAACTTATTGCACTCTTGACCTCAGACGTCTTCTCCCATTTGACCCTATCCTACTAGGAGATATTACCATTAAGTACAACAAGATTTCAGGCCATGCCACTTGGAACTTGAGTTCGGGATATCTTATTGACTTCCTTATTGCTTAGCCAATTTTTATGTTGAAACTAAAAGAGAAAGGACCTAGCTGGAGACTTCAAAACTAGAAAAGAAGAGATCAGCACTCTGATAGACCTGATCTTTGGACACCACTACTACCAGTTTTCCCCATCAGAGCTTTAAGTTGATTCTCAATGACATAACAGATGATGCTCTGACTTTAGTTAAGAAGACTGAAGCTCTCATTATGAGTGAGCCGATAAATACTGATACATGCAGAAACTCCTGTTACCGCACATATCAGAATTTTGATTTTTTAATTATTTATCATATTGTGGTACATAACGGGTGTCAAAAAAATGCACCCCTATTAAATTTAGGCAGGTCACACATATTTTGGTGGTCTAAGCACCAAAATCCTCATGTTATGCCCCATTTCAGGGGCAAAACTCATAAAAGATGATGTGATTATCTCCAATAAATTCCAAACACAACAAGATGATGGCTGGAGTGCTGAAACTTTTCAACCACTCACCCCCAGTCAAGAGATCTGGGTTGAATCCTTTCTTCTTTTGCTCACTACGCCACTCCAGTTTGGACCCAGCCATATGCAAATCAGTCTTGACCATGCTCCTCATGGGAAGAGTCCAGCCCGAACTGCCAAGCCAGGTCCTCCCTGGACTGGGACAAGCATTCTGGGATTGGTTTCGGGGTATCACCCCTCATCAGCAAGGCTAGCTTGAATCCAGTGGCACAGCAAGCGAGGGACCCACGTCTGGGCATTCCCTGGGCCACTTAGTATGAACATAGCAAACACAACAAGATGATGGACGGAGTGGGCAAGATGGCATCTGATTAGAACGCCACCCTAGATGTTCCCTCCAGCTCCAGCCTCAACAAAGGAATGGCGGTGAAGAAAGTGGCTTTTACATGGTAAAAAAGGTGGGTGATATGTCGGAGCCTGCTCACCGGTCAAATCTAATCCGAAATTGGCTCCAGAGCAGCATCACGCCACGGGGACCACGAGTGGTGGCTACAGCAGTATTGCAGCTGGCCCGCAGCATTATCTGAATTATTTACCAAAGAATCAAGCAGTGCTTCGTTTTGAGAATGCCGCCAAAAGTGAGTAAACCCATGAGGAAGCGGGTTGAAACTACAGCTCCGGCACCTGCACGTTCATCGACTCAGCCTCGGCGGGGTGCTGCAGCCAGGAAGATGGAGGATGCATCTGCTCCAGTGGTGGAAAAGTCTGGCTTGGAGGCTGATCCTCGGGAGCAAGGTTCACAGAACGCCAGTGGAATTTTGCAGAAACATAAGGATATACAGGAGTCTCAAATGAGTGACGTGCTGTGGAAATTGAAAGAGTTTGAGAATCGTCAGCATAGGAATAACTTAAGGTTTCTGGGCCGTGCAGAAAATGTTGAGGGAAACGACATGAGATCGTTTATGGTGGGTCTGCTCAAGGGAGCCTTTCCTGACCGCTCCTACTGGGACTGGGAATTTGAAGTGCAACGTGTCCATCGGTTCCCGTTGATGTTCAAGAGAAACCAAGCAACAGAGCAATCTGAGAGACCTAGAGCAATTTTGTTTTTCCCAGCAATTTCCTCCTCCGCCAAGCAATATTTGACAAGGCCAGGCCTGAGACGAGGTGCTCATTTAATGGTCACACTTTCTTTGCTGACACGATTTCTGCCACACTACAGTGGATAGGAGGTGGCGTCTACGACAGTTGTTTTCGCCCTTTCAGGGACTGGGTTGTGAGGTATTTTTGTGGAATCCTGCCCAGCTTAAAGTTATTTTTAAAGGGAAGGTTTGGACATTTACCTCAGAGGTAAAAGCGCAAGAATAGCTAAAGGAGATTACTGGGGGGTCTGGGAAGGGTTGAGGACAAGGAATGGATGGGGCATGATTTTGGGCCAATTTAAGTTTTTGACTTCATTGTTGACTTTGTTGTTTTGTTAATGCCCCTCTCAGGTGGTTAAAAAAAAAGAAAACGAGTTAAGCCTTAAAAGAGGTCTGTTTGCCGGCTTATTTGTCCAGCCGGGGTTGGTAGGCTTTTTTTTTCTATGTTATGTTGCTTATTATTTCTTCACCATATTTCTTCATGGTTTTCTTTTTTTTTTTTTTTAGGTACGCAGGAGCTGGGGAGGGGCAAGGGGTGGTGTGTTAGTGGGTGGCATCATAGGGTCATGTTTGACCTGTTTGCTCGTTGGCTGTGGGAGGGTGTTGGGTTTCAGGGGGAGGTTTAGGGGGGTCAGGGTGGGGTTGAGGGTGGGCTGGTTGGTGGGTGGAGCGGGCAACCCCAGCAGACAGAAAGGCTTTTGGCAGTATGGGTGTAGGAAGATGTTTTGCTGTGCCTCCTTGTTTATAAACAATGAGTATGTTGCGTATTGCTACAGTGAACATTTGTGTTTTAAACAATCTGTTAAAAAGACGAAGGGTTGCCCTTGATATGACATTTTTAAAGGCTTATATAATTTGCCTGCAGGAGACTCGCGTTGAGGGGTCAAGACTAAATGTTTTAGATTCACTGGGGTATCATGTAGTGTGTTGCACTTCACAAGGGACACATACACGGGTGGTGGCAGTTTTGGCCCAGAAGTGAGGTAGCACTTTTACATGCTCTAGTGCAGATGAGTACGGCCGATAGGCTATTACAGAGTGTTGCTTTCCTAATGGGGTTTTTACGGTTTGCTCGGTTTATGGGTCTGAATTGGACAATCCAGCAGTATTTGACGGGTTTAAAAAATAAGCTGACATTTTGGCCACTCCTGCTTGTTATATGTGGAGACTTTAACATCAATCTAACTAGAGATTCTTTAGATGCAGGCATCAAACAGTACCAAGGCCATAAGCCTTAAGTTTTTAGATCTCTGGTAGATGTAAGAATGGCTCATGGTTTAGCGGATGTCTGGACGGAGAAATGTATTTCTGATACAGGATACACATTTTATTCAGCACCACATCAGGTACATGCGAGTTTAGATTATTTTTTTATACCACAAAGTCTTCTGCAGAGAAGCCTGATTAAGAAATATCCAAGGGTATTGTCGGACCACAATCCGCTGACTCTGAACGTTTTATTGATGATTTATAATGTCAGTGTCAGAGCTGGTCTTTTGAATGGGCTCTTCTGCTGGATGATGAATATATTAGTCATATGCAGGAATGCATTCTGGTTTTCATGGCCGAAAATTCAGGTAGTGCCCTGGTAGGAACGATCTGGGATGCTTTTAAGGTGGGTGTTCATGGGGAGACAGCTCGGTTTAGTTGGGCTCGCCAAAAGAAAGGAGAGTTACACTTGGTTGATCTGTATAATATATTGTCAGCAGCAGAGACTAATCTGATAAACGTAATAACGATGGGAGATTCAGATGGCTGAACTTAAAGTGGCAGTCACTAAAGCAGCAATAGTAAATAGTTAAACAAAAAAAGCTGCAGATAAATATATGGCGCAGAGACATAATCTTTACGAATATAGTGAGAGGGTGGGGGATCTCCTGGCTATATGCACTAGGCAGCAATTAGCCCAGTGTCAGGTTATGGAAATCCGGGATCCCCATATTGAATTAGTGTCTGACTCGGAAGAAATACGGGATGCCTTTCAAATATTTTATAAGCAGTTGTACACTGAGGAAGCGGGAATGGTGGCTGGGGATATGTCAGGGTATTTGGAGTTAGCTTGTTATAAAAAATTAGACAAGGAGGACTGAAGTATTTAGATCAACCCTTCTCGCTGGAGGAAATCACAATTTCTAGTCTTCCATCAGGAAAAGCAGTTGGAACAGATTTTATCCCCAAGGAGTTTTATATAATTTTCTCTTCTAGTCTTCAAGTTGACATGTTGGATATTTTTCTGAAAGTACAAGGGGGGATCGCACCTGCCTGAGTCTTGGGCTGCCGCAAATATAGTAGTAAGAAAGGGAAACCCTTAGGAATTAGACTCTCATCGGCCTATCACTTTATTGAACAGTGATTTTAAAATCTACTTTGAAATGCTGGCAATAAGGCAGTCAGGGATAATTAGTAAGATCGTGTCCTCCAAGCAGCATGGATTTATTCCGGGTAGGGGTACAAAGGATAATATCCAGTGAATTATTACCCTTTTTGATGCGGCTCAAGTAACCGGAGACCCTATGGCTTTAGTTCTCTTGGATGCAGAAAAAGCATTCAATAGGTTCTCCTGGTGGTGTCTCTGGGCTGTGATGGAAAAGATGAGCATAGGGATAGGGTTTATTTTGGCTATAAAAGTGCTGTATCTGAACCCAACAGCTAAGATCTTGTTGATGAGGGGACATTCGGAGCCGGTAATGATAAAATGGGGTACAAGACAGGGATGCCCATGTTCTCCATTATCATTCTCCCTCTCCATTGATCCACTGACAAGGAAGATAGAGAATAACATATTAATTTTACCATTAAGGTCTCAGGAATGGGAAACTAAAATCTTGGCATATGCCGATGATTTAGCAGTCGTTCCCCGGATCCAGGGATGGCACTGAGAGAAATAGAAAAAGATGCTGACAGGTTTGGTAGTTTTTCTGGATATTTGTTAACTCAAGATAAAACTCAAGTTTTTATTAATGGTAATGTGCAATTTGAGGATAGGCGGGTGGTTGCGGGGGAGGCTTATCTTGCAGTTAACATTGTAGCAGAGGTAGAGAGAATTGTGGAGACTAATTTAGATCCTTTGATCAGGAAAGCAAAAATTGATTTTGGAAGAATTAATAATCTACAGCTTTCCCTGATAGGGAGAAGCAATGTAGTGAAAATAATTTTTTTACCTAAAATCCTTTATTTTTCAGGGCTATCGCCCTCAAGGTAGGGACTCAATGGTTTAAGGCAATTGACGGGATGATTTCAAGATTTTTATGGGCATATGCTAGGCCCAGAAGGGCGTTTAAATATTTGACCCTTCCGAGAGATCGAGGGGGGGTGGGCAGTCCCTAATCTTAGACTTTATTATTGGGTTACCGCACTTCAACAGATGGCTATTTTCATATGGGATTAAAGAAGAGGTGGGAGTTATTGCTAATCACTCTCCTACACCTTATGAGTTGTTGATTGGGGAAGAGGCATGGCGAGTCTTTTACGGCAGCTAGAATTTAGGTCACAACTAAGCAACGCCAAAACAGACCGAAAAAACTATTTGAAATCATCAAACATCAAGCTAGCTACTCAATTAGCCACCACTCTGCAAACAAGGATTCACTCCCTAGTGGTGATGAGTTCTCCGCACACTTCATTGAAAAGACAAGGAAGATTGAACTAGAATTGCAACTCGCCTCCCCACATCCTCATAGTCATGCCCAGCACAGTCCCTCCCCATGTCTTCCCATGTTGAGTTTCCCTCTTTCTGGCTCTGTTGATTATGCTACAAAAAATAAAGCAATATGGAATACATTTAAACTACCAAATGAGGCCGAGCTACTCAAATAAATACATCAATAAAACTTTCAAACCACTTCAATGATCCTTTGCCCACCAAATTCTTCAAAGATCTTAGGGGCATATTATCAACGGCCAGCGATAATTATCGCTGGCCGTGCTTAGCGATAGATTTCCTATCGCAGGCTATCTCCGGAATTTATCGCCCTGGTAGCGCGTTATTAACAACGCGTTTCTCCAGGGCGATAAAAACTCCAGAGATAGCGAGGTTATCGCCAGTTTGCAGGGAACATCGCTGGTTTTCCAGCGATGTTCCCTGCAAAACGGCGATAACCTTGCTGATACGACCCTGTGGTCGTATCAGCATAATCCACCCCTATGTCACACATAGGTAAGTCAGGATTTTAGCAGGCGTTAGATTTTGGCGAAACGGCCGTTTTCGCCAAAATCTAACGTATGCTAAAATCCTGTGGGCTGCCTTGTAAATATCGCGATGTGAACATCAGCGATATTTGCAAGGTAGTCCATCCGGGGTAAGCCCAGTGACGCCCACTTTGCATCTCATTAGAGATGCAAAGCTGGGTGTTAAGGGAAAGGGCGCTATGGCAAGGATTCACGCGATAGCGTGACCTTGCTGATAAGGCGATAAAATTATCGCCGCTTTTCGGCCGAAAACGGACGCAAAAGCGGCGATAATTTTATTGCACCGCCTTGATAATATGCCCCTTAGATCTTCCATTCTCCCACTCTGGTCTAAGATGGTCCATGAATATCCCTCGCAAGGCACGGTTCCTGATTGCCTAAAGATAAGACAGGTCACCCCTAGCCTAAAAAAGCCGAATACAGACTTGTCAGATCCCAACAACTTCTGTCCAATTACTAACAACATGACTCTAGCCAAACTACTTGAGAAATGTGTACACATATAACTCTGTAACCACATTGAGCAGTTTCCGCTCATTGACCAATACCAATCAGGATTCAGATCAGGTCACAGCACTGCAACGGCTCTAGTACACATTGTAGATGATGCCCTGAGACTACTTGACCAGAACTAACCTTGCCTGTTTATACTGCTTGATCTCTCCTCTGTGTTTGATATGGTCAAACATGACAACAAGATTGATCTTCTTGAGAAAAGGATTGGGTTAACTGGTCCAGTTTTAAGCTGGTTTGCCTTGCTCCTTCATAACAGAACTCCAAGAATCAAAGTCAACCAATCCCTATCTAATAGCATGACGGCTTCAATTAGAGTGCCTCAAGAATCCACACTCTCACCCATGCTTTTCAACTTGTTCATGGAACCTCTCACTGAAATTCGGAATCACTCAAACATACATAATCACATGTATGCCGGTGATACTCAATTGTGCATGACAATTTTCTCACCCAAAGATTTCAAAACTCTTAACTGTGCCCTACTGAAATCTCATCAATGGTTAACATGGAATCACCTTGTGCTAAACACACTCAAGACAGAATTTCTCCTGATTGCCCCCCACAACCACTGTGTCCTCGGTCAAGAATGGCTCAAACAACTAACAGCAATCAGTACGCCCCACACATTGTTAACTCCACTGGACCATTAGGCATCACTCTGGACAAATACCTGAACATGCAAGTCCACATCAGTGCAACCACAAGAGGAGCCAATCACCAACTCAACACACTAAGGAAAATCACACCATTCCTGCCTCTAGATAACTTGCAGTTAGCTTTCCAATCCCTAGTTACCTCCTGTTAGATAACAGGAGTGCAACCCTGGCAGAGCTACCGAAAGCTAGGCTGGCTCCTTTAAAGGCTACACTGGACTCGCTGCAAGACTCATCATGGGATCAAGAAAACATGATCACAGCACACCAGATCTAATGCAAATGAATTGGCTCTCTCTCGAAGCAAGGATTCAATTCAGGGTAGCCCGCTTGACACACAAAGCTCTTCATTATAATACTCCCGTTTACCTGGCAAAAACACTTGAACTATCTGGTATGAGTTAGTCCCCAAGAAGTTCTAACTCTCTACTGTTGAAGCCACAGAAATTCAAAAAGAATAGAACTCCTTTTGCGGTCTAGCCCTGAGAATATGGAATGCACTTCCTCCTGAAATCACATCTGACCCTTCGATCTCCTCATTCAAAAAGAAGTAAAAAGATTGCTCCTGAATAAATACCTTCAACAATAGATCTTAAGCCACTTGAATTGACTATTATTTCATGTATACAGCCCTGAAGTCCCATTCTACTATGCAATTTTGTTACCTTATATCTACTATGTTTCTTGTTGTTCCTTTTCTCATTTTGTATGCTTAACCTGTTGTTATATGTAGAGTATTTACTATTTGCATCTATACTTGTTTCACATGTCTGCTTCTTTGTACAGCGCTCTGACACCCTGACGGGTCATGTCTGTGCTATATAAAACTTCTCAATTAAATAAATAAGTACTTTGTCTATGACCCCACGAAATCAGACACTACTGGACCCATGGTAAAGAATTCTGCCATGAGAAAGGACTGTTGTGCTGCTGGACTGCTGCTATGGAAGAACTGCTTTTCTGCTCTGCTGTGCTGCCCTGCTGCGTGCTACCATCTGCCAAGCTGAGGAAGGACTGAATCCATCTCAGTTGAACCCAGAGTGACTCCAAGGGCATGTTGGCTTACACCCTGTTCTAAAGTCTCAAGGACATCAAATACTTCTTCTTTGCACCTGCAGCAGTGCCTGAACTTTGCTTGCTGCAAGTATTGCCCTGCCAAGTGGTGCCAATCCAGTTCTGGGCCATTGGAAGTGGGTATAAAGTGCTGCAACTATCAGAATCTATGCATCGCCGTTGTTGCGCTGCTGGGAACTGACACATCTCCCTCGACGACAACGCATTGCAGTCACTGCAAGAACCGAGGACATATCAATTGGTGTGGAATCTTTTTGTGGTGTCTTCACTGTGTTACTGTTTGAAGAGTTGCACACATACTTTACACATTGCCTCTTAAGTTAAGCCTGCCTGCTCTGTCCCAAGGTACCAGAGGGTGAGCACAGGTTAATTTATGGAGTGCATCTAACTCACCATGACTAGGATTGTGGTACCTGATTGGACAGGGTGCATACCTCTGTCAATCAGAAACCCAATTTCTAACCGTAGGACAATAATGTAAACTCAATTAGAATTTTTCAGACCGTTCCCTCATCTTATGTTCTATTCGCCTTTGTCAACTTCCTCGGCCCTACTAAAACAATGTTAACACCCTGCATGCCAAGTTGTTTCTGTCCAGTGTATTTACTTCTGCTACTGTAATGCTCTGGACAGAGCTCTGACATTGTTTCACTAAATGCTCCTATTCCTGCTCTTATTGTAAATGGCCTATACAGGACTCTGACGTTGTAGCACCATACGCAGCTTCTACGTCTGTTCACAGCACAGAAACCCGAACCGATAGAGTCCTCGCTATAAAAAAAACAATATATTAAAAAAATACATTATCGTGCTTTTATTCTAGTCTTTCTAACACGAATATATAAATAAATAAATAAATACAAGTTATGGATCTTTGTGTCTTTGTGCAAAAGGCCCCAGTCCATTGGGCCTCCTAGCAAAGGTGTATTTTGTTTTTAGGACTGCCTGTGATTAAATCTTGGCATATATTGTAGTTTTGTTATAGATTCTTACAGAATAAACATGTTGTTTGCATGATTGTTGTGTGACTGGTGTGATTGAGTTCGCAGGCCCACCTGCCACGTGACCTTGACCTTTTCTTAGTGAAGTAAGTGCTGACGTAACTCATAGTGTAGTTAAGAGGCCAGCTGGAGTAGGCGGGTCCTGATAGTGCATTTCTAATACGAAATAAGGGGAAGAAATGTCATTAGCATCTAATAGGCAATCTACAATATGGAAAATTCTGCGAGAAACATTTGGTCTTAATCAAGCACAGAATTCACTATTTTTCATTTCTCTTTATTTTGAACAGTAATGCCATAGGGGTGAGCCCGCGAAAAGGCAAATACATTAAAGCTGCCTACTGTTTCAAAAAGAAAATTGATGTAAGTGGGTAGTGTTAAAATCAGTACCCCCTGAAGGGAAATAGATACAGTCATGCAGCATGAGTCATTTCAGGACTTTTTACTGGTTTAGTCAAAGGAAGTTCAGGACAAAGTGCGGGGCCATTCACAGTGAAGAAGAGAAGGGGAAGCTTGTACATTGTGTTGACAGGCCCTGTAAAGCGAAGCTCGAACCTTCCGATGAGTCGTCATTGACTGTCACGAGCGTGGTTTCCAGCCCGTGCTCTCCCGGCGGTGTGTGCAGGCTTGATAAGAGGCGCATTTGAATATGAATTCAAGCAGCACCCTTTGCCTGTAATTTGCTTTCCAGGGGATGAATAGGTAGGTGCTCTGTTTATTTTCTGCTGCTCTCCTGAAGCTTTAGTTAAGAAAAAAAACATTATTTATTTGAGAGATCAAATATGGAATTATTCGCAGAAGAACAACGTTAGCACATTTAAAAACATAGGGGCATATTACTAAGGTCCGGCGATAATTATCGCTCAGCGCGCTTAGCGCGAGGATAATTATCGCCTGACTAACGCTGAATTTTATCACTGAGATAGCTGCTATCAGCAACGCTCATCTAAACAGTGATAAAATTGCAAGCGCTAACTGCCAAATGTGCGATTATCGCTGGAAATCCAGCGATAATCACACAACTTTTGGCGATAGCTTGCTGATAGGGCGGGACAGACTCAGCCATGATATCCACCTTCCATTGGATATCATGGCTAAGTCATACTGAGAGCAGGCGTTAGAAAAGTAGCGCTAACCGCGGTTAGCGCTACTTTTCTAATCGCTCTGCATGTTCGCCTGCAGCTTGATAATAGGAGAAATGTCGGTTAGCGACATTTCTCCTGTTATCCTGGGAAGGAACGCCCACTTTGCATCTCATTAGAGATGCAGAGCGAGGCGTGGGGAAACGGGTGCTAACATGCGTTAATGCATGTTAACACCCGCCTTGGTAATAGGGCGGTAATATTATCTCCGCTCTTTTGGCTCTTAAAGCCGAAAAGCGGAGATAATGGCCCTTGCTAATATGCCCCATATTCACTTACTGGATTCGAAACGAAAAACGTAAAAGAATCATGTAGATAGTGATTATTATAAATATTTATTTTGGAAAAAAAAAGGCTCAGCTGTCCTCTGAGAATTAAACTATCGTAGGGCCCTTGTACGACTACGGCGGTCCATTGGACCGCCGTAGTGGCGGTCTACCTGCCATATTCTGACTATGGCGGTCGGACTGCCACTGGACCACTGCTACCGCCGGGGATCCGCGATCCCTTGGCGGTGGCGCAGCGGTCTGAGGCCGCAAGATGTTGGCGGTGCTGCTGCGGCACCGCCAAGCTTATTACAGGTTTCCACACTGCCACAGTTTTCATGGTGGTGAGCCCGCCATGAAAAGAGTGGCGGTGAAGAAACTCTGAACCAGGGGATGCATGCAGTGGGGCACGTGGTGTGCCCCCCTGTATGCATGCACCCCCAGTTCCAGCAGGGCATGGACTTCACAGTCCATGACCTGCAGGAACATACAATGGCATTCCCATTGCAGTGCCTCGCTAAGGCTAACATATGAGCCTTAACATGACACTGCTGTGGATCAGCCGCCGCAGGACCGCCCGACCTGGATTGCAGTTGGAATCTGGCGGGCGGTCACAGTATGGGTATGGTGGGCTTGTAGCGGGCGTTGGCATGATGGCCCACACCAAACTCATAATAAGGCCCTAAGTGTGAACAGAGCAGATTGGTATGCTTCAAATAGTACAGCATTTTTCCACTTTGGACATGATGGCTTTTTATGGCTAGACAGGAAGCTAGCATTATCCATAAACTTTTAGTCACTCCTTCTGAGCAGCAACTCTTTAAAGCTTCCAAAACAGAACTTTAACACATCACAATATAACATTGAACCCTCAGTCCCATAAATGCTCTTTATCCTCTATATTCCTGCTTCTGAACAGATAAGTATCATTAATTGTGACATTGTTAATTATATGAATAGTTTTTTTAATATATAAGAATTGCATTACGCGGTAGATATATTGTTTGTGTAATAGATAATACCCAGTTTATGGGTAAAAAAAATGTCCTAAAATTAATTAAGGGGCATATTATCAGAAACGGCGTTAAAATTATCGCCGGTTTAGCGGCAGAAAACTGCAGCTAAAGCGGCGATAATGGGCTTGATAATATGCCCTTGTGAATTCCTATAGAAGCCCATGTTGACACCAGAACATGGGCTTCTATTGGAATTCTCAGGGCATATTATCAAGCCCATTATCGCCGCTTTAGCGGCAGTTTTCTGCCGCTAAACCGGCGATAATTTTAACGCCGTGCTTGATAATATGCCCCTAAGTCTTTATCTATTTTTAGGAGCTAGTAACAAATACTGTGGGGCATATTAGCAAGACCCACGTTAAAATTATCGCCGTTTTAGCGGCAGGAAACTGCCGCTAAAACGGCGATAATGGGCTTGCTAATATGCGTTATAGAATTCCAATAGAAGCCCAGGTTAGATGTGCAGGACATCTAACCTGGGCTTCTATTGGAATTCCATAACGCATATTAGCAAGCCCATTATCGCCGTTTTAGCGGCAGTTTCCTGCCGCTAAAACGGCGATAATTTTAACGTGGGTCTTGCTAATATGCCCCTGTTTCTTTTAAAGAAGAGTTACAAGTAATTTCAGTTTGAAAAACCTTGGGGCATATTATCAAGGGCTCTATCGCCCTATCAGCGGCGATATTTCTATCGCCCTATCAAGCTGTCGCTAACAGGTGTTAGCGACAGCTTTTAGGTGATAGCGACTGGTTTGGGTGCCGCTTTGCATGTCAGCGATATTTATCGCTAATGACATGCAAAGGAGGCATTCCCAACCTAACAGCGACTGAAAGCAGTCGCTAACATCGCTATCGCCTATTAGCAATAACCGCGAAGCGATAAAAAAACGCGCGCTAACCGCGATTAGCGCTGGTTTTTTAGAACTGGTAAAAACATGACTTAGCCATTATAGTCAATGGGAGGTGGATTCTACGGCTAAGTCCCCACCTGCCTATTAGCGAGATTCCCTTTAGCGATAGGATTTTATCGCTGGAAATCTCACGTTAATGATGGGATTCGCCGCTATCGCTGGATTTTTATCGCCGTGGAGATAAACGTTGGTAATACTGTGTTATCTCCGCGATCAAATCCAGCGATAGGTGGCAATAAAAAAATCGCACTAAGCACTGTTTGCGATAATTATCGCAAGTTGTTGCTAATATGCCCCCTTGTCATTTATCAAATATGTGGTAAATATGAATTCTATAGCAGGACCGGAGGCTTCAGATTATGCTTTCTCAATTTCTTTACTGACTCACAGCAGCCAATGAGAACACAGTAACATTAATAAAAAACTTCATTTCCCATGAGGCTTTGAACCACGCCTCTTCTAACAACCAATAGTAACACATTACATCCAACAAAATAATGAGGCACCATCTTGGCTTCCTCTTTCTTTGCTGCTCCGCAGTCAAGATAAGTGCCTCATTATTTTTGTGCCTATGCGACTCGTGTTTCACTGATATTTATCTGATTGTATTACATTTGATGTTTCATATTGATTGCTAAAGTGTAATTATACTTGTGTATATGCTGTAGCGCAGCGCGTGCTTTCTAGTGTGTATTTAAATTACTCCCAGCGCGTGTTGCGCTGTTTTTAGCCTGTTTATTTTAGCCAGTTTATCTTTGTGCCATTTATATTGCCCCCTGCCGCTTCCGACTCGCGGAGTGAATCGTGCGGCTTTTGCTACAAGCGCGCGGCCGGGGATTGGCCCCCCCGCGAGGGAGCGAGGCACACGCTAGGACCCGACTGGGATCCCTGTGTGCGTCTCGGGAGCCTGCACGCGTCTGTGCACGCGTGCGGCCCTGATCTGGCATGCTGGTTGTGACGCCTTCTCCCGGACTGAATTAGGGAACTCCACGCGGCAAGCAGGAGGTGGAGCCGGTACCGGGCCTGATTTTAGCAGCGTTTAGCACGCACTTGATTACAACCTCAGGGTTTTAACCCTTGCTAGCCCAGAAGTGGCAAATTTAATTTTTGGAGACCCTGAGACCAATTAGGCTGTCAGGGTTTTACACCCTCCGGTAGTCCTATCGGCCAGGGATATTTTGGTACTTTTTTGGCCCCCTCTGATTCAGCATTGCTCCCAACCGATGCCCCTGGTTGGAGAACTGGTGGGCTGTATAATTAAGCTTCCCTCTGGGGACCTGAGATCTCTTTACTCTTAAGAGCTGATATGTCAGACTGCGAAGTCTACGAAGAGGAGGTAGCTGCGTGTGATGACCCTGATGGTGGAGGGTACTACTTTGATGAGTCTATGGAGGAGATTATTGATAAAAGACTGGACGCTAAGCTGGACAAGGTCCTGTCCTCCGCCCTCTTACCTATTTCCCAACGTTTAGAACAACTGGTTGCAGGTAACCCTATTCCCTCTGGTAATCCTACCCCTGCCCCCCTCCCCACCCCCGAGCCAGCTGGACTTCCCTGGCCCCACGCCGAGGTGTATTCTTCCCTATATAAATCCAAAGAGCAGACCCTGGATGACAAACCTGTCCCCTCCCCTGCCCCCCCGAGCACTGTCCCGGACACCACCACTGACGCAGGCACAGACACTGACTCCTCTCAGGAATCCAAGCCTTGTAAACGCGCAAACACTCTTCCTCGCCCGCCCACCCCTCACCCTTTTCCTTTGATCCTTCTGACATAGTCCACCCCCGCTCCGCTGACTGGGTTCCGTCCCCGGCGGTAGCAGAATACATGCAAAACCACCTTAGGAAAGGTTTTGACAATGAGGTTAGAGCCCGCCTGAAATCAGAATGTCCCCGTCCTGACCTGGCGCATAAAGTGGCAGTTACCCCGGACATAGATTCTTCAATGACCACTTTTCTGAAAAAATACAAAAAGGATCTGAAGAAGGGCATAGATCGCGCCCTTCGGGCGTGTCAGGACAAGGTGTTGGATGTCGCAGGCCCTCTAGCGAAAATCCTTGAACTAGCCCTACAGGCTCAAGAGACTGGTGCATCCATTCACCCGGAGGTCCTAGCTGGGTGGACCCAGAGGGCGATTTGCCTCCTTGGCAACGCCAACTGCGCCCTCTCTTCGGAGCGACGTAAGTCCGTCCTGTTGCGCATTGATCCACAGCTCGTGGAATTGGCGGCGGCTGAGCCGGGCCCTTTGGCTGAAGGGCAACTTTTTGTCGGACGCTTCGTCAAGGACATTGCCAAATTTGTCAGTACTTTTGCTTCCTTGGATAAATCCCAATCTTCACTTAATAGGGTCTTCCATCAGGTCTCTGGTAGGGCCAGGCGTGGCAGAGGACGCTCGACCGGCCGCTACGTCAACCCCAGTCCTCAGCGAGGTTTCGCCCCTCGGCGCAGAGGGTACACCCACGAGCCTGACCAGGCAGGCTTCTACCCGTCAAGATCCCGTGGCTTCCGGGGATGATTCAACAGAGGCATCAACAGGGGCTACAAATACTTTGATAACCAGTCATCTGGTAAGTCCCCAATTGTTTCCGATGATCCCCCCCGGGGGCAGATTGTTTCATTTTCTAGTGAATTGGACACGTCTGACTGCAGATGCATGGATTCTCCACACGGTCCAGGGCTATCAGATAGAGCTCTTAGACTCCCCATGTCAAATGACTCCTCCGCGTCCTCTCCTTTTTTCCCTACAAGAGCAAGCTTTTATAGATTCCGAGCTGCAAGAGCTTTTGACCAAGCAAGCCATTGCCGTAGGACCCTTCATTCCCGGAGGGTTCTGCAGCAATGTTTTCTTGGTACAAAAGAAGGGAGGAGGTCAGAGATTAGTCCTAAATCTCAGAGAGTTCAACCCCTTTGTGGTATACAGGCATTTCAAGATGGAAGGGATCCATCTACTGAGAGATCTTCTGTTAGAACAAGATTGGATGGTCAGACTGGATCTGAAAGACGCATACCTCACGGTTCCCATTTGCCCTTCCCATCAGAAATTCCTGCAGTTCTCCTGGAAAGGGCAATGGTACCGATACCGCTCACTTCTGTTCGGCCTGTCCTCAGCGCCCTGGGTATTCACCAAACTGCTAAAACCAGTGGTAACGCGCTTGCGAGAAATGGGAGTGCGGTTGATTTTCTATCTCGACGATATGCTGATCCTGGCTCAGGATCGGGAACTTCTTCTCATTCACTCGGAATGGACGATGGCTTACTACAAGAGTTAGGTTTCGTGATAAATATCAAAAAATCCATGATCATTCCGAATCAACAGATAGAGTTCTTGGGGTTTCAGATAAACTCAGTCTCAGCCCAGTTGCTTCTGCCCATGACAAAAATCAGATCCATCAAGAGAGAGATAACTTCGACTCTGTCCAAACAGATGATCTCGTTAAGAGTCTTGGCGAGGATTGTGGGCCTTCTGGCGTCCTCCATCCAGGCCATCTTTCCAGGCCCCCTCCACTACAGGGCCTTGCAACGCCTAAAGATTTACTATCTTCAAAAAAGGTTTTCTTACGACCATCTGATTCCACTTTCCCCAGACGCTCGGGAGGAGCTTCTGTGGTGGTTGGAACACATGGCGGCATGGAACGGAAGAGCTATTTTTGGCACCTCTCCGGATGTCATAATAGAGTCCGACACCAGCCGATGGGGTTGGGGCGCTCGATGTGGGGACTTTGCCACCGGCGGACGTTGGTCCGCCGACGAGTTAAAGTTGCACATCAACTGCCTGGAACTACTAGCGGGTTCATTTGCCAAAAAGTCGATTTCCCCGCTGAAGAGCAATTGTTGCATCCTTCTTCGGATGGACAATGTGTCAGGGGTACGTTACATCAATCGCCTCGGCGGGACGAGATCCCGAATGGTAGCCAACATTGTGAAAGAATTTTGGCATTTTTGCCTGGATCGCAGGATCAATGTGGTGGCGGAATATCTGCCGGGCAAACTCAATCAGGTAGCGGATTGGAACTCCAGGTTCCTCAGAGATTACAGCGATTGGAGGCTTCACCCCTCCTTGTTTACAGAGATCATGGGTATGCAAGGTCCTTGTCTGATAGACCTCTTTGCCTCTCGCCTCAATGCTCATCTCCCCCACTTCTTCAGTTGGAGGCCGGACCCGATGGCGAAGGGAACGGATGCGTTCCTTCAACATTGGGGACCGCAGAGGAATTATGCCTTTCCGCCCTTTGCTCTGATCCCGAGAGTGGCGGCTCACATTCGCCGGCAGGTGGCATCAGTAGTGTTGGTCACACCCTTGTGGAAGACTCAGTCTTGGTTTCCGACACTATTGGAGTTATCGGTGGACTTACCTTTTCAGCTCCCGGTATTCCCGATGCTTCTCCAGGACCCAGTGGGAGCTCCTCATCCGCTGGTCCTGCAGAACCAACTGTCCCTCATGGTCTGGACGCTCTCAGGCGACACGAGCGAATTGAGGGCCTTTCAACGGCGGCTGCCAAGTTTATACATCAAGCTTGGGCTCCATCCACCCGCAAGCGGTATTCAGCTTCATGGAAACGATGGATGGGTTGGTGCCTTCAATGGCAGGTGGATCGCGTGGGATCAGATATAAAGGAAGTATTAAATTTTTTGTCAGAATGTGCAGAATCTGGTCTTTCCTATAGGTCTGTGTTATATCTTGAGTTCAATGCTTTTCATGCTCTGCCTGTAGAACCTTGCTATGATGTCATCTTATGGAATGTTAGCGGTCAATGTTCACAGTTGGCTGGGCTGAGCAGCATGCTGGCTGCTCCTGGTGGGGTCTAGCTATGGTCTTGATATGATCTTATCTGATCTTGTTCTAATCTTCAATAAATCTACTTGAACTAAACCAACCTTCGTGGACTCAATCACTACAAGTTTTTGGCGACGAGCTTCAAAAAGAACCTGCTCCTACCACCTCTTCAAGACCTCAAGCTACATTAGAAACACAGGACTTACTGCAACTCAAGCTAAGCTAAGTCAACTGCCATCGTGACCCCACCAGTGACCTCCCATCGGTCGCCCACAGAGTCTGCCAGTCGTTCCTGTGCCTATGGGGAAGTGCCACTACAAGCGCTGCCCATTCAACCTTGGGCGTCTACTCCCCATCATCTCTACGCATATTATTCTCTGCCTTCAGTGAGAGTAAGCCTGACTTTGTGCTCAACTGCCACATACCTACGTCTGCACTGTCTGGGAAGAAGTGTTTTATTTTTTATCTGTACGCCAACCAAGGTGACCCTCCTACTTGGATGTGGATAGAGTGTTCTGGCACAAGCTTACAGGAACTACCCTTCTACTCAAGTAAGGCATCACTGCTATATGGATGTCTGTTTCAGCCAACTCTGCAGTCTACAAGTGGTGTTTTCAGCGTATCACGAAGTGAAGTTAAGACTACCTAGACTCATCTCTGTGTGGATTTGGGAAGGTGTTTATTTATCAACGTGATTCCGTGTCAGCGCTGGATTCATTTTATTCAAGGTGTGCAAGGTTGTTTTACATGTTGGCAATTCGGTGTGTCTCCGTGTTAGTACACCACACGGCGTGTCCATGTTTCGCTGGGTCTCCCTGCCTGCTGCAAGAGAGGAGACTGACATGGTGAGCATTGTGCAGCTTTATCTTCGTTTCTTTTGTGTTTTGAGTCCCCTACATTGAAACTGGTAGGAACTGTTACGCAGCATTTAAAATCTTGAAAGTGAGCGCGCGCTCTCACCCCATGCACCTCCATCGGTCTTTGTATGTGACGGACCTGACATTCCTGCTTTCGTCACCCGCAAGTCTTTTCACAGAAGATCGTGGACGCACGCACACGCCGTGAGCCACCCTGTGCTGGCGTGCTTAGCGTGCCGCCATAGTAGAGTTGGTGTGTGCAGGCATTCTATTTGCCTTTTACAGTCCGTATTTTGCCAACCATTGTTTGCCTAATAAAGTTATTCTCTTCTCTCAAGTCGGATCGTATTCAGCGTCGCCCTTCATAATGGGTAGAAATGCAGCATCTCCAGCGCCTACAGCACCGGACTGGTTGTACAGCACAGGAAGAACAACGAATTGTATATCAAGCACGACATCTGGTGTATGGGATTTCTGCATGGTCAAGAAGCGCGCTGTCAGTGTATTCATAATAAATGCGTGTGTCAACTTGGAACTTCACTTCTTGCTAACATCCATATGTAAGCAACTTTCACCGTCGTCGAGGGATTCCTTTGGTCTTGCTCCTTTGTCAAATAATATAAGGGCCTTTTTCCTGCTGTTTGGTTCCATTGTGTGGCACTTTATCCTTGTTACAGCCACGCTTTGCCCTTTAACTGCCTATGTTCTTTTTATTGTTTATTCTCTCATGAAGCTCTAACTTATTTTGTTTTTTTTTGGAGTTTCACCGTGTCACGGGGGCAGTTTAATATCTACAGCATATTTTTCTATTGTTTCTTGGCATGTTTACATTTTGTTCCCTTAGGTAAGGGCATTTGTTCGCTTGGAAAGCTCGGGTGAGTCGTCGCTCACCGGTTATATCTCTTGAAGTTCCTATGTGGGATGTTACATGCTTACTGTTTTCTTTATACTTTGAACAGGCTACTTGTTTTTGTTCGCAATATGCTGTTTTATCCTTCACAAGATTGTAACTTATGTTCGTGTGATTTTACACTCTATTGTCCATGGACCCTAGGTATACGCCATGTTGGTAAACACCGTCAAGAGTCCATTTCACTATTCTGTTTTCCCTTCTAACAGGGGATCTTTGCAATGGGTTTTAGTCCCATTTGCCAGCAATGGGTCTAAGTCCCATCTGCTCACTGTATGATTGTACACGCATTACATGTTCATTGTTGTGTTTACCCTTCCACAGGGGATCTATGCAAGGGTGTCAGTCCCTGTGCATCAGTACGGGTTCCTACCCAGATACTTTCAGTTAACGGGTTCCTACCCAAAAAGCTAACGTTCACTCTGCTTTAGTGCACAGTGTGGAAGCTCCACACTAGTTGTCCATACACGGACACCTCTAGTTTTATTTGTTTACCCTACATAGGGTGTGCACGACTCTGTCTTCCTCCCTCCTGGGAGCTATGCAAGGGTGTTGACCCTTTGCATTAAGTACATGGGTTCCCACCCATACACTATTTTTTTTTTGCTTGGAATTTTTCTTGAGTACCTACTCATATGTGCTGTATTTAACACAGTTACATTACTACAGTGCACGGTATGGTTTTTCCACACAAAGTTGGTCCTTTCACTGAGATGTGTATGGGGAGCATTACCAGTTTTGTGCACAACGCATCTCTATCTCAAGAGATTAGTCATGGGTTCTCAACCATGCATTCGAGAGTACATATTTAGCTTACGTTTTAACTCTATTTGAGTGCTTTTCATGATTTTATTGCTAAGTATGTTCCGTTTATATTGTATTTTTTTATTGCTATGTGTACACTGTTATCTTTATATTATATGCTTCATTATGTATTGATAATGGTGTCTTGGTGAGGAGTTTCCTCTATCCTTCCTCATCTTTCTTCTTTCTCTCTTCATTTCTGTTTTCCTTCCGAGGTTTTCTTCTCGTGTCTCTTGTGGATTCTGGGCTTTCCTCTGCTTTTCTGTCGTGTTTCCTTCTTCTGCGTTCATCGCAGCCTGTAGCCCTATGTTCTGTTAGTTTTCCATTTTCAGCCTTCATTCATTCCTGTTCTGGCCAGTGGGTGTGCTTTGGGGCAGTCTTTTGTGTTTCCTTTTCTTCTCTCTCTGGCGTTGTGGTTTTCTTCTTTTCTGTTGTGTAAGAAGGGAGGATGGTTTCTATGTCTGTTTTCCTTTCTTCTCTGTTACCTGATGTTGCTCCTCTTTAGAGTGTTTTGCGGTTCTGTTTCCTCTAAGTTTTCTCTTTCTGGTTTCTTCTCTCTTTCTCTCTCATTGTGTTCTTTTATTCATTTGGGAGAAAGGGGGATATGTTATATCTTGAGTTCAATGCTTTTCATGCTCTGCCTGTAGAACCTTGCTATGATGTCATCTTATGGAATGTTAGCGGTCAATGTTCACAGTTGGCTGGGCTGAGCAGCATGCTGGCTGCTCCTGGTGGGGTCTAGCTATGGTCTTGATATGATCTTATCTGATCTTGTTCTAATCTTCAATAAATCTACTTGAACTAAACCAACCTTCGTGGACTCAATCACTACAGTCTGTGAACAACTTTAGGTCGACTCTCTCTGCTGGACATAATCCCATTGAGGGTAAACCAGTGGGGATACATCCCCTGGTGTGTAAATTACTCAAGGGTATTAGAGTGGCTAGACCACCACGACCTCGGTATACTACATTGTGGGATGTTTCTAAAGTTTTAGCTTTGTTGGAATCTTGGCCACAGAATAAGGATTTATCATTAAAACAGTTGTCGGCCAAGCTCACAATGCTCTTGTGTCTGATTTCCTGTCGCAGGGTTTCGGATATACGTGCTTTAGATTTGGCAGGAAGGATGTTCTCTCCACAGGGTGTCTCTTTCATCATCTCGAGACGAACCAACACTATGTCACGTTCGGTTGAGTATCCTGCTTTTCCACACAATGCTAAATTATGTGTTTTACAATGTTTGAAAACTTATGAGGAACGTACGTTAGCACATAGGACTGGCCCTTTGGGTCAATTGTTGTTAGCAATCCAAAAGCCCTTCCGACCTGTTTCTGCGGCCACCTTGGCGCGTTGGGTAAGATGGGTTATGTCAGAATCAGGGATTGACATTTCTGTGTATGGTGCTCATTCTGCCAGAGGCGCTATGGCCTCTAAAGCATATATTTTAGGATCCAGATTGGAAGACATCCTTAAGGCGGCTGATTGGTCTTCGGATTCAATGTTTAAAATGTTTTATTACAAACCTAGTACGCATGTTTCTTCTGTAGTTGTTGGTGAGCTTTGAACCAGCATAATCTGAAGCCTCCGGTCCTGCTATAGAATACAAAATTTTCCAGCTATCGCGACAAGAATTTTAGATTCTATTAAGGACACGGAGGCGAGGATTATCCCACCCGATGGGACATGTATGATGTCAACTATCATGTTGCAAGATGTATATTTGAACATGTTATTCCCACCCTGAAATGTTGAGCCTTTTGGGTTCCTTATATTTTCATGATTGTTTCTGTTTTCAGGAACCGACTCTAAACAGAATTAATGCCCTGCTGTTCCTTGACATGGATCGCCTCGTTGTTGGAGGATAACTTGTGTACCCAGGATCCTTGGATCGTGTTCTCCGTTGAGAATGGCTCCGGTTGTCAGTACTCTCCGTTGAGAGTCAGGACTGTTACTTGCTTTTTTCGGACATTTACAGACTGGTTTGCAAAAAGAGGAAGCCAAGATGGTGCCTCATTATTTTGTTGGATGTAATGTGTTACTATTGCTTGATAGAAGAGGCGTGGTTCCAAGCCTCATGGGAAATGAAGTTTTTTATTAATGTTACTGTGTTCTCATTGGCTGCTGTGAGTCAGTAAAGAAATTGAGAAAGCATAATCCTCGCCTCTGTGTCCTTAATAGAATCTAAAATTCTTGTCGCGATAGCTGGAAAATGTTGTATTCAAACTCACTAGCCAGTTTTTTGTAGTGCGTTGCGTTTTTTTAAAACACCATGCCGGCATGGACTTGTGAGCGGTTTGAACCGTCTTGCTCTCCGATCGTAGGAAGTGGTCAGCTGAACAGCAGCCATCATTTCTGGGACAGTGGTATGAAAGTGTCAGAGGTGTCTGACGCCTATTTCAAAAGGAAATAGGGCTTGCAGCAGGCTGTGCATGCACGTTTGATGAACTGAGTCAGAGCGTATGTTTCTGAAGAAAATAGAGCATGTTTTTAAGCATTTTAATTTATTTCGAGGGAAATTAGAGATGCGAAATCCATCTCCATTGTAACAAAATGCTTCTGATCAACCTTTGTTGCTGGAAACAGTTTAGTGCAGCGTTGAAGAGTTTACAGGCAGTTTTACACAGAGAAATCATATAAACATAGGAAAAGGGAGAAATTATATTGTATTAATATGTATATAAAGAAAAAGTCAAAATGACTGGAAAAAACATTGCGGAGTCAAGCCAGGAAGGCATAATTAGAAAAATAATAAGTCAGGAGTTGCATGATGCTGTTCAGGAAACAGTAGTACATGTAGTAAGTAGAAAAAGGGAACTTAGACATGTAGATGAAGAGGAATATTTCTCTGTATCTGATGAGGATGATCTGAATAGAGGTCCATGAGGAAAATGTGTGAAGGAGAAGAAACATATGTATGGAATATCCAGTAAGAAAGGAGTCCAAAGCAGTTTAATAAGAGGAATATCCAGTAAGAAAGGAGTCCAAAATGGCTAAATTACAGTTGGTGACCAAAGTGGCACAAAGAAAAGTCAGTTTTTCACTGATAGTGAATTTGATCCCAAGGATGAAGTACAGATGACAGGTGAAACATCCAATATAGATGAATATATCCTAGATTTGGATCATAAAGATTGCCTAGAGGATGTGTTTGACGACCATAACAAAAATAAGCATAGAGAGATAACTACAGTTTTAGATCCATTAGGATAAAAGTTATTTTACAGTAGAGATATAAGACACCCGAGGGGTAATGATTGGTGGCACTTAGACCATGTGTCTAATTATATAAAGAACAGGATAAGGAGGCCACTAGAGAAAAATAAGAAGAACATTATGAAGACGGAATGCTTGCTTGCCGTGATAGAGGAAAAAGTAACCCTAACACCATATCTAGACCTGGAATTAATAAAATATCTCTTGAAGATGGGAGAGACCCAAGAAAGGGTTTTGAGAGATCATAAAGCATTAAAGCAATGCCAGGACAGGGTTCTGGATATCCTGGGTCCACTGGATAGAATTTTTGATACAGTGGAAGATGCATATTTGAAGGGGAGTGATCTAAACATTCATTTACTAAGAGAATGGTGTCAGCGTGCCATTTTTTCCTAAGCTTGGCCAATGCAGGGCTTCTGGGGGAAAGACACAGGTCAGTACTAATGAGTATTAACCCCAAATTGGATGATTTAGCCAGAAAGGAGTCTAGTGATGAGGCCAATGGATTTATATTCGGAGATGAGATGGTTAAATCCCTGAGTATATAAGTGCAGACTTTTAAAGTCTATATCAAGCATAATATTCAATGCTCAGAGTATTTACAGGGAGCAGATTTTATGGGAAGGCTGGGAGGAGAGGGCACCCTTTCAGCTGAGCAAATTACAAGTCCCATTAACAAAATAATAGAATGTCAAAATACCAGAGTTATGGAAACTATAGAGGGAACTAATGGGTACCCAATTTTTGTCCCCAACAAGGCAGAGGAGGAGGAGGTCGATCTGGTAGAGGAAGAGAACAAAATACCAACCGCACTGTTTGGTTTGCAGGGACGATATGGACCCAACGCCTCCTACCCTACCTTACTGCCTGTGTTTTTGAGATGCCCACAAGATAGTTTGGGTAGTGTCAGGGAAGAGGACCTGGTTTGTTCTGGACATCATTAATGCCCTGGTGCAATTGTCAATCTTTAAGGAAAGAGGATACACTATATGAATTCTCTGAGGTCTTTAGTGCTTTGTCCCTCCCTGTCCGAGCTACCCAGTGTCTGTACCCACCCTATCCAACCTGCGATCAATTGCTGTAGTCTTGATGTCCTCCTTTTGTCTGTGTCATGGGTGTGTAGCTGTCAGAAGTGATTTTCTCTGAACCATCTGAGGGTTAGATCTTGATGGATTGAGGTGTCTGGGATGACACCTACAACACAGAACAGATAAATTACACAACAATCCACTTGTTAATTAGCTGCACAAGCTAAATCTGTTCACAGGTAAGTATTCACCACTCACGCCATAGAAGAACGTTTCCCTTGGCTTACTCTTGCATCTAATGTCTTGGTATTCAATGTCTTTGGAACTCCTGACACCCTCTTAGTTTCACAAGGTAAGTAGCAGCCCAGTTAGGAACACGACTTTGCCCAATTAGTTAATGCAAGATTAATTTTGCCCTGTGTATGTCACAAGGGAAGTTTCAATGTTAGTTAATTCAAGATGAGGTCTGCCCTGTTAATATCACATGGTAAGTAAGCCTCAATGGATAAACATCAACAAGAACGATTCTCAAAATAATCAGGGTTAAATAAAGTCACTGTGTTTACTTGGTTTGGGTACCTTTCCGTTGGTATCGCTGCTTGATTTTGGTTACTCTGGATCTGTAGTGGTTAATTGTAGTTACTCACAGTTTTTTTCCTTCCTTTATTTCAGGTGGGAGAGTGCCATTCTGCAGTGCAGAGGCTTGGATGCCCTGTCTGGTGAAAGGGAGCTGTTCCCGGAGAGGCTTAGGTGAGTTTCAGAGCGGAACTTAGGCAGTGTGTGAGAGACTTGGGGGCATATCTACAAGGCCCGGCGTTAAAATTATCGCCGCTTTAGCGTCCGTTTTCGGGCGAAAAGCGGCGATAATTTTATCGCCCTATCAGCATGGACACGCTAACGCGTGAATCCATGCCTTAGCACCCATTTTCTTTGCGCCTCGCCTCGCATCGCTAATGAGATGCGAGGTAGGCGTTCCCGACTGAAATGCAGCGAAAATGATCGCTAACACAGCTTCTCCCTATCAACAAGGGAATCGATAACCCGCCTAGCGACATGAAAGTAGCGCTAACCGGGTTTATCGCCAGTTCCTAACACCTGCTAAATTCCAGACTTACCTATATGTATCATGGGAGGTGGATTGTAAAGCTAAGTCCACATCTCCCTATCAACAATGATTTCCCTATCGCTGTTCTTTATCGCTGGAAATCAAGCGATATTCCTGCTTATCGCCGGGATTCCTATCCCCTCGGCGATGCGCGTTGTTAATAGCGCGCTAACCGGGCGATAGAATCCGGCGATAGACGGCGATAGCAATGTTCATGCTAAACGCGGCCAGCGATAATTATCGCTGCCGCTTGTAGATATGCCCCTTGATGCTGTCCGGATTAATCCTCAAGACAAAGCGCCTCCCTGAAGCTGGACGTGGCCTAAAATACAGGTGCCATAACCAACTACACCCAACATGGCTGTCGGTCTTCACCAAAATCTTGCGAGTTCTCAGGAGGGGTTCATGTATGGCATCAAGTACTCAGAATAGAAGGATTGAGCGCGGAGATCATGACCACATACAAATATGAGTACAAAATATCATTAGTTTGAAATGTCTCATCTGGCAATAAACAGAACGATAACTATGAGCATGTATAACATTGTAATGCAAGCTTAAATATAGCATACAAGATTCACGTGGTGGCGCTGGTGCAAGAGTTAGGGCAGGCTTTTAATGACTTATGAGTCCCTATGAAGTCCTAGGAGCCGGGACTACAAGAACCATGACACAATCAGGGACAAGGTGAGTATGAGGACTGTTATTGATTCTATCCCGAAAAAGGTGGGAGGAAGGTTACGATTTTTCAAAAGTCAATGAAGAGAATTAACATAGGATATATCAGTGTTAAAGGCAATAGATGGTTATCAAATAGAGTTCAATTCAGAACCATACTAGATGAAAAAAACAACAAATTGATTTTTGAAATAGAATTAGAAAAGGTTGTACAAGAGGAAATTTTACATATGATAGTGGAAGATGCAAAAACAAAAATACAAAGGCTGCAGACCTGTGATAAATTTAAGAAATGCAATCAGTTTGTTATATCAACACATCAAAATAGAAGGATACACTTATTGGGAGACATTCTTCAAGAATTGAATTGAATGCTGAAAAAGGATCTCAAGGATGTCTATTTCACAATTCCAATTGCACAGGAGAGTCAAGGTTATTTACAGTTCAGATGGAAAGGACAGTTATACCAGTTCAGATGTCTCCCATTTGGGCTGTCTGCAGCACCATGGTGTTTCACAAAGGTCTTAAGACCATTAGCGGGTTACCTAAGAGAAAGAGGAGTGAGAATAATTGTTTATTTAGATGATATTTTGATAATAAATCAAAGTGTAGAGGAATTGAAAGAGCAGTTGATGTTGGTAATCAATTTGTTAGAGACATTGGATGTTGAAATAAATTCAGAAAATATCAATACTAATACCATCACAAAGATTGCAATTTCTAGGATTTGTGGCAGACATTGTAACAAGTCAGTTACAGTTACCAGAGAAGAAAGAAAAAAGATAAGAAATGAGACTGTTGTAAAAAAAAAGGGGGAAGTGAAATTGAGAGAATTGGCACTGGTGATCTGTCTATTATCATCATCAAAACAAGCTGTATTTCTGGGACCTCCTTTACATTACAGGGCCCTTCAGTGTCTAAAGGCTTTGGGTATGATGAAAGATTTATGGTACGGAGAGATGATACCTCTGAGCAAGGAAGCAAAAGAGGAGTTATTATGGTGAAAGTAAAATTTGGAAGCCTGGAATGGACGGGCAATTTTTGGGAGAAAACCCGATTTTATTCTAGAGGCAGATGCGAGCAGTTCAGGATAGGGTGCCATATGCTCTAGGCAGGAGACAGGTGGAGTTTGGTAATAAAAAAGGAGCATATATTGTCTAGAGATGAGAGCAGGTTTGTTTGCCATTCACAGTTTGAGGAAAGAGATGAGGGGAAGCTCAGTTTTATTGAAGATGGATAATATAACTGTAGTAACATATATAAATAAATTGGGAGGAGGCAGGTCAAAGAGACTTTCAGATTTAGAAAAAGAAATGTGAGAATTTACCTTGGAATAAAAGATAGGATTGAAAGCAGAATAATTACCTTGGATACACAATGTGGTAGCAGACTGGAATTCGTGAAATTTGACAGATTGCAGTGATTGAAAGTTAAGGGAGGATTATTTTCAGAAGATTCAAGAAATAATGAGTCCTTTGATAGTGGATCTTTTTGCCTCCTGATTGCCTTGTCAGTTACCACATTATATCAGTTGGAGACCAGATCCAGGAGCAATAGCAGTCGATGCATTTTTGCAGGATTTGAGGAAAATGAAAGAGTATGGATTTCCATTGTTCGCTATGATTTAGAAAGTATTAGTGGAGATGAGGAGGCAGAGATATCAAATAGTACTCGTCACACCTTTTTGGAAAACACAGGCAGGGTTTCCAACAATTATGGAAATGGTGATAGAAACACAATATTTGATAAAGTCATGCAAAAGTCTTTTACAAGAAGTGGAGAAGGAAGAGCATCCTTTAGTGAAGTCAGGTTTACTCATCATTCTAGTATGGAGGATGTCAGGTGTTTAGGTAGATTCTCAGGCCTTTCAGGAACAGATGCAAATTTAATCAGTGAGTCATGGGCGCCAGAAACAAGGAAGAGATATAGAAGGGCATGGCAAGTTTGGTCATGTTGGTATGTGGAAAGAGATTTTGCTGTGGAAACAGATGAAGTAGAGGTAGCAAATTTCTTGGCAGAACTGTTTGAAAAAGGCTTATCATATAGAACAGTAATTTGTTATAGATCAGCTGTTGCAGCAGGACATTCACTGAAACAAGGATTATCAGTGGGCAGAAGTCCATTGACACGCAAGGTGATGAAAGGAATTCGGTTAAAGAGATAGCCTAGAGCAAAATCAAACATTATGGAATGTGGATTTTGTAATACAGTTATTTGAGACATGGCCGAGCAACACAAACCTAGGAGAAAGATAATTAATTTGGAAATTAGCAGCATTACTGTGTTTGATTTCATTCAGATGGTTTTAAGATATAAGGGTGTTAGAGGTAGCAGATAGATTTTTTCAACCAGATGGAGTAATTTTTTTAATTTGGAAAAGAACTAAGACTATGGACTCGTACACGATGTCAGGCAGACTTGAGTCCGCCCAACACCGTCGTGGTCTCAGGACTGACCGACCTCCGGTCGGCGGTCCCAACACTGCTATTACGATGTGACCGCATATATTGTGGTCCCATTCTCCCATTTCTCTATGGAAGCTTGTGTTACAGCCGTAAACCAGCCGTAACACAAGCTCCCATAGAGAAAAGGGAGATTGTGTTAATCCCTGCAGCCTGCCACAAAGTGCAGGGCCCTCAGCCCCCAACCGGAGGCCACAAGGAAAAGGAGGCCCTGCTAGGGACCCCAAACTCGCTTTCCGACAGGCTTTCCATATCGGAAATCCCAGAATGGAAAGCCTGTGGGAAACCGAGCATCATAATCCCAAAGGCGGAAACGCGTTCTTATGGGATTACGGACCGGCCTTCGACTGGCCGACGGTTTCTTGGAGCCCGTCGGAAACCAGCTGGTTTCAATTCAGACCGGCTCTATTATAATCAGCCTGTCCGAATTGAAACCAATGATCTCGGTCGTAAAGCCTCCGACCAAGATCGTAATAGGCCCCATGTCTGGTTCAATATTTTACCCAAGATTTGTCAATTCTCCAAATTTGTCTGTGGTTAGATGTATAAAAGAGTATGAAAGTAGAATTATGGACAAAAGATGTGCAAGAGTGGATCAATTGTTGATCTTATATGTAAGGCCATTAAAAGTTGTTACGACTGCAACAATTGCAAGATGGGTAGAGGCTGCAATGAAGGAAGGGTTCTCTGACACAATATCGAAACCAAAAATATTGTGATACAGAAATCTTGTTTAAAAAATATCGATCACAAAAATATTGTTTCTCTTTATATATAATGGTAAGTACAAAATATCAGAAAAAAATATTGTTTAACACTAATGTCGAAAACATGTACACAAAAATATTGTTTTTTAATATTTATAGTAAAAAATAGTAAATAATAAATATTTTAATATATAACATTAATATAATGTAAATGAAATATGTTTAAGTAATATTTAAAGATATATATAAATACATAATTAAACAAACACGCATATACATGAATATGTATATATTTATATACACATATATAATTTAAAACTATTTAAAAAATAATAATTATAAACTTTATTTTAATTTTCTAATGTTTTTTAAATATACCAATATAGCAACTATATGTAGGTATATGTTTTTCATTTACATACACATTATAAAAAAAATTATTAAAAAAGTGCGAAATATTTTAATATATTTCCAATTTCATTAAACAAAAAAGTAAACAATAGATAAAAATACATTTTACTAAAAATATGTCAAAAATTACATACATTAATATATATATAACTATTAAAATAAATACAAAAACACATAATAAATATTTAAATAATGCTAAAAAACAATTAAACTCTAGTAATAATAAATGTACTATTCTCATCACAGTATGTGCAACAGTAGGGAAAGCGTTGGACACAGAAGGGGTACAATTTACCATTCCCACTCCAGTGTGTGCAACTGTAGCAAAAGCGTTAGACACCATAGGGGCACAATGTACTATTCCCACTCCATTCGATGCAACCATAGGGAAAGCATTAGACTCAGGAGGGGTAACATTTACGATTGCCACTCCAGTGTGTGCGACATTAGGGAAAGCGTTGGACTCAGGAGGGGTAAAATTTACTATTCCCACTCCAGTCTAAAGTGTTGGACGTTGGAGGGGTAAAATTTACTATTCCCACTCCCCTCTTTGCAACAGTAGGGAAAGCGTTGAACTCAGGAGGTGTTAAATTTACTATTCCCACTTCAGTCTGTGCAACGGTAGGGAAAGCGTTGGACTCAGGAGGGGTAAAATTTACTATTTCCACTCCAGTGTGTGCAACAGTAGGGAAAGCATTGGACTCAGGAGGGGGTAAATTTACTATTCCAACTCCAGTAGGTGCAACAGAAGGGAATGTGTTGGACTCAGGAGTGGTAAAATTTCAAATCCAACACCAGTCGGCGCAACAGTAGGGAAAGCGTTGGACTCAGGAGGGGTTAAATTTACTATTCCCACTCCAGTCCTGTGCAGCATTAGGGAAAGCGTTGAACTCAGGAGGGATAAAATTTACTATTCCGTCTCCAGTCTGTGCAACAGTAGGGAAAGCGCTGGACTCAGGAGGGGTTAAATTTACTATTCACACTCCAGTCTGTGCAACAGAAAGGAAAGCGTTGAAGTCAGGAAGGCTAAACCTGTACCATTTCTACTCCAATCACTGCTACGGTACTACACTTCAAACAAATAACATATTTTAACAACTCTATTAAATACCCCAAAATATAAAATTCTAAATATAAAAATTAAATATCTAAATTTTAACAAAAAATAAAAAAAATAACATTAATATTAAAATTGTTAATAATTTATCAATGGCTACCCCACAACTGGCTGAATACAGGGCAGAGCTGAGGGAGGTCCTGAGCCTCCAGGGTGCAGGAAAATTACCATGGTTAGCCTTTGTCAAGGATACACTCTTGGCCATGGGAAGGGCTAACCTATTCTATAATGCTGAGGTAGCCTGCCCTACAATATCCAGGAAGGATTTAGTATGGAGCTATAGGGAAAGCAAACTTACCCACCTGCAGGGGAGCTCTACAATTGGCTCTCTCATTGCAGTGTTCTTGGGAATTAAAGATCAGTATAGCCTAGAGCCTGTACTGGATGACATTCAACCCGCACTGGCCAGGAAGCTATACCTGCAATTTAGGTATGGGGTACTCCTGCTGCGTGTTTTTACAAACACCCCTTTTGGACTGTCCAGCCTGTAACAATATAGTGGAGTCGGAATATCATGTATTTTTTTTCTGTCCAGGTTATAGGAAGGCCAGGCATTGATGGTTGATTCAGCTATGTAGAAATCTGGGAACTAAGCGCTGCATAGAGGCTTTTAGGATACTGAAATATAACACCCATCTGCCTAGTGTATTTTCAATGTCACGCTTTTTATTCTCCATGTGGTGTGTACGTAGAGCGTTCCTGAAGGCCACTCCATAGGCACTAGCTGATAACCTCATAATATTTTTAACTGGATCTGGTATATTTTAATCTGTTTTTAACATTTATCATTTTTAGCGTGTTTTTATTGATTGTAATATGATGCATACCCATTTTTAGAATGTTTCATATTCATGCATATCTTTGAACATGTCATGGGTGTGATGGGCCTTGCGTTGGCAACCCAAACCCAGGTTATGGGGTTTGGGCATGAGCCCATATAGATTGTTTTTATGAAATGTTAATGTAATGCACATGCACTTTCAAGAGCAACCTAACCCAGGGCCATGGGGTCTGGGCACGTGCCCATATGGACCGTTTTTATGAAATGTTATTGTATTGCACATGCACTTTTATGGTCAAAACGACCGAAATAAAGTTTTTTGATGATGATGATTTATCAATTAAAACAAATATTATTAAAATAATAAAAATACCACACTGTGGGGCCCATTACGATGTCGGGCGGAAACACTACCGCCGTACCGACGGAGGTAAAAACCGCCCATTACCGTCCGCCAGCAACTGCCCGCACTCCCGCAAAATTAGGATGTGAAAAGTCAGGCCAATACCGCACGCAAGCCTGCGACGCCGCCCGCCATCAAAGTGCGCCCGCGCACGTAGCGGCGCCAGCCAACGGAAGCACACCGTCCGACGAAATGACGCACCGCCCGGCGTACAAATTACGATGACACAACCAAACAGCCCCATCGGCAAAGAGACACCGCACGAGAACAGGAGGCGGAAACTACATTGCTGACCATAGAAACACCAACCCGGACTACTCCGACATGAATCCTGCACTCCAGGCCATCCCAATGCTGATCCTGATGCAGCACCTAGGACTGAACGCGCCACGGCACGACGCAGGTAGGCAGACACACAACAAGGGCATGCAAAAACGCACACCATGCAAGGGCGGGAAAACTGTACATGGGCCCCCTAGACACCCCTGTGGGGACAGGACACATCCAACACTGCACCCACACATATCCCACCTGCAAAATATGGGCAACCCGCAACATCATGGGAACCCAATACCCCGGCCCGGGAGGTGACGTACCCGGCACGGCCCCGCAGCGCCCCGGCGATGACGCACATGCGCACAACGCAGAGGCCAATGACAGCGCCACGCACGCGCTGCACACAAACACCACAGGGCCGCAACAACACACCACACACACCAGCCCCACCCTGAAGGCACAAGTCACGTGGTCCCCCTACGTCAACCATGACCACAACCGAAAACTCACAGTTGCCAAAACGTAGTCACACAAGTGTGCCGAACAGGGGAGCAAAGTGACGTCGGAAGAGGACACACACCTGTGTGCAAAGCATGGAGAAGCACACGGCAGCTGCCACAGAACTGCACAAACAATGGACATTGACCGCAAAAGGCACGCCAGTCACAACAAACAACAGCTATACCATCCTGCACGCAACAACAAGCCATGCCATGTCCAAAATTGAGGAACGCTGCTGCCTGCGAACAGATGTTCACAATCACGCCCACACACCAGTCCCAATGCACAGCGGGAAAGAAGTGACACACCCACACACGCGAGAGCAGATAGCAGTGAATGTCCTTCCATTCCCATAGCCAAATCACATTGCAACATATCCCGCAGGAGAACGGAGCCATTGGAACAACCACAACCCAAACATAGCCATGCTGAGTCAACCATCCACTGGCAGATAAGGCTGAACATGAAAGAAAGATAAAACTACAAAATACAATTATATCACTGTGCCTTGTGGTTCAAATGCAAGTAATCAGGAAGGAGTCAGACACCACTGTCCTTGACCATTCATAGGAGCATGTGGGATGAGGGCCTGTGGCCGCCTCCCAAGCCATACACAAAGTCCTGCTGCCTAACATCCATACAAGAACACACAGCAACGTCGGAGGTTGAACGCAGCAGACAGCCCAGACAGACGGAGCACGACATCCCAGCACACCGCAGCAAAATGGACGGGGCACCAGCACTATACACCTACGCCAGACAGATGCAGCTGTACAGCAATAGCTTGCAACAGATACTAGGCAGTGCAAATCTGGCCATGCTGAACGTAAGTTATCGAGTAACTTACCGCATTGAAATGTTCAGCTGCGTCAAGCCCGTTTTCTACTGTCGGAGGTGCCCGTACCACTGGCCTGTGGATGTATGTCTCTCCAACCCGGCATGTCTAATCGGGGACCTGGTACAACTGTTCTCACCCCTGGACGCCCACGACAGGAACTGTTCAGTGTATGGGGGCATGGCGTTCATGGCTGCAATAGGACACACACTGCAATGGAACCAGTGTGCCTCCGCACAACGTATGCTGGATCACAGTTTCATCGAATGTCACCCGACATGTCCCATCAGGATCATACAAGGGACAACTTACGAGGAACACGTTGCAACCCACCATCCGCTTCATTGGATGTCAGCCACAAATACCACCAATGCGAGGGATGCTCTGCAGGAAGGTATCGCATACCTGACAACCTGTCAATTCATGGGTCCCCAAATCAATACCCACAACTGAACATTCATGTACAACACCCCACCCATGCTTGCCGTCCGCACGCAGTGGCCAGTCAGCTGTGCAACAACTACACCATGCACTCGGAAAGAAACGCCTCACCATCAACTCCACCGTCATGACACCTGACAGTTCCGGGACATGCACCCTGTCCATCACCAAATCCCCTGTCCCTGCATGAACACGGGGAGGCTGGAGAATGGGACCTGTGTACAGTGACCACATGGCCAACATTGCACGCACCACAATGCTACAACATGCATGCCGCGCACCTGAACACATGCACGTGCACGCTTATCTGTCTGCTGAACAACTTGAGAACTGTCATCTCACCTCCCTCTGAACGTCCGTGCCAGGACATTTGCATGGACAACAAATGCAACACCCCACAACATGTCCCCGGGCAGTGAGTCATGTACAGTAGCCACCATATCTCAACAACATGACAGGCTATGCTGCATGCATGTAGGCACATGCTCTGATGACACCTCTGACGCAGGTGTGTCGGGTTCACAATTGTCGTAAACCTGTGCCATGGGATTCAGATGTACTGTGCACATGATGTAAAGTTGTCTGATAGGGTAAACCAAAACTGTCTGTGTCACAGCCAAGGGCACCTCAGTAATGAGCTAATGAACTGTAGCATAGCAAGGGCAGGGCATTCTGAACTCTGAAGCCCCATCTCCACAATTAACGACTCATACCATCTACCTGTACCCCCTTATGTATATGTAATCATGCTAAGTATATCCTCCACATGCATAACGCTGCCAGTAGTGTCCACATCCTGCATCACAGGGGTGGTAAGCTCAAATACATGCCTTAAAGCCAATACCTGACTCTGGAGAATTATTGATCGTAGACAAGTACGAATGAGAGAGGATGAGAGTGTGTGAAGTACACGGGACGTGTGAGATAACCAGGTAGTCAAGTGACATTGGATGTCAATGCATATGATTCGTTGCCACTGTGGACCCGGTTAAATACCACAGGTCGTGGGCCTTGGCATGTCAGAGTCTGACGTGGCCCAACAGATCTTCACATCAACACTGACGGCCTGGTCACTACAAAGCACAGTCCTACAAATGTGTACAATCACCTTCACAGTCTGACATCACACTCAACAAGCAAATATAGGAGCCACGCCAGTTGCACGCCACATCAATGCATGCCAAAACACACACGACATCAGTGTGGGTGGGCAGGGCTGCACAGTGAGTACGAACCGCCGAGATGTACAGACATGCACAATTGAACAAGCCACAATCTACACATTCACACACCCTGCAGACCCACAATGGCCAATACACATCAAGTAGGAGTCCACCTGAACTGCAAGGACACACCCACACACTGTGCAACAGACAATACACACATGTGCCCACATGAACAGACCCGAACAAGGACACAAACACTGACCATGCCCCTGTGTAACACATGTGTGTAGTCGAGCATTGCCAGAGCGCACACACACACACCAACAGCACCCCAAAGTCACACCACACACACCACACACACACCTCCCAAATGCACACATTAACAGTAAGCCATGTGCCCAGGCTCGAAGTTCATCACAAGAAACACATACACGTACACTGCTGGCCAGCCTGCCAGTAAGCTCACACAAACCCGCACACTCTGCACATGCCGCCTGTCATCCTGTGGCCAGACACACACCCTGTGCTGTGCATGCACGTAAACATGACACGTACACATCAACACAGAAATAGCACAACATACATGCAGACAATCCGTGTAACAGACACACGTCAACATCACACAAACAAGTAGCTGAGTCTGTAAGAAGTGAAGTCACAACCACGTATCATACACATAGGAATGTGTGACCAGACATTGCAATTGTTGAGGAGTACCATTCACGGCATGTGCCTCACCTAACTATGCACACACAGGAACAACAGCAAACAGCAACTTCACAGACACAACCCACTACAGGAACCACAGCATCCAGTCACAGAATACATGGACAGTTGGCAACAATGAACTACACCAGGGACAGTGGCCACTCCGCTGTGCAGAGTACTGATAGGATAAGCTACGTATGCATTGTGTGTGGGTGTACCCTGCCATGGACAGCAACACTGCCATGGCAGTCACGATAGCCAGCACAGCCACCACTGTGGCACAGGTAGGTGTGTGAGGGTGCCCAACATTCAAACAAGATGCCAGTCCGACTGGGTGCAGGCTGTATGCTACGGGACAGTTGGATGTCCGCCCCTGAGAGAGAAGCACAACTGTGGAATACACACATGTGGCATGTGAAGCGGGAGGGCTACTTGGCACAGGTGGGTCTGTGACACGGGTGGGTGCACACATGCAGGGTCGAAACAGACTGTGTGGGTACAAACCCGGCGGGGTAGACTACCACTGTTCTGGGAATGTGGTACGACCAGCTGTCTGGGGACGAATGTGGACTAGTGTGTGCACAACAGGCGGGCACACGATCCATGCTGCATCAGGTGTGGACGTTGGCTCCCCCTCTGGGGACATGCTGGATACTGATGTGCGCAGCCAGGCCCCTGCCGAGACATTTACACCCCTGGCCTTCAGGTGTACTCCCACATCGTCCACCTGCACAGGCTACCCAGGGCATGGGATGGCAGTGGAGCTTGGTGGGTGGGATGATATGGCACCCTGCTCCTGGTCACATCTCGCAGGCAATACATTCTCAGTGTGCAGCAGGGCCAAGTCCCGAACAAGATGTGGGGGGACGCAGATGACATGACAGGTAGTGATGTCACGGAAGCTGGCTTGCACCATCAGACTCATAGCCACCCCTCGCCCACCCCACAGATGCAATTGCATCATAGGAGCACGCGCGTGAGCAGCAGCTCCAATCTCACCCCAGAGAGGCCAAAGAGGGAATGTGTGGCTCCACACGCTCCAGTCACCGAGCCCACGGTAAAATAAGTGGTGGGACGCCGTACACCCGCATGGTACCCGGACTCGTGCCCTGGTGTGCAGGCATAGCTACCTAATGGTTTTGCGAAGTGTGTGATTTGCATGACACCCATTGGCGGGGGATGGCTCGGAGGCTCTACACCATGGGTACTCACAAACCTTCTCTCGGGGGCCAAATCCACAGCGTGGTTTGTGGCCGAGGAGCCGCACCGGTGGGGCGGGGTCAGTGGGGGAGGGGGCGGGGCTAGTGCAGAAGAACTATGACCATGAGGTTGAACACAGGCCCCTGCAGTGGACGCCTTCGTCCACTGAGCCACCAGACCCGGCATACACACATCTCTCTCTCTCCATCTATCTCTCTCTCTCTCTCCCTCCGTCTCCCTCCCTCTGTCTCCCTCTGTCTGTCGCCCTCCTCCCTCTGTCTGTCGCCCTCCTCCCTCCCCATGTCTCCCTCTCTCTCACTGTGTCCCTCCCTCTGTCTGTCTCCCTCCCTCTGTCACCCTCTGTTACCTCACCCCGCCTGTGAGTCAGCCCGGGCTGAGACAGCTTCCCGGGCACACACACAGCCGCACCGAGTATTTCACAGGTCTTCAAAAGACCATTCACTTGTTATTGAGGATTCGTTGCATTACACCTCTACTTAGCGCCCCTGCATCTCCACTCAGAGATGCAGGGGCGCTGAGAAGAGGTGAAATACAACACAGCCTCATTAACAAGTGGATGGTCTTTCAAAGCATCGCCCGGCCCCCATTGAGCCCTGCTGCAACCGGCGCAGTTTGCTGACACTTACAGTAAGTACACAGGTAGGATATCTGCAAGGTCCGCGGGCCGCCAAGGAAGGCCTGCCGGGCCGCTGGCGGCCCACGGCCCGTAATATGAGTACCCGTGCTCTACACCATGAGGCACATATCACACCCCATGGGTCCCTTGCCAATGTCAGCGGATGCTATGACATTGCGCGCCGGGGTGTGTCTACATGTCGTCTGGGATGGTGTTTGCAGCATGGCCCGCTAGGGCAGCTACAGCTCCCGTGTGTGGTATGTGGTGTATCCGGACTACGGAGACAGCCATGCTTTGTCACTGTTGTCCAGGGCACGACTCGGGGTACCATGCGGCTGTACGGCATCCCCCCACCCATTTACCCGTGAGTGGGTGGGGGGACTCACGGGTAAATGGGTGGGGGGACGCCGTACAGCCGCATGGAGCCACACATTCCCTCTTTGGCCTCTCTGGGGAGAGATTGGTGCTGCTGCACACGCGCGTGATCCCATGATGCAATGGCATCAGTGGGGTGAGCGAGGGGAGGCAATGAGTCTGATGATGCAAGCCATCTCCTGTGCATGTTGGGACCCCACAGGCTCAGTATCATTGTGCTGCGGATGACCGACATGTGTGTCCCCCACATGCACTCCCTACACACTGTAGTTGTCTTACACACACATGACTTTTGCCGGTATTCGCCTTGGGCAGTGTGCGTGGAGCTCGGATTCCAGGGACTGCAGCTCCTCGCCGGTGATTGGGCATGGACATGTCCTCAGAGTCGTCGACATTAAGGTGGACAGGTGGCAGCAGCAGCAGGTGTTGTTGTGGGGTTGCAGTCAGCAGTCCCTGGTAGCTGTGGTAAAGCCTGTCTCCTTCCCACACTGATATAGCCCCCTTGGGGCTGATTCTGCGTGACCAAGCTGCTTCGCTTGGTGTACCGCTCAGCCTGTGTACGTTGTGTTGTTGGTGTGTGCCATACTCACCCAGCCTCGGAAGAGGTGTCAGGCACAGCAGCTAGGTATAATGCCGTGGTGTTGCCGCTACTCACATATGCAGTCTGACTCCATCATCATGCCTATCAAGCTGATATGGCCTCAATCCCCATGTGTCTGCTCATGGCAATGATATGTGTCAGTGGTCCTTGCTACTGGTAAGGGGATCTGTGTAAGAGTAATGTTGCTGTGCTGTCCCTACTTGTCAGCTGTTCGTTGATACTATTGCTTTGACGGTGTTCTTTGTGTTGTGTATGTGTAGATGCCATGTTGTGTGTTGCATTGACATGTGTCCACTTCCATCTGTCCTAGGAGGAGACCAAACATACATCGCCCCTACCAATTGCTGTCGGCCATGGAGGATGTGGAGGTCATCAGGAAGTTCCGTCTGGACCGGCCCACCCTGTATCGCCTATGTGCCATGTTGGAACCCCACCTTCGTCCTCGCAGGGTGTATCCAACTGCATTCACCCCCATGGCCAAGGTGATGGCTGCACTGCATTTCTTCGCCACCGGGTCATTCCAACACACGGTGGGCAGTGGAGGTGGGATGTCCCAGCCCATGTTCAGCAAGGTGCTACGGGATGTCCTGTCGGCTATGATGCGGTACAGGAACCGGTACATCAGATTCTCCAGGGCCCGTGATTTGCCTGCGGTGAAGGGTGCATTCTATGCACTCGGACGCATCCCCAGGTTGTTGGTGCAATTGATTGCACCCATGTTGGCCTTGTTGCACCACAGGCCACTGAGCACATCTACAGGAACCGGAAACATTTCCACTCCCTGAATGTGCAAGTGGTGTGCCTGGCGGACATGATCATTACCCACGTGTGTGCGAAGTTTCCCGGGTCCACCCATGACTCGCACGTCATGCGCCACAGCATCCTCCCACGTCTGATGACCAATCTTCAACCGGACCGTGCGTGGATTGTTGGTGACTCTGCATATCCTAATGGCCCTTGGCTTTTGAGTCCACTACGCAATCCTCGTACACCAGCGGATGTCAGGTACAATGAGGCACATGGGAGGACCAGACGTGTGGTGGAGCGGACATTTGGACTCCTGGAATCCAGATTCAGGTGCCTGGATCGCACCGGGGGTGCACTGGCATACTCCCCACAGAAGGTGTGCCAGATTGTTGTGGCATGCTGCATGCTGCACAACCTCGCTATTCGCAGGCGGATCCCCTGATAGTGGATGACGGTGATCAGCCAGGGCCCCCGCCTGCAGGCCAAGCCGTGTCCAGTGACGAGGACAGTGGAGAGGAGGAAGCAGTGAATGAGCGTCAGCAGCTCATCGCCCGCTACTTCACCTGATGGTGAGTGACCATGTACGACGGCTGATGTCGCTGTAGTTGTGTATGTGTATGTGTGCATTGTCAGGGCGGCCAATTGTTGACTGAGTGCTGTGTGGCAATGGTCCTTGTCCAGGGTAGTATGCCACTGAGGGTGGCTGTGACATTGTGCCCTGTTGCTCTGTGAGATGTGTGTACATTGCTTAGGCCTGATGAGAAGTACTGTGTGATGAGTGTGTGACACACACAGTCAATGGACTCTTGTTCTGTTTGTCACCCCTAGGTCCCTACAGCCTCTCCTGCCCTATCGACAGGACACAGTACAGATGATTTTCTGAACATGCTGACGTTTGTGCACCATTGCTAATAAACATAGCAGATGACATAGGATGTGATACAGGTGTATTTATTTAAAAGCTGACATGTGATTGTGGGGAAGGTGATCAAGGAGGTGGTGCATGCTGTACAATGAGTGGACAGTCATGTCCGCGTGATGGTCAAGGTGTACCCATGTAGTCCTGGGTCCGCAGTCCAACAGACATTTGCCACTCGACTGGCAGTGTGGGGTAGGATGGTAGTCCAAGTGAATGCAGGGGGTGGCCACCATGGCTGGCTGACTCACTGGCGTTTGGTGCGTGCAAAGTCCTCCCTGGACATTTGTTTCCTCTTTGGACGGCCCCTTCCACGTTTGGGAGGGGGGGTGTGTGTTTGTGGGCTGCTGGTGGTGGCTGTGGATTGCCCACTCACTGTGGACGCCGGGGAACTGGATGTGGCACGTCCCTGCCCCCAGCAGGTGGTGTCGTAGGTGTTGTGGTTGGCCTTCTGTGGGCCCTCACCTCCACCACTAGCTGGCCCATGAGATCCACAAGTTTGCCCATACGGGTCACGAATTGGCCGATACGGGCGTCCATGGACCTCAACACCCCGAGGACTTCCCTGGTGTCGGAAGCTGACCTGGCCCATTGTCCCTGGGCCTCTTCATGGGCCCCAAGGACTCTGGCTATATGCGGCAGGGCTTGGCTCCCAGGCTCTGTTGGCGTTGGCCTGACCCTGCTCCTCCCACCTAGACTGCTGCCACCAGCCTGCCCACTAGCCACATTGCTCATCCGGGTCCTCCTCCTGGCTTCCAGGGTAGATGTTGTGGTTCGCGCCACCTCTTGGGATGGCTGCATGGTCAGGGAGGCTGTGGTGGTGGTGATGGTGGTGGTGGTTGCGGCGGTGGTGGTGGTTGCGGCAGTGGTGGTGGCCGCTATGACCGTGGCAGCAGGGGCCTGGGACTGGTCACCAGCCCTGGGAGATGGGTTGGTGGGTAGGAGAGGCCCTGGGGAGCGGTTGGGCCCTGCCACACCAGATGGGCCTGCTCGGTGGTCCTCGTCCGAAGAGGTGTCCGGGTCTTCTACATCCGTGAGTCCGTGTGGGGGACTTGTGGACTGGCTGTGATGGCTGGTGTCTCCATCCTCAGCATCCTGCTGGTCGTCACCTGTGGGGCGGAGACGAAACGTTATTGTGTTGCACCTTGCAGGGTTTGTGTTAGATGTCTGCCATTCACTGATTTGCAGGATGCGTGTGTATGTCTCTCCAATGTGTGTGCGTGATCAAGTCACTGGAATAGTGTGATGGGTGCATCTGGCATGGGACGGATTTGAATTGCCAATTGGTGTGTGTTGCAGTGTCCCTACATTTTGTGGCTTTGGTGGGAACGGGGTACAGCCCCATGGACGAATTGGTGTTGGAATATGGTACTGTGGTACATACAGTGACATATGGGTGCAGAGGGGACATGTGTTTTGGCCACACGACACTACAGGGACAGAGGTGTGTGTATGTCTGTCTTAGCCAGCATATCTGCTCACTGTTGTCATTTATGGGCATTCCACAGCAGGCATTGTAGTGGGTGAGTAATGGTTGTATGCCACACGACGTATTGCAGATGGTATGATTCCTTGGTGTGCGTGCTACTCTCACCCATGTGCAGCAGTGCAGTGCTCTTGGAGTGTTGATTGCATTCTGTATGTTGTTACGCACAGTGTGACGAGCGCTTCAGACACAGCAGATACATTATTGGTCATCGGCAGGACTCTTTGCTGTACTACCGTCTATGGGGCAACTGTTGGGATGATATACCTTTCCTGTCACTGGGGCTGGAAGATGGGATTGATGGGATCTTAAATGTGCATTGTGTAGCTGTGTGGTTCATGGGTCCAGTGGTGTATGTGACATTACTGGGGTTCCACTATGTTTCATTTGGACGAGATAGTCTTACATGGTTGATGTTGTACTATGTCAAGGGTAGAAGCAGACACGACTACATGGACAAGACCTGGATGGTGTTGCTGTTGTGTGTGATGACTGACACAGTGCACGCCATGTGGGTCAGTACTCCAGTTATACCTGTGCATGCTGACGTGACTTGTTACGTGTTTCTGCATTTGTGATGGCTCATGTGGGATGTGACTCTGTGATTGCTGTCCGTGTGCACATTGGTCAGATGTTTGTGGCAGGGAGCAGTGCTACCTGTCGCTCTGCTAGGTGACATGTCCCACATGTTGATCGTAGTACAGTCCACATGCCTACAGACACCCCGCCCTATACAGTTGTCTACCCAATTGTTGGTTCTGAGGGTGAGATGCAATGGCTACCACATGGTTGTGGGAGGGAGGGGTGCTCCATCTTGCTGGTCTGTGGGTGTGGGGGCCGTGTTGTGAGTCGTGGTGATGGTTTACCATCAACAGACAGCCCTCCATGTAGAGTAGTACAGTAGGAGGTGATCCCAGTATACAATAAAATAACCAAAAGAAAGATTACCTAAACATATATTGACAATATCGTATAAAGAATCAAAATACCAAAATGAAATGAACTAGTGTTATTTAATCACACTGCTCTTATTACATTATGTAAACATCACAAAATGAGGACAAATTTGTATACACGTGCCCAGAGGGGAGGGGGTTGTGAACGGTGAAAAAAGTGAGGGTAATGTGACATAAAGAAGAGTGAAATTATATAACCAAAACACATCCGTTTTTCAAAGACAAAATAATAACTCGTTTTTCACGCCCAAATTCGCGAATATCTATATCTATTTCTTTAGCCATGCATACAAAAAGGAAAAAACACAGTAGAAAAATTTCTGTTGTTTTTGATGCTGGCACAAACAAACAGTGTCGACGTTTCGACCCCAAGTTTCTGTAGGTAATTTAACACCTTACGAAGGGGTCTTCTTCAGGACTGGGAGGAGGGAATAGGCACCTGGGGATAAATATAATAATAGATAATGACCTCATGGGAATCGACAGATAAAAACATTATTCAAACATGGGCCATAGGTCCTTTAATTACCATGTACGCCCTTGCGGAGACGGATCAGTCTAGGTAACATATAGGGCACAGGGCTCCAATATCGTGAGAACGGAATGCCTGCACCTGCAAAAAGTAAGGTGTAGTTTAATTACGGCCCACCCAAGTACTATGGGCACAGGGCCCGTATATAAAATAGGAGAAAATCCTAATGACCATTACTCACATAGGCAAAACTTTAACCATCCGGTAGAATCGTACTTATCCCATCAATTGAAACGCTGGTCATAGACCGTACCAGTCCGCTATGACCACAAGAATAAAAATCTAGAAATACAGAGAAGAAAAGGAACTATGGGGCATATTATCAACGGCCAGCGATAATTATCGCTGGCCGTACATAGCGATAGAAATATTATCGCTGGCTATCGCTGAATATTATCGCCATGATAACGCTATATTTACAACGCATAGCGCTATGGCAATAATATTTCAGCGATAGCGGTGTTTTCAATGGAACATCACTGGTTTTCCAGCGATGTTCCATTGAACATGCTTGACTAACTATGTGCTGATACGACCCTGTGGTCGTATCAGCATAATCCATCTCCCATTAAAAGTATGCCTTAGTCAGGAATTTAACAGACGTTAAATTCCTGAGTTAAAGCTGAGTAGCGCGATTTTTTTATCGCTGCACCTCCTTGTTAATATCGCGAAGCTGCCTTCACGATATTAGCATGTGTTGTTTTCACAGCCACGCCTTCTTTGCATCTCATTAGCGATGCGAGGCGAGGCTGTGAGACACGGGCTCTACATCAAGGAAACACGCGCTAGCGTGTCCTTGATGATATTGCGATATAATTATCGCCGCTTTTCGCCCAAAAACGGACGCTAAAGCGGCGATAATTATATCGCCAGCCCTTGCTAATATGCCCCTATATCTTTAGCTACATAGGACCCTAAAAGAACCAACCACCACATGATCTTAAGACTCGATCAGGACATACCTGCAATTAAATCGCATCAGAGGACCTTTTTACGCGCAATTGTTACGATGCATCCAACGGCCTCAAAATGCTCCTGACCCCGGCATAAATGTCTCGGCCCGCAGCGTCTGTGGTCGGGTGAGAGAGTTTATCAGTGAGGTGAAGCCAAACGGGGGGGAAGGAAAAATACCGGGAGGGGAAGGGGGAAAAAACCAACCGCGCTCATAAAAATAATGGCGGAGGTACAATGTATCAAGCACTCAGCGCTTACCAATACACATCGAGTCGTTTCCGGAATGGAGCATCGAAGACTCGTGCGGATGCTTTCCAGTTTATAAAGGGAGCTCACATCGGGAAAGACGGAGCCACGCATGCCCCGTGCCGTAGCAGCAGCTGGATGCTAACACCACCAGCATCCATGTCTAACTGTAGTTGCAATGGAAAGCAACAATAGACTAATCCTTCAACAAACAATATGAATAACCAATAAAATTACTAAGACCTGGCAGGCAGCATATTGAAAATGCGTATATTATAAAACCACCGAAGTTATTAAGCCATACCAGGCAACATATCGAAAATAAAATTTATATTAAAAAACTAACGGGATATCAATCCGAAAGTTCTAACATTGGTAGGGGGGAAGGGGGAAGAAGAGGGAAAGGGGTAGAAGGGGACGGGTATGTGGGGTGTGGAAACAATTTAGCATATCTCGTTAATTAAGGATGACGGATGGTAAATGAAGACCTCAAAGCCTGAGATCAATGGATCTCACAGTAATCCAAACAGGACAATCAGGGACGGTTTGCCAACCGAGGTCGGGGTGGCTACCGTGGACGGAGAAATTACACTACTTTCTCTGAATCATCTTACAGCACCGACAGCGAGAACGAACAGGCAGGCCCTAGTTCCAACTACGGTTACCAAGAGAATTGGCATCAACCACAAGGACCGTCCTCTTTTTTTTAGGGGAGGGCCAATGGAGACCACCCAGGGGCAGAGGTGGGTTTTGGCCCAGAGGACCACCACGTGGCCAGCTACAAACCAACGTGACCTGGGAGAGAGGCAGAGGGGGAATTCAGAAGCAAGTACGCTTCCCGCCAGAGAACCATGGCGAAATATCGACAAGACGCAAAGTCTACAGGTGGTGAATAGGCAACTGAGTCCGGTAGTGAACATTTCCTCCTATGTTATGAAGGGAGAAGAAGAAATGATCCTCAGCAAGGGTTTATCATTTGTACCTACAGCACACCCGAACCGGATGACACTGAAAATAGAACTACTTAGATTCTTTCGGAAAATCCGCCTGAGGTTTTTCTTTAGGAACTCTACTACACCCTCAGGAACAACATTGACAGTACTGAGAGTCCCCTCCACATTTGTCCCGCCGACCAATGAGGCAACCGAATTCTGGCCTATGAAGATATTGTGCTCAGGGACATATCTAAACTTTTGGAGTCATACAAGTATTCCAATGTAAATGTGACCAGAATGGAGAGGGAGGCTTTATCCGCTTTAAGGAACAACAAGGAGATTGTGATTAAACCCGCGGACAAGGGTGGGGCCATTGTGGTTCAGGATACCGAAAAATACAAGTTGGAAATCATTGGACAACTACAGGACGGTGTTAGCTACTGTAAATTGAGGTCAAACCCTACCAAAGAACTGGCTTCAGAGATTCTTACTCTGACCAAAGAAGGGCTGGACCAAGGATTTCTGGATAAACTCGAATTCGATTTTCTCAACCAATCGGACCCCCGACTCCCAACCATTTATACACTGCCTAAGATTTACAAAAATATGCAAAACCCTCCTGGCAGACCCATTGTCTCGGGGTGTGGGTCCATGTTGGAACCATTGGGCAGATATATTGACTTTTTTCTGAAACCAATTGCTGAAAACACGGCAACATACCTGAGGGATACACTCCAAACCATTAATTTGATTGACCAATTTCCCTTTAACTCAAAGGAGCAACTCTTGGTGACATGCGATATTGTATCGTTATATACCAGCATTCCCCAAGGATCGGCACTTGAAGTAGTGAGGCATGTTCTGAACCAACGACCAGCTCCTATGGCCGTGCCTACGGACTTTCTGATTGGATTAATCTCCATTGCAATGATGAAGAACTTTTTCTTCTTCCAAGGCAGCTATTACCTTCAGACAAAGGGTGTGGCGATGGGGGCTTCCTTCGCACCGGATTTGGCCATTATCTTTATGGATCACTTCGAACAGACATTTATTTTCAATGCAGATAATCCTTTTCGCGACAAGGTGACAATGTGGAGAAGATACATTGACGACGTGCTTATGATATGGACAGGCAGCAGTGATGATTTGGGTGCTTTCCATGTCTGGCTCAACCAGAGGGATGATGATATCCAATTTACGATGCAATCTAGTCCAAGTAGGATAGATTTTTTGGACATTACCATCTATAGCGAGGATGAGAAGCTATTTACAACACTATATCGTAAACCGGCAGAACGGAATTCCCTCCTGATGTACAACAGCCACCACCCACGCGGCTTAAGAGATAACCTACCGGTAGGGCAGTTCCTAAGGATTCGTAGGAACTGCTCTAAGAAGGAGGACTACATGGCAGAGTCTGAAGACTTAAGGAATCGCCTTTTGGAGAGAGGATACCCTAATAGACTGGTGAAACGAGCACAAAAAAGAGCCTGGTATAGCCCTCGTGATGTATTGCTTACAATGAAGGATCGTCATGACAACTTGCAGCAAAGGATGATCTGTGTCACAACATTCTGCACCCAGAGTAACGCTATCAAGAAGATTGTGAACAAGCACTGGGGTTTGGTGTCCGATGTTATTGAACAACCTAATTTTCCGATGCATTCTTTTAAAAAAGCTAAAAGTGTCAAGGACTATGTGGTTAGTTCTTTTCTTGAGAGTCCAGTGGTACCATCGATCCAATCCTTGTGGAATCTACCCGTAACTGTGGGCCATTTTAAGTGTGGCCATTGTAAGGCTTGTTCAACAACAATTCAAACAAAAAATTTCACCTATAAGCAACACACAATCACCTTAGAGTCATTCACTAACTGTAATACTAGTGATGTCATATATGCCATTGTGTGTCCCTGTGGGCTTATATATGTTGGACAGACCAAACAGAAAATCAAAGCACGCATACTGCAACATTGCAGTAGAATAAGATGCGATGTGCAGGGGGCACCCCTAGTTGATAATTTTAGAACCGCAGCTCATTCATTGGACGACCTTAAATGGTTAGTCCTTGAGAAAGTAACCCTTGGCCCCAGAGGGGGCAACATTGGCCCAATCTTGAATCTAAGGGAATACAAATGGATGACACGCTTTGACTCAATTTATAATGGATTGAATGAAGTTGAATCTAGTCATGCACAGCTAGCATGTCTTTAATAAGGAGTTTGGGTGTATTATATGTGTCCACCTTGTTAACGCATGATTAGCAGCCTATAAGGGCCTGTGTAGCCATAGTTGCTTGACTGGCCGCTTTGTTGGTGTATCTTCACGTTCTCACCCTTCCATGCCTAAATATTTAGATCTGTTATTTGTGTAACTATGTATGTAACAGGTGTGTTGTCGCCATATTGACGATTTCTCTGAAGCTGTTCATAGGCCTGATCCAATGGATTTCTAAAATGTCACTGTGACGTCACTATGTGATGTATCTATGTTAAGACATCCAATGTAGTTTTTGAGACATCCCATGCACTTTGTTGGGGCGCTATTTGAATTACTTTTTAGCAATGTGGTGATGTATGAGGGGCGTTACTGTGAGATCCACTGATTTCAGGCTTTGAGGTCTCCATTTATCATCCGTCATCCTTAATTATCGAGATATGCTAACTTGTTTCCACACCCCACATACCCGTCCCCTTCTAACGCTTTCCCTCTTCTTCCCTCTTCTCCCCTACGAATGCTAGAACTTTCGGATTGATTATCCCGTTAGTTTTTTAATATATATTTTATTCTCGATATGTTGCCTGGTATGGCTTAATAACTTCGTTGGTTTTTTAATATACGCATTTTCAATATGCTGCCTGCTAGGTCTTAGTAACTTTATCGTTTATTCATAATGTTTGTTGAAGGATTAGTCTATTGTTGCTTTCCATTGCAACTACAGTTAGACATGGATGCTGGTGGTGTTAGCATCCAGCTGCTGCTACGGCACGGGGCATGCGTGGCTCAATGTTTTTCCCTATGTGAGCTCCCTTTATAAACTGGGAAGCATCCGCACGAGTCTTCGACACTCCATTCCGGATACGACTCGATGTGGAGTGGTAAGCGCTGAGTGCTTGATACAATGTACCTCCGCCATTATTTTTATGAGCGCGGTTGTGTTTTCCCCTTCCTCCCGGTCTTTCCTCCCGCCGTTTGGCTTCACCTCACTGATACGCTCTCTCACCCGACCACAGACGCTACGGGCCGAGACATTTGTGCCGGGGTCAGGAGCATTTTGAGGCCGTTGGATGCATCGTAACAATTGCGCGAAAAAGGTCCTCTGATGCGAGTGTAACTGCAGGTATGTCCTGATCGAGTCTTAAGATCATGTGGTGGTTGGTTCTTTTAAGTTCCAGGTCCTATGTAGCTAGAGATATAGTTACTCTTTTCTTCTCTGTATTTCTAGATTTTTATTCTTGTGGTCATAGCGGACTGATACGGTCTATGACCAGCGTCTCAATTGATGGGATAAGTACGATTCTACCGGATGAGTTAAAGTTTTGCCTATGTGAGTAATGGTCGTTAGGATTTTCTCCTAGTTTATATACGGGCCCTGTGCCCATAGTACTTGGGTGGGCCGTTATTAAACTACACCTTACTTTTTGCAGGTGCAGGCATTCCGTTCTCACGATATTGGAGCCCTGTGCCCTATATGTTACTTAGACTGATCCGTCTCCGCAAGGGCGTATATGGTAAATTAAAGGACCTATGGCCCATGTTTGAATAATGTTTTTATCTGTCGATTCCCATGAGGTCATTATCTATTATTATATTTCTCCCCAGGTGCCTATTCCCTCCTCCCAGTCCTGAAGAAGACACCTTCGTAAGGTGTTAAATTACCTACAGAACCTTGGGGTCGAAACGTCGACACTGTTTGTTTGTGCCAGCATCAAAAACAACAGAAATTATTCTACTGTGTTTTTTCCTTTCTGTATGCATGGCTAAAGAAATAGATATAGATATTCGCGAATTTGGGCGTGAAAAATGAGTTATTATTTTGTCTTTGAAAAACGGATGTGTTTTGGTTATATAACTTCACTCTTCTTTATGTCACACTACCCTCACTTTATTCACCGTACACACCCACCTCCCCTCTGGGCACGTGTATACAAATTTGTCCTCATTTTGTGATGTTTACATAATGTAATAAGAGCAGTGTGATTAAATAACACTGGTTCATTTCATTTTGGTATTTTGATTCTTTATACGATATTGTCAATAAATGTTTATGTAATCTTTCTTTTGGTTATTTTATTTTATACTGGGATCACCTCCTACTGTACTGCCTGTTACCCAGATCCCAGTATCTGTGGGTTTACCCTTCTTACGTAATGCTCCATGTAGAGTGACATGTCTACTTGTCGGGTGTGGGTGTGCACTGCTATGGCTGTGACATGGGTGTGGGGAGTGCTCTATCTTGCTGCGCTGTAGGGGTGGGGGGGACTTCTGCTGTCCCCCCTCCGATACTCGGAGATTGTGGTACGGCTCCTTCCCTGTTACTTGTTGGTTGGTGCAGCTATGGCTGACACATGGGTGTGGGTGTGGGTAGTGCTCCTTCCCGCACTTCTGGGGGACAGAGGGACCTGGTGGGAGTTGTGGTGCTGGCTGCCTGTGCACATGCCCCCATGGTTTTGTTTGTTGGTACCTTTGGGCTGTGGGTGTGGGTGTGTCTGTTGCATGTGTGAGAGATGTCTGGTGTGCTGTGTGCTGGACGTGGGGGTGTTTGGGCCTGGGTGCTATGGCATTGTGTTAGTGCATGTCAGTACATAGCGGTGTGCTGGTATACATTTGTTTGTACTTACCAGCCTCCACTCCCCCTGGTATTCCGATGAGACTCTCCGGATGTAGTATGCCTCGCACCTTCTCCTCCCACGCCTTGAAGGTCTTGAATGGCGCGGGTGGTCCGCTGCCAGTCCTGGCAGCCAGCGCCCGGTTCTTGGCCTCCTTCTTCCTATCAAGGGTTTTCATGTCCTGCCACCTCTTGGTGATTTCCCCCCGGTTGCGTGGCACGTTCCCGACTGCATTCACCTGGTCTACGATCCTTTTCCACATCCTGTTTCTGGTGGCTATTGGTGTCTGTTGGACCTGGTTCCCATAGATTTGTGGGTGCACCTTGATGACCTCGTCGACCATGACCGTCAACTCTGTGGCAGTGAACTTGGGCATTCGTTGTGTTGCCATGGTGCGTAGTGTGGTTGTTGTGGATGCTGGTGTGGTGTGTTTGGTGTGTGATGTGCGGGGGTTTGTGGTGCCGGTGTTTAGGTGGTGGTTGTGGTGGTTGTGGTGATGGATGTGATGTGTGTGTGCGTGTGGTATGCTGCTTTCCTCTGTGTCTCTCCGTGTTCTCTGCTGTGGTATTGGCTTTGTCGTGGTGCAAGGGTTTGTGGTCTGTGAGGGGGCTGCTTTTGTACTCACCTATGTGGGTGTGTCATGATGGTCTATCGTTTTCAGGTGTGTTGGGCGTGGTGTCCTGGGATTTTTGCTAAATCTATATTTTGACAGGGGGATGTGTCTTTGGGATGGGTTCTGTGTCTGTGTATTTTGGCGTCGTTTACTGTGTGCACTTGTTGGCTGTGTTGTGTGTATTTGTTTGTGCCGCCACTGATTTCCGTGCACGGACGTGGCCGCCAGGCCTTCCGCATTGTCAGTTCTTCATTTCTGTTGTTCGTCGTAGCGGGCGGGATTTGTGTTGGTTTCCGCCTTCATGTCGGGAGATCATAATTTGACGTGCGGTGTGTGGTCCATCCGCGCGGTCGTCTCTTTGCTTTTTCGGGCGGTATTGCGTCCGTGGCGGGCGGTTTGTCTTGGACTCTGTCGTGGACGGGCGGTATTCTGTTATTTTTTCCGCTGCGGGCGGTGGTTGTTTCGCGTCATCATAATAGCTCGGTCACTATTTCAATGTTGCAGGTGGGCGGTATTTTCAGGCTATGGCGGTTAACGGTATTTTTACCGCCGGTTATCGTAATGGACCCCTTTATTCCCTCAAACATAGCAGCCAACAAATAAAATGGAATGGAAATAAAGAAAGTATAACACGATTAGCATATTACATAAATAAAAAAAAAAATTTAATGAATGAATAAATATTTTTTTATTTATGATTACTTAAATATCTTCCCGCCCCTACTCCTCTACAAGGTGAAGAACACACACCTAAAATATAATGTTACAAATATGACAATTTCACAATTAACATAATTATCAATTAAATAGTCAATAATAAAGTAATTAATTATTAATACATTAATTCTTAATTAACTTCCCACCCTGTAACCCTAAAAACAAAACAACCCTCACCTAAAATATATATTAAAAATTATAATAATTACACATTTTACATAATTATTTACTAACTAACATATAATAATAAATAACAAATAATTAATTTTAATTTTTTAACATCCTACCCTTTACCTCTACAAACCCAACAACCCACACCTGAAATATAATTTAAAAATATCTTAATTACACAGTTTGCATACTTTATTATCAATTAAACAATTAATAATAATAAAAAATAATAAATAAATATAATTAATTTACTTCCCACCCTGTACCCCTACAAACCCCACCTAAAACAAAAAGCAAAAAATCAATTAATTTCACAATTTACAGAATTAATTATCAATTAAATAATTAATAATAATTACAAATGAGTAATAATTAATTTACTCCCCCCTACAAACCCCACAACCCACACCTAAAACATAACTTAAAACATAAATTAATGACACAAATTACATAATTAATTATCAATTAAATAATTGATAATAATTAAGAACTCATTATTAATTAATTATAATTATTTTACTTTCCACCCTTACCCCTACAAAGCAAACAACCCACTATGACAGTAAACATTACAACAAACAATTAAATAAAATGTATAAACAACTAAATATGTACAAACGATATTAAAAAATATTAACAATAATTATGCAATTTATAACATATACAATTGAAACATATAGTAAAATACATAAACATAATAAAAAAATGATATTATTAACAGCAATATTTTTGTAAGCACAATTAACAACATAATATTTTTAACATTGAAATTAGCAACAGAGATATTTTTGTAAACGATATTAACAACATAGATATTTTTGACATCGATATTACTTACCTTAGAAAATTGATATTCCTGTCAACGATATTCCTGCATCACTATATTTGTGGATCATGATATTAAAAACTCAATATTTCTGCATTTCTCGATATTTTTTACTTGATTTTTTGTCCCAATACCAAAGGAAGCAGGTGTAGACTTATCTAAATTCTGTCTGTGGTGCCTTGGCGAGTAAAGTTTTTATGATGGGAGGACGTTTGGAAGACAGTTTGAAGGCAGCAATTTGGTCTAATGCTGATACGTTTAGGAGGATCTTTTTCGGAGCTATAGAACATGTTTCACTTTGTGCTTTGAAAAACTTTGAACAGGCATAATGCTAGCTTCCTGTCTTGCCATAAAATGACGATACTTGAAGGTTAAATGAATAGGGAGAATTGTGATTTTAGTAATGTAATTTTTTTAAGTAAGAGGTTATTTTACTGAGGTAAGTTAATGATTTAATTAGGAAACAGAGAGATGTTTTTGGTTTATTTTGCGAATAACTGAAGGAGGATAAAGAATATGGTAAAGAAGAACAAGGGGGATTACAGAGAAGACTCAAACAAAAGAGGAGGAATATGGAGGACAAAGAGTATTTATGGGACTGAGGGTTCTATGTGACATTGTGATGTGTTAAAGTCCTTTTCTGGAAGCTTTTAAGAGCTGCTGGTCAGAAGTAGTGATTAAAGGTTAATGTATCATGCTAGCCTCCTTGTCTTTAATGAAATTGCAATTCTTTATTCAGTTAACTTTAAGAATCATCATTTTCCATTGCCCTCGCGACACTCCTTTGAATAACACCACTATTCAATCGAACACATTTTGGTTAGAATACTATTTGATCAAGGAGCCATGATCACGTGAATTAGGCATACTAGGTACATAGTTTCAATATTCTTACTGATTATTAACCTTTGGGCACGTGCAGTAAAGAGCTACAGTGGCCTCAGTGTCATCAGAAGCTTGACGTGGTTTCACAGCTTAAATCCTTACTGTGCCAAAGGCAACCGTAATAAAGTTGAATGAATGTACGAAAAACCATTTAAGATCTGGTAGTCTGGTAGCCTGAGTAGACTTTGAAAGACAGGCAAGAACATAAGGCCCATATTTACAAAGGCTGTGCATGACAAAACACACATAAACCCAAAATTCCTCATGTAAATGAATGCGATATCTAGGTAAATATCCAAATGTCATATTGAAGTTAAAACTCAATAATAATCTGCCGTAGCAGATAATCTTTCCCTATTTGAGTAAAAAATCCACCCCTTAGGTGTTGGCAGAGTACAGCGCTAGCTGCGGAATTGAGACTAATGCTAGACAGTCACAAATCATCATTATAGTAATAGAGGTAACCAGAAGTGCAAACTTTAAGTAGGGAATCCGACTCAGTACTCTCGGCATCCTGCGTGGTAAACATCACTGCATTTACTGGTCTAGCCCTCAGATAGCTGACGCACCCCTGCTCCGGCCTGACTCACGTGTTTTTCCTGCACACCTGCTCGCAACTATGATGCTGGCTCCTGAGGTATTTAAACTTCCTTCCCGCTGGCCATTCCACCTCTAGGTTTGCAGAGTGGGGTAGGTTTCCAGATGGTTACCGTGCAGGGCGCTTTGAGTACTGAGTAGGACTCCCTAATTAAATTTTGCACTTCTGGTTAACTCTGTTACTATAATGACGATTTGTGCCTGTCTCCCATTAGTCTAATTTCTTCAGCAACTACATCTGCCCGGTACACCGTTCTGCTGACCACAGGTCCACCAAGGAAGCAGCACCCCAGGCAAAAGATTTCGTGGCTCCCAGAGGTCAGTCCCATCTCCCCAGTGAGTTTTAAGTAGCTCAACATCTTAATAGCCCGAGCACCAATTTCCCTGGGTCCCGGAGCCCTTGCAGCAGAGAAGGCTTGTTAAGTGTTCAGTCCGGGCACCGACCCTGCCAAGACCAACCTTTTGACGAGGGATGTCAGCATCACTGAGGCTAGCACTAAGAGTGACCCTACTGTCCTGTTTGCCCCCATCACCAGGTCGACCCCAAGAAGCGAGAGCCTCCAACGCAAGTGACTCGCCAGACAAAACACCTGTGCACCTCAGCCCCACAGCCTGAGTCCAAGTCAAACTGCGGTGCCCCCTTGCTCCAGAGACCCTCAATAGCCGAGTCCCCCTTTGGGTTCTGGCAGACTTGTCCCCAAGTACCCACTTGCACCCTTTTTCTAGCTGCATGATTGTCCATTGAATTTACTGTGTAGCATTCGAAGCTACAATTGCGACCAGCACCTCTGCACCCGGGCCCACCAGGGCAGGTAAAGCCAAGCTGCTGGTGGTTCTATGGACTTTGGCCCCTAAGCACCTTAAGTCCTAGAGAGCAACCCTAACAACTGTTTGCAAGTATACTTATGTAGTGTGTGTTTCTCCCGTAGGATGATGTTACATCGTTTGAGGCTCATGCCTCAAATCTGACCGCTTTTGATATTCTGTTTTTCTGTAAAAATTATAACTCCAAAAGTACTTACCCGAGTCCGATGATCTTGGTTTCTAAATTAGTATAAAAATCTATGTTATTTTTCTAAATTGGTCTGGAATTTCTTTTTGAGTGGGTGTCTCATTTATTGACTCTGTGTGTGCAACAAATGCTCAACACTCCGTCTGATAAGCCTAAAGCTGCTCGACCACACTACCACTAAATAAAACACTTTGGGATTGTAAAAGCAAGCCCCTGTAAAACAATAAGGGTCGCCTATAAAAAAAAAAATCTAAAATCTAAATCCGTATTTGTAAAGCGCGAACTACTCACCCTTACGGGTCTCAAGGCGCTGGGGGCTGTCTTGGAAATTAAGTGAGCTATTGCCCAGAGTCACATGGTGCTGAGCTGCCGCCAGAGCCGGGGATCGAACCATGAACCCTGTGCTCCGAAGTTAGCTGCCCTGGCCGCTGCACCACACCTCTCCACTCCACTATACTTTCTTCACAGTTTACCTCATTTTGGTGCTCTATAAAGAAATCCGTCTGCCTGCAAGTGTTATTTTTCAAGGTGTGAAGAACAAGGTTATATTTGTGAGTGTTTAAAACTTTTTTCAAGTCTCTCAAGGCAACTTTCTCAAAAGTAAAGATTTCTGTAGGCATGATATTCGGGGGGCAGTAAGTGGTAGTCAGTCTAAGTCCAGTGGTACTCTCTGCACCAATGTATTCAGTTTTACATTTTTATGTTGACCTGGCAAGGTCACTTACTTGCCAGGCTCAAACCTCCCCTTTTGTTTCATGTGAGCCACCCCTAAGTTAGGCCCTAGTTAGCCCCATGGGCAGGGTGCCGTGTATTTGAAAAGTAGGACAAGTGCTTTTGAGTTTTACATGTCCTAGTAGTGAAAAACTGCTAAATTTGTTTTTCACTACAGCAAATCCTATCTCTCCCATAGGTTATCATTGGAGCTGCCTTGTAAAACTTTACAAGTGTAACTTCCAATTGGAAGCAGAGAGAAAAATGTAGTTTGGTGTCTCTGGACTCACAATTTAAAAACAAATTTTTTTGTGAAGTTGGGGGCATATTAGCAACAACATGCGATAATTATCGCAAAGCGCGCTTAGTGCGTTTTTTTTAATCGCCGCCTATCGCTGGATTTTATCGCGGAGATAACACGTTATTAGCAACGTTTATCTCCAATGCGATAAAATATCCAGCGATAGCGGCGAATCCCAGCAATAACGCGAGAATTCCAGCGATAAATTCCCATCGCTAAGGAAAATCTCGCTAATAGGCAGGTGGGGACTTAACCGTAGAATCCACCTCCCATAGACTATAATGGGTAAGTCAGGTTTCTACCAGGTGTAAAAACCAGCGCTAATCGTGGTTAGCGCGCATTTTTCTATCGCTTCGCGGGCATTGCTAATAGGCGATAGGTATGTTAGCGACTGCTTTCAGTCGCTGTTAGGTTGGGAACGCCTCCTTTGCATGTCATTAGCGATAAATATCGCTGACATGCAAAGCGGCATCCAAACCAGTCGCTATCGCCTGGTAGCTGTCGCTAACACCTGTTAGCGACAGCTTGCTGGTAGGGCGATAAAAAAAATCGCTGCTTTCGCTGCAAAAAGTGCCGCTAAAGCGGCGATGAAGCCCTTGCTAATATGCCCCTTGGTTTTTAAATTGCAAGCATGAAAATGCCACTTTTAGAAAGTTGCCATTTTCTTACTTCATCTTTCTGTGTCTCTGCCTGTCCCTAGAATACACATCTGGATAAGGGTGACAGCTGGGCTTTGTGTATTTCCTCTAGACAGTCACACACAAAGGGAGCTGAGGTGTGCCCTGCATATCCCGATGGCCCATCTCCAGGTTGATGGGTGTTCCCGAGCTAGAGTGAAAGGGAGGAGCTGACACTCAAACCTCAATAGGGCTGTGCCTGTCCCCACACAATGAGCTGCATACCCCCTGTAGTGTGTCTGGAGCCAGGACCAGGAAGGGCAGGGTCTTGTGCTCTACAATACCCTTTCTTTGAAGTCTCCCTACTTCAAAGGCTAAAATGGGTATGAGTATTGGACCTCAGACACAATATACTCAGAACACTTCTGGACTGAGGACATTCTGCCAGGAAGAAAAGCTGTTGTGCTGCCAGGAGGGACTGCCACTTTGCTGCTTACTTTGCTGTGTGGACCTGCTGCTTCTTGCCTGGGAGAAAGAGGAATGGGCTTTACTCTCTACATCCTGCATCTACAGGCTCTCCAAGGGCTTGTTTGGGTTTGCCTCCTGTTTCTGAAGTCTCAGCGATATCAAAGTCTTCACCTGCATCTTGCTACCAGCACCTGGGCCCCTCTGCTGTGCGTGCTGCTCTGCAGAGGGGTGCCAAATCCAGTCCTGGGCCTGTGGAAGAGTGTGCTTGCTGCTGCAACCAAAGATACCGACGATCAACTCCAAAGCGTCATTTGGAACCGGCGCATTCCCAGCGAAACCGACGCACTGCAGCTGCCTGCACCGAAGCCGTGGACACCGATTGCCGAGTGCGCTATGCAATGACCTCGACTTACAACACAGTCCCGACTTTGCAGACGCAGCACATCCAAATCACTGCTGCTGCATCGCCGACGTCTGCCATGACCCATCCTGCCTCCGACACGTTACCGGCTCGACGTGGCTTCTAATCGACAAATTGCCTTTGGCCCAGTGGTTCGACTTGGATGCCTTCGTAATCGACGAACAGTGCCCTTGACATCGACGTATCAACAACTTTTCCCTACATCAGAATTTAATTATCACCTGCTACAGTGACGCATCATCTCTGGATTTCAATGCATCGTCCGTGAGCCATCGACGCAACCAAGTTACTATCAGCGGATCTGCGTAAAACCTGTATCTGGCCCGAACTCCATTGCAGCCAGACTTAACTTCTGGATTTGCCCCGGTCAAGCGCAACCAGGTAGCCCCAGTGTAGCTATTGACTTCTAAGCACTGCATTTTGATTTAATTCTGCAAAATTCATAACTTGACTTATGTATGTTGGATTTGTCTCATTTTGGATTTGTAATATGATAAATATTGGCTATTTTTCTGATCTTTTTTAAACGTTTGTGGTGCTTTCACAGTATTACAGTGTGTTACAGTGTGTGTGTGTGTGTACAAATACTTTACACATTTCCTCTTTAATTTAGCCTCACTGCTCTGTGCCAAGCTACCAGAGGGTGATCACAGGTAAACCTTTATTGTATACTGTACTTGCCCTGACTAGGATTGTGGTTCCTGCTTGGACAGGGTGCATACCTCTGCCAACCGAAACCCAATTTCCACCTTGTCCCCAACCTCTTCCTCTGCCCCGTCCTTCACCTCTGGCTCTCTGGGGATGATTACTCTGACCTGGAGGCCATTGTTCCCATGCCTCTATCTCCAAGAAAGGGGAATGAACAGGCGTGCCTGGTGTGGAACTTCTGGCTGTGCTTGTACTAGGTTCGGAATAGGAAACTTCGTAATTTGAGGTATTTGAAGGTTACCATCCGTTTCTGATATTGCCATCCTCTATTAACAAACCTCCCTTTGTTATCCTGCTGGTAGTATTCTTTAGTAAGATAGGGTAAGTCACATTTTTATTGTAATTCTTAATGTTTTTTGCTAGTTTGTCCAATTTTTTGTGCTGGGTGACAGTTCTAAATTCGAACACAGTTTTTTCTAGTGCCGTTAAGGCTTCTTTGGCATTAATCAAGGATTGATCGTCCATAATTTCTTCAAGGAGTTCAGCAATTTTCTTCTCCAACTTTTTGATCTGTTCCATGGCAGTGTCAATCCCCAAGACCATCCAGTGTCTCAAGCAGTTATTACTTATGAAACTGAATCCCTCCCAATATTTGGGGATGTCAGTAAAAATTGCAGGTTCGTTCCTAACTTGTAACCCCAATGGAAAGGTGTTGGACTGTAAGTACTGGGTCATAAGATGACCATGTAGTTGTGTTCTAACCAATTTTTGTTTTTCAAGTTTCTCAATTTTGACATTAAGGGCATTGTCAATTGAAATAGGAGTAGCTCCCAAAAAGGAAGAGCCCTTAAGTAATTTCTGTATGTATTCCTCAGCATAAGATAGCGTTTTCTTCTCAGAGATATCAGGAAAGAAATAGAATGTCTCCAAACGGAAGATGATTCACAACAGTTAATCGAATTACAAAGTCCCTCGCAGTAGCAACTGCACAGGATAATCAGATAACGCATGGGGGAAACCCTATGATCCAATGGAATTTAGGGTATGAAAGTAATTGAAAAATAAACAGTGTTCCAAAGGCAATCATTCAAGCAGACAGTAATGATTCGGCAAGGATATACACAAAATCCTACTTGCAGCAAATGACACTGAAAATAGTACAGCTTTAATAAATCAAATATTTTCATGACAATTCTAAACAATACTGATGTGCTCCGTGTGACAGCACAGTGCAAGTGAGAATAAGTGACAGCAAAAAGTGCTGATAAAATATATACAGTGCACATAAACCAAGAGTCTCAACCAACAGGACTAGAGTCAAATAAATAGGAACAGACGTTCAGTAAAAAAATCACAAATTTTAGTCAGACATTATCCCTTTCATGAATGTGTTTATAGTTAAGACATAATAGTCGATGTTTCAAACCCAAGAGATATCCTTTAGGGGTGTCCTCATCAGGACAGATGTAGCAATCTGGTAAGGAAAGTGGGAATTGTCAGGACTAAAGTAAGAACTGTATAAGTCGAAGGGACAAAAGGATGCCCTGTATCTGCCGAAGCTGTCACCAATAAAGAATCGAGAAAGCATCGTACCTGTGGCCTTACTCTTTGGGGCAACTCTTTGGTTTGGATATTAGCGGCTGTGCCCAGCCACGAGTAAGGCCCACCGCATAGAAGCGGGCTCGGGATGTGGCCTGCATCGGCTGCATCACTTCACCGGGATCTACGCTCGAGGTGCCGGCTTTCAATAATGAGCAGCGGAGGTGAGCAGGACTTTCAGCGACCCACTGCGGACTTCATTAAATTGAATAACTGCATTTCACCGAGCACTCACATGAGGAACATTAATTCCTACACTACCAGGTCCAGAATGCCAAAGGTTTTGGCTCCGCCCACTGGGGCTGTCCTGGGATTTAAAATGCGTGTAGGAACAGCTGAGTGATGTTTGCAGATTTAAGCCACTGAGGAAGGGAACAAGGATTCCAGAAACGCGTATGGCGATGAACTTTGCATGAAATTAATGCCCTGTGTCTGCCGAAGCTGTCACCAATAAAGAATCGAGAAAGCATCATACCTGTGGCCTTACTCTTTGGGGCAACTCTTTGGTTTGGATATATATATATATATATATATATATATATATATATACATATATCTATGAGGAAGGGTGGGCCCTGCCAGAGAAAGAAACAGACCACAATGTGAAAAATATTATATATAAACCACTACAATGAGGAACGGACATAGGATACTCTAGTCAAGATAGAGACGCAGAAAGCCATTATCCAAATATCTGCATGCATATGCATCAAAAAAATTCACAACAATCTAGGTATGAATGGGATAAAACATTACTGTGGGCAGAGAAAAAAGTCTTCAACTTGAATGAGGGGAACTTGGGAAGCAGAAAAGTGAGCGTCAAGGCACTTCCCTATAATACAAAACACAATAAAAAATTAGGCCTAGAGGAGACAAAAAGAAGGACAGAGAATTCTGTGGGCTACATACACCAAATTCCTAAGGGAACATTCCCGCAGAGCTTCAGAATCACGATTGTATGAAGGAGGCATGCATGGCTCAACCACGTGTGCCTCTACAATGCAGCCTGAACCACGAATGCATCTTAACCACGCAATTTTGAGGTAACGGCATGAATGGTAAAGGGGTATGCGTGGCTAAGGTTGTGACACCCCTCCCCCGCCCTAAACTGCAAACTCCCTCCAGGCCCCCCAGGCCCTGAGGTCCAAATACCCCAACCCCCTTCCACCCCATGCTGCCCCTAACCCTCAACCTACACTACCCAATCCCCTCTCACCCTGCCCTGTCCTTAAAACTACCCCAACTCCTTCCACTGCCCTTTAAGCCTAAAACCATACGCCCTATTTTTAAAAACTACTCTGACCCCCCCTGAGCCCTAACAACTACCCTGCCATCCCCTAAACCCTACAAACTGTCCTGCCTACCCATACTCCTCCCCTGCCCTAAGGCCTAAAACCCTGACCCTTAGCTAACACTACATGACCTGCCCCTACTCCGTGCTGTCCCTAAAACTACCTCAACCCCTTCCACTGCCCTTAAGCCTAATACCCTAACCCCTAATTAAAAAAACAACCCTGACCCTCTCCCAACCCTGTAAACTACCCTGATCCCCCCCAGCCCTGTAAACTACCAGACCCCCTGAGCCCTAAAAACGACCCTGCCATCCCATAAGCCCTATAAACTGTCCTGACTACCCATTCCCCTCCCCCTGCCCTAAGGCTTAAAACCCTGCCCTTAGCTAACACTACATGACCTGCCCCTACTCCGTGCTGTCCCTAAAACTACCTCAACCCCTTCCACTGCCCTTAAGCCTAATACCCTAACCCCTAATTAAAAAAAACAACCCTGACCCTCTCCCAACCCTGTAAACTACCCTGATCCTCCCCCAGCCCTGTAAACTACCAGACCCCCCGAGCCCTAAAAACTACCCTGCCATGCCCTAAGCCCTATAAACTGTCCTGACTACCCATTCCCCTCCCCCTGCCCTAAGGCTTAAAACCCTGACCCTTAACTAACACTACACAACCCGCTTCCTCCCCCACGCTGTCCCTAAGATTACCCCAACCCCTTCCACTGCCCTTAAGCCTAACACCCTAACCCCTAATTAAAAAACTACCCCAACCCTCTCCCAGCCCTGTAAACTACCCCAATCCTCCCCCAGCCCTGTAAACAACCCGACCCCGAGCCATAAAAACTACCCCACCATCCCCTAAGCCCCAAAAACTGTCTGGACTACCCATTCCCCTCCCCCTGCCCTAAGGCCTAAAACCCGGACCCTTAGCTAACACTACACCGACCTGCTCCCACCCCAACCCCCCTCCCCAGCCCTGAATACTACCCCCCCAGCCATGAAAACAACCCCCTCCCCAGCCCTGAAAACAACCCCCTACTCAGCCCTAAAAATGAATCCAACTCCCTCCCAAGCCCTGAAAACGACCCTCGACCCCCCAGCCCTGTAACTGCCCCAAAACCATACAAACTACCCCTCAAACCCAGCCCCGGCCCCACTTACCTCACTGCGTCCTCCACCAAGGTCCAGGGTCTTCCTGCTTCTGAGTTCCGCCCAGCAGTTGCAGCAGCTAGGCTGCGCCCTGCCATGGTTAAGGCAAGCATGGCTACGCTTGCATAGTCGGAACACACGTGGCTCTTCCCGCGTTGTTCCGACTGTTCCCCCAGAATCACTCATCAGTCCGTTGGGTTGCAGAAAAATATGCAAACAGCTGGACGTGCTACTGTGCGTATATAAAGTTGTCAATAAAAAGAGCCCTGAAAACCCGACCACTGGCGCGGTGAGTGAGGGAGCCATCTTGGAAAATCTGTTGAAAAATCCATTGAAGAACAAAAGGTGAACTCCTTAGAGTAAATCTACCTCACAGCTTAAGAGACAATAAATAAAAAATAAAGAATAAGTACAATACCACAAAATGATGGCCAAATCCATCAATGAGCCCTAGTTATGACAAAGCAAACAAGACAGTCCATTGAAAGAACATGAGGTTGGAGTTATTCAGCTGGACAACATTTGTCAATAGGCCCTGCTAGGGCCAGGCTGATTGGACAGTCCCCAGAAGAGTATAAATGTGAGAGGAATAATGGGAAAAATGTAAGCAAGTGGATTAGTCAGTCACATAGGGTGAAGAGATGTGAAACCCACAGGATAAAGAGAGAAAAGAGGAAGACTGGAATTATACGGAGAGATATTATAACATAACTCAGAAACAAGACTTAAATAAAGAGTCATACTAGTTAATTGGTGCCTTTCCTCATTGTTGTCTAGGCCTCTCTCAATAGATGTCAGCCTTTTGATCCATTTTGATTCATGGAGTAACATCTTGGATTGGTGGGGTGAGGAGGTGGTTCCCTCATTCTCTGAGAAATAATCTCGGAGAACGGATTGCAGTGACTCCCAAAATACAGGGGGGCAGATCTACAAGAAAGTGCCGCAGCGTGGCGCTGCAAGCCCTTTGGCTGCGCCACGCTGCGGCACTTTCAGAGCACAGGAATGCGACATATTTACAAGAATATGTCGCATTCCTGTGCTCTCCCCTGCGCTGGCGCACAAACAGTTGCCAAGCAGAATGCAGCACGCATTGAAAGAGGAAAAAACGAGGAGAAATGAAAACATTTCTCCTCGGTGCGCCTCGCTACGCCACCTCTAGGGTGGCGTAGCTTTCAGACGCATCTCCAGAGTTACGATTTCTCGTAATTCTGGAGATGTGTCTTGTTCCATGGGTGTTGCGTGGGAACACCCACAGCAACACCCATGGAACGCCCCTTCACCGCAAAGTGCTGCGTGTGAAGGGACGGTATTTACAAGGAGAGGAAAAGTCACGCATGGTGGCTTTTCCTCTCCTTGTAAATATCGAGGAGCCCCCTGCGCCACCAGTACGTCACGAAAAGTGACGTACTGGTGGCGCAGGGGGCTTGTAAATCTGCCCCCCGGTTGTCAAGAGTTTCCTTACACAGCCGCCTGGTTGGAATTGAAGTCCTAGGGGCATCCCAGCGGAGGGTTAGAAGGAACAGATTATTGCCTGAATGTTCTTTGGCAAGATATTCCGTGTGTAGAACCCTGTAACATTATGTGTCCCTGCAGAAAAGTACATCCAGCTTCATGAAGAGGTTGTGCATTCCCAAATAATAGGAATATTCTCTGTGTTGAGGATTTTGCTGTCTCCAGATCCAACTCCATTTTCAAGGCTCAAAAGGCCCTTGCGACTGTGTACGTCAGTGCTGTGGGTGGGGGAAGGGTGTGATCTGTCTAGGGAAGAATCGGCAATGCAATTAAAATCTCCCTCCAACACCAAGGGATAATAAGACGGATAGAGATGTGTGGAGTCAGTGATTTTGGGAAGACAGGCTGATCTTGATTGGGGGTATACAGTTTTAGAAATACCACATCCCTCCCTCCCAATTTACCTCCTACCACAATATAGCAGCCCTCTGGGTCAAGGATCTCAAATTGTGGTTGAAAGGGTACCTCCAGCAGGATCAAAATTAGCATTCTATGCGCAAAGGCAGGATAGCAAGTATAATCTACCTTCTGCCACCTTTTTTGTAATGCCAAAACCTCTGCCCTAGTAAGGTGCCTTTCCTGTAGCATGGTGACCTGGAACATGCGTCGTCTAATGTAAATCTGCACTTTATATCTCTTGCTTGGGGAGTTGAGACCCTGTACATTCCAGATGACTAGCCTTATATTAGAGCATGTGTTAGCCATTATACTCAGGATTGTTCTTTCAAATCAAGAGCCAGACTCCCTCCTCCCTTCTACTGGCCAGTATCCTAATTACATGAATCCCCACAGGAGGTCTTTGCACCAGAGGAAGCCAGTCCTCCAAGTAGGTAAGTATTGATACACCCTCGACTCACTCTGGCAGGCCAATCACCCTTATATTATGTCTCCTAGCTATGTACTCTGATCCTCAATGCACATTTCCAAAACCTTTATCCTTCCTGCCAATATATCCAATTTCGTTGCATGCGTCTTGGATATGGCGTCTAGCGTCTCCAGGTCTGTCTCAACCTGTTTTAGGCGGTCCACCATTTTGCGATGATCATCCTGCAAAAGACCCATGTCCACTACCAAAGTGTCTATTGTGGTCTCCAAGGCATCTTGTGTGGATCCAATGGCAGCCAGTATGGTGTGAAGTTTGCCATCTTGTGGGTGGGTGCTCTCCTTTGGGGTAGTTCAGCCCATGTCACCTTCTCTGCAGTGTTGGGTTCTTCCCATTGTGAGGCCTTTTCTGAGTGGTCTGGGATAGTCGGTACAGTATGCTACTAGGTAGGGTGCTGTTAGGGAAAAGGGTTCAACCTGTCCCCTAAGTACGTGAGGGAGAGGATAATCAGTTGATCAGTGAGGTACCCAGTATGTACATTTTGGCAGCAAGGGAATCCCACCATCACTGTCCGACCCCGGGGCCAAGGATATCCACTGGAGGACTTGCGAGGGGGCATGCCTCTGCAAGACTGAATATGGTGTGGGACGTGGCAACAACAGTTAGGTTTCAGCACCTACCTCTGTCCCCATGACTCCACAGGGGCCAGAGGGAGTTCTGCGATGGTGCATCCACAGTGAATCAGTCACTTCAGGTCTGCAGTGCTCTCTGGCAGAGGGTAGATGGGGCACTCATCACCCCAAGGAAGCAGCACTAATGAGGGCCTGGCTCCCACGGTCATGCCCAGCAAGTCAGGCCAGGCGACCCCCAGGGCTCCAAAGGTGCAGCATGTTGAGCTAGCTGCCCGGGCTCCACAGGTCACAAGATGTAGGGACACCCGCTAGGCAGTATACAGCACCGTCCTCAGATCTCAAGCTTCACTTCCCAGGCCTACCGCCTGGAAAGAAGGTATATCCCACATCGGACCCCAGTGAGGACCTTAAACAAGAGTGCTGCATCAACAGTGAGTCACCAAGCCAGTCCCCAGCCTCAGCACCGCGCAGGAGGTCTCATCATCAGAAGCGCCAGACCTGGGCCACCGCCATCTTAGGCCGCACCCAGTGACCTCAGCTGGCTCTACTCTGTGCGCTTGACTGTGTCACCTCTACTCCTGCACAGGCACCCGGGGGGGCAAGGGCACAAAACAGCACAACATGGGGTAAAAGAATACTTATAAGGGCATCAGGAGAAGGCAAAATCCCTGGGCGAAGGAGAGCGCTGTGTTATCTGCAACCGTCGGCCATGGCAGCTAACCCCACCCACCCCCATAATGTAGCACCTGATATATGAGTGGTACTTATACCTGACATATGTGTACAAATGTATTCATCTGGCTGCATATTAGGAACCATGGTAGTGTGCATAGTTGAAATAGTGAATTTTATTTAGCCACAAATAATCTTTTCCCATTTGAAACTAATTTTATATGAAGGTTACTTTTGGCCACATGTTAGCCTCCGTTAATATTTTTTTGAATAGATTTATCACCATCAATTGTTTATAACTTTAGATTTTTTGAAAAATAAAAATTTATTGTAAAGGAGGAAAGCCAAGAAACAAAATGAATTACATTGTAAAATGAAAGAGTATTGCTTCTCTATTTGCAGGTTGCGCACAGGAATTTTCCACCTGTTTGGATCTGGATGCCCCGGAGAATGATATATTACAAGCCTTTGAGGGGATCGCTCATGATGTACCTAGACTAATGTTACCACCCACAGCTAAACTGGGCCTACAAGACCCTAGGTGGTTTGATGGAAAGGTCTTGAGGAGCCTTCGCTTGTTAAAGGCAGCCCTCAAACAGGTTCCTAGGGATAGGTGCCTAGTTGCATCTTGCAGGAAGGCATATAAGCAGACTCCTGCCATCCATAATCTACCCTGAAGGAGAATGCTTGGGAGGAACTAGGCCAGGTAAGCATGAGTGGAGACAGTTCCCTCTTCTGGAAGGTTGTCACTAGACCTTGTTTTGTGGAGGGGTCCACCCCGGCATTATGTCATCAAATATCTGAACCACAATGGGTAGATCACTTTAAAGGGGTCTATAATCAGGGCACAGGGGAGGTAGACATGGATAGGGTAACAGCTGTGCTAAGGACTGATCATGTGTTTTTGACCAAGCTAAAGTCACACAGGGCATTTGTGCATTATCTAGCAATAAGGCCCCGGGTCTGTATGGAATTCCCCCAGATCTTTTCAAGGCTGATCCCGAGTTGTGGGGGCCCCTCATGACCCGGGTCCTGAATGCAGCTGTTCGGGCCGGGGTGATGACCACTTGGTTGTCGGCGGTGATTGTGCATATGTTCAAGTTAAGAAGGGGGACAAGAACAATCCGCAATGTTATCGCCCCAATTCCCTAATAGATGCGGAGGTAAAGGTTCTAGGGAGGGTAGTCCTTAACACGTTACTGGAGTGGACTGATGCCAATGACATCTTAAGTGTCATCAAATATAGTTTCAGACCAGGCAGGTCTACATCTGACCAATGCCTGAACCTTTATCTGATATTTCATAAGTGCACATTTGCCCAGCCAGAATCCCACCATGTAGCATTTATGGACCTCACGTCCTCATTTGACAGGGTTAATTTTACCAAACTTTGGGCCCTGTTGACCCAGCTAGGGGTAGACTCAAGCACTGTGGTCCTTTTGGATGATTTGCACTCTCAAACTAGTGCCTCAGTGTGCTTTTCACAGGGGTTGGCCAGCACACTGTCTTTCCCATACGAGATGTGGTGTCCACCAAGGGTGCACTTTTTAGTGCCATTCTTATTCACATTGTATGTAAATCGACTTGAGCATCCTCTCCTTTCTGTCGAGGTGGACTGTACGCAAGTGGGGGCTAGATCACTACTGGTATTGTTGTATGGTGATGATGCGGTCCTTATGACTTGCACAGCCAGGAGTCTGTAGCAACTTCTGGACAAATGTGTCTCCTTCATGGGGAGCCTGAACCTGTCTGAAAACTTTTCGAAGTCGTACATCATGGTTGTCGTCTCATGATCCACAAGCTCCAAAATCTTCAAGGTGACTGACCATACCTTGGGGAAAGTGTCAGTCTTTCCCTACTTAGGGGTTTTATTTGATGTGAAAAACAACTGGAAATCCCTAACTGAGGGTAAGAAATAGGAACTTATCAAAACCATTGGAGCAGTAAATAGCTTTGCATGTAGATTGGGTTCTTGTCCACCGCAAGTTATACTTAAGGTATATTGGGCCAAATGTGTATCCCGGCTGCCCTATGGAAGTAAGGTTAGGGGGTTCCCGACTATTGAGAAAATCCAAGTTGTTGAAAAACAATCTCTCCATTGGTTAGTGCAAGCTCGGCAATGCACTCCGGCCTTCTCAGTGTCAGTGGAGCTTGGAATCTTGCATTTATCTATTTAGTTGCCCTCACCTCTTCTTGTACTGGATTAAGATTTGCACTAGGAAGGACTTCAAATGTAATCGTCTGATTCTTTCAGGCTGTCCCTTGACTACGTGCATAGAATCCCTGGATAGCGTATGTAAAGACAGCTTTCACCACCATGGGGAGACGGGACATCTTTTTTTACCTGTATTTCTTGTGCCCCCGAGAACTGAAAAATACCAAGAGTCTGTTCCTTGAGCAAATCTTGAGTTCAAGGGAGCAGTTTGTGTCACAGAAACCTTCAGTGGGGGACACTTGCTTCTGAAGACTGTGCAGGGCATGGAGCCCTACCTAATTTTGGTATGCAATCCACAAGCCAGGTTTTTACAGGCTAGGTTTACATTCAATCAGTTGCACCATCTGCTAGCAGTAACCAGTGGTTGGGCTCATGCTGGGGCTAGGTCGCCCTGTGGCTACAACAATAAGTCTCCAGAGGACACCTTACACTTTGTCATGCAATGCGATTATTTTAGTAGGCCCAGGAAGAGGTTTTAATTCCCGTGCTGAAATTACTCGATTTTACCCAAGTACGCCCTGCCCTTGTTTATTTGCAGATGTTCCCAAATGAATTGGTCTTATTTGCTGTATCTTGTTTTTTACGAGCTGCACCAATGTCTAGGCGGTTGAGACCTGATTGATTTTAGGATTGTGTTAAATGTACTGTATTTTTCGAGATTCATATAGTCTTCTATTCTGTATAGTAACATGTTTTTAGAGATGTTTTTATGCTATATTTATTGTACTCTTTTATGGTTGTTTTTATCAGCGGAATAAAGGATTTATGATGATGATGAAAGAGTATTGTCAACATGTGATACACAAATGTAGATTGACCTACTGAACATTACCATTAGCAATAAAGCATGGTTCATGACAAGAACAGAGGAATATGATAAATTACATGATACAAAGTGAGGACTGCAGTTGAATGTATGGCATGATGACAAAGACATGACAAAGTGATGAACTGGCCAAAAGGTACACACTAATGTTCAATGAGCAATTCTAGGTCTAAAACTAGGGAACTTCACATCTTCATCCAATGATAAATGTGAGTCTCCTGTGCCTGTTGTCGAGTTACAATTGGAGGCTGTGGGCTGATGGTGGATGGCTCTGATACACAAACATCAGAGGTTAAAGATGTATGCCACATTTTGGCAGAACATTAGTGAATGCGATGAAGGCTGAATGGTATTCTCTGTTTCTGCAGCACAGCAACAAAGTTTCTGTTAAGGGCACTAGTTATTGCATGAAGTAGTCCACCTTTGTGTCCATTCTATTTGCTAGGGCCTCCAGGCCTTGATGCAAGGACGGGATGGAGGAATAGATGGCTCCTAGCTAGGTGACAGCATCACTGGGGCTTGAGGTAAAAGGCTTTCTTTGATCACTTTCTGCATCATAACACTAGCAATGTTAGCAAAGGAGACATTAATCCCATGCACCAAGAACGGGTGTCTCTTACTGCCTCTGCTAACCCCTTATTGGGATTGAGACACCTCCAGACTCTTTCTAGAGTGCCCGATAAAGTCTTCATCACCAACTTCACTGCTTTCGCCATACACTGCTAGACCCTTACCACTCTCTGCTGAAAGCTGACTTGCATCTCATCAGGATACTAGTTGGAAATATGGTGGGCAGCTGTATGAGAAACAGTCTGCATTAGTTCACTTGAATTACACCCCGCATTAATAAAACACTTGCCCTGGGGAGGTGGCAGTCCCCAGGGCAACAAACCCTGCATATATTATTAAGAATGACCCGAGGAGGTGGCGGTCCCCAGTGCGTTAGGGCTCCTAAGAGGGGGGCTCCGTGCACCCCCTCTTACATATTTTGGACAGGCCCCCGAGACCTGGCCCACCCGGGGGCTGTTAGAAACAGAGCGCGGGCGCTTTGATTTTAAAAGAGAAATTTGGGTGGGATTCGTGGATCCAGCTCAACTCCTGCTGGAATGCTTTTTGGGCCCTTCGCGGTCCCTGTGGGACGCCCCCAAGAGGCCTAGGAGATCAAGGTGTTTCTACCCTGCCTCCGTTTCTTTTTTTTAAAATGTTTTTTCAGTGACTTAGTTCAACCAAGTCACAAGATGGCTGCCAACACTTCCTGGTTTGAAGTGTTGCAAGCCAATGAGATCTCAGCACGAGATCGGGAGGGTAAATAAAAATTTAGATTTTTCTTAATATTTTAAAAACATACGAACAGATTTACACCATTTAACAAAAAGTCTCTTTCTAGAACTACAGCTACCTTTCTACCCAATTTGGTGTAATTCCGTTTAGCAGTTCGAGCTGTAGCCGTGTCTAAAGTTGCCTTTGGAAATTAACAAGGGAAAAATGCATTTTGGTACCCCTTTTTCTCTTCCCCTGCTTGATGAATCACCCTGAAATTTTCAAGATAGCAGCTGAAGTGAGTGGCAAACTTAGTTTGAAAATGTAGTGAGGATTTGTCAAACAACTCCAAAGTTATTGGCAAATGAAAAAACGCTCTTAGTATGGAAACTACATCCTAACTATAACTACCTACTGGCAACTGCCAGTAGGTAGGTAATATATATATATATATATATATATATATATATATATATATATATATATATATATATATATATATATGTATGTTCAAAATTCCTCCGTTCCTTCGTTCCACAGTCGGATTCGGTGAAGGATCACAGCACCACGCTCAGAGGGTACTCCATAAAGTGCTTTTAATGAACCATAGTGCAATTACAAACGGTAGAGGACGGTCTACGCGTTTCGGCTCCCAGCCTTCTACTGTACCATAGAGTCCCAGAGCCTAGAATGTCTCATTTAAATTGCTCAGTGCAATTTCCCACATTTCTTTCTATTGGAAGAAAGACTAGGCTTTTGTCAATCCTGACTAGAAAAACATGTTATTTACAAACAGTCTCAAATTGGCTGAAACAATTACATACGAATTCATGAGGTGGTATGCAAAAGAGCAGGAGTTTAAAAAGAGAGAATGCAAGTTATCATGAGTTGAGGACATCGCAAAGATCGTCAATTTCATGTTGCTAAGAGTTTCCATTATATGTGGAGGATTTTATCACTGCAATTCCCAGATTGCTAGTATAATACATCAGTTAGTTCTCCACATATAAGTGAGAGATCTCTTTTCCAAAATAAGTACAGAGTAATTAAGGTACATGACGTGAAATGTAAAGTACATTGTTGTTGTTTCTCAAAAGAACCAAGGAAGATGTTTTAAAATAACTCTTTGAGGGACTTTTTTCTTTCTAAAAATTTTTGGGGAAATAATCTTTCCAACATGGTAGTTTAAAAAGAAAAATCAATTTCTATTACTAAAGTGGCTAGTGCATATATTATAATGTTCTCATTTGAGGACAATAAATGATAAAGTACATTCTGCTAAGTGACCACTATTCCATCTTGGTTCTTACTGCATGTATTACTCATGTTTTCATTATTAAAAAGGTAACATGATCTCTGCAATCGATCTTGGAAACAGTCATGGCACAATATTCCATTGGGGAATTGCAATGTCCCAACTGTTCTCTTCTTCTCTCTCTCTTAATAGTACCACGATGATACAGCTGCCAATGACTCTAATGTCTATGAGGTATAGCTTTGTTGATCTTCCCATACATCTTCTGGGTCAACCCATGATTATTTTTATTTTTAGAAAGTCTTATTTTCTTCATCGTTTTTCCTACTTTGATTAATTCTTGTCATTATTGCAGATGAATGTGCAATTACGCATCCAAATTATGGCCATACGGTTTTTCAGTGCCAATTGCTAGAATTAATCTTGACTCTGCTTTTCGTAAATCAAGATTTCTATCTCCACCTCTTTCTTTAGGTTTCACAATTTTGATCAGACAGTATTTTAGATGTTGGCAATCACTTGAGTGAAAGTCGTGAAAATGTTTAGCCATGGGATAAGTGAAATCTTTGTTTTTGATGGCACGTAAATACTGTAAGACTCTCAGTTTTAATTTATTGATTGTACTTCCTACATATTGTTTTTTGCAGGAACATTCCAGTAGATATACTACAAATTTTGATTTGCATGTTATATGATCTTTGATATGTTCAGTTTGGCCATTGTGCAGTTGATATGATGTTACATTATGACCGTATTCACACGCTTTGCACTTAAAGCATTTCCAGAAGCCTGGAGGGTACATCCAGGATGATGTTTTTGGTTTCAGAGGTTCTAGATGGCTTTGTGTAAGGATATCCCCCAGCGATGCTGTCTTTCTATACGTGGTGTTGGGGTGTGGGTACAATATCTTTTGCAACGTTCCATCTAGCATCAAAATGCCCCAATTTTTTGGGATGATTTTCTTAAGCTCTCCACTCTGGTTGTTGAAATCCATAATAAGTCGGATGGTAGTGTCTTCTTTTTTGCATCTTTCTGCGATTTCTTGTTTGGGTTGTAACAACTCTGTTCTTGCTTTCAAGGTGACTCTGGCTTTTGCTGTCTCAATTACATCATGGGGATAGCCTCGTTCTAAGAAACGGTCACTCATTTCATTTATTTGAGAGTTGATGTCCGCATTTTCAGAATAATTTATTTTCGCTCGCAACATCTCTCCGTAGGGTATGGACCATTTGAGGTTTTTTGGATGCCCACTGTTGGCGTGCAGAATGCTATTGCACCAGGTGGGTTTCCTATACATTTTGGTGCATATCCTATGATCTTCAATGAACACTTCCACATCTAGAAAAATTATGTCTGTAGAACTTATCATAGATGTGAATGAAAGATTGTATTTGTTCATATTGAGTGAGTGGATGAAGTCTTGGAGATCTGTGTGGTCACCCTCCCAGATTAAAAAGAGGTCGACAATAAATCTTGACCAAAATTAGATATTTTGAAATTTCCGGGTCTCCAATACTTCTGTTTCCCAGACTGCCATGAGTAAATTCGCGTAGGTTGGTGCAAAAGATGTACACATGGCAGTCCCCTGTTTTTGCAGAAAGATGTCACCTTGAAACAGAAAGATGTTATGTGTCAGACAGTATGTAAGCATTTCAATTAACATTTCTGAATGCTCGAGATGGCTGATCGATCATATCTGTAAGAACTGTTTCACAGCAGCTATTCCGTCAGAGTGGAGAATTGACATATAGAGTGACGAGACATCGATCGTGGCCATCAAATAGACATCTTCCCATGGAATTACTTTGATTTTATTCAGGAAGTCCAGCGTGTCTCTCAGATACGATGGAAGTGTGGTAACATAGTTCATAAGGAAGATGTCTAAGAAGCGAGATGTCGACTCCAACAAAGAACCAATGGAACTGACTATCGGTCTGCCAGGTGGGTTTGCAAGTGACTTATGGACTTTTGGAAGAAAATAGATTGTTGCAATGACGGGGTGATCAGTTTTTAAGTATAAAAATTCCTCCAAATCAATTAAATTTCTTTCTTTCCATACATGTAGCATCCGATATATATATGTGTGTATATATATGTGCATACACTCCACACACTCACATACTGTAAAAGAATCATTTGTGATACCATAAACTTCTTGAGGTATTCATTTTCTTTATCCGTCAAAGCATAAACCTTCTGTTAGGCCTGTTAGCCTTAGATTGGCCTTCCCCCAAACGTTTTGCCTGCTTGCCTCCAATTTTGCTGATCTCATTTTTGTTGGCCTTATGACTCTGTGCACTTTGCCCCTGCTGACCAGTGGTAAAGTGCTTGTGCGCTCTCCCCTAAACATGGTTTGATTGGATTATCAACAATTGCCATATTTAATTTACCTATAAACCCCTAATACAGTGCAATACATATGGCCAGGGTCTATGAATTAAATGCTACTAGTTGGCCCTAGTAGCCTTTTAAACATGTCTCAGGCCTGCCACAGCAGAGTCTGTGAGTACGGTTTACACTGCCATGTCGACTTGACATTTAAAACCCCTTGCCAAGCCCTAAACTCTACTTTAATACAAATAAATCACCGCTAAGGTAGGCCTAGGTAGCCAATTGGACAGGGTGCTGTGTAAATAAAAGGTAGGGTGCTGTGTAATTAAAAGGTAGGGCATGTCCTGGAAGTGAAGAAATCCCAAACTCGTTTTTCCCTACTGTGAGGCCTACACCTCCCATAGGTTAACATTGGGGATTCCTTGTTACATCTAGTAAGCTGTAATTACCAATTGGAAGAATGTAGAGCTGTCAAGTTTAGTACCTATGGATTTATAATGATAAACCATCTTTACTTGTAAAGTCAAATTTATCATTACAATTTTAAAGATGCCACTTTTAGAAAGATCACATTTTTCTGCTCTTAGCCCTGTGTGACCGCAGTCTGTCTCCAGTACACGTCTGAGGGGTGGGGGGGGGGTGACAGCTGGGCTTTGTGCATTTTCTCTAGACAGACCCACACAAAGGGAGCTTAGGTGTGACTTGATGGGCCATCCACATCCTGATTAACCATCCTGGGCAGGATGGGAGGGAGGAGCTGGACTCTGCCTTACACTTACACCTGAGCATGCTGTGTCCTGTCCCCAGACAAATGACTGCTTAACACCCTGCAGTGAGTCCGGAGCCAGGGCAGCAAGGGGGTACCTCTGTGCACTTCAAGACCCTTCTTTGAAGTCTCCCCCACTTCAAAGACACCAGTGGGTATAAGAACTGGACTTCTGACCCTACCACTTCCGTACACTTTTAGACCTGAAGTTACCCTGCCAAGAAGAAGGACTGCTGTGCTGCTGAAGGGCTGCCCCTCTGCTGTACTCCTGCTCTGGAAGAATTGCGCTCTTGCTGTACTGACCTGCTGCCCTCCTGCTCTTACACCTGAACCACTGGAAGTGGGCCTAAGATGTTTTGCTTCAGCACCGACACATCGTCTACTGCAAGAGAAGAATCGATGCATCACCACCATTGCGTGAGCAGAGCAGGTGCATTGCCTTTGGAACCAGCACATCGCTTTCAGAATCTGACGGCTCGCCGCCGTTGCATGGAGAAAACCGACGCATCACCTTCGCTGTGTGGGCCGTTGACGACGCATCACGTCGTCTGCGCCCCGCATTTCCTTGTCAGCGCAGCAAGGTACTTTCTCAGTGGACCAAGACTGGTCCCTGTAGCCTGCCCGTGCTCAATTGCAGTCGGCCTGAACTTTTGACTTTGTCCCTATCTATAGCGACCAGATGTCCCACATAGGCACTTATTGCTTCTAAGTGCTATAACACAGTTTATTCTTTTAAAATGTGTATCTCATTTTCTACTAATTAGGGTTTTGTCGTTTTGGTGTTTTATTTATTAAATTAAGAACTATTTTTCTAACTTGGTCTGGAATCTTTCTGTGTGGTATTTTCACTGTTTCACTGTTTGATATTTTGCACAACTACTTTACATATTGCCTCTTAAGTTAAGCCTGACTGCTCTGTGACAATCTACCAGAGGGTGAGCACAGGTCAATTTAGGGTGTGTTGTTGATTTACCCTGACAAAGAATGTGGTTTCTGCTTGGACAAGGTACATACCTCTGCCAGCCAGAAACCCAATTTATAACACCTTCCAAAAGGAATTTTAGCTACAGGCACCAAATCAATTCTGTAATCGTGTTCCCTGTGTGGTGGTAGCGTATCAGCTTTCTTATTGCCAAACATATCAAACAAATCAAGATATTGGAATAGTATCCCTTTTAAATCCATGATATTGGAATAGGATCCCCTTCTCTTTAACACTGTGGGGCATATTTACAAGCATCTTGCGCTGCCGGTGCGTCAATTTTTTTGACGCACCGGCGGCGCAGTGTGGTGCTCCATATTTACAAGGCCACCTGAAGCAACCCTGCATGGCTTTTCGTGGCCTTGTAAATACGGCCTCTTTTCACGCCGCACTTTGCGCCAAAGGGGCGTGTCATGGGTGTTGCTGTGGGTGTTCCCATGCAACACCCATAAATTCTGCCGTATTCCCAGATTTACAGCAATCCATAAACCTGGGAATGCGTCAGAATCCTACGCCTCCCCAGGGAAGGCGTAAGGAGGCGCAACGAGGAGAAATGCTTATATTTCTCCTAGTATTTTCCTCTTTCTATACGTGCTGCATTTTGCAGCACACATAGAAAGAGGAAAACACCGCACGTGATTGTTTTTGTGCAGGAAGTTGTCCCTTCCTGCACAAAAAATCTCCCCTAATACGCAGATACCCTTGCACCATTGCGCAAGGGTGCCAGCGTTGGCGCGTGGTAGCCAATTGTGCGCCAGCGCATGGGAAAGCACAGGGAACATCATCAAAAAAGAATGACAGAGTGCACTTCTATTTGTCCAAAAATTCATCCGTAGTTCATTATTCATCTGTTTGCGTGCAAACCCGGATTCGTGCACTGCCCATTTTGCATGTACATGTAAAACACTAGAAACAATGGGGCGAAGTGATGCCCCAATCCGGATGCACAGCATTAATTCACGCATAGCATTGATGCCAAAATTAATCCATTTAGTCAAAAGTTTTATTCCAATTTTATTCATTCTTTCTGCAGTTCAATCCTGTTATCCAGTCACATGTTAGACTCTTATGGATACATTATCTCCTTAAATGCTGTAGGCATGCACATTTCGCCTTATCTTAGAGCACGGAATGTAGCATAAGTGTTCCTCCAAAGGTAATCTTTTTCACCCAATGCATTTCGGGCCCCTCCCGGCCCTTCGTCAGGGGTTTATCTACAATTTTAAAACATTACTGTTAGACTAAGTTTTCGATCATTATTACCAATTAATAATTACGCGCAGATGCAACAACTGTAAGAAATGTATACATTCGATTTTCATACGCCCCACACTCAACGTTTTGCCCGCTGAATTCACTGAATAAATGCCTACTCCAACTTTTTCCAACCCTCTAATTTTGGTTCGTTTCACAGGTCAAATTCACGTTGTTAATTTCACTTAGCTATGTGTAAACCACCTCTTCTGGACCTCAAAACGAATCCATACCTTAAACATTCTGGTTGCTGTTCACCATCCCGTTGAGAACCATTCTACATCCCCAACTGCTTCACCCAATTTTAAACACCTGTGTAGCAGTCCCATCCCTTTTGTGTACTTCCAATTCACTAATACATTAAACTACAAGGCCCACAGTGCATTGCAAAAACTCTTCAGAATCTTTTCCTGATAGTGTCTATCTGTTTGTGACCCTCGCAGTAACTCGCTATATTTTGACTAAATGGATTAATTTTGGCATCAATGCTATGCGTGAATTAATGCTGTGCATCCGGATTGGGGCGTCACTTCGCCCCATTGTTTCTAGTGTTTCTAAAGCACAGGGAACAACATATTATTGTAAATATGACGCATCCCTGTGCTTTGAAAGTGACGCAGCGTGGCGCAGCCAAATGGCTTATGGTGTTGCACTGCATCAGTTTCTTGTAAACAAGGCCCTTTATTTTTATAGCAGTCAATACTAAACCTTCTTCTTTCTTTTAAAAGTAATGCTTTCATCTAGGCAATAAGTGGAAATCAATTGTTCCTTATTTGCATTTTATGGCAGTGTCATGTAAATACAACCACTGTAATACCAAAATAATTTCAAAACATTGTAAATCAATGAAATCTAGAGTAATTTTGCATGATGTTCATCTTAGATCAATATTGTCATATTTCAGTTTCTATAATAATGGGACCTGAGGCTAATTCATGTCCATCAATCACTCGCCTTTTTTTTTTGTAAATATAAATTCCAAACTGTTCAGCGTACTAAAAGTAAATAAAATTACCAGTAATAAATCATGATTTGAACGTGTAGGGAACCAACCCTACAAATTATTGTTACAAACAAAATTAAATTAACTTGTTCTTCCCTAGTATAGGCTAAGCCATACTATGAGAGATCTTAAAAGAACTCGAAAGTGTGGCCTCTTCCCCTAATGAGCTCTGTTATTTTCCAAACTCTCAAAACTTCCTTTACTTCACTCTTAAATTTCACATGACTATTTTTTAAGAAATGACCATGTTTTCCAAAGTGCATACATAGTATTCCACAGCATCTCCTCCTCCTCTTTAGAGGAAAGAACTCTAATAATGTCAATCTGCAGAGATTATGCGTTATCAAGGCGTCTAGTGCTATCAGTTTTCTTATCATATTAAATTATTATTTTGAAATCTGTTTTCCCTTTTTCACTCCTAGGTAGATTAACTGAGAGCAGGATTCAGGAGGATTTGCTACCTGTGCTAAGAGGTCTTTTGGTTCACAATAAAATAAAATAGTTTTTTTATTCTCTGGCCAGTTTGCTTCAGCACATATTTAATTAAACAACAATAGATAAGGGACTAAGGGTCTGATTTACATGTTGGCAGGAGTCCCATTTCTCCCCCAGGGTAACGGAGTAAATTACTCTGTTGCCCCAGTGGAGATGCCACCTGCCGAATGTAGAAATGGAAACCACACTGCTAAAGCGCTGGCAGGAACAGCCGCCCGGACAGTTCCTGTCAATGCTTTTCCCAGTTTGGTTCAAGTCTCCATCAAAATGACAGAGCCCTGCACCAAACTGTTTTTGTTTTTATTTTCAAAAAGAAAATCCCAAAGTAGGATTTTCTTTGTAAAAATAAAAAAAATAATGCCCGTCCTCGCCATAGGAGTCCTCTGTTATGACGAGAGGGGTATTTTTGGTTTATTACTGTCCCTTACCGCCATGGTTTGCCTGGTGGTGACAGACAGTAAAATAAAATGGCAATATGTACGCCGATCCTACTTGGGCAGACAGACTTATAGCCAATTCTACAATGGCCTTTACTCTGTTGGGCCGACAGAGAAGTTTGACTACGGCAGTGACAGAGTAGTCACGACCATAGCCAAACCTGTGGTCCGCACGCATTTAAATTGGGCAGACGGACCACTGTGTTGGCAGGTAGGGAACTCTGCCACAGTTGCAACTGAGTTCTTCTCCGCCAACACATAAGTGAGGCCCTTAGTCCAAAATACTTTGGGGCATATTCACAAGGATTTAACTCCGAATTATCCCCACTTTAACGCATCAAAAGTGGTGATAGAATTAACACCCCATTCACAAGCTGGTGCAAACTGCAGACAACACCAGTATTCCCGTGATAACTGCCCCAAAATTTATCTCCACGGTGGACACCACCAAATAACTCTAATGAGATGCAGAGTAGGCGTTCCCGTGCAAAAACACACGAAAAAACCACATCACAACTTTCACAACGAACTGCCAGATCTGCGAAGCGAAACAAAAACAGGTGATAAGGGATTTTACACCTGCCTTTTGCTGGTGTTAAGCAGGACGACTACCTGCTGCAGGAAAGGGAACACAGCCAAGAGCCACACCGGAAGACCCACAGGTGCCTAGTTTGTGCCCCCGTTCTTCCCCGGCTGCTGGTGGAGACACAAGACCAATGTCTGGGTGGGGTGCCATGTGCAGTGGGGGCTGAGGGCTTGGCTGAAGTAGGCGAGCGGCGTGTGCCCCGCATGGTATGGCAGCCCCTGAAGAGGCCGCCTGAGGCTGGGTCCCAGGGGAGATGTTACCTGCAGTGCAGGCTAACATCGGCTGCAGAGCTGGGCAAGTAAACAGGGGCACAGAGACACCTGGAGGCCCGATCCTGGGAGATGCATGAGCTGCAGCATCGGAGTTGTGGTTGACACCGGCAGCCAGGCGGAGCAGGCCTTGCCCTAAGCTGCAGGAGTGGTGGTGAGGGGCCTGGCCCTAGGGGACACGAGAGCTGGGGACGCTGGCATCACTCCTGGCATTAGAGCAGTGGAGGTAGGGGGGCTGCCCCCATTTTACTGCCCAAACAACCCCCCATGACTTGGAGAGTCGTGCTTTGTTTGGCCTCAGCGGCCCCCTCCTCTTCCTTCTCTCCCCCCCCCGGTGTGAGCATCTGAGCAGGACCCCGGAGGGTGCCTTGCCGGGGGACAGCTGTATGGAGGCGGGGGTGCCAGCCTACTGCACATCCCCACGTGCATGGCTGAAGTGCACGTCCTGTAGATGGATCTGGGGGTGCAATTGACTGCAGTGCAGAGACTTGGCCAATGATCTTTTTTCCCAGCCCTTCCAGCCCCCACGTGGGAGCCGTGTGGATTTCCGGTGGACAAGGGAGGACTGGCCATTATCACTCTGCAGTCACACCATACGGAGGGTTCTTATCCTCCACTCACCTTCCCCCGCCTTCATTTACCATTGCTGCAACAAATGCTCACCGCAAACACCCCAGCCCCCCCACGTCGTGTGTGTCAGCCCGGGCTGAAACAGCTTCCCGGGCACACACACAGCCGCACCCGAGTACTTCACAGGTCTTCAGAAGACCATTTACTTACGCGAATGAGCTCATCGCACGTTTTTCTGTGTTGTGGTTCGTTTTTTTATCTCCGTCGAGATTGTTGTCTCGCGGAAATTGGCCGCGTTATAGGCGGACTATCGCATGGTACCGCTGTGTTGTGAATTCCACGTTGACACGGCGTGATATTCCCGCGATAGGCTGCGATGTGAAAAGTTGCGTTAGCGAACTCTGGTGATGTTTAACACACGTTCTTGTGAATATGCCCCTTTGTTTCAAATTTAATAACCCATTATTTATGGAACTTACAAACGTATTTTTGGAAACTCTTCTTTAATTCTTCTTGGAAAGAATTATAATTGTAATGTAATTTGTCATTTCTTTCAACTAAAGGCATTGATCATAAAGGGCACTTCCCCCAAGACTTCAGGCATTGCAAATCGAAATGACCCACAGACTGTTCATCTGGGAAAGCCAAAAAATGATATAAGATGTCATAAGAAATATAGCTGACGTTGGTTCATAAATATGGCAAATATTATTAATGTCTCCATAGAAGCTTTGAAGTATAGATAACGGTGTAATAGAGGATGCTGTTCCTTGTTCCTTGAATGGAGGTAGTTTAGGATTAGAGAAACTAAGTTCCGGAGGTGCTTCCAGTTTCACCTATTGTATTAACAAAGCTAGGAGCCTTAAGGACTGTTTTGGTCGAGGTTCAAATCGAGGAGGTAAACTCTAAGGTGGGATCTAAGCGTTGAGACAGTATACTAGCATTATTTTGGGATTGGATTATGACTCGTTGTATTTCTTGGCGATCTTTTTGTAGACTTTCAACTATTTTAGCTTGAGTAGGTAATATATTTAAATATTTTTTTATTTTGTTGTATTTATTGGTGGGTTGCTTGGTTTGTACGGGAATAGGGTAGGGAGTTTTTTAATATTCATTTTCAATTGTTTGAAAACATGTTTTTATTTTTAATTTGTTAATTTGAATATTGATTATGTACATTCTTTCATTTGCAAATTATTTTATTTATTTATTTGCAAAGTTTTATATAGCGCTGGCTAGACCCGGAGGTATCAGAGCGCTTTACATGAGGATCAGCGAGTTACAGGTTACATAATTACATCAATTACAGTAGCCAAGTATAGACAATAGGAGAAAACAGAAGACATGAGATTACACAATAATATGGGGTATTCGCGCGTAGAAAAGCCAAGACGCACATCTTATGGGGAAAAGGAAAGTAAGGTAGAGAGGGAATGGTAAATGGGTAAGGAATGCAGATAGAGTCAGGCAGGCCGGCAAGGGGGAGAAGTACAACAGGGGGGAACAAAGCAGTCAATCAAAGTGAAAGACAGTATATGAGGGGATGGGTGTGGGAAGCTGAAAGGGTGGGGAGTAGACTAGAAGAAAAGGACAAACAGGCGATAGGTCAAAACTGCTAAGATGGAGGACCCACAGACGCCGATATCAGGTATCCCAAAATGGCGGGAATTACAAAATCAAATCAAGGTAGCTGAGCTCCATGGCTCCAAGCAGGGCTGGAAAAGGGGAGGCAGCCCAGGAATCATGGAGGGAGGAAGCGGGTGAGGGAAGGAAACACAACGGGGAGACGCGGAAAAACAATGTCAGATGTCCGGCTGGGTAGGTGACGGCTGATGGGGTAAACCAACGCAAGACTCCTCTATAGCTGCATAGGACAGCTCCACTGGGCATCGGCCAAGGTTGCTCGGGCTCCGTAGTAGGTAGAAAACAGTTATGGTATCCGCCCAGTAGGCCTCGTCATAGTTCCAATGAAAAACACCGGTCCTGGTGTTACTGGGAAATGCCGTCCGCATCGTCCTCCAGCTCGCCCCCAGGTCAAGAGTGGTGAGAGGAGAGGTGGAAGGGACAGATTCCAAAGTCTGCAGATTGTTCTTGTCTTCAATCCTCTTGGCGGGAATGAGGCTGAAGAGGAGTTGTGTAAAGAAGCCTGATCCTCATCAGAAAGATAGGATGCTGTTGTACCTGTTGTACGTTTTGGTGGGCATTGCTTGTCGGGGTAGGTCACTCTCTTGGTGGTGTGTGTGTGTTGACTTTTGGGGTTAAGTAACTCTTAGTTACCACTTGAGTATGTGTTGGTGAGTTGACTTTTTCGCATGTAGTCACTCTGGTTCCCCCCCTTGTCGTTGTCGTGGGAGTCTGTGTATCTCTCACTGTTGGGGGTGTGTGTGTGTGAAGGCTCTTAGGTTTTGAGCCCCTAGCCTACCACTATTTTTGTGGTTGTGGGTTGACATATGTTTGTCACCTTTGTGGGCTATATGTTTGCGTTGACCCCTTGTTGTTGTCGTGGGAGTATGTGTATCTCTCACTGTTGGGGGTGTGTGTGGGAGAAGGCTCTTTTTTGCAGACTCTCTCTTGCCTACCACTATTTTTGTGGTTGTGGGTTGACATAGGTTTGTCACCCTTGCGGGCAGTGTTTTTGGGTTGAACCCCTTGTTGTTGTCGTGGGAGTCTGTGTACCTCTCACTGTTGGGGTGTGTGTGTGAGAAGGCTCCTTGTTATAGAGCCTCTCTTGCCAACCACTATTTTTGTGGTTGTGGGTTGACATATGTTTGTCACCCTTGTGGGCGTGGTGTTGGAGTTGACGTGCTTTTGAGTCACTCGTGTCTACCACCCTTGTGTGGTTGGTAGGTGAATTTTGCTTCACCTTTAGCTTTGGCGTTTTTGCTGAGGTTTTTCTGTGTGCTTGTCCTCTCTTTCCTTCCTCTCTTTAGCTCGGAGGTTTGTCCTAGTTTGAGCATGTGTTTGCTGTGGTGTGTTTCCTCTGTACCGTTGTGGTTTGCTCCCTTCTGTGTTCACGTCTTTTGAGCCCGGCCAGCTGGCATGTTTGTCGCTCAAGGGGTTGGTTGGGTGTGCGTGTTGCAGTCTGCTGGTTTGTTTGTTGTGTGTGGAAAGGGAGTGGATGTGAGTAGGGGTTGTCTTTCTGCATTGAGAGTGATTTTCCCTGTCCAGTTTGTTATTTTCATCTATGTAAGTACGTGGGTGAGCATTGCCGTTTACACTATTGCATTGCCTTGTGTTGACATTCATGCAAATTGCCATTTTCTCCGGTGCTTTCCTGCACTTTTGATGTTAACCTGCAACCCCATAGTACTGTGTTTTTCTTGCTTTTTATCCTTTCTGGTTTGCCCTTAACCTTCTTCAGGTCGTTGCAATGGATACTTTCAGATTTCTGTGCATGTTATTTTTACCAATATGTGCTTTTTCCTTGGACCATTGCATTGTGTTTTTGTTCACCATGAGGAAGGGAGAAGTGTTGAACCTGCTGCTCAGCCAGTGTGAGTCTGGTGTGGAATGTTGGTGTAGATGATGCTGCGGAATGTTGGGTGAGTGAGGCTGGCAGTTGGAGAATGGGCTGAGCAGCAGGAAGGCTGCTCCTGGTGGGGCTTTCTGTACCTTTTATCTGGAACCATCTACTTGAATAAATACTACCTTAAGTTTACCTGGAACTGGACCTTCGTTTCATTACAACAGATGCCTTACGAGCGGCGACCGTGGGGTATGTGTTTGGGCCATATAGCCTCCTATGCAGAGCGTTAATCCTGCAGTCCTCATGTGCTAAATTAAACAAAGGTAAACGCAAGTGGGCAGAGCTAAAGTATAGGAGTGTTGCGGCCAAGGAGACGCTACAGTGGGCAGGTAATTGTGGTAATGAGCACAGGGCCCCAGAGGCTGTCGCCATTTTGTGAGCAGCAGCATGCAGCTTGAGAGAAAGTCTAGCCTGAGGGGTGGGGGGGGGGGCTACAAGCAGGTGTACTCAGAAAGACCAAATATTGGCAGCACTTTTTTGTAAATTGTCAATGAATCAGTTCATTGGCCGTGGTTTAATATGAACATGAGCGCCAGACTCACCAATCAGATGTAACTGCTTGGCCACAGGAAAGCAAATAGCCGTGCATGTTTGACCATTGCATTACAGGCCATGTTGGTAGGGTAAAGCAGTCAAAAGAGTAAAATGGTGATTAATTGTTGTTATTTTTAATTGGTTAATTACATTAATTAGGTTTTTGAGTTTGTAAAATATTTAATTGATTTTAATGATTTGTATAATGATTGACTGCAATTTTTTATGTTAACCCTTTTGTTTGTAGTATTGTAGGTGATTTTGGGGTAGCAGGATATAAAGTGTTTCACAGATATATATATATATATCTGGTATTTACACCTGAACATACAACCACCCGTGCTGCATAACTATGGTGAGGTGCAAAAAGTAAAAAAAGCGAAAAAGAGTAAACAAAATGCTGAAAAAAAGAGGTATATAAACCAACCATGTTATGTAGAGCGTGTCATGTGATCAAGTCCCTCCGGGGTCGAAACGCGTCATGCTGCTGTGTTTGGTGGAACTGAATAAACTTTAAACCTGCACCGAATTGTGGTCCGTGCTCCTGTTTTCCATTCTCTACGAAAGCGAGTGAAGATTGGAGTTTTGTGGATATATATATATATATATATAGATATCTTTAGATATATAGATATATATATAGATATATATATACATATTGAAGGTAGTGGCCCTTAGGGGCCACCCGGGTTATGTACAACCACCTGCTATGCCTTCCCAAGTAATGAAGAGTCGGTCAGACAGTAGAGAATACAAACAGGGTTTTATTAGCAATACTCTGCAGAGGAGTCCAATCTGACCTGCACCCTAAGATGTCTGCCGAGGGACTGGCTCCCCAACAGTCTGCAGCACCTAATCATTCCTCCAAGAACCTCCAACCACGCCCACAGTAGAAAGTTACCAGCTTAGGCCAGACATGAACAAAGGAGGCACAGAAGGATGGCTACCACCTGCCAGATTGGTACAGGCTTATCACAAATTCAAGGTTACCGTGCTGGGTCTCAGCGTCTCCTAACGTGGGAGCAGATCTACACACTCGGATAGGTATGTGAGGGCAGAATGGTCTATTCATTAGTAAGCCGGGAAGCAGCCTTGAACAGAGAAGAAAATAATAACTAAATACAGTGTTGTGCTGAGGCAAGCAATACAAATAATGAGGCCTAGTTCAGGCACAGCCTAATAGGGATTACGAAATACAAAATGAAGTCACACTTGCTAACTAAAGCTTGCACATTGCACATTGCAGGGATAACTCAGTGGGTTGCATAACATGAATACAAATGGTGTCTATTTAGCCACACACTGCTAACCTAATATACCATGAAACGAGTGTATAGCAAGAATGGGGTTTTAAAACCTAACAGACCCTCCTTTTAGCATGGGCGGCTAAATGCTTTATTGAGGCTATCTGGTAGGGTCTTTACAATTCTAAGTGGGGATAAAGAAAATGCAAAGTCACTCAAATTGCAAAGGGAAACAAGGCAGCACGGGTATATCAAAATCCATTTAGTATTCAAAAATACCTACAAGTATCAACAACATATCCTGTATCTTTTGCATCATCATAGTAGAGACTTTATTATCACGTACATATTTTAAGTATTCGGTCACATTGAATCTCTGAAAATCCAACTTTTCATTTTGTAGCTAGGTGGCATTCTGATTACCCTTGTAAACACTCATACAATCTTCTGGATGTAAGGTACCCTCCTTTCCATCTGATCCAGGTGTATACCCCGGGTGTACTACTATATACTCCAACACTGCGTCATAATCAGACTGTATCAGAACTATTCAAATGTTCGTTATTAAGCAGGGAAACTATAAGAGACGTGTTGACCTAAAAGAAATCTACATCAACGCTCATCAACCCTTCTATCTCCTTCTGAAACATGATCTTAGCATTTGTACTGCATGGATGTCCTTTCCTTAACAGTTAATGTACTTACGCAGTAGATGCAACAAACTGGTAGACAGTGCATACAAGGGCCTATTTGTCGTGTCACATATTTTCACATTGTACCTGAGGGTAGGTGCAATACGTAGATGGGGCAACAAATACAGTGGGGAAAAGAGAAAAGAAAAACAGCATTTGCAAACCATCCCCTCGGATGCTAAGTATGAACTTGTGATCCACAGGCGAAGCGAACATTATGAGGCGGGATCTAGGACCGGCCTATTGTCATGTTCAGTCTGTACGCCCCTGGATACGAAAATGAACTGTCATATTATCTGTCATGACAGGCATCTGCCTAATGTACACATTCTTTTGGAGTGCGCAAATCACTAAATGCATTATCGAGGACTGGAGAACGGAATTGAAGGTACACCAATCTGAGCACTTGTATTATCACTTTATGTCCTCCAGTGCTCCCCTGTGCGAGGAGCCAAAGTAATAAACATGTTCACAAGAGAAACTGGTGTTGTATGAACTTGGGAGTGCACAGGATACTTCTCATTCAGGGAGTAGGATGTTCCTAACACTATTATTAGCACAATAACAACTATGGATGCAACTTGTACTTTCTATGTACTGACCCCGCTCTGAACAGGGAGGTGCAAAAAGGGTTATTTTACTCATCAATTGGGTGACCAAATGGATACATGGTGATTGGGAGAGAAATGTAACACAATGGAATTGGTGACCAGGGAACAGGAGGATGGGCAAAACTCTTCTTTCCAGTGTCTTTCAGAGAGCCATCACTGGCAGGCTCCTATTGTTCATCTGGCGTAGGCGCTGTTGAGCACCGGCGGTGGAGCTACTCGTCTAGCTCTTTATGGCAAATCCTCTTCACTCAGGATAGGGCACCCTCCCTCCTGGGAGGACATCCTCAACTAATCCTGTTCAGGCCAGTGCACCAATCTCTTTTTCCCTACTCTATCGCTGGTACCTTAGACAGGGTACCTGCACCCTATTCTTCATCCATGAAGTCCATCCCTACTCATTCAACTTTCCCTCTGGTGCACTGTCCTTCCGTCAGGGCACAAATTGTGCCTCAATACTCCGGGCACGGGGGGGTCAAGGAAAAATGGGGTCAGACTCAAGAGGACCAGGGGACAGAGACTCAAACACAGGTGAGCCCACAGGCTGGGCTCAATGGGCTAGGACTCAACGACAGGTGGACCAACAGGCTGGGGCTCCTGGATAGCCCCTCTCTCTGTGTTGTTTTTCGGTGGTACTGCCTCGTCCAGCACTTCTTTGCTCTGCAGCTCCGCCTCAATCATATTCATGGATGTTCCATAACAAGCAGCCAGGCTGTGCATCACGTCCGGGGCACCTCTTTCTATGACTGCAGGGTGTCCCGGACCTATTAGCGGGTAGAAGGCAGAGTTTTAATTAACTGGCAAGGATAAAACTTTATACAATTTCTTTTTCTCTCCCAACACCAAGTAATGGGGTAAGCCTTAATTCATTTACTAAGCTCTGAAAGAACAAGTCGGACATACTTTGAATCGTTGCATCTGTCCATTCCTATATTATTCGTCTGAAGAACCTAAAAAAAAAAGAAAATGTGTGGTGCGAAATTATTGGGGGGCATACAGGTACCCTTCCTAGTAATGTGCATCATGTGCACCATACAGTACACGGGCTGAGCAATGTCTCATCCTGACAATGTGCCATATTTTCAACTTAGACATCTTGACTTCAGTACCCACCCAGCAGGGCCTGCTACAAACATTCTCTTATTTCATGTTAATCATTTTCTGAAAACGCATTATTCCTTCCCACATCATCTGTTGCAACCCAGTTACGCTAACTAATAAAGGATTTGTGATGTCTCTACAACTGTATGTAGTGTTGCAGTATCATAAGCAATAATGGTGGTGCCACCTGGGTATTCAAACGAAAGCCACCGACATATAGTTCCCCTTAAGGATCAGATAAGGGAACATCAGTCTAGACTACCCGTCCTTTCATCTCCATCTCAATTCCAATTCCATCAATTTACAGAAAGGAGGGGCAGTAACATGGCAGACTTCTAGGTGACACATTTTCCTAATCATGACCATTTTTTCAAACAGTGTTATTTTATAGCAAATTAGACAGGCACTGGTGAGGTGCTGTGTCTCTGTTTATTCAAAAGCATGTTCACAGCATCCTGTGAAATGAGTGGCTAAAGCAAGTCCAACCGATTGTCTTATGGAAATGGCCACCGTCATGACCGTTCCTAGACAGCTCAGGCGGGCTCAAAAGACAGAAAGCGCACAACAAGCCGTCTTGCGTACTTACAACACAAACAGCATACAACAATACATGTACCACGCACAGGAGGCCGAAGAAGAAAAACGCAGTTTCAAGTGTGAGGCATTCAGAGTTAAGGCTCATGCACCCCTTGCACCTCATTTAATATGTTAGTCCCCTAGACGCCAAGGAGCTAATCTCCTACCCCCCTTCGACAGTAGGTGACCTAAACAGGTGATCTCCTGTCGACAATACTTACCCCTTTTAAAAAGCAGACTTCCTAGCCATTCAGAGCTAAACACAAGAACAATTTGTTAGAAATGGTGGTCTCTGGTTGGCAGAGGTAGGTACCTCTGTCCAAACAGAGACCCTTCCCTCCAGTCAGGGTAAGGGGAATACACACTTTAGATAACCCTTACTCACCCCCCTTAGTAGCTTGGCACGAGCAGACAAGCTCATCTGAAAGGCAAAGTACAAAGCATGTGTACCAACACTCACAGTAACACAGTGAAGACACCACAAAAGGGCACTACACCAAATGCACATCCTCTTCTTCTGTCACACTTAAACAAGACAATAAATCCACAAAAAGACAGAAACGCACGGAAAAGTTGGACAAGAAAATATCTGCTTCCTAAAAGTGCTGTTGTCAAACACAGACTTTAAAAACCATACTTACTAAAAGATGTATTATCAAATTTTGAGCTCATTCCTTTTTTCTATCTAATCCCTATGAAGGATATACTCATAAAATGTTACAAAAATTCCCCATTCCGGCCTATCAGCAGGACATCCCTTCAATAGTGAAAAAGGAAAATGGTATCTTTTCACCACCAGGACACGCCGCACACACCAGCACACATCAGCACATATCCCACTCCTCACATACACCGCGCCCCACCCGGGGTGCCCTATGGACAAACTGCGCGCAGGCACTGCGATGGCAGGCCCGAGACGTCTTTTCCGGGACACTCATGTGGATGGCACAATCAGCGCTGCAAGCCTACTAGTAGCGATTTATTCACCAGCCCTGGCACAATCAGTGCACTTCACTAGGGATCTACTAGTAAAACCAATATGCCAATCAGGGAGAACCAAGGACAATATCAATTTACACAGAAAGCACTCGCACTGTGACACTGATCAGCAGTGGCAAAATACCCAAAGCATCTGAACCAGTAAAAAAAAAGAAATTTAACATAGACTGCCTCTCCCATTTTTCTACGTCTCTGTCTGCTTCTCTGGAGTTCCCTGCACACTGAGCCCCCTCCTCCCAAAGCTAAATATGAGATCTGGGCGCCATCAACGCACCCCTTCTTTTCGCTCTTTTTTTTTGTTTTATTTATTACGTCATGCTCTCTAACTCTCTCACTTCACATTCTCTACCACTGCACATTCCTTCGTCCTTTCTCACACCACTCATCCTATGTAAAGGAAAAAAAAGAAAACAAACAGATATATATATACATACACACACATTATCACTATATAAACATACATATATATATATATATATACATGTATACACACTATCACCATATTTCTTTCTTTTAATTGTTCAAAATGAGGCGCCGGCTGAGGACAAATTAAGCTCATTCCAAGTATTTTCAAGAAAGGGTCCAAATGCATTATTTTGCCTGGCAAAGGAATTACAAGTACTTTTCTTCAAAAGACAGTCCGCAGACCGTACCAAAACAAACTGATGGTGCACCATATTCACAAAACACACTCACAGACAAAAAAAAGAAAGCTCTCAAGAGCAGTCCTCAGATTGCGCCATGGCAAGTCAGTCCTCAGACTGAACCAAAACAAGTCAGGCTCTAGCCTGAACCAAAACAAGTCAGTCCTCAGACTGCACCAAGACAAGATAGTCCAAAGACTGTACCAAGACAAGAAGACAGGCTCTAGCCCCAGACCTTTTAAAGAGTAGACCAAATTTCCAGTTGGCCTGGCAGACTGTTCGCAAACAGTCCCAGACCTTTTCAAAAGTGGGCCAAATTTCCAGTTGGCCTGGTAGGCTGTTCACAAACACTCCTTGTCTTTTAAAAAGGGTCCGCAAACCCACCAAGTTCAAACCAAGACAGCCCGAAGACCGTACCAAGACACAGCCCGTCGGCTCATGCCGTTCAAGCAAGGCAGTCCGAAAACTGCACCAAGACAGTCCGTAGACTGTACCAAGACACAGCCCGTAGGCTTGTGCCGTTCAAGAATGGTGCAATTTTTTCAAGAATCAAATCACTCACCTGGTGCACACAGGTCGAGTCAAGTTATTCTCCACTGCCGACTCTTCGGACCAAACGGTCAACTCCAAGGTTTCGCCTTCTCAGGACCCCAGCCGGTGACCACTAGACTAGGAGTCGCCCGATCAGACGGGCGGGGCAGCTGCGAGAACCAAGCTCGATCATGTGGGGTACCCCGATCTGCCCGCCTGACCGGACGCAACCCCGACCCTGCAAACCGATTATTGGCGAGCTGGATCACCTTGCGGGCTCCCTGTTCGGGCGCCATCTGAAGGAAGTGGCCCTTAGGGGCCACCCGGGTTATTTACAACCACCTGAAATGCCTTCCCAAGTAATGAAGAGCCGGTCAGACAGTAGAGAATACAAACAGGCTTTTATTAGCAATACTCTGCAGAGGAGTCAAATCTGACCTGCACCCTAAGATGTCTGCCGAGGGACTGGCTCCCCAACAGTCTGCAACACCTAATTATTTCTCCAAGAACCTCCAACCACGCCCACAGTGGAAAGTTACCAGCTTAGGCCAGACATAAACAAAGGAGGCACAGAAGGATGGCTACCACCTGCCAGATTGGTACAGGCCTATCACAAATTCAAGGTTACCATGCTGGGTCTCAGCGTCTCCTAACGTGGGAGCAGAACTACACACTCGGATAGGTATGTGAGGGCAGAATGGTCTATTCATTAGTAAGCCGGGAAGCAGCCTTGAACAGAGAAGAAAATAATAACTAAATACAGTGTTCTGCTGAGGCAAGCAATACAAATAATGAGGCCTAGTTCAGGCACAGCCTAATAGGGATTACGAAATACAAAATGGAGTCACACTCGCTAACTAAAGCTTGCACGTTGCAGGGATAACTCAGTGGGTTGCATAACGTGAATACAAATGGTGTCTATTTAGCCACACACTGCTAACCTAATATAACATGAAACGAGTGTATAGCAAGAATGGGGTTTTAAAACCTAACAATATATATATATATATATATATATATATATATATATATATATATATATATAATCTACTGGCGGTCGCCAGTAGATAGTTATAGTTACAACCTATTATCCATAGGAAATCCGCGACATTCTATTTGAAATAACTCTCTTGCCGGTTGACGTATCTTCGCAAAATTTTCAAACTTTGTGGGGCGCTCCGGTCCGCTCCTACCCTGAAAGTCTCGGGGGATTCGTCAAGCGGGGGCCGAGAAAAAGGGGGTCCCAAAGCGCGTTTTCCCCATGCAATTTTCCATAGGAAACTTTAGACACGGCTACAGCCCGAACTGCTGAACGGAATTACACCAAATTTGGCAAAGAGGTAGTTCTTGGTTCAGAAAGAACCCTTTTTGTTAAATGGTGTAAATCCGTTCAGTAGTTGCTGAGAAAATCAAAAGTAAAAGTATGGATATATCTATGGCCGAGTAGGGTCCGCGTACCCTCAGCGCACCCTGCGCGCACCGTCCCGATCACGAGCTGCATGTTAATTGGCTGTCAGCTGGCTGTCAACATTCCGATTCAGGAAATGTTGGCAGCCAGTTTGTCCCTCGGTAGAACCAAGGGACAGAAACAAGTGCGCAAAGCGCACAAAGGGGGCAGGGTAGAAACACCCTGACCCCTAGGTTTGCTCAGGGGTCCCACAAGGACCCCTGGGCAAAAAAAAAAAAAATGTTTAAAAATCGGCAGGATGCGCTCAGGGTGCGCGAATCCTGCCGAAAAAAATCGAGCGCGGTCTCCGCGCTTCGATTGCTTTGCCCCGGGTGGCCCAAGTCCCGGGGGCATGGTGGGGGTGGGTATATTGTTTGTATGGGGGCCTCAAAGGGCCCCCAAGCCCGAGGACCGCCACCCCCGGGGCTTTATAAAAAATGGTGCGGGAGGGCTCTCCTGCCCTCCCGCAGCCCGGGGACTGCCACCCCCGGGGCTTCTTTTTTTAAATAAATAAGGTGTGGGGGGGCTCCAGCCCCCCACACGCCCGGGACCACCACCTCCCGGGGCACTTACAAAATAAATGTGGGGTCCATTACGGACCCCCAGAGCCCGGGGACCACCACCTCCCGGGGCTGTGCAATTTAAGGGAGGGGCCGCGCAGCACCCCTCCTGGAGCCCTTGATGGCCCTGGGGACCGCCACCCCCAGGGCCGGCTTGCAGTGTCCCGGGGTGCCTACCCCGGGACACTGTAGTTTTCTATGGCAGGGCGGGAGCCTCGCGGCTCCCGTCCTGCCATAGCAAACTGCTTTGGATATTGGAAGCGAGAGCAGGAAACCTGCTCTCGCTCCAATATCCAAAGACAATTGCTTTCCACATGGGGAGCAGCATGTTAGCTGCTCCCCATGTGGAAAGCAATGCCGGCTCGCGCAGGAGGCGGGGAGCCGGCTGGGACTGTGGGGGGATTGGGGACCCCCACAGTCCCCAACCAGAGGCCAGGCCCCGGGGATGGGGTCCCGGGGCCATAAGTGGCCAGGGAGGGGGCCACGCAGCCCCCCTCCCCAAATTAGTAAAAAATAAAAAAATAAAAAAAGTGCAAGGCCGGCCCCGAGGATGGGGTCCCGGGGCCTTAAATGGCCTGAGGGGGCCACGCAGCCCCCTCCAAATAAAAAATTGAGGGCATGCCCGGGGGATGGGGTCCCCGGGGCCAATACAGGCCCAGGGAAGGGGGCCACGCGGCCCCCTTCCCGTTTTTTTTCATTTAAAAAAAAAAAAAATGCTCAGGCCCCGGGGGATGGGGTCCCCGGGGCCAAAGTGGGCAAGGGAAGGGGGCCACGCAGCCCCCTCCCTTTAAAAAAATAAAAAATAAAAAAAAAACGACCGGCATCGTGCCGGAGGCCCCGCCCCTCCCTGCAGTACTCTGCAAACGCGCCCCTGGCGCGTTTTAAGAAGGGAAGTAATTCCCCTTGAATACTGGGGGTCCCTGAGGGCCAACTAGCCCACCAGGAACCTCCAGTATGCGCCAGGGGCTGCGTTGCAGAGAGGTGTACAGAGGCCACGCCCCTTTTACACCTCTCTGCAACGCAGCTCTGTGGCGCTTTTAGAAGTATAAAGTGGCCTAGTTGGACTCCAGGGACCCTCAGGATTCAAGGGGACTTAATCCCCCAACTTAAAACGCGCCACGGGCGCGTTTGCACAGTGGTGAAGGGAGGGGCGGGGCTTCAGGTGACATGTGTGCAAACAGGCCCCGTGGCGCGTTTTAAGATGGGAATTAAATCCCCTTCAATCCTGAGGGTCCCTGGGGCCAACTAGCCCAACAGGTACATCCAGAAAGCGCCACAGAGCTGCGTTGCAGAGAGGTGTAAAAGGGGTGTGGCCTCTGTACACCTCTCTGCAACGCAGCCCCTGGCGCATACTGGAGGTTCCTGGTGGGCTAGTTGGCCCCTAGGGACCCTCATGATTCAAGGGGACTTAATCCCCCAACTTAAAACGCGCCACGGGCGCGTTTGCACAGATGTCACCTCAGGCCCCGCCCCTCCCTTCACCATTGTGCAAATATTCCTCTAAAATCTGCCGAACTACGAATTCCGATTTACTCACCTGTTATCAGGAGAGACCTCAGTGCTGCATCTTTCAGCCCAGTACTAATCCTGAAAAGTAATTTTAACCGTACTTACCAGTAACTTGAATTTCCTTGCATAGGATATCATTGCCTGCTTTTTGCTGAAAAAGTTTCTAAGTGTTGATTTTTGAAACATACAAATATTCCTCTAAAATCAGCCGAAATACGAATTCCGATTTACTCACCTGTTATAAGGAGAGACCTCAGTGCTGTATCTTTCAGCCCAGTACTGGTCCGGAAAAGTAATTTTAACCGTCCTTACCAGTAACTTGAATTTCCTTCCATAGGCTAACATTGACTGGTTTCACTTGGAAATTCTTCTAAGTGTGGAGTTTTGGAACTTTAAAATATTCCTCTAAAATCAGCCGAAATACCAATTCCGATTTACTCACCTGTTATCAGGAGAGACCTCAGTGCTGCATCTTTCAGCCCAGTACTGATCCTCAAGAGTAATTTTAACCGTACTTACCAGTAACTTGAATTTCCGTCCATAGGATATCATTGTCTGCTTTTTGCTGAAAAAGTTTCTAAGTGTTGATTTTTGAAACATACAAATATTCCTCTAAAATCAGCCGAAATCCGAATTCTGATTTACTCACCTGTTATCAGGAGAGACCTCAGTGCTGCATCTTTCAGCCCAGTACTGGTCCAGAAAAGTAATTTTAACCGTACTTACCGGTAACTTGAATTTCCTTCATAGGCTAACATTGACTGGTTTCACTTGGAAATTCTTTAGTGTGGAGTTTTGGAACTTTATAATATTCCTCTAAAATCAACCAAAGTACGAATTCCAATTTACTCGCCTGTTATCAGGAGAGAACCCAGTGCTGCATCTTTTAGCCCAGCACTGACCCTGAAAAGTAATTTTAACCGTACTTACCAGTAACTTATATTTTCTTCCATAGGAATCCATTGTCTGGTTTTCAGCAGAAAAGTTTCAAAGTGTCGATTTTCACTAATTACAAATATTCCTTAAAAATCGCCTGTATGACTTAAACGCATTCTTTCAACTGTTTACAGGAGATGCACCAGTGCTGGATCCAGGATCCAACACTGAGTAAGAAAAAGTAACGATAACAGTTTTTACCTGCTAAGTGAATTTCCTTCCATAGGATAACATTGGTGATTCTATGTGAAAAAGTTTCTAAGTGTCAACTTTTAAAATACAATAATATTCCTTAAAAATCACTACTGTAACCAAAACGCTTTTACTCAACTGTTTACAGGAGATGTCCCAGGACTGAATCTAGGATCCAGTTCTGTGGTTAGAAAAGTAATCCATAAAGTAACTAATTGCATTTAACTAGAAATTCACATTGAGCTGAATATTGCATTGTGTTTGAAAATGTGTTGCCCATTGCAACAACTGTAACTACTGTACTTAAAAGTCTATTGCCTATGTGCAAAGTATTTAAACTAAAGTAATTCATTCTCATAAAGTATTTTTTGTAATGTAATGTATAATGTAATTACAATGTAATTTAAAAAATAAAATATGTAAAAAAAATTGTTTCTAAAAATGTAGTAAATCAGTATGACAAAAATTAATATAACAATTAATACATTTAAAAATTGTCATTTACAAAACCTTTGAAATTCACTGAAAAAAACGTAGGTTTCAGACATGTTATAGTTAGGAATTAGCATTTAAAAAACCTTTGAAATTCACTGAAAAAACATAGGTTTCAGGCACGTTATAGTTAGAAATTAGCATTTAAAAAACCTTTGAAATTCAGTGAAAAAACCATAGGTTTCAGACACGTTATAGTTAGAAATTAGCATTTAAAAACCTTTGAAATTCACTGAAAAAACCATAGGTTTTAGGGACAGTTATAATTAGTTGGACATTTCACTCGTACAAAACCCGTGAAATTCCCCCGTTATAGTTAGTTCAGCTAACTATAACTCGCGCCCCGCAATGCACGGCTGATGACGTCACATATTACATCACTCATGACATGGTCAGTGACATCACTGATGACATCACTGATGACATCTCAAATGACATCACTGATGACATCATCCACGTGATAATCTGATGCACCTCCTCACACCCTAATATAACCTTTGATACACCCACTCTAAATTACACACTGCCATTCGCAAAACCATACACACTCCAACACCAATAACTACATACCCACTCACTGATTCTTAGGTCTACGCACACATCCACTCACTCACCCGTACAGTCACTCATACTTACGGTCACTCAGTACAGGACTATCATATGCACTCATACTCCTATATACACACTCAAACACCGCCACTCATCCATAGAGGTACTCACACACCTAGTCAGTCATGCAAATAATTAAACACACTGCCATTTACTCACCTATACAGTTATACACACACCAGCTCACTTACTCATACAAATACTAGCACATTCTTACGCTCTTATACAATCACTGATACAAGCACACACTCATCCATACAGCCACTATCACAATCACTCACTCTCGCTTATAGCTATTTATATACTCCAACACACATATATACTGCCTTTCACATATGTAGTTACTCACACATGTACCACTGAGATATACATTCAATCACTAACACACCCATACACACACTCACCCACCCAAGCAGTCCATCACAGATGCACTCTTGAAATCATGCACCCAGTGAATCACCCACTCACACATCTATGTATAGAGTCACACACACCCCACCCACACAAACACTCAGGCAGCCATACAGATACTCAGAGAACCAATCAATAACCCATATAGACACTCATGTAGCTATTCGCAAATCCATGCATCCACTTACACACCAACAAACAGACGGATACAGACATTCACACAGTTTAGTCACTAACCCATGCATTCAGTAAGATACGTTTAATCACTCACTTGTAGAGTCAGTCACTCACGTACTAAATCATCCATTCAGACACTTATACACCCACTCATTCTTCAATACGCCTTTCCCTATATATATTAAACATATTTAAACTTTACAGAAACACACAGTCACTGGAAGATGTCATCAGTGATGTCATCAGTGATATCATTTGAGATGTCATCAGTGATGTCATCAGTGATGTCACTGACCATGTCATGAGTGATGTAATATGTGACGTCATCAGCAGTGCATTGCGGGGGCGCGAGTTATAGTTAGCTGAACTAAGTATAACGGGGGAATTTCACGGGTTTTGTACGAGTGAAATGTCCAACTAATTATAACTGTCCCTAAAACCTATGGTTTTTTCAGTGAATATATATATATATATATATATATATATATATATATATATATATATATATACTAATGATTTTAAATTAGTAAATATATTTATGTTTCGTTTTTTGTAATCATAATTCTAAATGTAGGAATTTTAATTGTAGGAGGCTGGAAGGGTGGAGGTCGGTTTTGTTAGTGGGGCCTGGTTTTGTAGCAGTGTAGTAGTTTTAAAAGCACTGCAAAGTTCTTGTATATCCAGCAGTTTTCTGGCAACAATAAAAGTGTCAAGATAACTTTGGTGATTAATATACCTTCTGGATACAGATGGGAGTTTTGTCTAGTGGCAGTTTTGACTCATCTAAGGTAGCGCAGAGGGTTAATATGCCTGCTGCAAAGACCTGTACCAAGCATATTAAAGAACAATGTTTTTTGTGCTTAGCTCAGTGGGTACTGGTTTTGTCACAGAGATTCTTTTGTTACGGTGCAGTTCATAAGTTACAATCGCAAGCTAACACAGTGAGCTATGAACTGCCATCAAAGAGCTGCAAACAAACTGCATGGTACAGGTTAGAAAGTTATGTTTTTGTCCCAGTCTTACAATATCCTGACATTGCTTAAAAAGGTTTGTTTGAGTAGAAATAAATTTGTATTATTAAAGTCAACCCTAACCACTGTGTTATGTTATGACTCCTTGAATGTATGCATCTCCATACCAAGCACTCTTAACAAATGCCTCCCAGTATGGGTGGCATGTGAAGCCTACAAATTGTAGTCCCCTTTACCTTTATACCGTATAACATTTTTTTCTATACACTGATTTACACAAGTATGATTCATTGTCTGCATGCGTGTGTGTGTGTGTGTCTGGGTCCAAACTGGAATGGCGTGGGGAGCAAAATAACGATTGATTCAACCCAGATCTGTGACTGGGGGTGAATGTTTGACAATGTTCAGCATTCCGTCCATCTTCTTTTTGTGTTGCAAATTTCTCACAAACACAGGGGCATATGTACAAGCCCCTATCGCCACCACAACGTCACTTTTTCCGACGTTGTGGTGGCGATAGGGGCTTAGCCTTATTTACAAGGCAGCGTTAAGCCACTTAACGTGGCTTAATGCTGCCTTGTAAATACGGCCCCCTTTCACGCAATGCTTAGCGTGAAAGGCTTGGGCAGTGGGGAAATGCAAGGCTTCACCAAATCCTTCTAAATATGGTGCAGCCTTGCGTTTCTGAAGTGGTGGAGTGAGGCGTTAAGCCATGACGGCTAATGCCTCACTCCACCACTTCCTCATACATATTCCCCTCGGTGCCTTTACACATCATCTTGCAATACCCATACAGTATTTCACATGACAAGTGCAGGGTTACACCGGCCTCTTCTGCTTCATATGTTCCTCAGATTGAAAGTGAGCTTCTGCCTTGTACACCTTTACAAACTTAACTTTTTAAACTCTAAGGGGCATATCAACAAGGGCCGGCGATAAATATCGCAAAGCGCGCTTAGCGCTTGCATATTTATCGCCGGCTATCTCTGTAATTTATCGCCCGGTTAGCGCGTTATCAACAACGCGCATCGCCGAGGCGATAAAATTGCAGAGATAGCGTGGATATCGCCGTTTTCCAAGGTGGAAAACGGCGATATCCTAGATGATAGGGCCTGTGGTCTTAGCCACAGAATCGACCCCCCATGTAAAGTATGCCTTAGTCAGGAATTTAACAGACGTTAAATTCCTGCGTTAAGGCATACTTACCGCGATTTGAAACATCGCTACCCACCCTTGTTAATATCGCGAAGCTGCCTTCGCGATATTTTCCCTGGTTGGTTTCACAGCCACGCCTACTTTGCATCTCATTAGCGATGCAAAGTTAGGCGTGCTGGAAACGGGGCTAAGCCAGCAAAACACGCGATAGCGTGTCTTTGCTGATAAGGCGATGGAATTTTCGCCGCTTTTCGCCCGAAAACGGACGCAAAAGCGGCGATAATTCCATAGCGCTGCATTGATAATATGCCCCTAAATTACATTTAAATGTTCTTCCTATAGAGCCTACCTAAATGGAACAGTCCAAGATTAATCTCGAGCTCAAAGAAGAAAATTGATAATATGGCCACTTCTTCTATGATAGTGACCCTTCCAAGCCCACCTCCGTTCACTGCTCCTCATTGCACTCAGATTCAAGCAACAGACTGCTATTTTCATGTGAGAAAGCCTGATGAAAGGGTTATGACCACCAGTGAAGCAGTGATATCCGTAAGGGTGGGCGTTTTGCCAACTCGTTCCCAAAAACTCTGGAAAGCGATTCAGATTTTTTCCTCATGGGCGGCTGCGCGAGCGAGGAAAATCATACGCTAGACCACCTCCGGTGAGATTTCTCAACGTGGGCGGTCACAGCAGGTTGCTATCGCTCATGTTGAGAACTCTGTCACTCACCTTAAGAAAGCTGCAGCGCGATTAGAACATCTACTCGAGCGGCAGAAAGAAGCAGCGCCCTCTTGTGTCACGTGTGGTGCCATTCGTGCTGATTTTACAGGGCAGGGCAAACTCTTGACACTAAAAATCAACAGCTGGCAGAACTCCACGGAGCAGGGCAGAGTTTTTCAGCACTTCGCAAAGTTCTGCATAGTAGAACTCCAAATACACCGCCCAGGCCTAGGTATCAGCCAAAGCCCAGGCCTAGGTATCAGCCAAATGAGTTTTTGTCAAACTTGTTGTGGCAGGTGATTATGTGGGAAGGATTTAAATTTTATGTCAAGACCGGAGGCTCATATTATGCATTCTAATCTTGCTTTATTATAATAGCAGCCAAGATAAACTATAAAACTACAGTTCCCAGAAGGCCAATCAACAGGTTGACCAATGGGAAAATATTGAATCGACAAGAACCAATGAGCAATCAGTCACAGGTATAACGTAAGCTCTGACTGCGAACAGCCCTCTTTTCTTGCTGCTCGCAGTCAAGATAAGTACACGCTCTCGTTTTTGCTCTTTTTGTGGTATTGCATTGTTTGGTGTATATATTTCACTGTTTATGGTAATTGGTTTGGCTGTCCATGCCTTCCGTTGTGCTTCGCACCCCCCCCTTTTTTGCTGTCCGCATTTAGTGCGCCTTTGCTCTCCCCCTTCGTCACCTGCATTGAGTGCTCCCTGCCGCTCGCGCGCGTTGTTGGTTGACTCTACGCGACGCGAGGCGGCCATTTTCTGTCTTTTGCGTTCCCTCACCTCAGCTGTGACCGTCCGGACGTGCTTCAAATTTCCGCATTTCCTTTTACCGGAGCCTTGGTTTTCTTGAACTCGCTTGCTCTGGTTTGCGTACTGCCCCTTTGGGGCGTGGTTTTCTTTCTTCCTGGCTAAGTTTCCTTTCTGTACAAAGGAAAAGAACTACCCACCCATTCAAGGATTATAAAGGCCCACAAAGGAGTCCTGTATTGATTAATTAAACAAGGCAATCCCGTGCAAGCATTGAGAAAACCACCATAGATACAATGAATAGTTTTGTCTTTTTATTATCAAAATATCAAAAAATGTCATAACATTTGATTTTAGATTACACAATTTTTTTTTTTTTTAAACATATAGTTAAAAAACAGTGGAAGAATTGCAATGAATAAAGTACCCCAACAACCAATCTTCATTCATACATACACACTCATACAATTCTCATGAGCTCCTTTCATCCAACTAACATACATAAAAAGTCATCCAAAATTAAAAAGGGACCAGCAAGGTAAATAAATGTTCTGATACGCTGGTCCAAATAGAGGATAGAAAATCTCTTCAGGGTTTCGAAAGACCAACGCCGACGCGCGTTTCGGTGAAGACCCTACTCCCGGGCCACACCTTCCTCAGGGCAAGTCATAAACCATGAATTAGATGGCGTGGGACACTCAATCAACCTATTGAGGTATTTAACACAAACACATAATCCAGCAACGGAAAGATGACCAGATCGGTCTGTGGATTTTCAAAGGATGTGACCTTGATCCAGTAGTATAGGCCCAGATATATATTAGGCGAAGAACAACAAGCATAAAGCTTCAGCCAGTTCAATCTTGATTGGAATTCTTTTACGGAGCGCGGAATCGATGTGATCTGGATATACGACACACGTTCAACCTAGGGGTACGGATATCACCCTTTGCTTTCTTTCGTCTGCACAATCATTCCACAGACCGATCTGGTCATCTTTCCGTTGCTGGATTATGTGTTTGTGTTAAATACCTCAATAGGTTGATTGAGTGTCCCACGCCATCTAATTCATGGTTTATGACTTGCCCTGAGGAAGGTGTGGCCCGGGAGTAGGGTCTTCACCGAAACGCGCGTCGGCGTTGGTCTTTCTAAACCCTGAAGAGATTTTCTATCCTCTATTTGGACCAGCGTATCAGAACATTTATTTACCTTGCTGGTCCCTTTTTAATTTTGGATGACTTTTTATGTATGTTAGTTGGATGAAAGGAGCTCATGAGAATTGTATGAGTGTGTATGTATGAATGAAGATTGGTTGTTGGGGTACTTTATTCATTGCAATTCTTCCACTGTTTTTTAACTATATGTTTAAAAAAAATTTTTTTGTGTAATCTAAAATCAAATGTTATGACATTTTTTGATATTTTGATAATAAAAAGACAAAACTATTCATTGTATCTATGGTGGTTTTCTCAATGCTTGCACGGGATTGCCTGGTTTAATTAATCAATACAGGACTCCTTTGTGGGCCTTTATAAGCCTTGAATGGGTGGGTAGTTCTTTTCCTTTGTACTGTTCACATGATCCCCTATTTTACCCACCCCCATCTCTTGTAGGGGTCCCTCCTTTTCCTAGTCATTAAGTTTCCTTTCTGTTCACGCCCACTGGGTGGTTACTAACTTCAGGCTCTAAAGTTAACCCTTTCCTACCTGGTTTTGCTTAACTGCCTTTTCAGACATGGAACTGGACAGTTCTCAGGGTTCAGATATGCAGAATGAAGAAGGGGAGGCATTTAAAAATGATTTGAATGTTTTTATCAATTCCTCTGTGGAGCATGCTGTTGAAGCTTCTATGAAGCGTTTTTCCAAAGATATGGCAAATTCTATGTTGTCTCTGATGTCCAAAGCTTTGGCCCAGTCTGCGGGGGATAGCAGAAAGAGGAAATTGGTACCTTCCAGCGCTAAAGGTGATATTTCTATTGCGTCACGAATGTTGAACGAGGTTTCCTCTCGCAAGGTTGAGGTCGTGGTGCCTCCCAGGCCTCCTTCTAAGGAGGGGATTTCTGTTTCTGATGGCAAATGTAAATCTAAATCAAAACACGCTGAGGTACCTGAAAAATTGGTAATTTCCCAGATTTTGGACACTGACGGTGATCTTGGTGACGCAGATGATTTGTTTGACTTTGTTGATGCCAATGATCCTTCTCCTCCGCCTAAGAAAGCTAAAACAGATTCTTTTTTCTCCAGCCCCATTCTAGATGCAGAGGGTACTCCCATGTTTGACCCTACTTCTATTCGCCATCCAAATTCCACGTAGTGGTTCCCTGCTTCCCATGTTGGCGATTACATCTCGGCCAGACTGCGTCTGCCTTCGGACAAATCCACCAGGTCTAAACTCAAGTCGGAATGCCCTAAACCTTCCCTTTCTTCTAACATCACTGTTACTCCGACTATTGACCAACCTTTGTTAACTTTCTTTTCCAAATTTGGCAAGGATCCACGTAAGGGTGTGGATAAGGCTTGGTCTACTTGTCAGGACAAGTTGTTGGACGTTGTTGGTCCTCTAGCCCGTATTTTTGACATGGCGGAATCTGCTTGTTTAGATGGCTCTGATTTGGACCCTCAAGATATCTCCTTATGGGTTCAAAGAGCTTTTTGCCTGCTTGGTAATGCCAACTCTGCTATTATCCACGAACGACGCAAGGGTCTCCTGATAAAGTTGGATCCCAAGTTGGCTAACTTGGCTGCTTTAGATCCCGGCATTAAGGCAAATGGTCTTTTGTTCGGCTACTCTTTAGTAAAGGATCTAAGCAAGTTTGTCACCACTTTCGCTTCCATCGACAAGGCTCAACAATCTCTAAAGAAGATTTTTTCCCAACTGGTTTTTGGACGGGCCGTTAGAGGCAGGGGTCACTTTGCCGGCCGTTCATTCCATTACCAAGGCTCCAGAGGTTCATTCAATTCCAATTCCAATTATCAGGAATTCAAACCCCAATTCTACCCCCAAAGAGGTCGGGGTTTCAGAGGCCATGGACAAAAGAACTTCAGGAATAATTCCCGACAAGGTAAGTCCCTCAGTTCCTCCCCCAGTTGGGGGCCGCTTAAGACTATTCCTTCCAAAATGGCGAACCCTGACTGCGGACCCTTGGGTCCTAAACTCTATCCAAGGCTATCTTATAGAGTTTTACGCTCCACCTTTCCAGGCAGTTTTCCCTCCTCCTCTCGTCTTCGGAAACGACATGTCAAATCTCATCTCAATAGAGGTTCAGTCCCTTCTCCAAAAACACGCAATTCAGATTGCCCCTCTGGATCCTTCAGGGTTTCTCAGTTCCATCTTTCTGGTTCGAAAGAAAAACAAGAAAAGGCGTCCGGTCATAAATTTGAAATGGTTCAACCAATTTGTAGTTTATCGCCACTTCTCTTCGTTTCAACAATTGGATGGTCAGAATAGACTTACAGGACGCTTATCTCACTATTCCCATTCATTGTGCCCACAGAAAATTTCTCCAATTTCAATGGCTAGGAGTGACTTATCAATTCTGCTCTCTCCCTTTCGGTCTGTCGTCAGCACCATGGTGCTTTACGAAGATTATGAAACCGGTTGTGACTTACCTGAGGTCTCTCAGGATCAGATTGATTATCTATCTCGACGACATCCTGTTAATGAACTTGGACAAACAGACTCTGTTATCTCATTTGCACATCACTCAGTCTCTTCTTTCAGACCTGGGTTTTCTTCTAAACCCCGAGAAATCTATGCTCATTCCTTCTCAACAAGTCGAGTTCTTAGGTTTTCTCGTGGATTCTTCCACCGCTTCCCTTCATCTTCCACAGTCAAAGGTATCAGCTATAAAATCATAAATCACCGAGGTGCTTCGGAGTGCCTCGATTTCCCTCAGGTCTCTTGCAAGAATCGTAGGTCTTTTGTCCGCCTCCATTCTGGCAATCTTTCCAGGGCCTCTCCATTATCGGACTCTCCAGCGCCTCAAAATTTGACATCTGCGTCAAGGCCTGGCTTACTCGGACCTTATTTCTCTAGATCAGGAATCCCGCCTAGAACTTCAATGGTGGACAGACCATTTAGATGCGTGGAACAGCAGAACAATCTTTGCCTCAGCCCCAGATCTTGTATTAGAATCTGATGCAAGCCTGACATGTTGGGGCGTTGTGGTACAATCTCAACTCGAGTTACATGGTCTCTAGAGGAGTCAAAGTTGCACATAAACTGTTTAGAGATGCTTGCAGGCTCCTTTGCAATCAGAAGCCTCGCAAAGAACAAAGTGCGCTGTTCTATCCTTCTTCGCATGGACAATGTTTCTGCGGTGTGTTACATCAACCATCTAGGTGGCACCAAATCCAAACCCCTCGCGGAGTTAGCAAAGTGTCTCTGGGAATTTTGTCTTCTCAACAAAATCTCGGTCAGAGCGGAATACCTCCCAGGCAATCTCAATTCCATAGCAGACTGGCACTCTCGTTATCTACGGGACTCCAGTGATTGGAGGCTTCTTCCATCCGTCTTTCAATCTCTGTTTCAAAAATGGGGCCCTTTGCGCATCGATCTCTTTGCCTCTAGCCTCAATTTCCAACTTCCACGTTTCTTCAGTTGGCGTCCGGATCCTTTGGCTCTTGCCACAGACGCTTTCCTCCAAGACTGGTCTCCTCATCTCAATTACGCCTTTCCCCCTTTTGTCATGATCAACAGGGTCCTTGCCCAGACCAGACGCCAACTTGCCTCTCTGGTGCTTGTGGTCCCCTTCTGGCAGGCTCAGATCTGGTTCCCATCTCTGCTGGAGATGGCGGTGGATTTCCCGGTTCTTCTTCCTTCTTGCAACAACCTTCTATTAGATCCCTTGGGTCAATCACACAATCTCATTCTGGACAACTCTTTGATTCTATCCGCATGGAAGGTCTCGGCTCTAACCACTCTGACCTCCTCATTTCGCAAGAGGCTTCTCTCTTCATTAGCAGGGCTTGGGCCCCAGGAACAACAAAAGCTTACAAGTCAGCATGGTCTTTATGGGCAAGCTGGTGTTTGGGAAAACATATCGATCCCTTTTCAGCACATTTAAATTACATTGTCAATTTTCTGGCCTCTGAAGCCAGTTCAGGTAAGTCTTACAGAACGGTTAACCTGTATAGATCAGCGATTTCCCTTAATCACTGTCTTATTGAGGGCAAACCAGCGGGTGAGCACCCTCTGGTTTGTCGTTTACTCAAAAGTGTTAAGTTTTCTTAACCTCCTCTGGCAAAGTACTCTAAGTTGTGGGACGTGAATTTGGTACTCAAACTCTTTTCTGATTGGCCTGATAATGATGTTCTCTCTTTAAAAATGCTTTCAGCCAAACTAACTATGTTGTTGTGCCTGGTTTCTATCAAACGTGTTTCTGATGTCAAAGCTATGGATGTTTCCTCTCGCCAGTTTACCCCTTCTGGTGTGATGTTTCACCTTAATAGACGTATTAAAACTAATTTGAACAATGTCTTTTATCCTTATTTTCCTTCTCAACCTAAACTATGTGTAGGTCAATGCCTCAAAGTGTACGAACAACGGACCTTTGATCTCAGAACGTCCTCCCATTCCCAACTTCTCATTTCTTTCCGCAAACCTCATAGTCCTGTTTCTTCTGCCACTTTAGCCCGTTCGGTTCGCTGGGTTATGTCCCTTGCTGGTATTGATGTTTCTGTTTTCGGGGCCCATTCCACCAGGGGAGCCATGGCCTCCAAAGCTTTTTGGGAAGTGTTGGAAAACGAGGCAGCATCTGTGAGGCCTGCACAAATAGCATGACTACATTTGTCCTTCACTGGGAACCAAACACCCAATTGTAGCGCCTGACTCTCAGAGGGTAGCGTTGCAGAGCAGTCTGAGGCTTTACTCAAGGGAGGTGGTGTGGGCTAGTAATCGCCATTTGCAGGGGCGCAGAAATAACACTCAATAATTGATTGTCCAGTCTGTACTTTGCTTTATAAAAGTAAGAGTACATTTATTAAACACACACACTACTCAATACTATGCACCAATTTACAAATATACATAAGCTGTTGGAATTACTTTGTAAGTATACATAAGCGGTTGGAATTACTTTGTGACATTGCATAACATCTCCACCCCTCCCGCAGGGGGTGGGGTCTAGTACCACAACTCCTCTGTGTGCACATCATCTTGCCCCCTAATGCAGTAGTTGACCATAACCTGGAGCGCGGGCCCTGCGCACTGGCCTCATGCCAGTGGCGTCCCACCCCGTTACCTCAGCAAGCATTTAAAAATGGGCATACCTGCCTTGGGGACACATAACCCTGACCGAGCATTTCCTACTGACCATAAAGTATGCACCTCTATATCTTAAGAGCTAGCAGTCGGGGTTCTTCTTCTCCCAAGCGCAGAAGCAAGAATACATGTTTAAGCAGCACTTTAGAATTACAGTACTCATCACCTTGGTTGATCATTTGAATGCATTGCAATTACAGCCCCTAAAGGCATCACAGTTGAAATCACAGGATTACGCATATACAGCCAGACACCCTAGCAGGACTGTCTGGCAACATAACCCCACTTGGCTTATGACATCAACTTACACTTGTGACTTACAGTCCCTTTAACAGAAGTACTCCTGGCAACTACACTTCTCCTGCAGTGCACCACTTTGCTTTAAAAGGAATCACAGGTAAAAGCATGGGATTACATAAATACAACCAGGTCCCCTAGCAGGAAGATCCAGCAACATAACTCCATTAAGCTTAACATCACTTTAACCCAGCATTTCACTTTACACATGTACCTTTCAGTCCACCTAAAAAAGGAATAACCAGGTTAAATGCATTTCTGGTGCAATTACACCTCTCCACCTCTAGGGGATGCCCTTCTCCAGGCATCCCTAACTCAGCCTTTCACTTCTCAATGCACTTCTTCATCCACCTTCAGCTGTAAAACAAAAGTTCCAGCCTAGAAGATGTTAAATGCTGACTGAGCCCTTGAGGGGTTATCCTTTTGTAGTCCCCATGAGACTTAGGGTGAGACTTTTCTGCGTGCTGGGGGGAGACTGCACTTCTTCAGCAGCTCCCCCAACACCTTTGCACATGTAGGGTGGTGACCCCGTCCTCCTGGGGCCACCACAAGTGGAGAAAACGCTGTTTTTGCCCTTGCAGGCCGGTCCTGGCCTGCAAGGCATTGTGGGTGCTGCTGCATATTATAGTAGCGGCTCCCCCGCTGCTTTGGAGGGAGCCGCGATCGCGCTGCAGCTTCGCCGCATCTCTGTGCCTTCGGTGGGGAGCCCGGTCCCACCCGGACCCCCAGGTGAGTCTTGCGGCGCGGGGAGCCCATCCCCGGCCGCCTTGCCAAATTTCAGGGGCCCGGTCCCACCCGGGCCCCTCCTTTCTCCTCCGGGGTTCCGGTCCCACCCGGGACCCCTCGCGCCACCATTTCTCTTCGGGGGGGGCCCCCGCCGGCTCCCCGCCTGGCCCGCATTCTCGCGTGCGGCCGCGGGAGCCGGCAGAGTCTTCTTGTCTGCCCGCTCCTGCGGGCAGACGCAAGGCGACTCCGCTCCTGCTTCGGGGCCCGGGGATGGGCTCCCGGGCCCCCGGACATCCTCGGGAGGGTGCGACGGCGCCCCCTCCAACCCGGCATTTTCGGGGCTCGGGGATGGGGTCCCTGGCCCCCTCCTCCTCGCGGGGTGCGCGACGGCGCTCCCCCGACAGTTCTTGTTCGGCGGGGGATAACTTCACGGTCGCGCTCCCCGGCTTTGCTTCGGGGCCCGGGGATGGGCTCCCGGGCCCCCGACCACCTCTTCATGGGGGGGGTGCGACGGCGCTCCCCCCACCTTTACGGTTTCCAGGGGCAGCCCCCGGGACCTGACCCACCCCGGGGGCATGATTATCACCGGCGGCGGAGCCCCACGCGCTTCGTCGTCGGACCCAGGCAGGGTCAAAGGTCGCCTACCTTCTGGGGGGCATATCTCGGCCCCCTGGACTCCGATTTTCACCATTTTCGCGTCTTCTTGCTCCTGGTGGCCAGCTCCAGCCACTGGGAACACTCTCCTTCGCCCTCGGGGTCTCTGAGAGGGGGGATTCGGCAGGGAGCTGTCTTCACTGGCTCCCTGCGCCAGCCTTTCGCCTGTCTCTCCTCCTTGGCCTCTCTTCTCCCTGCGCAGAGGCCTCTGCTTCTGTGCACCGGTCCTGGGCTCTTCTTCTGGTGCTGTCAGGGCCCTGGGGGGCAGTTAAGGGGGTTCCTCCTTCCAACTGCCCATTGCGCCAGGCTCCAGCACCTTCAGCCTCCGCAGACCACACCCCAGAGAGAGCTTCTCTTCCTGTGCAAGCACTTTTTAAAAGTTGAGTAGGGGGCTGGCAGGAAGTCTCTGTTGGTCCTATCAAACAGTGACACATCACTTCCCTGCCCCTGCTCCCTCCTTCTTGTCCAGCCTCTGGGCTGGTTCAAAATGGCGTCGTCCAGGGTCTCTGGCCACATGGTCTCTGAAACACGAGCCCTTCCCTCCTTGGTGCAGCCTGGTGCCTGGCACCAGTGATAGCTGCTGATGGATGAGCCTGTAGCCCCACCCATCTTCTTCTTCCTGGAGAGGAGGCCTTAGCTTGTGGAAAAAAGGTTATCAATCCATCCAGCTGAGGTCAGCCCTCAGCCTGGCCCTGGTTATGACTGACTCAGAGAAATGTGACATTTCTGGATGACCCAAAAGCAGTACAAATATGACTTTGGACTCTGCAGAATACTTCTTCTCACACCTGTTACAGTGGACTTTAGTGCGTGTCTGGAATCTGTAGGCTTTAGGAAAGTGACACTAGCCCATGGGCTCCACTTCCCCATAGGGGAATAATGAAGTGAAAAACACAGTCAAACACACTGACTTTCCCTGGCATGTTTCTTCCCAGTGTATAAAGCCTATTCCATGTCACCACCCAATTCTGCATAAGTCCTGCCACACCATTCACTTTGTAGCTGCTCCTGGACTGCGCACGCCAGGAATCTCCCTGCGCAGCCCCTACACGTGTGCACACGCATGTACACAGGTGTCTGCATGTAACCAGCCCGGTGCCCCGTACTCCAGCTGCTGCGCAGTGGCCTAGTCAAGCTAGGGGGACACCAGTAAAATCCACATGCAGTCTCTTTCATCATGAGTTCACTGTGGATGAGTCCCAATTTATGAGGCTCTCCCACAGTAAAAGCTCAACACTTAGGTGCTCAAAAAGTGAAAAATCCGGGCGGCCCATAGTGTCAGAACCACCTTCTAACACACGCCGCGCCCAGCTGATTCCTACAGGGAAGAAGTAGCCACTCTACATGGGTATTCTTCCCGTAGTCAGCAATAACTAGTTATAAGGGGTTCTGACCAGACCCCCCTTACTCACCAGTTATCCGCTCAGACCACCTACTCCTCCCATCCATGAAATCTCCACCCATGACAGGGATCCCAGACTACCCTAAGAACCCTCCGGGCTCTAGGTTAGATACCTCTAGGTCACTCATGGTCTACATGGACTTGGCCTCACTAGGCCCACCTTTGCCCTTGGGCATGCAACACTATGCCTACCCCTTCTCTGGACAAGGGTCCAGTGCCTCAGCACCGATGCGGTCTTCTGGGATAGGTCTACATCCCATCCCCTGGGTCACTAGCTGGTCTCCCTTCTGGAGTTTGTTCCAATCAGTACCCTCTCTCCGTTTGGTCCTTGCACCCCAAAGATGCAACCTCTCTGGACCCTCACCCTCAGCCTGCCGCTGAGGTCATTCTGCTGCCACCACCCTTTCGGGATGTCTGGCTTCCCTAAAGAAAGCACAGCCACTCATGCTTTCCCCACACAGAAAAGCACCCTTTGGCCACTGGCCTGGCTCCCTGATAGGACCTCAGACCGGCCTCACTACCACACTGGCAGTGCCAGGGAGGAACACTGAGGGTGCCTCGTCAGACATCCTACAGCTCATTCCCCCCGTCAGTAGCTCCACACGGAAACTACCCCAGGAACCTAGACCTCTTCTTTGTTCTCCGCTGCGAGAACAGGGCCTATGCACCCTTCCCTCCGAGAGGCGCGCTCTCCTCCCGGAGTACCCTTAGAGAGCCTGTGGGCCCCGAGTTAGCTAGACCCAGGCCCACTTCTCATGGCTCTCCCCGGTCTCCCAGCAGCGCCTTGGGAGACCGCCCAGGGACCTACATGGTCCCTGGATGGCCTGCACCACCCCTTATGAAGAGCAGGGTCCCTTCCCTAAGATAGGCCCAACCTGCCTCAGGGTAGTACTACCACACCAAGCCAGGGACCCTAAAGATCCCGGCTAGGCCTGCACCACCCCTTTGCGAAACACAGGGTCCCTTCACTTAAGATAGGCCCCACCTGTGTTCAGGGTGGTACTGCCTTGCAGAAGTCCACCTCCTGCCTCGAGCTAGGGGAACACCCCCATGCTCCTGGTCCTTGAGTTCAAGTCCCACAGGACCTACCTGACTGGTCACCTGGCCAGGCATCGCCCCAGCCACCACCTCAGGCTCACCACACTAGCTCCAGGGTGACATCCAAGCTCGAAAACTACCCCTCCTTTGGGGCCACCCATCACCATGGGCCACCCCGGGGTAACCACTCACCGGACCCTGACACCTCAGGGTCCGCCACTAAACCTTTACCTGGAAACCAGGGAGTACATCACCCCCACTCAGATCTCCACTGGATCAGTTACCTAGCCCACCTAGGGCACCTAGGGGCTACCACTACACACCATCACCCAAGAACTACCCTCCTTTGGGGCCACCCACTACCAGGGGCCACCCCTGGGCTGCTCACCTCCCCACCAGTTAACCTGGGGGGCCTGCCGGACACTCAACTCTACCACACCCTCCTCCCACCGTGGGAAAAGCTTCTTGGGGTCCCCCACCATGGGAACCCTGGGGTGTTACTACCCGGGGTAAAGAAACCTCCTGCCCCACCCTTCCAGTGGTTTTGGCCTGCGCCAATGGCAAGTAAACTTTCCGCGGGGGAAGGATACCTGGGGCCCCTTCTGTGGAAACCCTCCCTGCCCTTAAAAAGCGCGGGAATCTCCCAGGACCCCCTCTCTCTCCTGTCCCCCACAAAGGTCAATCCACCCCTTCACCCCCACCTGTGATGTAGGTATCAGTTGCTGTCCCTATCTCTTGAGGAGACACCCTCCTCATGCAGGTGTAGTGCATGTAGTGTTAGGGTTCAAAGGTGTACAATATGGCTTAGAACATTTGTATGCAATCATTTCCTGGAAAGCACCATCCCGCTAGCACATGATAATCAACATAGCGCGGTCATATCAATACAGTTTACATTTAAACCATAATATCTTCACATGACACATATGTGCGCGGGGCTTTCCTTTCCCATACCTTTAGTTCACATAACCAAAACTTTGAACCCTTCTCAGAGCCTTACGCTCTTCCATTTGCTCATATCTGCATAGGTAATGTGTGGCAAAACTGGACTTATCAAATGCTATAAATGCGCACCAGAATGGGATACTATGTTTCCCGACGCTAGACACCAACGTTGGAAAACGAGGCAGCACCTGTGAGGCCTGCACAAATAGCATGACTACATTTGTCCTTCACTGGGAACCAAACACCCAATTGTAGCGCCTGACTCTCAGAGGGTAGCGTTGCAGAGCAGTCTGAGGCTTTACTCAACGGAGGTGGTGTGGGCTAGTAATCGCCATTTGCAGGGGCGCAGAAATAACACTCAATAATTGATTGTCCAGTCTGTACTTTGCTTTATAAAAGTAAGAGTACATTTATTAAACACACACACTACTCAATACTATGCACCAATTTACAAATATACATAAGCTGTTGGAATTACTTTGTAAGTATACATAAGCGGTTGGAATTACTTTGTGACATTGCATAACATCTCCACCCCTCCCGCAGGGGGTGGGGTCTAGTACCACAACTCCTCTGTGTGCACATCATCTTGCCCCCTAATGCAGTAGTTGACCATAACCTGGAGCGCGGGCCCTGCGCACTGGCCTCATGCCAGTGGCGTCCCACCCCGTTACCTCAGCAAGCATTTAAAAATGGGCATACCTGCCTTGGGGACACATAACCCTGACCGAGCATTTCCTACTGACCATAAAGTATGCACCTCTATATCTTAAGAGCTAGCAGTCGGGGTTCTTCTTCTCCCAAGCGCAGAAGCAAGAATACATGTTTAAGCAGCACTTTAGAATTACAGTACTCATCACCTTGTTGATCATTTGAATGCATTGCAATTACAGCCCCTAAAGGCATCACAGTTGAAATCACAGGATTACGCATATACAGCCAGACACCCTAGCAGGAGTGTCTGGAAACATAACCCCACTTGGCTTATGACATCAACTTACACTTGTGACTTACAGTCCCTTTAACAGAAGTACTCCTAGCAACTACACTTCTCCTGCAGTGCACCACTTTGCTTTAAAAGGAATCACAGGTAAAAGCATGGGATTACATAAATACAACCAGGTCGCCTAGCAGGAAGATCTAGCAACATAACTCCATTAAGCTTAACATCACTTTAACCCAGCATTTCACTTTACACATGTACCTTTCAGTCCACCTAAAAAAGGAATAACCAGGTTAAATGCATTTCTGGTACAATTACACCTCTCCACCTCTAGGTGATGCCCTTCTCCAGGCACCCCTAACTCAGCCTTTCACTTCTCAATGCACTTCTTCATCCACCTTCAGCTGTAGAACAAAAGTTCCAACCTAGAAGGTGTTAAATGCTGACTGAGCCCTTGAGGGGTTATCCTTTTGAAGTCCCCATGAGACTTAGGGTGAGACTTTTCTTCGTGCTGGGGGGAGACTGCGCTTCTTCAACAGCTCCCCCAACACCTTTGCACATGTAGGGTTGTGACACCGTCCTCCTGGGGCCACCACAAGCGGTTTTTGCCCTTGCAGGCCGGTCCTGGCCTGCAAGGCATTGTGGGTGCTGCTGCATATTATAGTAGCGGCTCCCCCGCTGCTTTGGAGGGAGCCGCGATCGCGCTGCAGCTTCGCCGCATCTCTGTGCCTTCGGTGGAGGCCCCGGTCCCACCCAGACCCCCAGGTGAGTCTTGCGGCGCGGGGAGCCCATCCCCAGCCGCCTTGCCAAATTTCAGGGGCCCGGTCCCACCCGGGCCCCTCCTTTCTCCTCCGAGGTTCCGGTCCCACCCGGGACCCCTCGCGCCACCATTTCTCTTCGGGGGGGGGCCCCGGTCCCACCCGGGACCCCCACATCCTCCTTTTGATGGAGGGCAGCTCGGGGAGCCCACCCCCGGCTGCCCCCGCCGGCTCCCCGCCCGACCCGCAGACTCGCGTGCGGCCGCGGGAGCCGGCAGAGTCTTCTTGTCTGCCCGCTCCTGCGGGCAGATGCAAGGCGACTCCGCTCCTGCTTCGGGGCCCGGGGATGGGCTCCCGGGCCCCCGGACATCCTCGGGGGGGGGGGCGCGACGGCGCTCCCCCGACAGTTCTTGTTCGGCGGGGGATAACTTCACGGGGAGCGCGACGCGCTCCCCGGCTTTGCTTCGGGGCCCGGGGATGTGCTCCCGGGCCCCCGACCACCTCTTCATGGGGGCGCGACGGCGCTCCCCCACCTTTACGGTTTCCAGGGGCAGCCCCCGGGACCTGACCCACCCCGGGGCATGATTATCACCGGCGGCGGAGCCCCACGCGCTTCGTCGTCGGTCCCAGGCAGGGTCAAAGGTCGCCTACCTTCTGGGGGCATATCTCGGCCCCCTGGACTCCGATTTTCACCATTTTCACGTCTTCTTGCTCCTGGTGGCCAGCTCCAGCCACTGGGAACACTCTCCTTGCCCTCGGGGTCTCTGAGAGGGGGATTCGGCAGGGAGCTGTCTTCACTGGCTCCCTGCGCCAGCCTTTCGCCTGTCTCTCCTCCTTGGCCTCTCTTCTCCCTGCGCAGAGGCCTCTGCTTCTGCGCACCGGTCCTGGGCTTTTCTTCTGGTGCTGTCAGGGCCCTGGGGGCAGTCAGGGGTTCCTCCTTCCAACTGCCCATTGCGCCAGGCTCCAGCACCTTCAGCCTCCGCAGACCACACCCCAGAGAGAGCTTCTCTTCCTGTGCAAGCACTTTTTAAAAGTTGAGTAGGGGGCTGGCAGGAAGTCTCTGTTGGTCCTATCAAACAGCGACACATCACTTCCCTGCCCCTGCTCCCTCCTTCTTGTCCAGCCTCTGGGCTGGTTCAAAATGGCGTCGTCCAGGGTCTCTGGCCACATGGTCTCTGAAACACGAGCCCTTCCCTCCTTGGTGCAGCCTGGTGCCTGGCACCAGTGATAGCTGCTGATGGATGAGCCTGTAGCCCCACCCATCTTCTTCTTCCTGGAGAGGAGGCCTTAGCTTGTGGAAGAAAGGTTATCAATCCATCCAGCTGAGGTCAGCCCTCAGCCTGGCCCTGGTTATGCCTGACTCAGAGAAATGTGACATTTCTGGATGACCCAAAAGCAGTACAAATATGACTTTGGACTCTGCAGAATACTTCTTCTCACACCCGTTACAGTGGACTTTAGTGCGTGTCTGGAATCTGTAGGCATTAGGAGAGTGACACTAGCCCAGGGGCTCCACTTCCCCATAGGGGAATAATGAAGTGAAAAACACAGTCAAACACACTGACTTTCCCTGGCATGTTTCTTCCCAGTGTATAAAGCCTATTCCATGTCACCACCCAATTCTGCATAAGTCCTGCCACACCATTCACTTTGTAGCTGCTCCTGGACTGCACACGCCAGGAATCTCCCCTGCGCAGCCCCTACACGTGTACACACGCATGTACACAGGTGTCTGCATGTAACCAGCCCGGTGCCCCGTACTCCAGCTGCTGCGCAGCGGCCTAGTCAAGCTAGGGGGACACCAGTAAAATCCACATGCAGTCTCTTTCATCATGAGTTCACTGTGGATGAGTCCCAATTTATGAGGCTCTCCCACAGTAAAAGCTCAACACTTAGGTGCTCAAAAAGCGAAAAATCCGGGCGGCCCATAGTGTCAGAACCACCTTCTAACAGGAAGGCTCCAGATTGGAGGACATTCTGAGATCGGCGGATTGGTCTAATGACAATGTGTTCCGAATGTTTTATTGTAAACCTGTCATTAGTGCTGCTTCTTTAGTTGTTGATATGCTTTAAACAAGCATATTATGAGCCTCCGGTCTTGACATAAAATGTAGATTTTCCCAGTAATTTATGACGGAAAGTCTTAATTTTATTAAAGACACGGAGGCGAGTATTATCCCGCCGCAACACCTTTTTAACATGTGTTTTCTCCCTCCCTACTGCGGCTCCAGCTCTACCACGCGCTTCTTCCTGATAAGGATCCAGCGTCCTCAAAAGGATTCTGCTCCTCTACGTTGTGCTGCATCGATCTCTTGTGATTCTCTGTTACTTGCTCCTGCTTCAAGGGCGACCTGACTGGACTTCGATCAAGACTTTCTCGCTTGGACTTTAGCCTTTTGTATTGTTTTCGCTATTTTTTGCTCTGGTTTTGGACACTATCTAATCTGCTCGCTGAAGAAAAGAGGGCTGTTCGCAGTCAGAGCTTACGTTATACCTGTGACTGATTGTTCATTGGTTCTTGTTGTCGATTCCATATTTTCCCATTGGTCAACCTGTTGATTGGCCTTCTGGGAACTGTAGTTTTATAGTTTATCTTGGCTGCTATTATAATAAAGCAAGATTAGAAAGCATAATACTCGCCTCCGTGTCTTTAATAAAGTTAAGGCTTTCCGTCATAAATTACTAGGAAAATCTACATCGTGCTGTGCTTTTGTAGGGAGTCGTGTTGTTCACTTTATCTGATCAGTGTAAGTGTGGGACAGCGAGACTAGGTATTTGTGGTTTTGACTTAAAAACATATTTTGCTAAGCTTTCCTCAGATATGATGGGTTCAGCTTGAAGCTCAGTGAATTATGGTAGAGCTTTGATTCTCAGTTTGTGCTTTGCTTAGAGCGGAGACTTTATGATCACGTCTTTAGTTTCACCGCCTTCAGGAAGTCCTGCACTGCGATGCTTATCTTTAGCTGTAAAAGTCTTGTGAATAGTGCATATTTGCATGGTGTACACTGCAGCATTGCAGTCTGGAAAAAGAGTTAGATTATACTTGTAAATGTGCCTGGGCTTGAATATTGTAAGTGACCACTGGCCATCTGTGTTTATCTAGAGCTGCACAGAGAGCCAGCTTTGTAAGAAAGCTTGTCAATATGTTTTCCCATCTTGAGGAGCAGACGTGATGTGACAGCGTCTCTCCTCTTCTCTCCCACAATTAATTAAAATGCGAATTAAAGGATTTGCTGCAAACCCTGGCAATCAGGTGCATCGCTGTAAACCACGGAGCACTTTGTCGATGTTTCATATAAGTTGTTATTCTTTAAACCCCGTCCAGTGGTCACATTCAGCACCACAGCGATCATCTGCAATAAAAACATTGGGGCATATTAGCAAGGGCACTATCGCCGCTTTAGCGGCACTTTTTGCCGCTAAAGCGGCGATATTTATATCGCCCTATCAGCAAACTGTCTCTAACAGCAGTTAGAGACAGTTTTCGGGCATTAGCGCCCGTTTTTTACCGCTTTGCATGTCAGCGATATTTATCGCTAATGACATGCAAAGTGGGCGTTCCGACGAACAAACCTGGGAAACACTCGCTAACAGGCCTATCGCCTATTAGCAAGGTGGCCATGGCCCCAGTTAGCGACGTGAAAAGTCGCGCTAACCGGGGTCATCGCCATTTATTTAACACCTGCAATTAGCAGGTGTTAGCCATACCTAACATGGGGGGTGGATTATGCTGATACGACCACAGGGTCGTATCAGCAAGGTGTTCTCCCTTCTCCATGCAACATCGCTGGTTTTTCAGCGATGTTGGCCCATTTCCTCGCTATCGCTGGAATATTCATCGCCATAGCGCTAATCGTTGCTAATACAGCGTTAGCGTGGCGATATATTCCAGCGATAGCCGGCGATAAAAAAAATCACGCTAAGCAGGGTTAGCGATGATTATCGCCTCTTCTTGCTAATATGCCCCATTGTTTGCCCTATTGAATCTTTAAATCCCAGCGCGTGCAACAGTTCAATATGCACCGCGCCGCGCGCTTGTGATCAATCACGGTAATATATGCTGTGCTGCCAGGATTTCCAATAAGTATATACCTTTATGGGAATACATTTGTAATTTAACAAAAGAGACATGATCAATGTAAATGCATATTAGGGTTTAAATCATATCAGAACAGATATAGTATTCTGTAATAAGGACCAGTCAATATTGTGTTTGCCTTATGACAATATGCTATCAGCGTGTCTCAAATCAAGTCCTGTCTGTAGTCCTAAGAGGTGCATTCTTTAGCAGGTGTCTGTAAAACATCTTAAGTTAAAACAATTAACATGTAATTAATGCTGAAAATGATTAGTATCCTGCTAGAGAATGTTACAATTCAGGAGGACACCCTTCCAGTCCACTAGAATGATTTATACGTTATAGTATTAAGAAAGAAAATCTGGAACTGATATAAAAAACGATAAAGAACGCACTATTTTTTTCTAAAAAGAACCATGATGCTTTCCTTTTGGTAATGATCAAAATGTACAAACACGTTTAGTAAATCAGGGTAGAAATTGGATTTAACTGATGATCAATGCAGGATAGTGAAAATACTTTTACTATTGGATATTCCGTTAATGCAAAACAACACGTTTCTGTGGCTTCCAAAAGCCTTTCGAATTGTATATCAGCTGAAACTTGTATGATACTGAGGGTTTGGGACTTAGAATTCCCAAATCCCTCTTTGTTATGGTGCAATCGATTTGATAGGCTCAGACCTGGTCACAGTGACCTTTTAAAGAAACTACAATCACAATGATAAACCTTAATTTGTGTTAATGCTTGAATTACAGAGGTGCTAGTGTGCCATGCCCAAGATGTGAGCTCCTTGGCTCCACCACACATGTCAGACACTATCCTGCTGGTATCCTGATGCAACGTTGCTTTAGGTGACGAGCGCAAATGATATTGTTGGTCAGCTGGTGACCTAATGACCACGGGAGTGCAGTGGCTAAGAGGACGATGATCCCAGTTTGTGCTGTGGTGGCTGGAAGGTGGTGGACCTGTCTCTGGTGTCCTTTGTTTAGACTGAAGCAGTTAAGCCCAGTGTGGAGAGTGAGTGAAAACTGTTGCTTGGAGTGTGCAGCACCTGAGCTGTCGAAAACTGGGTGAATCGTAGCTGGCCGCTGGGTGGAAACCATCTGCTGGCAGGGGAACAATAACTGTCTGCAAACAATGGCGAGCGAGAGCAAGACCGTTCCTGGAGCAGTAGAAGATCCTCTACTAAGGAGAGCTGAACCAAGGGTCTAGTGCGGAAGAGGTTCTATGTGGAGCAGAGTTGAGGAATAGCGTCCTTGCATGCTGCCTGTTGGCACTACTTGTTGGAGGTTAAACCTTCCCAGTGGTGGCTGCCTCTTTGTCTGGGTGGGACGATCAGAAGGAAGAAGAGTCCTTGGACTCATTGCTCCAGAGAAAGACATTTAGCTGGTTAGCATATCGGAGGAATCCACCTAGAGACCGAGGGCCTCATTTATGAGTCCCCCTGCGCCACGTTTTGTGACGTTCCGAGGCGCAGGAGCCTGCACGATATTTATCAGGCAGCACTAAGCCATTTTTTTTAGCTTAATGCTGCCTGATAAATATCGTTTCCTTTAACACAGTTTTCTGCGTTAAAGGAACGTGTAATAAGTGTTGCTGGGGGCATTCTCAGCAACATCCATGGCTTTTTGACACTGCCCCAGATTTATGAGAAATCGTAAATCTGAGGCAGGGCCAAAAATGTATAACTCCCCATAGGAGGCGTAAGGGAGGCACAACGAGGAGAAATATCTGTATTTCTCCTCTTTTTTCTGCAGCAGACATACACAGAGGAAAAAGCCTCTTGTGATTGTTTTTGCGCAGAGAGATTTTCCTTCCTGCACAAAAACAATCATCCCCTCAACGCAGCCACACTTTCACAATGATTCAAAGGTGCCTGCGTTGGCACACAGCAGCCCATTGTGCGCCGGCGCAGGGGAAAAAAAGCAAAAATGTACAGTATCTGTTAGATACAGCGCATTCCTGCCATTTTCTTTTGCCATAGGGCAGCAGGGCAGGAAGGCCTGTGACGCTGCCCTACGGCAAAAAAACAAAATGAGTCCCTGAGGGGCTTATTTGCAAGTCCATTATGCCACCGATGCGTCACTTTTTTTGATGCACCAGTGACACAATGGGCTTGCCCACATTTACAAGGCCATGTAAAGTCACCCTGCGTGACTTTTCATGCCCTTGTAAATATGGGCCCCTTTCACGCATTACTCTGTGTGGAAGGGGCTTTCCATGGGTGTTGCTGTGAGTATTTCCATGCAATGTCCATGGAACTTGATGCATTTCCAGATTTACAACATTTTGTAAAACTGACAATGCATCAGAATACCATGCCTCCCCAGGGGAGGCCGAGAAATGGCGCAACGGGGAGAAATACTTTTATTTCTCCTTGTTTTTTCCTCTTTCTATGCGTGCTGCATTCTGCAGCTCGCGTAGAAAGAGGAAAATGCAATTAATGATTGTTTTTGTGCAGGAAGGTGCCCCTTCCTGCACAAAAGCAATCATCCTGTTATGATTCATAAAGGTACCCTAATATAGGCCCTGGTAATATCATACACCCTCACCTACATTATCTCCCTTACACTACACAGTAACGAGCCTTTAGGATTGAACCTTTACCCAGTTTTAGTCCTGGGCGCAGAAGGAGGGTTTTCCCTGAACAATAGCGTCCTATAACTCCATCAATGGACTCATACAGTATGAATGAATATTCATGAGGGTTCTTGGAAACCAGGCAGGGGCTTCACCACCTGCATAATATCTACGTACAAGGTTCATCCCATACATCATCCTCAAATCCAACAATGGCTAATACAAGAAACAAGGGACAAAGAAACCCTAGATACTTTTTGTATAAATACAGCACATCTTGCTAGGGTTAAGGGAGGAGACCGAGACTTCCAGGCCGACACACTGACCAGAGACGCTGAGGCTCCTGCATGCAGACGCTCCAGCTGACAGTGGTCTAACACATCCCTCGTGGGGTGTCCAACTCGAGACCAGGACGCGGTCCCACACTCTCTCACTTCAGGTAATGGGGTTAGACTAAATCCTAGAGGGATTCTTGGCTTCACACCTACTCACATGCTAGGTACACTTAGGTACATCTATATAGGCATCGTAGGAGTACCCGCATTTTTATCAGGCATTTTATATTCATGTATGTATTCATGATTATTGCAAGATGGTAGAACTGTACTATCCTTTTATTTTCACTGTACTGCTAATCATATATATCTGCTACTGTCTAACAGTTGTTGCAGCACATCTATATTACACTAGAAGAAAAACTGTGCAATAAATTCTTACTGTAACACGCCCGACTGTTTCTTCTGTGTAACTCTCTGAGATCGAACAAATGAGCACGAGTGACTGAGCGAAAAGTAGTATATTGTTTCCACGATCCTGGGGGATCAGGGTTGTCATGTTCTGAGGTTGCCAGAAACTATTCTCTCCCCGATAAGAGGAGATTCTAGTGGCACTGTTAGCCAGCTAAAACAGAAAGGCTAACATTCTCGGTGGGGGTGCTCAGAGCCAGTCTGCCACCAGTCCTACAGTTTATGTTATCCGAACGTGCAGATCCTGTATGGGTAATATAGGAACTACACGACATGGCGCCGCCAATGTTGGTTGGGTACTTATTTAACAGTAGAATCTGAGTAGTTCAGTCGTGCTAGTTCTCAGAGACCCCTACTCACAAAACGCCAGAGACTTCTGGAGTGGGTGGGCACAAACTCCGCCACAGGTGAGTAGGCGAAAACATCCTATTTATTAGCTATTGGTTAGTCAAGCTTGAAGGACACAGTGTTCCTAAAATTGTGCAAAACACCTTATCTTAGTTCCCTTGGAAAACTTCTTTGTTACAAAAATGACTGAGGGCGAAACTAACCCAGTAGGGGAACTACACCTCTCAGCCGGAGAAGAAGATTCAAACGCAATACAAATTGCACCAAAATTCAGACGTACGATCACCCTGAAACTATTAGAAAATGGTTTATCAGCTAGGGGTGGCATAGTAGCTTTCGTGATTAAGGCACACGAATCAAACAAAACAGAGGTATTTTATTCGTGGGTTACATTCCCGGAAGCAGATGCGAGAACACAGACATTTCACTACTATACAGAAGGAGATGCACCAGTGGAATATGGTCGTTCGAGGACATAGAGGTTCCACTCACGTACCAGGAACACTTATACTGGTTTAAAGGCGCCCTACCCCACATAAGAAATAGAGTGAGATTAGGCCGACTCGGAGGAGAGGGGGCAACATGGCCGATATTAGCGGCCTACACACCACATCCTGACATTGACACAATGCCACAGGCAGACTTACTCATACAACACAAAGATTTAATTAAAATCTACAGAAACGTGACGCAATTCGTCATGAGGACTTTCACAGTCCAACCTGCAACAGTTGCAACAAATGGTACTCATTCTCAGGGTACAGCAACTGAAATTACACCACAAACATTACACGCGGTAATGGGCAAAATGCCCACAAAACGTGAACAAATGCCATTCTGGGTAGCTCAGAAAATAACTCAGCTCGAGGCAGTATTCCCGAATACTATCCCGTATGAAAAACACAGAATGCTAACAATCTGCTTGCCCATGGGGATCACACCACAAATAGAAGATTGTACCACTTGGGGTACAGTCTTTGCTGCCATTTATACCAGAACACATGGTATACCATCATTAGCTGTAGTACCAGATGTATTAAGACAAATACAAAATGAGTACGGAGCAGAGCCTGCCCTAAACTTAGGGATGAAGTTACTAGGTAACTATGATCAGGTATCAGCCATAATACTAGCTAATATTAAAGGGGAAGCAGCTTCAGGGGTAATCCGCCAACGCCTAAGGGAGTTCAGTCCTATAGATCAACAACACGAACTACCCAAAATAATTGAAACTGCATATGCAGAATTAGGCAGAGACAGTTTAGGTGGGAAAGCTTTAAAACCACGACTGATGGGCAGTCCTGAAAAGGACACTTCCAAGCAGACACCAGCTTCTTCTAAAATGAAGTGGGATAATAAAAAACAACAAAACTTTAAAGGAAACAGATCTGAATCCCGAGGTAGATCTCCTCCACAGGAGCCCTCCGAAAAGAGGTATAACCTCAGAAACAGGGTTAACATTAGGAAACCTGACAGGTATCTGGATACTGATACACGTTCCTCTCGTTCTTTTCAGGGTTCATCGAAAAACTCTGAGAGGGAAGGACGATCAGAAAGACAAGAAGAGCGTACAAAGTCCAGAGACAAACAGCACGCTCAAGACTATACTTCCAAAAAAGAAGAAAAGCCAAAATCAAAACCTCAGTTTAAGAAGAAGAAAGTTGCAGGCCTGAAGATCAGACATGCCCAGAATTCTGAGGACACAACTTCTGAACGGGGAATGGGCTCAGACGATGCTAGACAGTGCGGCAGAAGTAACAATAGCTCGCCAGAACCTGATGGAATTTCTGGTGACAGAGGACTTGAGTGATTACATCACGGTGGAAACACCAGATACGAGGGTAAGTGTCCCACATAAGTTATATAAAATAACACTCCGAATGGAGGAGGACAAGCCCAGGAAAGTTAAAGGTCTCTTTTGGAAGAATCTGTCATCTGGCAGCCAGCATTCATTATGGAGTGCCCTAGGGGAGAAACAGTAATTTTTCCAACCTTCTCTGACCTTGTTCCCATTCATTTAAAACACACATATGCACGGGAATGGGCAGGTGCCCTAGCTCCGGCATTGTACAAAAATCATGCTGGATGGGATGAGGATTCAACCCACCACGTGATCCCGTTAAAGGTTTCACCAAATGCACAGAGACAATATCCAATAAAGCAAGACGCTAAAAAACAGGTCAGGGAAATCTTAGATCAACTTGAATACCAAGGGGTGATCGAAAATTGCACCTCATCAATGAACAATCCTTTGTTTCCTGTCATGAAACCTGACAATACGTATCGTCTAGTTTTAGATTACAGACATTTAAACACTTGCACTAAGACATTTGCAGTTCAAAATGCACACAGTGCCGCATTAATGAATAACATTGTGCGGAAAAAATACAAAACTACACTTGATATCTCAAATGGATTTTTCTGCCAAAATATAGCGCCTGAAAGCAGGTATTTGACCGCATTCTCAGCGTTGGGGTCCCAGCGACAATTTTGTCGTCTCCCCCAAGGGTATAAGAATAGCCCAGGGTTATTTTCAGCAAGAGTAACTGAGTTACTCCAAAATTTTGATGAGGAAGCATTGTCCTATGTGGATGATATTTATCTGATGGACAATGACTTAAAGAGGCACTTGACCAGGGTGAGCACCATAATTATGGGATTCGCCTCTGAGGGCTACAAATTTAATTTAAAAAAAATCAAAAATCGCCCACCTCAATGTCCTGTTTTTAGGATATGAGCTTTCAAGTGAAGGGAAAAGTCTGGCAGCCAACTTTTTAGAAAAGTGTGCGCTGCTCCAACTTCCAAAATCATTAAAAAATTTACAATCAATACTGGGATTCCTAAATTTTGGCAGAACATACATTTTGGATTACGCAGAAAGAGTAAAACCTTTCTGCGAATTAATAAAACCTGACTTTTCAGTTAGACAATGGACACAGGAACACACAAACATCCTACGTTCACTACAAGAAGACATGATATCTTCAAAACACTTAGAGACGCGGGTAAACATACGAAACTTAGTGATCAGTGTAATAGCGGGTCAATGCGGGTACACCTACTTAACCTTCAATGAAGGCGAAACAGTACCAATCGCTTACAAATCACACCTGTACACAAACGCAGAAATGCGTTTCACTTCAACAGAAAAAATCCTGACAGCAGTTCAGACCGCTATAGCAAGAGAAAGAGCACTGGCTCAGGGAAAGCGCATAATTGTCGTAACACCGGTACCGGCTTTAGAAGCTGTTACAAAAGCTAGCATTCCAAATGCAAAAGCCTTACATCCGAGATGGATACAATGGGCTAATTCTCCTACTGCAACGGATGTTGAATACAGATTTGATCCAAGTCTCAAAACACAAGCATTTCTGCAATACGGACAAGAATATCCTCTGCCGAATGAAATCTTGCCTCTAGATCAGTATGAATATATTATTTACACTGACGGATCTGCTCAACCAGCCATAGGGAGTAAGCAACAATACAGCGCAGCATGTGCTATCGTTAAAGGTCGCATGTGGGATGGAAAGTTCCATCCAAGTTGCACCAAAACGCAATCTCTAGGAAACTGCACGGCTCAGTTGGCAGAGTTAAAAGCACTGATACTGGCACTGGTGAATACGGATCACGAATTCCCCACACTAATAGTGTGTGATTCTTTTTACTGTGTGCAATCATACAATGAATATTTACATCATTGGGAACTAAACGGGTTCAAAGACTCAAAAGGTGACACAATTAAGCATAAAATGCTATGGGAACAGGTAGTTGAGTTGAGAAACGAACTACCACGGGCTCACGTGATTCATACACTGAGTCATCAACGTGATGGCATTCACGTTGAAGGGAATTCATTGGCTGATAAAGCCGCGAAGGGGGCTGTATGCACAGCTTCCGTAGCTGCAATCACTCGTTCAAAAACGAGGATAGACGGTGAGATTATGGTTGCTGTCATTGCTTCACGCAAAGGCAGCTCAGCAGTACCAAAGAAATTTCCACTCAAGTACTCCTACAAGTTAGATGCAAACAACATTCCATATGATCAGATTCCTGGAGTGGGGGACAGAGTAATACCAAATATGGATCGTAGGCAAGGTTTGATTATTGCAGCACACAAGGGTTTGGGCTCTGCGCATACAGGCGTTACAGTGACTATTTCATTGTTGAAACAGCGCTATTGGTGGCCAGGTCTGACAAAACAAACTAAAGACTACGTCTTGAAATGTGACATCTGCCAGCAGATGAAAGGCTCCACCATAGCACGCCCGGCTCCGACACGTTATTAAAATCAGACAGACCTCTCGCTTGTGTATATCTGGACCACTGCGGCCCCTTACAATCAGATGGGGCTTACAAGTATATCATGGTTGCAGTGGATTCATGCTCAAGATTCCTATGGGTTTGGCCTCAGCGCTCGGCTGACGCTCGAACTGTTTTCAAAGACTTGCAAGTCTTTATCGGGACATACGCAGTTGGCACGTTACATTCTGACCGTGGCCCGGCGTTTAGCTCTCGGGCTTACAAAGAGGCCATGGAAAGTATGGGCATAGCATTGCGGTACTCCTCTCCGTACCATCCTGAGGGAAATTCGGTTGTGGAAAGGAAAAACCGGGACCTAAAGCAATCTTTAACAGCTAGGGTATTAGGCAAGGGCGGTAGTTGGGTCAATCATATATATGGGGTACAACGATCTCTCAATAACCAGCCAAGAAGCTCTCTAGGGGGTGTCACTCCTTACGAGGTCCTATTTGGGACAAGAATGTGGATACCTGATCTTGATTGTGAAGGCGCAGTGGTGGATGAGAAACCATTTGATATCCATGATCGTTTGGCTGTTTTACAGGATCTAAATGAATCCAGGACACAACAAAGTAACGTCCACCTGAAACAGACTGCCACTGGGGAAGTCAAGGCAGTCACAGCAAGACCTGTCTGGATCCCAAAAGTCAAGGATCTGGTCAGAGAGAAAATAGCGGATAAAAAAGAATTTGGGCCATCCTACAGAAAACCTGTACCACTCCTAGCAATTCAAGGAACAAGAACTGTACTTCTACCGCCTCTTGCCGGGAAAAAGGAGAAAATATTTGTCTCAATTGACCTAATCAAACCACACTATGTGGCCTATATTAAGCAGTAGGCCACGTGGACTCCACAGTAGCAGACGCCCTCCTCTCGCTACAATCCAAGAAGTTCAAACGGAAAGACTCATCACGTACGAAGAGCCTCCAACACGGAATGAAGGACTAAGCAACAATGCTATGGAACTCGTTCCTCTTGAACCCGAAGTTCAACTTCAAAATCAAACTCAAAATAACACACAAGTTGCAATAAGACCTAATACAGATGTCTACGTCAACATGCCTCGACGAGAGCAATCTACGATTTCAACAAATCCCGATGCAATTCCAACAATTGTTCGAACTGCTTCTGGCTACTTCATGAACTTTGATAAGTTTTATTTGGATCCAAGTGAACCGGAAACGACGCCAGCCCAACAAACACGCAGGCAGCAGATTACGGACTTTCTGAACTTTCTCAAAAGACTTACCTGGTATCACCTTGGGTAGAACTATGGGTCATTACTGGGATACTGTTCCTTCTTTTCTGGCTAGGCTTAGTTATAACTTTTAGTATGCTTATTAATGGATGATACCTTCAACAACGACCTGCAGCCGAAACAGTAAATCTGATTCTGACACCACATCAATCTTCTCATCGTGAATAAAGAGACTTGTCATCAGTGAACATTACAGCAGTTCCTATACCGGATGGTATAGTTTGGGACAAGGTTGATTTCGATATATTCGGTCCTACTGAACTTTAAAAATTTCTCATGTATTTAAAATTTCATTGAGTGATATCATTACCTCCAGTACATTTTCTGATGATTGGGACTCTGAACCTGTTAATGATATGTTGTCTGATTTAGAGAGAACTGCCGCATTTCCGAACACTGAAATGTTTTTTTGTCCTCATCTCACCGATAAGCGTCTGCAATTCTTAAAAAGAAGCCGTCATTCAAAACTGTGCACCCCGTGGCTACTGCATTTGCTTAGGCCATACCAAGCCAGCCCCTTTGTTGGAAGCTTGGTGTAATCATAGGACCAAGAGGAACCAGGAGGAACTATACCAGTCTCAGATCTCTACCCCAGGACACTAGGGCCTGCCAGATGTTCACACCACTCTCACTTTCTCCCCCCTGGTCCAAGCGGGCCATAGCATACGCAGCTTTTAACCAATCCTCACACTTTGGGGGCCGCGGTTCTTTCCAGTTCTTACAGATTTCTCTCTGAGCAATTAAAACCAGATATAACAACAGGCCTCTATGTATCTGCTGAAAATTCTTTCCAAGCGCGCCATCATCCCCAAACAAAACCAGGGAGACATTGACCTTAATTTTGACTTTAAAAATGCCACATATAACATCCTCCACACCCCTCCAAAAAGCTCTAAGTTCGGGGCATTCATAAAAGATATGGATATCATTGGCGTTAAGAAGGTCGCATCTTGGACATTTGGGGGAGGATAGTGGTGCAAACTTAGCAATCTTTGCCGGTGTATAATAATGCCTGTTGATAACAAAGAAATAGTTCTTTTTTAAGTTGGCCGGCTTGACATATTTATAGAGAAGCTTCAAAGAGGGTTCATATAGATCTTCAATAACGGAATCAAAGGGAGACTGATTCCAGTCTGCATGCTGCGGGGGATGTTCCACATCATCAGCCTCCAAGAACTTCTTATACCAGATAGAAACTTCCTTTCTTTTAAGATGTACTTCTTGCAAGATTTGCTTCGTCTCCCACTCTCCTCGTATGTCCCCCTTTTCCGCTATAAACCAGGAGGCTAGTTGCAAGTATTTAAATCTAGAAAGACTACTTCCAACCTTAGCTCTTAAGACCTCCCATGGGGGGACTCCCTCTAAGGATACAAGTTCTGACCAAATAGTAATACCCGCCCTTTTTATTGGGATCGCAAGACTATCCTTCAAACATAGTGGGGTCCCCGGAGAATCCCAAATCGGGGCAAAAACCGAATAGTACCCAATCCCCCATCTACATCTGACCTTATACCATAGGCTAAGGGCGGCCCTAAGAACTTTCAAACTCACCTTTTTGAAGTACCTTGGTGCCCCAAATTTATACAGGAAGCCTTCTCCTCCACCCTCCACCTTGATCATTTCACCCAATAGCCTGCCCCAGGATGTCTCTTCTGGTTTTACGAGTAACATCCGGATGTTTTTAAATTGGAAAGCGACAGAGTACCAGCCAATATCTGGGAGAGCTAGCCCCCCTTTAATAAGCCTACGTCTCAGCTTTTTCCATGACAGTCTAGCGCCCTTATTTGCCCAGATGAAACTTCCGATCTTACTTTGAATTTTACAAATATCTTGACTGGGAAAATCTAGAGGGATCGCATTAAACAGGTATGTTAACTTGGGGAGAATGACCATTTTTACCAAGTTGACCCTACCGAAAACTGTTAAGGGAAGATTCTTCCATCTGGCGAATATGCGGTCTACTTCTTTAATAGTCTTATTCAGATTGATCTGGGGGATTTTAGCTAGATCTTTAACGATAGTAATGCCCAGGTATTTAAACTCATTACTCGTGCTACCCTCCCAGTTGTCGATGTTCCAACACATCACCTCTGTTTTGAAGGTGTTAGCTAGGTACCCTGAAAGGGAACCGAGGGGCATATTACCAAGGATTTGCGATAATTATCGCAAAGCACGCTTAGCGCTGTTTTTTTTATCGCCAGCTATCGCTGGATTTCATTGCGGAGATAACGCGTTATTATCAACGCTTATCTCCAAGGCGATAAAAAATCCAGCGATAGCAGCGAAACCCAGCAATAGCGCGAGAAATCCAGCGAGAAATCCACTGCACTAATGAAAAGCTTGCTAATAGGCAGGTGAGGACTTAACCTTACAATCCACCTCCCATTGACAAGATGGTTAAGTCAAGTTTTTATCAGGTGTTAAATTCCAGCGATAATCGCGGTTAGCGCGACTTTTTTTATCGCTTCGCGGGCATTGATAATAGGGGGAAGTTCTGTTTGCGACTGTTTGCAGTTGCTTTTAGTTGGGAACGCCTACTTTACATGTCATTAGCGATAATTATCGCTGACATGCAAAGCGGCAACAAAACGGCCGCTATCGCCATTAAGCTGTCGCTAACAGCTGTTAGCGACAGCTTGCTAATGGGGCGATAAAAATATCGCCGCTTTATCGGCAAAAAGTGCCGCTAAAGTGGCGATACTGCCCTTGATAATATGCCCCCAAATTCTTCCAACAGTGCTTCGACCCTTGGTATGACCCCCCCCGGATCATTGGTATATAGCAACAAGTCGTCGGCATAGAGAGCCAACTTGCTACAATATTGCTGGGACTTGAAAGGAGAAATTAGGTCATCTGATCTTATTGCTTGTGCCAGGGGCTCTATATAAATATCAAAAAGCAGGGGAGAGATGGGACAGCCCTGTCTTGTTCCTCTTTGGATGTTAAAACTAGAAGTTAACATGCCGATTTTTGCGGAGGCCCCTTGGTAGCAATTTATCAAGGTCTGAATAAAGATAGGCCCAAAGCCCATCGAGTTAAGTACCTCCCAAAGATATACCCAGCAGACCCTGTCGAACGCCTTGGCCGCGTCTAGTGCCACTACGGCCAAGGGATCCGGTCGTGCTGTAGCCAAGTCAATATTACCAATTAGTTGGTGCGTCTGCTCCTGGATATATCTCCCAGGGATGAACCCTTTTTGGTCCACATTGTCAGGGCTGATCAGAGTAGATCTGTTAGCTCCCCCAAGTTACGTCTGTTAGGTAGAAACATGTACAAGTACAGCTCTGCCAAGCCTCGCAGGGTCATGTCTTTGCGATGGCTTTCCTTCTGGCTCTGCGGCGGAATTCCAAGATGGCCGCCTGCGAAGACCCATCAGGTTGCCGGTCTAGTGTTTCGGCCGCTTTTCCTGCTCAGCTGTGCTCGCGCTCGCTCGCGCGATGTACTACGCACTTCAACTGACGATTTTGAGGAAAATGGCTGTGTTATCAATTCGCAGCCGTTTTCTACTTCCAGGAGGAGATTTCTGAAAGCATTTTGTTTGGGACAGAGTTCTGGTTTGTCACAGTAGGTACACTGTGAAGAAGGTGAGTCTTGTCATCGGTTTAGTCAGCGATAGGATTCCTTAAAACTTGTTTTACTGAAGAGAGTATCTTCGAGCCTTCCGCCTACAGAGTATTGAGTTTAGTTCCTAGCAGGAAATTAGTATTGGACTTTACAATCATTTCCTGCCCCGCTCCTTGCCATTATTATTATTTCAGAAGCCAAAGAATATTTCCATAAGAGTGTTCTAGCTCGTATTTTCCAGAGGAGAACATTCTTTCAGAGAGACTATAGCAGTAATTGCTTCATTAACTGTTAGAGTGACTTTGGAAGACTTCAGCTATTAAGACCTTGTGCAGCCTGCTGATACAGACTAATTCAAAGACTTTATGTTCCATAATTTCGACAAGGATACAGTTACAGAAAAGAAGCCAGCAGTAGATATAGTTATATATATATATATATAAGTGTACTTACCAACAATCTTCAGAAGTCAGTCCATTTGGAAACTAGGAAAGTAGCCTCTGACAGCACTGACTATTCCTGCAAGAGAAAAGAAATAAAAGAGTTGTACATCATCATATAGAAACAATGCGAATACAGGTAACAGAGGAGTGTTATAGAGACATAGTTAATCAAACCAAGCAATAAGGGTAGTAACATTGTATTTCTATTTTCACAGAGTCCTATAAGAGAGGTTTACCAATTAGTAGGAATTAGCTGTGTTCCAGCCTAAAACTAAACACTTACCAGAGAGCAGCTAGCCACAAAGAAGGGACAGGTATTATAGATAAGGGTTAAGAGTTAAGGTGTATGTTTAGTAGTTGGTGTTACATGATCTTCTCTGTTTCAGGAGACAACTCGGTGCCAAGCAAGAGTTCCAGTCCCTAAGAAGAGTAGCAGTGGCGGTCTCTCTTTTCATCCCAATCCCCTTTCCCCCTCTTTGCTACCTGTGGATTCAGTTCGCAGTAGCGGAGTAGGGGACTGTGGAATATTCATCTGCTCCTGCGGAAAATCCCAGTTCTGGTACAGGTACTTGACACACATTTATCAGATGTGGAGCCATCTTAACCAATCTCCCTGCAAGAATACTCATGAAGATCTTATAATCGGCATTCAGCAGGGATATTGGTCTATAGGAATCCGCTTTTAGGGGATCCTTCCCAGGTTTCAAGATAAGTATGATGGTTGCTTCTTTCCAAGACCTGGGAGCCTGTCCTTCCGAGCTGTACACTGAATTGAATAAAATACCCAATATCGGGACCAATTCATCTAGGAGGAGTTTATAGACCTCACTAGGAAGCGCATCCGTACCTGCTGCTTTATTATTTTTACATTTGCTTATTTGAACTTTGATTTCATTCTCAGTGATAGGAGCATCTAAACTATTACGGCTTTCATCTGTTAGAGTTGGTAAAGATTTCTCTCTCAGCCAAGTTTGAAGGGTTTCGATGTTAGACACCGTCTCCTCCCGAACACTGAAATGTTAGAAGGTACCTCAGACTATGACACTTTGTACTGTTACCAACATTATGGTCATCATTTCTTGCACAAATCTATATCACCTAGAAATGTTTTTGTGTACCACCAGTGGGAACATTGCCCCACACCACCAAAAGGTAGTTCGCATACATTTGCGCAGAAGTTTTCATATTTTTCAGGGTTTAACACCACTGAACCGACCTCATATTATTACAAGGTTGCACCGACATCAGCACTGAAAATTATGTTGACAAACACCAAACAAATATACTCTGCTTCCTTTATCACCCAATTGTCTGAACAGGGTTTTGACCTATGGAAGGACACAATAGACTTAAAATCAGTCTGGGGTTCTAGAGACTGGCAAGTCCAGGGAACAGAGGCGCTATTTAGAGTGTGCCTCATTCCACAGCAGATGATATTCCTAAATGACACTGTGCAACAGACATCCTGTCTTGGACTAGCCAAGAACAAGGACCTGAACACACCTCGGTTTCCAACACCATCACAGATGGAGGGGGGCAAAATTCAACTTCACAAGAAGGGTCAACAGTGGATGACATTTTACAGTACAATAGATCAGACCCTAATTGGAAGAAATGGGTGGTTTGGCCCTTAGACACGAACACATGTCAGAAAAGATTCTGGGGTATAACAGAAGGGTTCAGTATCCATAGGCCAGACCCATGCTATGTACAAAGAGAACACCCAGGGGTAGTGACATCCTACAGTGTTGGGAAGTTGTGCCTTGATTGGCTAGAGACCTCAACACTCACAGAAGTGAAACAACACTTATCCTTACTCACACATGACATGGATCTAGGGATTTTTTGCTAGGTCCCAGGAAATCAGAAACGTCAGAAACGTTTCATATATGCTGGCATTTATGCTGCCTACAATGAAAATTGAAAAATATCCCAACAAGAGGCCGCAGAGAGAATACGGGAAATAGACCGTATTAACTTAGAGAAGGCATTAGCAGTAGTGTATAATGGGTTAACAATTTTGACCTCCAGGATCTATTCCTTAGGCAACATTGTATCTTCTGCAATAGGCATACTGGAACAAGATTTGGCCATATTACAACACGGGCAATCGCAGTTACGTTCTATCATGGCGTTTTATCAACAGTACGTCTCTGTTTTCTGAATATAATCTAACAGATAGAAATGGCACAAAGGGGAGCAAAATATACAATGCTGCGCATTGAAAAGCTGGATAGATTACCATTTACGGTAGCGGAATCACCATCAACGGAATGGCTAATCCATGGCCACATAACTCTACCGGTCACTACTTTTCAGTGTCAATTTTGCCTTGAGCAAAGGCAGGCAGGCAAATATGAAAAATTGGGTAAGGAATACATTAAGGAATCTTGGGAATTACCGTACAGATTTCGATGACGGAGTGGGGATCGAGAAGTGTTTCTAAGCGGTACAAACTGCAAGAACGCTTTAAGCGGTTCTCTCATGTGCCAGGATATTTCCCTGCATGGAGCTTGTAATGGTTCAGTAGCGTACTTGTCCTGCCACATGAAAGGGACTCCAGCGGCCTTGATTACTCCGGTATTCAGGCTACTCTCGAATGGGAGTTACTTGATGCTGAACGATCAAGGTTGCTGTGGGATGCTTCCGGGCATTGCCTATCTGGTCATTGTGAACTCCAGGGTTACTTGCTGTATGCAAGTATTGTTTCCCCCAGTAAATACAGTCAGGGAGGCGCTGTAATGGCCGTCGTTGAATGTTTCCTTTATACAGTTTGATACTTTGAGCAGACTGAAAGCCATGCTTTTACAGCAAACCGTACCCTTAACCTCCGCTCGAGAGACCTTTGATCTTCAAATCGCAAGGACCTCGACTGAGATACAGGCACTTATACGTACAAACTGCCCCTTTCATTTGGCAGAAATGGTGGGTCGTATCTTTAATATGTCTGATACGAGTGGTATTGTACACCTATTTAAGACCATAGGGTCAGGATTTCTAAGCACCTTTCAGACAATCCTCGGAGTTATTCCAAATTTTATACACTCCGTATTGGGAAGCGTTTTGGAGGTTTTCCCCTGATCCTGCTCTCAATAGCAGGTATCTTAATTGTCATATTTTTGCTACGCAATGTACTGCCCAATCACCAAAGAGATGGCAAAAGCACTCCTGGAGCGCAAATATCGTGAGCGCATGGTACAACATCTGGGCACACCTTGCCTACGGGAACTGAGCGCCTCTTGGTTCCTATCGTTTAGACCAGTCTGGATGGACTGCATCTTACCTGTTCTTCGATGCCTGTTCTGTGGAGAAGAATGCATGTTGGATCTCTGTCTGACACTTGCATCGGACATGCCTACGGACTTGAATACCAGGCTGGAACCTGTGAGGTCCCATGCTCGGCAATGTCCCCAGCGTATTCCTATACTGCTGGCTGCATTCCTCGAGAACCCGCAGGTACCTTTTACTACAACTGGGTTAAGCATCAGCTCTTCCACTAGCACTCAGGTATCGACTACAGCACCAGCTGCCTCTGCACCAGCTATTGGCAGCTCTGAATATCATCTGTGCTCCATTGACGTACTCTGCGAGGTGTTACAGGGACCGTCCTCTGCAGCGGCAAGCAACAACGATGTTGCATCTCCCAGCCAGGACACTTAATCTATAATTGGCTCATCGTGTGCTGGGAAAGAATTCTGAATTTTTTCTTTTTAAATTTCAAAACTCAACTAAATTTGGAACACTTCCTAAAATTGACACGTTCGCTGGAAAAGCATGGCCTTCTGATGCTTGTAGTGGTTTGGCTTATATAAACAAACTCAACTAGGACTTTGGCTTAAAGTGACATTTCCAATACTAGCTTTTGAAAATAATTTTTTTCTCCCCCGATTAGACTGTTTTTAAATGGTTTTAATGACAATATTTTATGAAGCTCACTGATAGTTTTATGGGCTGCTACCTAGTAAATACAGTAGTTCGCTAGCATTTTTATCATTGTTGACTGTTTGGAAGAGGAGTGGGTGTTATGTTTCATATAGGTACCCTAATATAGGCCTGGGTAATATCATACACCCTCACCTACATTATCTCCTTTACCCCACACAGTAACGAGCCTTTAGGATTGAACCTTTACCTAGTTTTAGTCCTGGGCGCAGAAGGAGGGTTTTCCCTGAACAATAACGTCCTATAACTCCATCAATGGACTCATACAGTATGAATGAATATTCATGAGGGTTCTTGGAAACCAGGCAGGGGCTACACCACCTGCATAATATCTACGTACAAGGTTCATCCCATACGTCATCCTCAAATCCAACAATGGCTAATACAGGAAACAAGGGACAAAGAAACCCTAGATACATTTTGTATAAATACAGCACATCTTGCTAGGGTTAAGGGAGGAGACCGAGACTTCCAGGCCGACACACTGACCAGAGATGCTGAGGCTCCTGCATGCAGACGCTCCAGCTGACAGTGGTCTAACACATCCCTCGCGGGGTGTCCAACTCGAGACCAGGACGGGGTCCCACACTCTCTCACTTCAGGTAATGGGGTTAGACTAAATCCTAGAGGGATTCTTGGCTTCACACCTACTCACATGCTAGGTACACTTAGGTACATCTAAATAGGCATCGTAGGAGTACCCGCATTTTTATCAGGCATTTTGTATTCATGATTATTGCAAGATGGTAGAACTGTACTATCCTTTTATTTTCACTGTACTGCTAATCATATATATCTGCTACTGTCTAACAGTTGTTGCAGCACATCTATTTTACACTAGAAGAAAAACTGTGCAATAAATTCTTATTGTAACACGCCCGACTGTTTCTTCTGTGTAACTCTCTGAGATCGAACAAATGAGCACGAGTGACTGAGCGAAAAGTAGTATATTGTTTCCACGATCCTGGGGGATCAGGGTTGTCATGTTCTGAGGTTGCCAGAAACTATTCTCTCCCCGATAAGAGGAGATTCTAGTGGCACTGTGAGCTAGCTAAAACAGAAAGGCTAACATTCTCGGTGGGGGTGCTCAGAGCCAGTCTGCCACCAGTCCTACAGTTTATGTTATCCAAACGTGCAGATCCTGTATGGGTAATATAGGTACTACACGAAAAACCCAGTGGGCGTGGCCTGGGAGGCAATGGAGTAGGACATGCTCTCCTTGCTCCCCATCTCCCCGAGGCGCATCTGATCGCCATCGGCTGACGCGGGCCGACTGCATCGCCATCACTACGCGGTGTGAGCTCTGCGCAATGTTCTGCAGCTGCAAGGGGCCGAAAGTGGACACGAAGGATCTGGTGCGGCCGGAGGCTCTGAGCGGTGGCCTGAGGCGATGGCATCCATCTTGGTCCCAGGGACTGTCAAGCTGCTGCAGAGGAGAGGGCTGTGTGGGGAACCTGCTGGGACCGGCCCACGCTGAGTATAGTGGTGGGGGAACCACGTGAGCCCCGAGAGAGAGGCACCCCCGCAGCTGGACGAGGGTGAGCCCCGGTGCTGCTGCAGGTGTGCAGGGGCCGCTGAGACCGTCACGCTGCCTCCCTACCTGCATGTTGGCCTCCTACCTCCAGGGTGCCGATGAACTGGATGCCTGGGCTGAGAGTGCGGGCGGCCCTTGACCCCACAGCGGAGGATCCCTGCTGCGACTCTGCGTTACCAGTGAGTGCAGAGGCGGGGCGGGAGCCCCAATTGAAGGCCTGTAGAAGGTGGCAGCCGAGAACCGACAGGGACTAGGGTGGACTATTTGCTGCGGGTGGAGGCACCGCAGGGGCCTCCTGATGCCGGTAGGCTCCTAGCTACTTGACTCCTGGTGAGCAGTAGGGCCTCTGTGAGACAAGCAGATGCGCACCCCTGCAGAGTCAACACAAGAGGTGGGGCTGAATCCTGGAGGCCAGGTGAGTCAGGGCTGAGGCTCAACCCGAGGAATGCAGTGGAATTTTCAGTTCCACACGCCCAAAGGAAAGGCCTTTTGGAGCCGTGTGAGCTGGTCCCCCACACAATTTGATGCCACACCTTAGCAGCCTCCTGACAAAAGGGTAAGAGAAGTGAAATTGGAGTCATGAGACTTGGGGAAATCCTCACACCCTAGGTCTTCAGTGAGGAGACACCTCTTCACTGGGGTAAACTGGCAGCACATTGTGGACAGCACTGCAGCGATCATCTGGAACCTACTCCAGATTGGGCCCCCACCCACCAAGCAATACTCGCCCATACATGATGTATTCTGAGTAGGCGGACACCGATGGAAGTGTATAGTCACTCCCCTGCCCACCAACTGAGGAGGGTGATTTGCTGTGTTGACTGACCCCACAGGATCCAATCTGGCGTACTGGACAGTCTGTGGAAGTAGGCTGCCATACCAGACGGTAGCAAACCTCCGCTCACCTCAGCGCTGGACCTCTGACACAACACTACCTCAGGGGAAATCTCTTCTGAACAGTGGGAAGCATTATGGCGAGATAGCCCTAAAATCTACCACAGCATCTCTTCATGTGAGACTGTGTACAAGTTGATGGTCCAGTGGTACCATACGCCAGCCCGTTTGTCTCAAATTTACTCAGATGTCTCCCCATCTATGCTGGCACGACGGAGAGGAAGAGGGAACCTTCTGCCATGTATGGTGGTCATGTAGAGTGATAGCCACATTTTGAAAGGAGATTCTGGGGCATATCAAGGGCATCATAGGCTTTCCTGTCCGGGGTCTATACCCCACGTTTATACTTGGCATACGTCCAGCAAATCTAGTTGCCATGGCGCATGCAGATTGGACCCTTATCAGCCATTTATTGCTGGCAGCGGCAGCTCATTGCAGTTATGTGGAAGCAATCTTCACCGCCCTCTGTTGCACAATGGTTTGCTTGAGTATGGCATCTTCTCGCATTGGAGCGATTATCCCACAACTTTGCTAACTCAGCCCAAAAATTCCAGTGTGTGTGGAGGCCATTAAGACAATACCACATGCGTAAAGAATTCACATGCTTCAGGTAACCAAAACTTAGGGCTCTCCAGCTTTTCAACTAGAGGCCCTACACAAGCTTTCCCTCACTAGTATGAGGAGCACTGGCTGCTGCGGGAGACCCGCCTATCCCACTTCCCACTAGATGTTACAGCTCCTTGCGCACACTCCCGCCTTGGAATTGAACAACACCTGTTTAGAGTTTGTTTGCTAGGTGTTCACCAATTCATTGATATCAGTGTTATTCTGAAGCACAACAGGGTGCATGATTTAGCTTTTGAAGTGTTAACAGTGGCCTCACAAATATGTGGAACACAGCATGCCGATCTACATTGATACTGCAAAGCTTAAACTTACTCTCTACAGATATGCAATCCCAGCCATCAGCATTGCTATGTAAAGGTTCTCTCTTGCAGTAGTCAATGTGTGACAGTAATACTCTGAGCTTACACTGCTGCCGATGAGAGGGTGCTGGAGGCTTCCCCTTAATGTATTAGCAGTTTTTTCGCACTCATGTGATGTAAAATGTGGTGGCTTGCATTGACACTGTAAACACAAATCTACCCTTTACTCAAAGCATTGTTATATACTTTTTGTGCTTACCAATAAAAAGACCTTAAGTAAAAAAACAATCATCCCGCAGCTCAGGCACCCTTGCAAAATGACGCAATGGTTCCTGCGCTGGGGCATGGCAGCCAGTTGTGTTGTAGCGCAGTGGAAAGCACAGGGATGCGTTGTATTGTTGTTAATACCTCAAATCCCTGTGCTTTGAAAATGATGCAGCACAGCACAGCTAAATGGCTTGCGGCGCTTCACTGCATCATTTTCTTGTAAATGAGGCCATGAATGAGTGGGCACAGAAGAAAACACTGCCCACCAAGACCTCCTACCATTAACCATTGATCTGCCAATGTGAGCTTTTATTGCATGAATGAATGCAGTGGCAGAGTTAATGTGGATCACAGAAAAGTGGAAATATGACCCTAAATGTAAGTAAAACAGTTTAAAACAACTGGATTGGTGCTAAGAAGAGATGGATGAGAAGAATGCTGCATAGTGCATGTGAAATTCTTCTGATCTAGGTCGGCAGAATATACTAGGCTGCACAGGCTCAACAATATACAGCAAGGGAGTTGTGTATGGGTTGCAATCTGGATGGGTAAAACGTACAAGCAGCAAATGAAACTTACCTTTCAAAGTAGGAGGGATCAGTCAGACATAGTAGAGGAAGGAAAGCAACTGGTCCCTGGGCAGATCAACAGGACTCAAATGACATGATGCATAACCTCTCAGAACTCAAAACGAGTTCTGAAGAAATTGGCACGATGTTGTATGCCCTGACTTGTAAAGTGGAACACAAACCTGGAAGCCTTGACAAGCAAAGAAACAGATTAGACAGGCAGACCAATGAATTGTGGATGTCGAATCCCAATAATCTCTAGAACCCCAAAATGTATTGACCCCGAAATCTACCTTAGGTAGTTTAGTTCCGTTACTCTACTCATTGATCTAGAGGTAAGAGACTACATCCCCATCAATAACACAAATTTAGCAGATTAAAATCATGATTTGAAAGTGAGATCAGTCAAAAAATGAGTTCAAGTTCAGAATTAAGTTTTAAAAGTTTAATACAGAATCCTTAATAAAATCAGTACAGAGAAAGTGTGTAATTTGCCATGAAGGCTCAAATGCAAAATACAGAACCACAAATCATCACACAAAAAAATATTTAGTCAATAATAATTTCCCAAAATTCTGAGTGCCAAACTTATAAAGTGTACTGATAGCATTATAAGTAAAAGAAAACATTTCAAAATGATTGGACAGAGTTTGGGAGGAAAATGGAAAGTCGCCCCGATCTTTCAATACCAAAGCTTTTTGTACACAATTTATGCATAATAATTCATAAAACTGCAACTCAGGATGGCATGCTCATGGTTAGGTTGCATTGGCAAATAAAAAACATTTTTGCAAATCTGAAAGTTTCTTATCACTGACCCATTTCTTAAGTTAAGAGAAATCTTCTGCTTGCTTCCACAGCAACTGCACTCCGGAGATGTACAGCACAATAAAACATTTTCTTAACAACAGCTAATAGAATTATGCTCTTCTGCATTCCAGCAATGGAACTAGCAAAGGAAATCCTTCAAATGATACATTAGGTACACAATGGAAAGTTTCATTCACAAGGAATGCTTTCTAACACTGCAATCTATTTGCATCATAGCGCTCTGTGTTCCGCGGAAGCTATAGGGAGAGAAGTCTTGCAGCAAATAACTGATTGTGGATAAACAGGAGCAAGATGAGTAGAACATCAGAGACTGCATCCATTTTATAGTAATGGTGTCTCACACGAAAATGTGGCATAACTATACTATAATATTAATCACACTTGTAAATGAGATAATTATATCGTTTTCAGTGCAAAATCATTACTTTACAGGTTACAGTCATATGCATCATTAAAATTACTACAACGCATAACTAATTTGTCACGCAAATTTACACATCATAAAAAGTTTCCATGACTGCTCCTGATTATTGTTTAATGATCACTTAACTTCATTAATAAACTTTATGGGCCTTATTTACAAGAAAGTGATGCAGCGCGGCACAGCAAGACATCTGGTTGCGCCACACTGCGTCACTATCAAAGAACAGGGATGCATCATATTTACAACAATATGTCGCGTCCCTGTGCTTTCGCCTGCGCTAGCGCACAATTGGCTGCCATGCGCCGATGCAGGCACCCTTGCTCCATGGTGCAAGGGTGTCTGTGTTTTAAAACAATCATGTGAGGTGTTTTCCTCTATCTATGTGTGCTGCAGACTGCAGCACGTATGTCAAGAGGAAAAAATGAGGAGAAATATAAGTATTTCTGCTCGGTGTACCGCCTTACGCCTCCCCTGGGGAGGGGTAGGATTCTGACGCATTCCCAGGTTTACGAAATGCTGAAAATGTGGGATTACAGCAGAATCCATGGGTGTTGGTTGGGAATACACACAGTAACACCCATGGCATGACGGTTTCACGCAAAGTGCTGGGTGAAAAGGGGCCCTATTTACAAGGCGACGGAAAGCCAAGCAGGGTGGCTTTACGTGGCCTTGTAAATAAGGAGCATCATACTGCGCCAACGGTGCATCAAAAAAAATTAACGCACCAGCGGCACAAAGGGCTTGTAAATATGCCCCTATGAATCAGCCATTAGTTTGTTGAAACCTTCATTTTCTTAGATAGTCATGCATTTTCCTCCAATTGCTTTAATTGTTGATACTTTTAATCCTTATAGTCATCAATATCCACATCAATTGACCTTTTTCTCTTTCTCAATTTATTACAGCTTTTAGTCCTATTAATAATGTATCTCCTAATTAGGTACTCTAAAAACTTTATTAAAAGCAATAGAGTAATTGCACAAATCATCACAATTATTATAGGTGCTAGAACCGATTGAATAACACCACCACCAATTGTGCCTAATCATTCACCTACTTTACCAAGGCTATTTCCTAACTCTCTTACCAAGGATCCTACATTCTTCTATAATTCTGGCCATGTCAGCCATCTAACCTCATGAGTCACATTAGTTCTGTTAGTATGTTAAAGAATCAATCACTCCACTTTAATCAAGAATATAGGTGGAACACCCTTTGCCTTAATTACCTTACAAACTCCGCCCTATTTTGCCAAAGGAGTATCCAAGGCAAAACTGTTCTGCATGCCCATTGCCTTAAATGCTGCCATCTTTACATTTACTAATTTAAAAGAGCCTGCTGTATCTATGGCAAGTCTACTATTGTGCACAATCACCGAATCTTCACATCATTTTTCGCTAAATGCACTGGAGGAATAATTGCGTCTAAAATATTTAAAAATACTTATTCAAAGCTTCGTTTTACTCTTCTCAAGCCTTGTTCTTCATCTAAATGATAAATTCTAGGGAAAACTAAAGCCAAATAACACAAACCTACCCAGTTTCTCTGTAGGTTAATACAAGCAGTTTTAACACAAATATAATAAAGTCCCCTGCAGACAAACAATTTCCATTAACCTCAAATGATGTGTCAGACACACTTTCTCCTACAAATTGCACTTTCTCCATTTTCATAGAACTACACCCTGCGATGTACATCTCTCCTTTTCTTTCCTAATCCACCTTCAACCTGGGATGACAAAGTCACGGTCTTCATTGCTCAATGAACACAAATAATCCCTATTCCAGTTAGTATTGTATCTGCTTTGTGCAATCACCCTCAAATACTCACCATATTTAAATTATTTTGACTTTGTCATCAATCAACAAAACATCCATTGATACATTGAAAGCAGTTAGGTAATGGGGAAATATTCCTCATTATTGAAAATGTCAACACAAGATGTTACAAGCCAGTGAGTACATCTCTAAATGTAAATATGTTGAGCCGCCCCTGCTGATGTGGGAAGATAAATGCTAATCCTCCTGATATTAATGTATTCCCTAATCATTTTAGTATACACATTATCCTTAAAAACCACTAACTAAATGCTCTTCATGTATTGGTATCATTTGTTTAAATTCCTCATCATTAGTTTTTATTTTGACATTATTATTAATATAACTTGAAACATCTGCCACAGTAACCAAGAAGCTCACCAACTGGCCAACTAATATTAATAAGGTTATAATTAGCAGCATCATCTCTACAATTTTACAGCATGTGCTGTTTCCCATGTTCTCATTTGATATCAAAAATTCTTTCATGGCAAAAATAATAATCAAAATTGAACCAAACTTTTCTTTAAAACAATACTATTTTCTTCTTATTTTTTTAAGACAATATTAATCAGCTTTTCGGTCTTATTAAAAGTTCAGATCTCGAAAATTCCGTACAAATCTGTCATAAAGTCTCTAGACCAGTTTCTTAGATCAAAATATTTTTAGATTCTTTCATGGATTTTCTTCGACTTCAGTACCGGATAATTAAAGTCTCTATTTCTCCTTTCGTGTGGCTCTTCTTCAGTTTGTGTCTCTGGGTCTGAACCACTTTCAAAATGATATTGACTTTTAGAATCCTCCTCAATTTCACCTGCTTCACCTTCTTCTGAAACTGTGGCTAAATACACCCACTCATGTGTGGCATATTTTCGATTTAGAACTCTCCTTCTGGTTGATCTTTTAGCAACTAGTGATTCATTTTACAATGCAATGTTTGAAGTTCACAGCTGCTTCCAAGGAAGCGTCCCAGTGCTGGCAGCAAAAACCCTGAAAAACTCAAAAACTGAAGAATCAAAAGAACCTAGAGTGAGCTGCAAAGAGGCTTTAACAGTTTATGAAAGATTGATTCACAGGGGACAGCCTATAGCACAGTAGGAAGAGTGTTCCAGAGTTTAGTAGTCAAGAAAACAAAGGATCTTCCTCCCTTCTAAACCCTGCACACGCTTGGAACTAGTAGTAACATCAGAGCATTAGAATGCAAGGCTCTGCTCTGAGAATGCACTTTCAGTCTTCTCCCAGCTACTTAGGACCTTTCAAATTAAATGAAATTAAATAAAAATGTTGCTAGTTCCTGGATTCAACTGTCTCTCAAAGTCTCTTATATCTCTACCTGGCTCAGAGTGTTTTCGTTTACATGTTCTCTTTTTTGTAATGTCTTCAGCTGTCTCTCTTTCTAATACAATTTTTCAATTTTTGTCTTCTTCTTGCAATCCTGAGCTCTGCCTTGAACTCAAGCTTTCTCTTTGATAAAAATTTGTCTGAACCGCTTTCAACACGATATTGACTTTTGCTTATTTGGAAATAATCGTCCTCAATTTCATCTGCTTCACCTTCTTCTAAAACTGTGGCTAAATACACCCACTCTGGTGAGGCATGTTTTCGATTTGAAACTCTCCTTTGGGTTTATCTTTTAGTATCTAGTGATTCATTTTAGAATACAATTTTTGAAGTGCACAGCTGCTTCCAAGGAAGCGGCCTGGCGCTGGCAGCACAAAGCCTGAAAGACCTAAACATTCAAGCATCAAAAGAACCTTGAGCCAAGCTGCAAAGAGGCAAATCTTTAACTGTTTGTGAGAGATTGATTCAGATGGGACAGTGTGTAGCACAGTAGGAAGAGTGTTCCAGAGTTTAGTAGTCAAGAAAAAAAGGATCTTCCTCCCCTTTTCATCCTGCACACCCTTGGAACTTGTAGTAACATCAGACCATTAGAACGCCAGGCTCTGCTCTGAGAATGCACTTACTGTCTTCTCCTCAGATACATAGGACCTTTCAAATGAAATGAAATGAAATTTTCACTAGTATCTGGATTCAACTGTTTCTCAAAGTCTCTTATTTCTCTACCTGGCCCACAGTGTTTTCATTAACAGGTTCTCTTTTTTGGAATGTCTTCAGCTGTCTTTCTTTCTACTATAATTTTTCAATTTTCTTCTTTTTCTTGACTTTGACTTCAGTCCAATCCTGAGGTCTGCCTTGAACTCAAGCTTTCTCTTTGATAACATTTGTCACTGTCTGCTTTTTCATGGTGTCGAGGCCTCAAATCTGACTGCAAGGAGATAGGTTACACCTGGAGTCAGATTGAAAAAAAAGCCCAGTACTGAGATGGATGGAGAGTCCTGATTGATGGCCTATACCCTAGGAGGGGTAGTAGGCATAAGCAAGTAAGTAAGTCTGCTTTTTCCACAGTGAATCATTTTCTTCTGAAACAGGTCTTTTTCACTTTTATTTTCAGCTGCAACTTGTTACTACTTTGGCCAGATACCACTTCTTCTTGCTGCCACTCATACTTTGCTCTTTTGCATGGTAGGAGCTCTTCAATCTGATCACTGGACTTCAGGAATTACAGGTTCTTCATTTCAACTTTCGCTCATATGAAATCTTTGCTCAAGTCTTTTCACCTTATCTTCCCCAAAATCTTCACCCACTCTGGATTTGCGCTGCAAACCTGGATTTGGCTGTGCACTTGATAATCGGATTCCACCCTTGTTCGTTCGCCTCGTTCACTGCTTCTATTACTCTTACTCTCTTTGTGTGAGCAGCCTAGATCCATTGAGGCATGCCTGCACACTTGACAGCATTATTTGTGGTTAATATAATTTGGAAAGTGTGTTTACACCTTTCATCAAGCAAGCCCTTATGAACATGTTTTGAATAGCCACCCAGTTCACAGCATTGAGACCATGATGGGGGTATCCTTGTAGTCTTCAGTTGATACGTTCACCTGATGAGAGACCGATTTTACCTTTTCAGCCAGATCTTCACAATAATATAGAACAATGTCATCAGTTATTGAAACTATTGCTCACGAATTCGAAATTCAAGTCTCATTGCCCTGCCCATCAATATCTCATGAGGAGTCAAGTCTGACTTCCTGTCTGGAGTACTTCTCTTATTCTTCAAAACAGGAGAAAGAGCATAAGGTCACTTCAGACCAGTTGAGCCACAGACCTTTACCAGTTTATTCTTGAGAGTGGCATTAGTATGTTCCACTAAATCTGAATATTGTGGTTGATAACTACAATGAAATCTCTGCTTGATCTCAAAAGCTGTGCAGATTATTTGCAGCACTTCATTCTTGAAAAGTGTGCCACGATCAATGAAAATTGGGAGTTTGAATCTTGGAATCAACTGCATCAACAACGATTTGGCAACTATAAAACTATCTGCTCTTCTTATGGAAAATGCGTCCACTCATTTGTAGAACAGGTACACTATTTCCAAGACATATTTCAAGCCATTACACTGTGGCATCTCAATCAAATCTCGTAAATTGGACTTCTAATGTGATTCATTACTGTGACAGGTTTCATTCCCTGATTAATTAAGTGGCATATTAGACACAAGCTACATACATATTCAATCAATCAATCAATCACGGCATTTATAGAGCGCGCTACTCACCCGGGAGGGTCTCAAGGCGCTGGGGGAGGGGGTAAGTTACTGCTCGAACAGCCAGGTCTTGAGCTGCTTCCTGAAGGCGAGATGGTCCTGGGTTCGCCGAAGGTGAGTGGGGAGGGAGTTCCAGGTCTTGGCCGCCAGGTAGGAGAAGGATCTTCCTCCGGCGGTGGTTCTGCGGATGCGTGGTACGGTGGCGAGGGCGTGGCTGGTTGATCGTAGCTGGCGTGTGGGCGTGTAGAAGGACATGCGGTCGTTGAGGTACTTTGGGCCCAGGTCGTGGAGGGCCTTGTGTGCGTGGGTGAGGAGTCTGAACGTGATTCTCTTGCTGACGGGGAGCCAGTGCAGGTCTTTCAGGTGTACGGTGATGTGGCTGTGTCGGGGGATGTCCAGGATGAGTCGTGCGGAGGCGTTCTGGATGCGCTGGAGTCTCTTTTGAAGTTTGGCTGTGGTTCCGGCGTAGAGGGTGTTCCCATAGTCCAGTCGGCTGGTGACGAGTGCCTGGGTGACGGTCTTCCTGGTTTCAGTGGGGATCCATCTGAAGATCTTGCGGAGCATGCGCAGGGTGTTGAAGCATGAAGATGAGACGGCGTTGACTTGTTTGGTCATTGATAGGGAGGAGTCCAGGATGAAGCCCAGGTTGCGTGCGTGGTCCGTTGGCTTGGGTGCGGTGCCCAGGGCCGGGGGCCACCAGGAGTCGTCCCAGGCGGAGGGTGATGAGCCCAGGATGAGGACTTCCGTCTTGTCTGAGTTCAGTTTAAGGCGGCTGTTCCTCATCCAGTCGGCGACGTCTCTCATCCCGTCGTGCAGGTTGGCTCTGGCGGTAGTGGGGTCGTTGGTGAGGGAGAGGATCAGCTGGGTGTCGTCGGCGTAGGAGATGATGTTGAGGTTGTGTCGGCGTGCGATGGCTGCGAGGGGGCTCATGTAGACGTTGAAGAGGGTCGGGCTGAGTGAGGATCCTTGTGGAACGCCGCAGATGACTTCGGTGGCTTCGGATCTGAACGGGGAGAGGCGGACTCTCTGGGTTCTTCCGGCGAGGAACGAGATGATCCATTCCAGTGCTTTCTCTCGGATTCCGATGTTGCTGAGGCGCTTCACTAGGGTGCGGTGGCAGACGGTGTCGAACGCCGCGGAGAGGTCCAGGAGGATGAGGGCAGCTGTTTCCCCGTTGTCGGTTAGGGTTCTGATGTCGTCGGTGGCTGCGATAAGGGCGGTCTCGGTGCTGTGGTTGGCCCGAAACCCGGACTGCGAGGGGTCGAGGGATCCATTCGTCTCGAGGAAGGCGGCAAGCTGTCTGTTGACGGTCTTCTCGATGACTTTGGCCGGAAACGGAAGGAGCGAGATGGGGCGGTAGTTCTTGAGGTCGGTGGGGTCCGCCGTTGGTTTCTTCAGGAGGGCGGTAAGCTCGGCGTGCTTCCAGCTCTCCGGGAAGGTGGCGGTGCGGAAGGAGGAGTTGATGATGTCCCGGAGATGGGGTGCGATGGTGGCGTCGGCTTTGTTGAAGACGTGGTGTGGGCAGGGGTCGGTTGGTGATCCGGAGTGGATGGAGTTCATCGTGCGGGTGGTGTCTTCGGTGTTGATCGGGGTCCAGTTGCAGAGGGTGGTGGTGGCGGGCATTGGTTCGGCGGTAGGGTGCGTTGTTTGTGCGTTGAAGCTGTTGTGTATGTCGGTGATCTTGCGGTGGAAGAACGCGGAGAGTGAGTTGCAGAGGTCTTGCGAGGGGGTGATGTCGTTGTTTCCGGCGCTGGGGTTGGAGAACTCTTTGACGATGCTGAAAAGTTCCTTGCTGTCATGGGCGTTGTTGTCCAGTCGTTCTTTGAGTGCCGACTTCTTGGTGGCACGGATCAGCTGGTGGTGTTTGCGGGTGGCGTGCTTGAGGGCGGTCCTGTTGTCTGTGGTCTGGTCGAGTCGCCAGGTTTTCTCGAGAGTGCGGCAGTTCTTCTTGGATTCCTTGAGTTCGTTGGTGAACCAAGGGGTTTTCTTGCTTCCGGGTCTGCTGGGAGGGTTTTTTAGTGGTGCGAGGTCGTCGGCGCAGGCGGTCAGCCACTTGGCGAGGTTGCTGGCTGCTTCGTTTGGGTCCGTTGTGTCGGTGGGTGTGTTCTGGCTGAGGGAGGCGGTGAGCTGCTCGGCGGTGATCTTGCTCCAGCTCCGGCGGGGAGCCTGTTGCGGGTGGTGGTGGGTCGCAGTCTTTCTGAAGCTGAAGTGGACGCAGCTGTGGTCGGTCCAGTGGAGTCCGGTGGCGTGGCTGAAGGAGATGTGCTTGCTGGACGAGAAGACGGGGTCAAGCGTGTGGCCGGCGTAGTGGGTGGGCGTGTTCACCAGTTGCTTGAGTCCGAGGTTGGCGAGGTTGTCCAGCAGGGCGGTGGTGTTTCTGTCGTTGTTGTTCTCCAGGTGGAAGTTGAGGTCCCCTAGGAGGATGTAGTCGGCGGAGGGCATGGCGTGCGGGCTGATGAAGTCTGCGATGTCTTCGCTGAATAGTGTGCGTGGTCCCGGGGGTCTGTAGATGAGGGTGCCTCGGAGGGTGGTCTTGGGGTCCGTGTGTATCTGGAAGTGTAGGTGTTCGGCGGCGGTGAAGGTCTCGTCGGAGTTAGTCGAGATGCGGATGGTGTTCTTGTGTACGATGGCGATGCCTCCTCCCGTCTGGTTGACGCGGTCCTTCCGGGTGATCTTGTATCCATCCGGGATGGCTATGGCGATGTCAGGCGCTGAGGAGGCGTTCATCCAGGTTTCGGTGAGGAAGGCGATGTCCGGTGCTGTTGCGTCGAGCAGGTCCCAGAGTTCCACGGCGTGCCTGTGGACGGAGCGGGTGTTCAGCAGGATGCATTTCAGGTGGTTGCTGCTGTTGCTCGACTTGGCGGAGGTGGTGCACGTCAGGGGGCAGGTGAATCGGCAGGTTTGGCAGGTGAAGGGTCCGTGGGTGCGTCTCGGTGAGGCTCGGTAGCAGGCAGGGTTCCGGCCGGCATTGAGTGCGGTGAGTGTGGCGGCGTCGTAGGTCCGTCGAGTGGTGTTGCATCGGTGGGATCCAGGGGTTCTGGCGCTGGGCGCGGTCCAGTCGCGGACGGGCGCAGACGGGCTTGCCTTAGGCGCGCCTTCGGCGCGCCAGCGGCGCGCCCGCTGCGCACGTCCGCTGCGCGGCGTGCAGCGGCCGCCATTTATGGGGAGGTGGGAGGGAGGAGCAGCTGGGAGGCGGGAGGCAGGGGCAGCGAATGGGCAGTCAGGGGGCGGGGCCGCAGGGGACGCAGCGGCGGGAATGGCGATAGGCAGCGAGGGGCACAGAAGGAAAAACGGGGGGAGAGCAGGCAAATCACGGGCACAACAACAGTGGGGCAGCGAGGGGCACAGAAGGAAAAACGGGGGGAAAGCAGGCAAATCACGGGCACAACAACAGTGGGGCAGCGAGGGGCACAGAAGGAAAACGGGGGGAAAGCAGGCAAATCACGGGCACAACAACAGTGGGGCAGCGAGGGGCACAGAAGGAAAAACGGGGGGAAAGCAGGCAAATCACGGGCACAACAACAGTGGGGCAGCGAGGGGCACAGAAGGAAAAACGGGGGGAAAGCAGGCAAATCACGGGCACAACAACAGTGGGGCAGCGAGGGGCACAGAAGGAAAAACGGGGGGAAAGCAGGCAAATCACGGGCACAACAACAGTGGGGCAGCGAGGGGCACAGAAGGAAAACGGGGGGAAAGCAGGCAAATCACGGGCACAACAACAGTGGGGCAGCGAGGGGCACAGAAGGAAAAACGGGGGGAAAGCAGGCAAATCACGGGCACAACAACAGTGGGGCAGCGAGGGGCACAGAAGGAAAAACGGGGGGAAAGCAGGCAAATCACGGGCACAACAACAGTGGGGCAGCGAGGGGCACAGAAGGAAAAACGGGGGGAAAGCAGGCAAATCACGGGCACAACAACAGTGGGGCAGCGAGGGGCACAGAAGGAAAAACGGGGGGAAAGCAGGCAAATCACGGGCACAACAACAGTGGGGCAGCGAGGGGCACAGAAGGAAAAACGGGGGGAAAGCAGGCAAATCACGGGCACAACAACAGTGGGGCAGCGAGGGGCACAGAAGGAAAAACGGGGGGAAAGCAGGCAAATCACGGGCACAACAACAGTGGGGCAGCGAGGGGCACAGAAGGAAAACGGGGGGAAAGCAGGCAAATCACGGGCACAACAACAGTGGGGCAGCGAGGGGCACAGAAGGAAAAACGGGGGGAAAGCAGGCAAATCACGGGCACAACAACAGTGGGGCAGCGAGGGGCACAGAAGGAAAAACGGGGGGAAAGCAGGCAAATCACGGGCACAACAACAGTGGGGCAGCGAGGGGCACAGAAGGAAAAACGGGGGGAAAGCAGGCAAATCACGGGCACAACAACAGTGGGGCAGCGAGGGGCACAGAAGGAAAAACGGGGGGAAAGCAGGCAAATCACGGGCACAACAACAGTGGGGCAGCGAGGGGCACAGAAGGAAAAACGGGGGGAAAGCAGGCAAATCACGGGCACAACAACAGTGGGGCAGCGAGGGGCACAGAAGGAAAACGGGGGGAAAGCAGGCAAATCACGGGCACAACAACAGTGGGGCAGCGAGGGGCACAGAAGGAAAAACGGGGGGAAAGCAGGCAAATCACGGGCACAACAACAGTGGGGCAGCGAGGGGCACAGAAGGAAAAACGGGGGGAAAGCAGGCAAATCACGGGCACAACAACAGTGGGGCAGCGAGGGGCACAGAAGGAAAACGGGGGGAAAGCAGGCAAATCACGGGCACAACAACAGTGGGGCAGCAACATGTGGGAATCCTGTGTTCTCCCAATATTTTTGAATTTTCCTAACCAGGCTATCTCTTCCTGCATGAGTCTGATTATGTAAATATTTACACATGGGTTCAAACAGGACATATTTCTATTCTGAATTTACATACACATACTTGGTAATTCTCTAATTTTCCCATATTCTTTTTTCATTTTCAGGAGCATCTTCCTGCAAGTGTCTTAGGGCCAGATTTACTAACCTTTCATGCAACGTAGTATAGCAAGGAAACATGCGGTGCTGCGTTGCGTGAAAGGGAGAGAGCAGCAATGGGCCATCTACTATGCTATGGTGAACTTCTGCTCTCTCATAGCACTGCCGCACTTCTCGCAGCATGGTGCAAGCGTGCCTGCGTTACAATGAGAATTGGTTTTGTGTAGGAAAGGATACCGACCTTCATAAAAACAATCTCTTGAGGCATTTTCCTATTTCTAATTGTACTGCAAATTGCAGCATGCATAAAAGAGGAAATAATGAGGAGAAAAAAGGTTTTTCTCCTCATTACGATATCCTCTGGGAGGCGTAGCAATTGCATGCAATACCAGGTTTAACAAAGCTTTGTAAATTTGGGATAACATGAAATCCATTGGTGTATGCATGGGAACACCCATGTTCCACCCATGGAATGCCACCCAGACTGGAATGTAACAGCACAAGCTGCTGCATAGCGTTACATTTTTTTACAAACCCACGCAAGATGGCGCAAATCGCACCTTGCATGGCTTTGTAAATATCTATTAACATTTTGCGTCATGGATGCACCACAAAAGTGGTGCAACCATGATACAAAATGTTAGTAAATCTGGTCCTTGATTTATTCAAAGGTGTCTACACCGAATCCATAAAGAAAGAAATTTACATTATTTGAGCTCTGTACTGTATTATCTGTGAAATCATCATTTATTTTTTCTTGAACAATTGACTCATCCATTAGGGCACAGTATCTGGACATCTTATTTATTTCCCAAGGTAACCATATCGTTGCTACCCTTATGGGCTATTCACTGCACTTCTTTTGGTTTCTGAATCGCATCCAACAAATCCAAAATAGACATATTTTTTTGATTCGAGCTCCTGAAGATGTAATAAATTGCTTTTGTGACCATAGCTAACCAGAATCATGAACAACACCAACAAAAATATTGGCTATCTGTATAGATTGTCACACTCAAGTTTTCTGACAGGCAGCAAGCTCTTGTTAGGGCTATCAATTCTGTCACTTGCCCTGACATCACATTTGTTAAGGAGGATGCCTCAAGTGGCTCAGTGATAAAGCATACTGCATAAGCAGCTTTCAATCCTCCATATTGGTTTCTTATAATATCAAATCTGTCAGTTCCAATTGAACTTCCTTCATGTTGTGTCATGATTTTCAGTCACCTGTATGCAATCATGTTCCAACGCACAATCAATTTCATCATGTCTGTCTTCACAAACTTTATCTGAAATTGGGAGGACAAATGCTGGATTTAAGACATTATGGGGCCGATTCCGATTCGGGCCGGAAATCTCTCCGACCGAGCCGGACCCGGAGAGAATTCCGACCGAATCGGACTCTGGCAGTCCGACCGAACGAGTACGATGCGCACGCATGCTATCGGACTCGATTCGGTCGGACTCCCATTGAAGTCAATGGGAGCCGGTCGTACAACGCGTACGCGGGCTCCCATTGACTCAATGGGTGCGAGGCGAACAAGGGTGCCCCCTACAGCGTGTACGCGGCGAAGCGCATTGTGCCGTACATGCACAGGTAGAGGGGACCCATGGGTCCCCCCTGTGTGCGACTCGCGCGGCTACGCGTACAGGGGGATCCGACGCGGACCCCCAAAGTCCGGCTCCGACAGCTCTTTAGAGCCGGACGGCGCGAGTCGGTCGGACTGCTCGCGGTGCGCATCGTACTTACCCGGCCGGGGAACGTCTCCATTGCGCGGTGCGGGTCGAGTCCGTGTGAGTCGGTCGGAGCGTGTTGAAGCCGCGTACGAGTCGGTCGGCGATTTCGCGGGCGCCTGCATCGTACTCGCTTGGCCGGACCCGCGTACGAATCGGTCGGGAAACAGGGCTCCGAATCGGATCCGGTAAAGCCGAATCCGATTCGGAGCCCTACCGGCCGAGATCGGAATCGGCCCCTATGTCTTTGAATGGAAATGTTATTTGCTGCGAGAATAGTTTGCTCATAATGTCTCAATTTACAATTCGTTATGTGCTGTTTTCTATGTCCTTGTCAAAAGGATCTTGGCTTAATAACGGACATACACAATCAATGTATGACCCATCACCTTTCCTTCACTTAGCTCAATTGCCAGTTATAGGGCCACATGCATCAAAGTAAGGAATTGCGATTCCTAAATTGTGAGTTTTAAGGAATCACAATTTAGGAATCGCAATTCCTTATGCATGTAGGAATCGCAAAAACAAATTGCGATTCCTACACATTACTTAATTGCGACTCGCAAATTGCAATTCGCAATTAGGAATGGCTTCCCATTCAATCCTATGGGCCTAGAGGCCCATAGGAATGAATGGGATTGCATGCGCAATTACTGAGTACCAAATAGGTACTCGCAAATTGCGCATGCAATTTGAAGGGTGCAAGGGGGCCAAAAGGCCACCCTGATGCACCCCCAAAAAAAGGTAGGTATGCACTTGTGGTGCACACATATGCCCTAAGGGCATGTGTGTGCACCACAATGCACTTTGAAAAATGCATTTATTTGCATTTTTCAAAGGAATTGCAAATTACCATCAACTTGAAGTAGATGGTAATTTGTGATTCTAAATTGCGAAAACGCAATTTGCGTTTGCATAATGCATCGCATTTAGGGGATCGCAATTTGCGCTTCCCTAACTGCATTCGCAATTAAGGGAATTGCAAAAAATTGCGATTTTCTTAATTGCGAATTGCAAAAAAGGTACCATTTCAAAAGGCCATTTTGCGATCGCAAATGGCTGAATTTTACGATTCGCACTATTTGCGATCGCAAAATGGTTTGATGCATGTGCCCCATAGTGCTGTGACTGATTTCAAACAACCTGGAAGACTTACAGCTACTGGATCCAGTACACCTGAAAGATACACCACTAGGCGCATAAGTCCTCCAAGTTTCTTGGTGAGAATTTAAAGTGTACATGCATCTTTCTCGTGGCAAATTAGGAAAAACATCAAACTGTAATCAGCGTTGGCACATGACACAAACTCTATTTCAATTTCTTAAACGCATAAAGACATTCATCATCAAATAGTACCGGGTTCTGTACATCATTACATGCCAACCTTACTAAACGTTTTGCAATCAAGGAAAAGTTTGGGACCCACTGACGACAGTACCCAACAATTCCAAGAAACATCCGATCCTCCCTCTGGGTCGACGGTGGGCTCAATTTCAAAACTGTAGAAACACATTTTTTAGAGGCCTTCCTCACACCCTTTTCAATATGGTGTTCGAGATAAATGACTTCTTTTTCACAGTACTGCATTTCAGTCAGGAAGACTTTATGATCATTTTCAAATAGGTGATTCAACAGGGCAATGCTATAGAGTTTGTTTTAGATGGCATCTATATATTGAACTAGGACTGAGTTACATGGCAATTTTAGATCTTCTAAATCGTTTTTCAAGTATTTGGGAGAAAATTGAAGGACTCTGAGTATACCCTTGTGAAATTCTGGACCACATGAGAATCCAAAATTGAAGTGGAAAGAGAAACTGTGAGTCCTCATGTATTGGAATTGAGAAGAACGCTTGACATAAGTCAATGACTGTTGGACTTGGCCCTTTTTGCAGGGTCATCCCTAAACTTTTTGCCTTTCTCCTAGTTTTTTTTCTGACATGGTGTTGGTGGTTTTAGGACTCTGGACACTTTAGCACTGCTGTCCAGTGTAAAGTGCGTGTGCTCTCTGTGATAAACATGGTAAGATTGGTCTACACCTGTTTGGCCTATTTAATTTACCTGTCAGTCCCTTGTAAAGTGGTATCTCATATACCCAGGGCTGGTGAATTAAATGCTACTGGTGGGCTTGCAGCGCTGATTGCGCCACCCACCAAAGTAGCCTTTCAAATCTATCCCAGGCCTCTGCCATTGCAGGGCCTGTGCGCGCAGTGTTACTGCTGCTATGACGTGGCACCTAAAGTGTGTGCCATGTCTGTGACCCCCCTTTTACTGCATATCAGTCACCCCTAAGGTATGCCCTAGCTAGCCCTAGGGGCAGGGTGCATTGTAGGTAAAAAGTAGGACATGTACCTTAAGTGTGTGACATGTCCTGGTAGTGACAAACAGCCATTTTGGTTTCTCACTACTGTGAGGCTGCCCTCCCATAGGAATGCATTGGGGATTCCCTGATAAGTCTTTCAGTGGTAATTCCTGATATGAGAGGAGCAGCGTGGTCAAGTTTGGTATGTTTGGAATAGTGATAATAAATGCTACGCAATGGTGTGCGCAGATTTATTATAACTATTGTAGAAATGCCACTTTTAGAAGTTGGCATTTCTGTGTGCTATGTGCCTGCCTGCCTGATGTGAATTGCATGTCTCGCTTTTGAGTGACATGGGCTGGTGAGGTGTGTGTGGCTCCAGGAGGGGCAGGGTGAGTCAGCACTAGGCTGAATGGGACATCTGCATTTGGAGTAGTGGGAGGAGAAGTCCCTGGTCCCTGAATAGGTCTGTGCCTAGCCTGTACAATGCTGGCTCCGCCCCCCTGTGGTGTGTCTGATGACGAGCCCCCACCTGACAAAGGGGAAGAGGAGCCTTGTAAACAAAGTGCTCCAATTCCCCCCTGAACCAGTTTTGGCTGGTTCCCCCAAGCCCTGTGCCAGGGCAGACAAAGCCAAGATGTAATATAAATATAGGGGCTGTGACCCCATGAAATGCTGTGCTGTTCTTGTGACTGGGGGCTTGTTGCTGTTGCTGGGCTCCAGGAGGAACCTACATGAGGGACTGCCTCCCTGCTGGAGGGCCCTGTGTGCTGGCCTGCCTGGGCCCAGCCTTTGCCCCCTTTAACCTTCAGGACTTTCTGGGACTGTGGGCTTAGCGCCTTGTGAGCGCTACAACTTGATATCCTGGGCCCAGCTGTGTCCTTGGACTGTGAAGGACTCCTAGCGCCTCGTGAGCGCTATATTCAAATTGGCAGGAGAGAGGAGCTGGCGTCTGCAGCGCGAGGCTGCGAGGGAATCCCTGCATGTGGGGTTCCCCCCTGCGCTCCTCATCTAAGAGCGGGTGCCCACCCCGCATTTGGTGTTTTACTGGCGGGTGCCCACCTCGCTTTTAGAAGCGGGTGCCCACCCCGCATTGTGGTGCCGACGGTGGGTGCCCACCCTGCATTTGAGCTTCATTTGAGGCGGGTGCCCACCCCGCATGTGGTGTCCGTCGGCAGGTGCCCACCCCGCATTAGAGTTTTGTTTGAAAACAGGTGCCCACCCCGCAAGCTGCAGCCGCCGAAAAGGAGCCGCCGCCGAGAGGAGCAGCGACCCGGAAGCCAGGCGCCTGCTGCCTGGCTCGGGCGGGGCCAATAGAAGGAGGTGGCTGAGGACGCCAATCGCAGCGCGGCCGAACGAGAGGCCCCGCGGGCGCCAGAGGAAGACTGGAGTCGACCAGAAGAGGCTCTGTGATCGGGGCCTGCCTGGGATGTGTGCCGGCCCGCCTTCAGCCAGCAAGAGGAGCGGAGTCCACCAGAGATCCCGGTGAGTGTGGCTCACACTGCGCATGGTGTATGCTCCCCGAGGCACATTGCCGGTGCCTGGAGCATTGTTGGTGCCGATCGAGGCACATTGTCGGTGCATTGCCACAGCTGCCCCGCCTGACAGTGGGCAGCTGCAACGTTGCGGCACTTGCCATTTAGGAGCCCCAGTGGGGGCTCAGTAGGCACCGTGGTGCCAGCGCCATTTTTCCTGTGGGGGCACATATGTTTTTAAGAGTCCCGGAGCGTGGCTCAGGCAGCACAGTGGTGCCAGCCCTTTTTCACAGCTGCACCGCACCAGCGCGGGCAGCTGCAATGTTGGGCACATTTGGTTGTAGAGTCCCAGTGGGGACTCCGGAGGCACAGTGAGTGGCAGTGCTATTATTTCTTTGGGGGCATTTTTGGTTTCCTGTGAAAAGAAAGGAGTGAGATACACTCCTGCCCTGCCCCAGCGCAATTGCGCACTTTGATTTTTCTGCATTGACAGCCAAGCCCTGACATTCTGGACACAAGGGCATTGGGCCCCAGAGAGAGGCCAGTTGGCCTGGGGTCACGGTGGGTACCAGTGTTGGTAGGGCGCAATGCCCTGATGTGATGCCTACTGGGATTGTTAGAGTGCTATGCTAGGATATTCTTGCATAATATGTTTATGCTTATGAGGTTGGCGCATAATGTGTTTATGCTTATGAGGTTGGCGCATAATGTATTTTACGCCTAAGGTGATGCTGATTGCATAATGTGATTTATGTTGCAGGATATAATGGTGAGTACAGTATTTTGCCAGTAATTACTGGTTGTGTTCTACATTTCCTATTTGTGCTTGTGATGGTTCTGACAGTGGCCCGATTGGCCCTGTCCTGTGTATATAATCCCCTGTAAATATTGCCTAGTGCCAGTTGGCACAGTGTATATGTGTGATGATAATTCTAATGTGTTTTGGATAATACAAAGGCTATTTTTATATAACCTTGTGTGGAGTTTCTTTTGTGGTGTGCCTAGTGTGTTGCTGCTGTGTGAGTGTGTTGCGCAAACGCTTTACACATTGCCTCTCGGATAAGCCTGACTGCTCGTGCCAAGCTACCAAGGGGGTGAGCAGGGGTTATCTTCAGCGTGTAACTCCCTTGCCCTGACTAGAGTGGTGGTTTCTGCCTGGCTTTGGCGCAAGCCTTAATCAACCAGAAATCCCATTTCTAACAATGACTTTATACTATTAGGCTTCTGATGGAATTTGAAACAATATTACTGCTCGATTCAGTGCCACTGGACAACAAAGTACAACAATTTTCTTTTTTTTTTTAGGCCTTGCACAATCCTCCATTTACCATTTGGCTTTTTAAATGCCATCATTGGAAAATTGCTGGGACTACCATGCACTTCTTAGAGAATTCCCTGGTCAATCATTTTGCCAGAAGGCATATTTTCACTGGTTCTGCTTTTTTAATCAGTTCAACCAAGCTGAATATACTCCTTTAGCATCCTATTAACTCTTTCCACCAGTCCATTAGCCTTGGGACAGGATGAGGTTTTTTCCACATGCTATATAGACAAATTGGCTATAAAATCTTTCATCTCATTAGAGCAGAACTGAACCCCGTTATCCGTAACTAGAGTACCTGGAATTCCTTCGGTGGCAAACATTTCGGAAAGGAATTCAATCAAAACTCTAGTATTAACACTGAAGTGAACCTTTTAGAAATCCAATAATAATGATACTCTATGAGGGTCAAAATATACTTATTTTGAATCCCCGTGGTGTTAATAGGTCCTACAATGTCTAATACAAGCTTATTCCAAGGCCTATCAGGCACAGCTGCAAGCGGGGCTTTATGTACCTGCTTGGATTTGTCACTCACACAACATGCATAGCAATCCCTAACTGTTTCCTCTTTTAGAGAGAGTCCATGTAGGGGAACCAATATTCTGATCTGACTCTGTTTTTGGTAAACTTTTCCTTTAGTTCCCTCATGTGCTAGATTGGCAATTTGCTCTGTTACTTCTGAAGGTGGTACTAGTTTCCCTGACTTGAAAACCAAATCCTCACTAATGGAGAGTTTATTCCTTGCATTCCAAAATGGTTGCAGATCTTTGTCCAGTTCTCCACTTCTCTCTAGCCACCCTCCTACAATCTGTTTTAACAGAGGCTAACACTTTGTCTTCTGGCATTGCTTTTTCCCACTCTGTTTTCATTAAGGCTGGAACTGACAGTGCCAGTATGGATACCTCTGAAACATCTAAATCAACGCTTAAATGACTGTGGTCTCAAGGCATCCTAGATAGGAAGTTGTCTGCCTTGTTTCTTTCACCTTGGACATACCTCATCTTATACTGAAAACCTTGCAAACCAAAAATACATTTACACATTCTAGGGGTAGTTTTTTCTAAATCTTTAGCAGAAAAAACTGAGATAAAAGGCTTATGATCCGTTCTCTGATTAAACGATAATCCCCAAAGATAAAACTCAAAATGATTAGTTACCCAATAGCAAGCTAAAGATTCTTTCTCAATCATGAAGTTGTTATTTTAACTATTCTTAAGTGCTCTCGAGGCTGAGGCTATGATCCTCTCTGAACCCTCACAGACTTGGGAAATAGTGGCCCCTAGTGCTTTGTTATTTGCATCTGTGGTAAGAATATTTCTGTTCCTAGTGTCACATTAGCCTATACTGGGAGCATTGATTATGGAATTTTTTATATTCTGAAATGAATCTGTTTGTTCCAAATTCCATACAAATGGTGCATTTTTTTTAATTGGTCTCTCATTGGCTTCACCAGATCAGCAAAAATTCAGCTAACCCTAAGAAGGATTTTACTTCATCATTGTTAGAGGGGGAAGGGCATCTTTTACCACATCTTTAGGGCTAATCTTGGGTTTAATTCTTTCACTTGAAATAGTATACCCTAAGTAATCAACAGAAGGGACCCCAATTTTGCACTTGTTTCTTTTTATGGTTAGAACAGCATCGTGTAGTTTGCTAAGTACATTGCTGAGGTTGATGTAGAGCTCCTGTTCTGTGGACCCATATATCAAAATATCATCCTGGATCATCCTGGAAACACATGACCTTGTTTAAACCTTGTAGGATGTGTTGCATAATTCTTTGAAAAAACGCGGCCGCTGAAGCGAACCCAAACGTCATTCTAAGGAACATATATGTGCCAAAAGGGTGGTGAATGAGGTCAAAGGCTGTGATTACGGGTTTAGGGCGACCTGGTGGTATGCGTATGACAGATCTAACATAATGAAATACTTAGCATCATGTATCAAATTAAGCATTTTGTTAAGCCTAGGCAATGGAAATCGGTCCAGATGTTAGTATTTAGGTCTCTCAAGATGATGCATAATCGTATGTCCTTACCCCAATTCTTAGGAACAAGAATAATGGGAGCGAACCGTTCTTCACTCTCAGCCATTTCTATTACACCTTGTTTCACCGATTTGTCCAATTCCTCCTTCAATGGATTTCTCATGAGTAATGGGACTGATCTTGTTTTGTGTACCACAGGTATTGCTGTTGATTTAAGTTTAATTTTAAGTACCACACCTTTCAAAAGACCCAGATTTTCAGAAAACACCTTCTAAAAACTTGTTACATATGTCCATGCCTATATAGACCTATCCACCAATAATACCTGTTCTTGATTGTTAGGATCTAACGTTATCTCTAGATCCTTTTGGTGATGCCATCCCAATAAGCTTGATCCTAGTTTATCAAAATTCTAATACAAATTTCTTTAGGTGGTGGCTCTATCACTACTGCTCTCACAGGAATGCTTCCACTTGTACTATGCACTGTCATTGTGGCAGTAACGTCTGTTGGAGCGCTTAGTACAATCCCAGTAGAGGCCTTTGACATTCCTATATCTCCCCCAGCATCCTTTTTGACCACCACAATGGTCAGTGTTTTCTCCATCGATCTATCTCTATATGGAGGCGGTCTAGAATTCAATAGTTCACTTATGATTTGATCATCATCATCATCTGACTTGACAGCTTTCTTTTTATTATTTTTCTCTTTATCCTGCTCTTTTCCATTAACTGTAGCAAGTTTCAAGTTCATATATTTGCATAGTTACTGAAAACCATTGCAACACAATAAAACAACAAATAAAACAATAAAATACAGTCCAACACATGCATTTCTGATAGTAGCACCTTGCGGACATGAAGCAGCTAAAAAGTAACTCATCATAAAACATTTTGTTGTTTCCTTGATGTAATTAAAAAGAGAAGCATTATCAATTAAAAACCAGACTCTTTGCATTCGGCCTAGTGCCAGGTCGGTTAGAAGGTGCCCGCAGTGCAAAAAGAGCTTAAAGTGTTTTTAAAGTGCTTATCTCAGGTTTCATTCCCAGCATGATTCGTTCAGCCTAAGTGAAGTCAAGTGGGACTGGGTGCAGTGTTTGGAGCTGCCACCCACTGAAGTGCAATCTTCCCAGTAAGTAGATTAAATAAAATGAATGTATTGCATGGTTAATAAAACCTAGTGCATTAAGAGCCAACAATTTACAGCCATAAGAATACATAAGGTAAAAATATTGGTTGGAGCATCTTCTTACTTGTTCAAATGAAGGGTGCTGACTTCACAAGTATATGTGTGCTGCTATTGGCCCTTGGGTTGAGGCTTGAGTAGGTTTAGTTTCCAATGACCCCGAAGTAGTTGACCTTGTATGTCTTCAACTAGTGACCTATCTTCTTCACCGGTCGGAGGCTAGTGGCACTTTTTGTTCAGCTAGCATAAGAAATCTTACCAGCCTGCAGTTCAGTTGTGGGTCCCCCTGACCAAAGCATGCCAGCACTGCTTGCCTCCGTGAGCAACTTCCCCTCTGATTAAAGGGAGCCTTTAGCAGCTAACTCCTTTCCTTCAGCACCTCTTTGCAGGTACAAAGTAGATGCAAAATGTCTTCTATTCCGTTGTCGCACTAGCGGCAAGAAGTTTGAGTCGGCACCCTCAACCAGGGTGGGAGGTTCAGGGTCCACGGAAGTAGAGTTTGACTGATTTGGGGTAGCCCTGGTTAAAATATTTTTGTGGTGCAAGCGATTTGTAATTGTTCAAGGTCATCCAGGCGTGAGCTCTAGCTGAAAAGCTGCTTTGTCCTCCACCAGTGAGAGTTGTTTTAGTGATTTCCAAACCAGTTAACTGTAGGTGTAAAGGTCTTTACACATTCAATTATGTTTTCTCTCTAATTTTTTCCTTGGCGATCTAATTTACTTTCTAGTTAATCGCTGAATGACTTCTTTATGGTTCTCTTTTTCTTTTCTCTTTCCTTCTCAGTTGCCATGCACTCCCATTTATTGGGCACCACAGACTGTGTGGTATTAGGCATCGGCTTCATATTGTACATAGCTTGTCTTAGAAAATATAGCTTATTAATATTGAAGGTGCTGTCCGACATCGCCACCGCTATCCCCGATGGTTACAAGATCCAGAGGAAGGACCGCCCACACCGCCCAGGAGGAGGACTCGCCATCGCACACAAGACCTCCCTCCGACTCTCCACTTCCAGCATGGGCGACCCCCACTCCAGCACAGAACACCTCCACTTCCAGATCCAGACCTCCCCCAGGACCACGCTCCACGGCACTCTCGCCTACAGACCCCCGGGCCCCCACTCCCTGGCCACTACAGCAATCACCGACCTCGTCGAACCCCATGCCATCGCCTCCATGGACTACATCCTACTCGGAGACCTGAATTTCCACCTCGACAACCGCAGCGACCCCGACTCCACCGCCCTCCTCGACAACCTCTCCAACCTCGGACTGAAGCAGCTCGTCAACACCTCCACGCACAGAGCAGGACACACCCTCGACCCCATCTTCGCAGGAGGGTCAAACATCCAGTTCAGCCACACCACACAGCCCCCCTGGACCGACCACCACTGCGTACATTTCACCTTCAACACCACCACCGCACCCAAACTGGCCCCACACCCGCCACGAAGGAACTGGAGCAAAATCACGGAAGAACACCTCAACTCCACCCTCCTCCTAGACCCCCCTCTGCCATAACCAACGCCAACTCTGCAGCCAAAGAACTCCATCGATGGATCTCCAGATGCGCCGACAAGATCGCCCCCCTCCGCAACCCTGCCAAACAACGCCCCCTGAAAGCCACCTGGTTCACCACCGAACTCCAAGCCGCCAGGCGCACCCTCAGACGCCTCGAGAAAATATGGCGAAGCCGAAAAACCACAGAAGACCTAAGCAACCATAGGAGCGCCCTGAAGAACTACCACCAGCTCATAAGGGACACCAAACGGACCTTCATCAAGAACAAACTCGACACCAACGCAACGAACGCCAGAGAACTCTTCAACGTCATACAGCAATTCACCAAACCCACCAGCGAGGCCACGGACGTCACACCATCCCAGGAACTCTGCAACAAGCTCAGCACCTACTTCCATCAGAAGATCAAGACCCTCTACGACCACTTCAGCGACCAAACGCCATTCACCACCCCCTCCCCCTCCGCGGACCACCAGCCGACCATCACCACCTGGACCCCCGCCACGGTGGATCTCATCACCACGACCATGATGAAAACCTGGTCTGGAGCCCCCACGGACCCCTGCCCACCTCACATCTACCAGAAGGCCTCCACCGCCATCGCCCCCGAACTGGGACGGACCATCAACGCCTCCCTCCAATCTGGCACCTTCCCTGACGACTGGAAGCAGGCAGAAGTCAAACTCCTCCTTAAGAAGCCCACGGCCGACCCCACGGACCTGAAGAACTACCGACCCATCTCTCTACTCCCGTTCGCTGCCAAAATCGCCGAAAGAGTCGTAAATGCCCAGCTGACCGCATATATCGAAGAGCACGCCATCCTAGACGCCTCCCAGTCCGGATTCCGCAGCAACCACAGCACCGAAACCACCCTCCTCGCCGCCACTGACGACATCCACATGATACTCGACCAGGGACACACCGCAGCCCTCATCCTACTAGACCTCTCCGCAGCCTTTGACACCATCTCACACCACACCCTTGCAGCCAGACTGCATGACGCCGGGATACAAGGAACCGCCCTCAACTGGATCCGATCCTTTCTCTCCGGCAGAACCCAGAGGATCAGACTCCCCCCTTTCATCTCCGAACCCACAGAGATCAACTGCGGAGTACCCCAGGGATCATCGCTCAGCCCCACTCTCTTCAACATCTACATGGCCCCCCTCGCCGCCATCGTCAGACAGCATGGGCTCAACATAGTATCTTACGCCGATGATACCCAACTCATCCTCTTCCTCATGAAGGATCCCAAGGACACCAGGCTCAGCTCCCAGGAAGGAATGAGAGACGTCGCAGCCTGGATGAAGGACAGCTGCCTGAAGCTCAACACTGAGAAAACTGAGGTCCTCATCCTGGGACCCTCGACCTCCGCCTGGGACAACACATGGTGGCCCTCTGCCCTAGGGAGTCCTCCCACCCCGACAGACTACGCTCAGAACCTCGGCATCATCCGTGACTCCTCTCTCACCATGACACGCCAGATCAACGCTGTCGCCTCCACCAGCTTCAACTGCCTCTGCATCCTCAGAAAGACCTTCAAATGGATCCCCCCCGAACACAGAAAAACCGTCACCCACGCACTCATAACCAGCAGACTGGACTACGGAAACGCCCTCTACGCCGGCATCAACAGGACCCTCCTACACAAGCTCCAAACCATCCAGAATGCCGTGGCCAGACTCGTCCTCGGGACCCCACGGCACGAACGCATGACACAACACCTTCGAGACCTACACTGGCTCCCGGTCGAGAAGAGAATAACCTACAAGCTTCTCACCCACACCTACAAATCCCTCCACAACATCGGACCCAAATACCTCAACGACAGAGTCTGTTTCCACGCACCCTAAAGAACTCTCCGATTCGCCGACCTCGCCCTAGCAGAGACACCCTGCATCCGCAGAAGTAGAGCAGGAGGAAGGGCCTTCTCCTACATCGCAGGCAAAACCTGGAATGAGCTCCTGGTCAGCATCAGACGCTCCCCTAACCTGCACATCTTCAGGAAGGACCTCAAGACCTTGCTCTTCGACTGAGCCGGAGCTGCCCACCCCCTCCTTCCCCAGCGCCTTGAGACCCTCACGGGTGAGTAGCGCGCTTTATAAACCCCTGATTGATTGATTGATAATGGAAACTGTAAAACCTCATCATGTGCTGTATATTTATTCCATTCAGAAATCCAGGTGCATGTGTAATACCCGACCTCTACCATCATTGTATATGCTGACATTTTTTTTACTCAGTAATTTCTGACCCTCTCTAGGTTTCTTGCTTTTTGGTTTGGGTTTGGTATTTCTAAAACCCATATTTCACGTCTAAATAGACTCAAAATAAACTCAAAATCACAAACAATTCTAAAAACAAACTTAGCAAAGAAAAGCACTTTTGCTAAGCATCCTCTGCTACCAAAATTTGAGGGAGTCAAATGCCAATAATCTCCTGAACCCTAATTTTTATTGAACCCCAAATTTACCTTAGGAAGTTCAACTCCATGACTTTTTTCATTGATCTAACGGTAACAGGCTACCCTCCCAATCAATAACACAAATTTAGCAGATTAAAATCATGATTAGAAACTGGGACGACCCAAGAACTGAGTTCTAAATCGAAAAGGAAATCGAAATGAAGGGCCTGATTCACTCCTGGCAGAGTTTCCTCATTGCGCACTCTCTGCAGCGTGCCGTGCAGAGATTCCACACTGAGAGTGGCTTTTTCACCACAAGTTCAGAGACTCCACAGTCGTAACTTTACTACACGTAAGTCCCTTTGTGAATCGGGCTATAAGTTTTAAAAGCTTAATACAGGATCATTAATAAAATCAGTACAGAGAAAATGCATAATTTACCATGAAGGGTCAGATATAAACTACAGAATTACAAATCATAAAAAAGACTCTTGTTAGTCAATAATAATTTCCATAAATTCCAAGAGTCAAACTCATAAAGAGTACTGACAGTATACTAAGTGAGGAAAGACATTTCAAAAGGGGTAAATAGACATAATATCGAAATAAAAATATCGAATGGACAGAATATCGAATCCAAAATATAGAATGGACAGAATATCGAATGGACATAATATAGTCGTTAAAAATATCGAAATTAAGGTAAGTAATATCGATTGTCAAAATATCTAAGTACAAAATATAGGCATTAAAAAATATCGAATTTTTAATAATATCGAATTTTTCAAAGTGTTTTGTATGTTAGTATATGTGTTAAAAGTTTATATTAGTTTTTGTAATGTATGTTTAATTTTTTTAAAGCAATGATTTTTATGTTATTTAATTTTTGCGTCATTTAATTCCGTAGCGGGTTGTGGGTTTATAGGGGAATAGGGTGGGAAGTAATTTAATTGTAATTAAGTAAATATTTATTTTTATTTATTGGTATTGATAATTAATTTACTGTTAATTAATTATTAATTGGTAATTAATTTTTATTAATTGGTAATTAATTTTTATTAATTGATTAATTGATAATTATGTTAATTCTATTAATGTATTATTTGTAGCGGGTTGTGGGTTGATAGGGGGATATGGTGGGAAGTAATTTAATTGTAAATAATTAATTATTGAAAATATTTTTTTGTTTTGATAATTAATTTATTGTTAATTAATTATCAATTGGTAATTAATTTTTATTAATTGGTAATTAATTTTTATTAATTGGTAATTAATTTTTATTAATTGATTAATTGATAATTATGTTAATTCTATTAATTTATTATTTGTAGCGGGTTGTGGGTTGATAGGGGGATATGGTGGGAAGTAATTTAATTGTAAATAATTAATTATTGAAAATAATGTTTTTGTTTTGATAATTAATTTACTGTTAATTCATTATTAATTGGTATTTTTTTATTATTTATACATTTTTGGTATTGAATATTAATTGGTTGTTAATTAATTATTAATAGGTAAATAATGTTTAATAAATAAATTGTATTGGTATTTATAATTAATTAATTATTAAATATTTTGTAATTGCTAATTAATTTTAATAATAATGTTTATTAGTATTGATAATTAAATAATTGTTATTAAAATATTAAAATATTACTTTCCCTACTGTTGCACTCTTTGGAGTGGGAATAGTAATTTTTACCCCTACGCTATCCAACGCTTTCCCTACTGTTGCACTCACTGGAGTGGGAATGCTAATTTTTACCCTCCCGCTATCCAACGCTTTCCCTACTGTTGCACTCTCTGGAGTGGGAATAATAATTTTTACCCCTACACTATCCAACGCTTTCCCTACTGTTGCACTCTTTGGAGTGGGAATAGTCATTTTTACCCTCCCGCTATCCAACGTTTTCCCTACTGTTGCACTCTCTGGAGTGGGAATAGTAATTTTTACTCCTACGCTATCCAATGCTTTCCCTACTGTTGCACTCTTTGGAGTGGGAATAGTAATGTTTACCCCTACGCTATCCAACGCTTTCCCTACTATTGCAATCACTGCAGTGGGAATAGTAATTTTTACCCTCCCGCTATCCAACGCTTTCCCTACTGTTGCACTCTCTGGAGTGGGAATAGTAATTTTTACCCCTACACTATCCAACGCTTTCCCTACTGTTGCACTCTTTGGAGTGGGAATAGTAATTTTTACCCTCCCGCTATCCAACGTTTTCCCTACTGTTGCACTCTCTGGAGTGGGAATAGTAATTTTTACTCCTACGCTATCCAATGCTTTCCCTACTGTTGCACTCTTTGGAGTGGGAATAGTAATTTTTACCCCTACGCTATCCAACGCTTTCCCTACTATTGCAATCACTGCAGTGGGAATAGTAATTTTTATTTCAAAATCTGTTTATTGAAATTTTTTCCAGGGAGAGCGATACAAAGCATTACATAGGCAACATCAGTCGCAAAAACATTCAGCCCGGATGTACAGATTGCTCATGACGGTTACAGCTTGTCCACAAGGACCGTGGCGAGTGCCTCTTGCAACATTTCACAATGTCCATATTAATTATTGTAGTCAGGCCCATGTTGCTGAGCAACAATCTACCCTCCCATGATAATAACATAGAAAGGAAACTTATCTAAACCTAAAAAACGAACACAACTGTGATGTCATGGTGCAAATTAACATAACGTGAGCAGGAAGGCTGGGTCACCAGGTCTGCCAATCAAGTGCCCTGTGCGCTGTTCCGTGGCCTCATCGCTTTGATATGGTTAAAGAAGGAACAAGTGTAAGGCCCTAAGCCGGGGGCTGCATGCAGTCAGGGGGAGCCCCTCAGATAAATAGCCTACCAACGGAGCCCAAATGTAGTCAAAGCTTTTCCTCTGGTACTACATCCGCAATGCGTTCCAGCGCCAGAACTCTCCACAGTCTTGCGTGCCATTGGGTCAGTGATGGAGCCTCTTGTTTTTTCCACGCAGCCGCAATGGCCATTTCTGCTGCCCCCAGACAAAGCCACATCACTGATTTATCTCCCTGTGTTTGACGCTTCAGTATGGGATCACGGACCCCCAACAGGACCTGTTCCATGGAACTAGGAATAGGATAGCCTAGAATAAGCTTGATGTGGGACAAAATTTCCTTCCAAAACGGTGTATGTAGGGGCAGTCCCACCAAATATGCCTGAAATCGCCCAACATCCCGCATCCTCTCCAACACCTGTCGGATGAACTGGGAAAAATTGTGTGTAGTTTTTGAGGGTATAGGTACCAGTCGTACATAATTTTATAGTGTGCCTCCCTGAGGTACATGGAACGATTGAATTTCACTATATCCCTGCCTAGATGCTCCCATTGCTTGTCTTCCAAGGGAGTAGCCACGAGTGCGTCCCAAAAGCGTCTGAAACGCGGGGTCGATCTGGGACTCATCGCTTGTATGAGAGCATACAGGTAGGAGATACAACCCTTGGAGGAGGACCCTGATTGCGCAAACTTCTCTATGGGGAGCAGCTCCCTGGTAGCGGCCAGCCGTACCAGGGGCTGCTGCACCCAGTGTTTCAACTGCAAGTAGTGATATTCCTCGTTAGCAGTTAAAGCAAATTGCTCCTTGCAATCTTGGAAAGTGAGGAGCTCGCCCCTGTCAAACAAGTGTGAGATCATATGGCATCCGCCCTCCCTCCATGCTTCAAAGGGACCCTCTTGCAGCGCAGGGGGAAATGCCGCATTGAAATGTATGGGCGTGTGAGGAGAGGGGAAAGTCGTGAGGTGCAGTCTTTTGGTAAGTATATCCCAGACTTTGAGAGTGGTGGACGTAGGCATGCTAATGTAGGCATTGAGTGGTCTGTCCTGCTTTGGTTTCCATAGGAGATCCCAAATGGTGCGACCAGTTATTTGTCTGTCTATATGTAGCCAGTGCTTCTCCGAAGCCCGCAGAGACCACTCCGTAATTACCCGCAGTTGTGCTGCCCGGTAGTAGGCCTGAAAGTCCGGTAGTGCTAGACCACCGTCTTTGCGCGGTCGAATGAGCAACTTGTAAGGAAGGCGTGCCCTTTTTCCCTGCCAAATAAATTTGGTAAGCATCTGTCGTAACTCCCGAAAAAGACCTCCCTCCACGGGAATGGGCAAACCCTGAAAAAGGTAGAGCAGCCGGGGGAGAACATTCATCTTGATAACGTTAATCCTACCCAGCCACGTAATATATGCCCCGCTCCATTTACTCAAATCCGACCTCAACTGTTGCAAGAGGGGGGGGGGAATTAGCTTTATACAGATCTCGTATTTTAGGAGTAAGCTTAATACCTAAGTAGGTGATGTCTTTAGTGGTGCAGCGAAAAGGAGACACCTCTTCGACCCTTCGCCAATCGACTTTGGATACTGTCAAGTTTAGTAAGAAGGACTTGTTCAAATTAATCTTAAAACCCGCTACCCGCTCAAACTCCGTCAGCTCCTCCTGTATAGCTGGAAGAGAGACAATAGGGTCTGACACTGGGAGAAGCACGTCATCCGCAAAGAGCGAAATTTTATGCTCGTCTCTGCCAAAACGGATTCCCTGAATCTCTCGGTTGCCTCTGATCCTGTGCGCCAAGGGTTCTATGCTCAGGGCGAAAAGAAGGGGGGATAGGGGGCATCCCTGTCTTGTCCCACGAGCCAGATTAAAGGGAGGAGATGCTACACCATTAACAAGGACCCGTGAGCTTGGAGAGTGATAGTTAGCGCGAACCATTCCTATAAAGGTTTCATTGAAGCCAAAACGCTGAAGCACCCTAAATAAAAAAGGCCATTCCACGCGATCAAAGGCTTTCTCCGCGTCTAGCGAGAGAAGCGCTGTTGGGATGTTTTTCTTTCGGGCTTTTTCAATAATATGGATGATGCGTCGCAAATTATCATGGGTTTGTCGTCCCTTAATAAAACCGGATTGATCCGGATCAATAAGACCGGGAAGAACGGATTCGAGGCGGGTGGCTAGTATTTTGGAGTAAATTTTGGCATCTAGGTTTAGGAGAGCTATCGGGCGATAAGACGAGCAGGCAGAGGGATCCTTGCCAGGCTTAGGAAGCACCGCCACTATCGCCTCTCCCATGGAGGGAGTAACCTGTTGCATGGAAGCTATGACATTAAATAGAGTAGTGAGGAAGGGCACTAGCTCCGGAGCAAAGGTACGATAGAAGTGGGCTGAGAAGCCATCAGGCCCGGGAGCCTTCTGAAGCTTAAGGGAGTCAATCGCCCTCTGAACTTCCTCAGCGGATATAGGTTTCGCCAACTCTTCATTCGCGTTAGCCCCTACCTGAGGGAGCTCCAGAGGCTCCAAATATCTTGAGGAATCCCGATCCCCCGGAAGCTCCGATGTATAAAGCGTTTTGTAAAATTGTTCAAAAGCCCGCGCCTTCCCCTCCTCTGACCTGTGAGCAGTGCCTCCCTCATCAACGATAATTTTAATGTACTCCTTTTCCTGCTTGGCCCGCAGTTGTCGCGCCAACACGGACCCCACTTTATTCCCGCCCTCGTATCCCTTGGTTTGTAAACGTAGGATGGTTTTCTCCGCTCTATTAGTATAAATAGCTTGCAGTTTCCCCTTTAGGGCTGTGACTTTCCGCAATACCGGCATAGAGGGATTGGCCTTGTGGGCCTGCTCTGTAGCCATTAATTCTTTTTCCAAATTAAGGCGCTCTTCACGTTGTTGAGCACGCAGAGTTGTGGCCAGTTCTATACACTTGCCCCGGACTACTGCTTTGAGAGCGTCCCAGGTAGTGGCATGTGAAGTAGCTTCAGGGTCATTGAGATTAAAAAATTCCCTAATAGTCTTTCTAAGGTCATCACGTAGAAGTCTGTCCCTGCATAAGAAGTTAGGGAAATACCAACGCGCTTGTTTTGGGCGCGGGTTTGGCCACATAATTGTCATCTCCAGGGGTGCATGATCTGAGAGGCAAATCGGGTGAAACTGAGTTTGTAGCACAGAGGGGAGCAGGGATTGACTCATGAAAATGTTATCAATGCGGGAATACGTTCTGTGGGAATGAGAAAAGAATGAGTAGTCGCGTAACGTGGGGTTAGCATCTCTCCAAGCATCTACTAGCCCCATTAGCTGAAACTGTGAGCGCAGCGCCTTTCCAAATGCCCCTCCTGTTGCCCTTTGTGTGTGTGTTGTGTCCATGCTCAGGTCCCATACTAGATTAAAATCCCCCAAAAGCAAAATGTCCCCTTGCGCAAAGTTCTCCAGGGTCATAAGGAAGGAGAGAATGAAGTCCTGTTGCCCCGTATTGGGAGCATAAAGAACTGCGAATGTACATGGGCGACCTCTAAGTGTTCCCCGGACCATAAGGTACCTCCCCTGTTTGTCTGTTTTAGTATCCTGGGCCTGAAAGGAAACTCCCGAGTGGAACAGCAACGCCACCCCATTTTGTTTCGTGGATTGTGAAGAACGGAATATAAGGGGATACGCCCTGTGGCGAAGTCGGTGCTCCTCCGACTTTTTGAGGTGCGTCTCCTGAAGGGCCGCCACCTGAACATCATGATCTAACAGGTATTTCCAAAAGCGTTGGCGCTTATTAGGGGAATTCAATCCCCGGGCGTTCCAGGTAAGAGTTCTAACTGCCATCGTCACCTATTGGGTGGTTGCGCCCTCGAGGAAGGGCTCTGCTGAAAAACCCGCTCGAGAAGCCCCGTTCCCCCTTCCTCCCGCCCAGACACAATGCTAAAAGAAAAAAGCACCATGACATCAAAATAACCAAAAAACCCCAAAACAGATATACAAATTGAGTGCGTGGAATCCCCCTCCCAGAGGAAAATCCCAACAATAAAATACACTCAAGGAACGTTACCATTTCCATTCCTCCTGCCCTTAACATAATAACTAACTAGGCTTCTTTTCCATAGATCTTCCCTCCTAGAAACAATTAACCCGGGAGATTAGCTCCTCATAAGAGGTATAGATATTAACGGACTCCAGTTTCCACTCAAGATGACCAGAGAAAAAAAAATAAAAATGCAAGTCGTTTGCCACCTATACTTTCCGCCCGGAGCTCTCCACCCATATTGTGGTTATAACAGACCCCCTGACCTTTCACTGCAGACGTAGTGTCCTCACATGGTGCCCGTGCCAAACCCTGAGTTCAAGGCAGTGTGTATCGTCTAGGCATCCGGGCCCTACTTAGAGAGCAGCAGTGCAAGTCTTCCGCTCCATCCAGCTCTCCACTTCTTCACCGTGCTGCCCCCCTAGGGTGAAGAGGGGGGGGTCCCACCTCCCCCATTGTAACAGAGTGATCCGGCAAAGAAGCTTCCTGCCTGATGTGCCTCTAGCTAGGTCAGTTGAAGGGGCCTCTCGTGGGACTTTATGCAATAACCTTATTCCGTTGCCTTCGTGTTTCTTTTACCCACTCTGCGCCATTGACCTCCAGAGCTCCGACGTGATCGATTCCACCCCTCCTGACCGGACGAAGTTGCAGGGAGCTCCAAACCCAACAGATCTGTCGCCTCCGAGAGTTCCACACAATGATGTTGTTTGTTGAGCCATTCGAAAGTGATCCCAAAGGGGTATGTCCATCGGTATCTTACTTTCTTTTCCCGCAGAAAATCAGTGACTGGGCGGAACTGCTGACGTCGCATGAGTGTGGCCTGCGCAACATCTTGAAAGAGCGTGCATGTGGCATTTTGGAAGGTGACTGTTTCTGTAACCCTAGCCTTTTGCAGAACCAACTCTTTGACCTTAAATGAGCTGAATTTCGCCAAGATATCTCTAGGGCGACGATTCTCCCCCAGCAGATGCGGACCCACTCTATGTACTCTCTCCAACCGTACTTCAGGGCCATCCTCCCCCAAAGCTGAAGAGAAGAGGCCTATCATAAATGCTTCCAAATCCGGGCCTTCACAGTCCTCCGATAAGCCTCGGACTCTGATGTTATCGCGTCGCGAGCGGTTTTCCAAATCTTCGCACTTGAGTATGGTATCTCGCAGTTGGCCACGCAGCTCCGCCGTTCCGTCCTCCAAGGACTTAATCTTGGCACAAACTTCCTGCTGTTGCGCCTCTAGGTCGAGAGTGTGCGTACCCACCGAGTCGACATCTGACTGCACGGCCGCCATCTTGTCTCTCACCTCTGCACGAAATGTTTCAAAAGAGGCCTCCATATCAGCTTTAATGTCCGCTCTGAGCTCCGTCCGCAGCTCCTGCTTGAACTCTCGAAGGAAGCCATTAGATCATCCCGTGTCAGCGCCATGGTAGCCAATCTTGGCGTCGACCCCTCCTCCGTCGCCCCTGCTCCTGACGATGCAAAGTAGTTGGAGACCTTGTTGCTGGGAGTCTTCTTGGGTGGCATAAGGGGATCCTCCACCCGGGCCGCACCCGGGCGTTCCTTCCGTCGCGTAGAATCAGACCACCTCAATGGACCCTAAGTGGGGAGTTCCTCGCTTGCTCTCGCGCTCTCACAGCCCCTCTCCTCGTCGCCACCAAGCGCTTAAACGCAGCTGACCTCCTTGAACCCCCTGCCGAGTGACATGGAGGATATCCCACAAATGATCATGTGCCCAGACGTTGCCGCCTCCTGTTTGCTCACTCGGGGATTAGTGAGCCTCTCTCGCGGCGCCAAGTCCCCCCATGCGAGTGTCCTGTGCAAGCTGTGCGACAGATGAAATTGCCTCCGCGGCGGCCATGTCAGGGCCAGGCATCGGCCATTCCGACAGCACTCAAGGCCTCCACCCCCGCCCGTCCTGGTACCTGATTGCTAGACTTCAGGGGGAGGGAAGGCGCACCTCCTCAGCAACACCACGGGATCTGCAGCGCCGCCAGGGAGGGCCCGTGGCAGATTGAAAGCCGTCAGTCCTGCAAGCTGGCCCGTAGCAGGATGAACGCTGCACCAGACGACGAGGAGGCCCTCCGTCACTTCAGAGCACAAAAGTTCCGTGATGGCCGCCCACCATCTTGCGGGCGTCCGAGATTGGACTCGCACCGCGTCGAACACTCTCCCCGGGGGAAGCAATGGAGCCGGAGCAGTGCGTCGGGATCCCCCCCCTGGCAGGTCCGCCCCAGATCCCGATAAGCGACCGCGGGAGAAGACGCGAGGGCCTCCTGTCCGTCCCCGGTATGTCAGTGTTCAGGCGGCCGCCATGTTCTTCGCCGCGCGAGCGCGCATCTCCCCTTCCTCAGCGCTCCTCCGTTTCGGATCCGGGGCCTGTGTCCGAGCAGGGTGGAACCTTAATGACTCCGCCACCTCTACACTGCCGGGAAATGCTCCAAAGCCGCTTCAATACGCCTTATCTCATGATTATTTCAGGGCCTGGGAAGGAGCCGATCGGAATCACGTCCGATCGGCCATAATGGTTGGCCACGCCCCCCGGAATAGTAATTTTTACCCTCTCGCTATCCAACGCTTTCCCTACTGTTGCACTCTCTGGAGTGGGAATAGTAATTTTTACCCCTACACTATCCAACGCTTTCCCTACTGTTGCACTCTTTGGAGTGGGAATAGTAATTTTTACCCTCCCGCTATCCAACGTTTTCCCTACTGTTGCACTCACTGGAGTGGGAATAGTAATTTTTACCCTCCCGCTATCCAACGCTTTCCCTACTGTTGCACTCTCTGGAGTGGGAATAGTAATTTTTACCCCTACACTATCCAACGCTTTCCCTACTGTTGCACTCTTTGGAGTGGGAATAGTAATTTTTACCCTCCCGCTATCCAACGTTTTCCCTACTGTTGCACTCACTGGAGTGGGAATAGTAATTTTTACCCCTACGCTATCCAACGCTTTCCCTACTGTTGCACTCTTTGGAGTGGGAATAGTAATGTTTACCCCTACGCTATCCAACGCTTTCCCTACTGTTGCATTCACTGGAGTGGGAATAGTAAATTTTACCCTCCCGCTATCCTACGTTAAAAATATTGAATATTTTTTAATAATATTACGTTAATATATGTATGTATTAAAAAATAAAATGTATGTTTATTTTTTTTACTTAAATTAATTATTCATTAATTTGAAAGTTATTTAAGTATTTTTAAGTATGTTTTACTTAATTATATTTATTATCTTATTAATTTTACATTACTTTTAAGAGATTTAAAAAATTCGATATTTTGACTAAGTATATTTTTACAACGATATTTTTGATTCGATATTTTTATACTTACCTGTTTGTAGATAGGGAGTCGATATTTTGGTATTCGATATTTTTAACTCGATATTTTGTCAGGTCGATATTTTCTTCCTCGATATTATGTCAGTGGTCCTTCAAAAGGATCGGACAGAGTTTCAGGAGAAAAATGGAAAGTCGTTCCGATCTTTCAAGGCCAAGGGTTTTTATACACAATGTATGCATACTAAATAATAATCAGCATGGCACGATCATGGTTAGGTCACATTGGCAAATCAAAACATTTTTGTGAATCTGAAAGGTTCTTTGCACTAACCATTTCTTAAGTTAAGAGAAATCTTAGTCTTGCTTCCTCAGCAACTGCACTTCATTGATGTAAAAGACAATATGAAACATTTTCTTTACAACAACTCATAGAATTACATTCTTCTACATGCCTGCAATGGAACTAACAGCGGAAACACTTCAAAATTATACATTAGGTACATGATGGAAAGTTTCATTCACAATGCACGCTTTTGAACACTACAATCTATTTGTGTCATAGAAGGCGCGCAACGTCTATAGGGCTAAAAGGGCTTTGGCTCCCTCCGTCATGTGTGTCAGTCCAGGCTGCTACAGCTCGAGCTGCTGTGAGCTCAGCTGGGCAGTGTCTGGAGTCTTATCTCAGGTATCTGAGTTTTTCACAGGTCTTTAATGACCATTTGCATATTTACATACCTTTGTAAACTGGTTAACGAGGCTTCGTTTTTTTTTCTGGTTCCAGTATCCCCTGGGCACCCATTCTGCCTATTCCTTAGATCTGTATTTAAATTTTACTGCCGTAGTGTGAAAATGCATTTCATGAAAAGGAATATAAAGTAGGGTTGCCAAAAGAAAAAAGCCAGCCATGTGTTATAAATAAAAAAGTATGTATTCATTTGTAATGTGACTTTTCTGTCTTTGTTCCCTTTAATTATAAGTCATGGATCATTCAGGCAGCCCTAGAACACAATTAAAAGTGCTTTCTATTTATATTTGCTGTTTCGAAGTATGCACAGATAAGTGCTGAAAATATGGCTTTAGGTGACTGCTAATTTTTGTACCATTTGGGATATCAAAATAATGAGCTGGCAACGCTAGTCATAAGACTGGAAGTTTTTGCCGGACCAGCACATTATTTATTTCCTCCACCCTCGATTCCTGATTAATGCCATAATAGCAATAGTTTAACTTATATCTGAAATCCTACGCCGCCGTCAATACTATGCTGAGTTACTTCAAGTCTCTGGAAATGCACCCTGCATTCTGACAACTCACTCCTCATTCTCGCCCTTCACTTTCACGCTCACCCTGCACTCACAGTGATCACAATGCACTCACACCTTCACCCGCTCACCCTGTACTCACAGTGATCACTCTGCACTCACAATGCACTTGCGCTGTTCACCCTGTACCTCACCCTGCAGTCACACGAGCACACTACTCACCCTGCACTCATGTGACACTTCACTCACCGGTCCCCCTCACTGCTCAAGCTGCAATATCACTCAAACAAGCCCATCACTAAACATGCATTCATTCGTGCCACTCTGCACTTACATCTCCACCCAAATTCATATGGTCACCTCACTCACCCTGCAGTCACTCCTTTTACCCTACTCTCACACTGTTGCATCGCTCACCGTGCACTCACATGGGCACTCCTGTCACCCACACAGCACAGAGGGTTAATGTGCCTGCTACAAAGAATGTGTACAATGCAGATCTCAGAACTGAGTGTGAGCCAACTATGAGTAGCACTATAAAAAAAATGAATTGTTTGTCAGAAAGGTGATATAGAGAGATGAGGTGCATTGTTGGTGAGTGGTAGTGAGAGAATTCATGGAAAAGGAGGAAATGGGGGAGGGGGCGCCAAAAAAGATTGTTGCCCCGTGTGCGACCAGTGCTAGGGCCAGACCTGGCTGGGGATGTTAGCCCACCAACCAAAAGTTTGGATCTAGTCGCGCCCCTGTTTCATAGCGCTCTGTGTTCCGCGGAAACTGTGGGGAGAGAAAACTTGCAGCAAATAGATGATTGGGTGGGGTAGCGGGAGCAATATGAGTAGTATGTAAAAAACTGCATCCATTTTATAATAACGGTGTCTCACACAAAAGCGTGACATAACTATAATATAGTATTAATCACACTTCTAAATCTGATAATTATATAGTTTTAAGTGCAAAACCATTAGTTCATCGATTACGGTCATACGCATCACCAAAATTACTACTTCACGCAAATAATTTGTTACCCAAAATTACATATCAGAAAAAGCTTCCCTAGAATCATAGGTCTCAAAGATACAGAAACATTCACATCTATGTCACTGTACAAAGTAAAATCAAAGGTGCTCCAACTTCATTCAAAACTAGAACATTTGTAGGGGAAGTCCTGAAGGAACAATATCTCTATTAAGGGGATAGAGGAGAATAAGTACACCAGCAATATGGGAAAGTTCCTAGAGTGACTTCTTAAAACACTATTTGATCGGTGCGCTTTCTCCACCCAGTTTGTGGTGACGCAGGTGCATTGTGGTCAACTGACTGAGCTCTCTTCCCCCAAGATAGTCCTTGAAGCAACACGCCAACTTCAGAGTCAAAAACAAGATCCTGAGTATAGCTCATAGCAAAGGTACACTGCAATATGCGGGGTCTAAGGTGATCTTCCTTGACTACTCATTGATGCAAGCTGCAAGGAAAACTTTTACTTAACTGAAGAAGATGCTTCTAGATAAGAAGATCAAATATGCAATATTATTCCCTCCTAAGTTTCAGGTAGAGAACAAAGGTAAGGCCCACTTCTTCAGTTTTTCCGCAGATGAGGGTCTTTCTTGGTCGTAACCTCATGATGACAAACACGGATGCACAGTTGGAGGACAATACCAGTGGTTGTGGAGTGGGATAGGGGTGTAACACTACCATAACAGCTGATTGGGGTTATTTTAGGGGGAGGGAATATTGACACTGACTTTTGTTGGGTTACCTGTGAGGCTGGAAAGAGAGGATAGGGGACAGGTGTAGGGAAGTGAACACAGCACAGTGGGGGAACATAATATACATACACTGTGGGTCTAGGACAGAAGACATATTTTCATACCTATACTTTAAAAGTAGCAGATAGCAGGAATGAAACATAAACATCTGAGGCACTTCAACACTGAAACATTATGATTTGGAACATGAAACCTTAATGGTCCCGTCAAAAGCATGGAAAGTGGTGGCGTTTTTTAAAGACACAAGGTTAACATTATAATACTTCAAGAATGTCAGTTGTCCCACGAAGGCCATTTAGCATTTAGTAGGAAGTGAGGTTGCCATGGGAACTTCTTATCCCAGCAAACACAAGGAGATGATGGATGGAGCGCTGAAACGTTTCAGACACTCACCCCCAGTCACTAATCTGGGTTGAATCCATCATCGTTCTTTAGCTCACTTCGCCACCTCAGTTCAGACCCAGCTATGCTCAAATCAGTCTTGACCCTGTGCCTCATGGGAACAGTCCAGCCCGAACTGCCAAGCCAGGTCTTCCCTGAACCGGAAACAAGTATCCTGTGACCGGTTTCGGGGTAACACCCCATATCAGCCAGGCTAGCTTGAATTCAGTGGCAAAGTGAGCAAGGGACCCATGTCTGGGGCTGAACTGAGGTGGCGAAGTGAGCTAAAGAACGATGATGGATTCAAACCAGATCTGTGACTGGGGGTGAGTGTCTGAAAAGTTTCAGCGCTCCGTCCATCATCTCTTTGTGTTTGCTTTGTTCGCCCTAAGTTGGCAGGGTATGCTTAATTTTTGCTTAAATCAGGAAAACCAGCAGATAGCTGTTGGTTATATTTGTCATTGTCACTTGTAAATAATGACTGCAATGGTTTTGCCAACGTTCTTGCTACCATTGTAGGCAGGTCTACTGTATTAACATTTTGGTGGTGTTCGCTCTAGGGCCCACCCCTGCATTCCATGTGCCAATTTCCTCCTGTGTTCCTCCCCGAGTTCAGTGTTATTACCCACAGAGCACTGGAAGCATACCTTGTGGGAGAATGCATTGGGGTAAGGGGTCTGCACATTGGTGGCTGCGCTGCTGCTTGCTCAGTCACCCAGGTGTTCAGTATCCTTAGGATTACTCAACCCTTTTCTTATGCTGCTCCTGGTTTGCCTTATAGCCATATTCTCTTTCAGGAACTACAGTTCCCATGTGCCCGTTGCGGTGGCCTTCTTGGGTGGGTCATGAGTATAAAACCGGCCATGGCCAGTAACATGCGCTCACTATTCTCTAGTGTTCCTGAATGTCAGATCCTGTCGGCCATCCTGCACATTACAGTGGGGCCTCCTGGTGAGTCGACTGAAGGAAACAGAACTTGGATGAATTCCTCTTACTCAGTGGTAACCTGATCCTCAGATGCCTGCAGCAACGGAAAGACTAGGAGTTGACTCTGTGTTTTGAGACAGTTCAGGTCTCATTGGTAAAGGGGTTCCAGAGCTAGTTGACTATTGACCTACATTCATTTTGTAATCCCAAGCGCTGTAAGTGGTGGTTCTTTACACAACCACCAGAGCGTACTAAAGGTTTTTCAAGACTCATGAAACAAGCAATCCCAGTTAGACTGCAAAGTAACAGTTTCATATGCTGAAATAGGTCTGTAGAAGAATTGTATTGGCATTTGTTTTGGTTCATGACATTTCACTCTGTGCTCAGGGTAAAGCAACCTTGGGTTTTGGAGGATTGGATTGTTTTCTGAGTAAAGATGTCTGAGGCCTGGAAATGTGGTATGTGAGCTTTTCCTTTGCAAAACCTAGAATGTATGTCGATGTATTTCATGTCTGAGTTCAATCTCAGAATGCTTATTTCTGGTCCAGGGAGGACCTAGGTTGGAGATCTGGCTGGACTGTTCCCATGAGGAGCAGGGTCAAAATTGATTTGCTTATGGCTGGGTCTAAACTGGGGTGGCATAGTGAGCAAAAGAATGATGGATTTAACCCAGATCTCTTGACTGGGGTGAATGTTTGATTTGTTTGCACATTCCGTCCATCATTTGTGTGTCTTTTGCTTTCTTGCCCTAAGTGCGCTGGGTGTGTCCAGGTGTGGGTCCCGGACTCACTGTGCCACTAGATTCAAGCTAGCCTGGCTGATGAGGGGTGATACCCCGAGACTGGTTCCAGGATGCTTGTTTCTGGTCCAGGGTGGACCTGGTTTGGCAATTCGGGATGGACTGTTGTCATGACGAGCAGGGTCAAGACTGATTTGCATATGGCTCGGTCTAAACTGGGGTGGCATGTTGAGCAAAATAACGATGGATTTAACCCAGATCTCTTAACTGGGGGTGAATGTTTGATTTCTGAGGCATTTATTCCACCATTTGCGTGTCTTTTAATTTCAATAACAGCATTAATGAGTATCCTTAGCATTAACAGCTAAAAACAAGAGTCTCATTTCTCTCAACAATCCACAATAAGAGTGAATATAAAACAAACTCCTGTAAAGGGTAAACACCTTTTGTTTACACATCTGGGGGGGGTGGAAAAACAGCGGTGGGCTTATGTATGAGTCATTACTTATCCATTGTTTTTTCTTTCAGATCTCTCTCCCCACTGTTCCTACTCCAACACACTTTCCCTCTCTTGACCACTCTAATACTTCGTGCTATAACAGTATTTGAAGTTGGAGGTGCCTGGAGGAGGAGCTTAAGCTCTTCATGCAGATCATGAGGAAGGACTGAAGCTGACATACTGATAATAATCTAAGAGGCATATTTGCCACTTTACCCAAGGCGTACCCAAAGATAGTGGAAGTCATGGCCAAACTCAATGTGGAAAAGGCCTTCAACTCTAGATAGGCTATTTCTTATGGATGTACTTAGGAGAATAGGAGGTGGGAGATTGTTTATCTCTGTATTGGGGCTACTCTACACATGACCAGTGGCAAGAGTGTCCACCATTTGCAGCATGTCAGGACAGAAATCGAAAAGGTTTGTCTGTTACCCCCTCTACTTTTCACTCTGGTGACAGAACCATTACCATGCATGCTCCAAAAAAAGTGAGGACAGGTGCATATATTTAAAGAGCACCTGACCCTGCTCTTTATGTATGCAGATGACATCCTGCTGTTCAATAGATGACCTGCTGTGAATCTTCAATCATTTACTGAAAAAAGTGATTCTGTTCAGGAGATACTCAGGTCTCTGAGTTAACTGGGGTTAATCCGAATCTTACCCCTGAGATCTAACATTTGAGAGGCTGGATGGGAATTTAGGTTTCAACGACATCAAGACATTGTATGATACTTAAGACTCAATGGGTGATATTCTCAAGAAGGTGCGATAATCATCGCCAAAATAGGTTAACGCAATTTTTCATATCGCCGTCTATCGTGGGAAAATAACTCTGCGTCAACGTCGTATTCCCAACACGGCGGTAACATGCAATAGTTTCCCGATAACGCGTCAAATGTCCGCAATAAAACCACCGGGACTGCGATAAAAATCTAAAGCCAAACGTGAAAAAAGTGGCGATGGGCCCAACCGCGATAAAAAAATCTGCGATAAGCTGTGCCAGGCCTGCAATTCACACACGTCAGGCGGGAAAAATCACTATAAAAGCAGAAAGAAAACACAAACAAAACCAAAACAACTGTGAAGCACAATGGAGGTAGCCGGAGCAAGTACAGAGGACAACCAGAACCCCACAAGCCCCACGGAGGACCAGCCTGGGACCTCGGGGTCAGGGAAGGGCAAGGAGAAGAAGAAGAGGAAGATGCGGTTCAGTCCGCAGGAAAACAGGATCCTGATAACGGAGGTGGTAGAACACCATCAACAACTGTTCGGCACCTCCACTGTGTAATTGGCAACAAAAAATGGAATATGGCAGCCCATCCTGGACAAGGCGAATGCAGTCAGAGTGCTGAGGAGGACAATGGAAGAGCTCAAGAGGCGCTGGAATGATGTGAAGCGCAAAACCAAGCAGAAACTCGGCAACAACCAGAAGGCAGCAATGCAGACTGGAGGTGGGAGTCCAGCGCCACAGGAGGAGCTGGATGAGATGGAGGAAATGGTGTCCACAGTCATCAGTGGGGAGACGGTGGCAGGAGTTGGGGGACCAGACACTGCTCAACATGACCTGACACAACAGCAACAGGGCGAGTAACGACCAGGGACTGGGGGGACGGGGGGAGATGGGCACAATGGCACACATGCACAATTAAGTATAACACAGTGCACACCCACAATGACTCTGGATCATGTCCCTGATCCCCTTGGCACACTGCAGCACACATAGAAACAGCAAGTAGGACCCCGTCGACTATGTGCCCAGAGGGGATCCTTCCCACACATCACCAATCTCACAACCAACCCATGCACATGTGCAAAACCCAGCAAAGCGGCGTGTCTGTGAGCCACACTGACAATGCAAGTGACACTGCATGATGAATAGCATGGCTGCAGTCAACATATCATGACATGTTGCACACCACGACACTGAGGTGGCTGAGTGTGGACCACATCCGTAAAGGAGCAGGTCACACTCTGACACATCCACATGCACAAACAACACCTGACGTCAACAACACATCTGCGGACAAACCATGCCCCAGAGTCCCAACTCCCACCAAGAGCCCAATTTACCCAAGTATGCAACATCTCAGCACTGTATAAGCACAGAAGTCAAAGGCACACCGCCTGAAAGGGATAAGGGGCAGCATAATCAGAGCTGCAGGGGCGACTCTCCCAAAATGCAGCACACACACATAACATTCAGAGCACATCAACATTAACAACAATGTGGAACAAACTGCAACACGTTCACAACAGAACAGAGGACACAACTGGTGCCGCTTGTGTGTAGAAACTGGCCAATCACATTTGGCATAGCAGGGAAATGTGAGATGATAATGTACAAGTACAAACACACATCCGTGATGTTGTCGAAATGTCCACTGTCCCGCATCAAATAGGCAGCTCCTCCCAAACAGTCACAATGTACATTGTCATGCAGTCTGTATGTAAACTTGTACAATGCGTCAACATACATGTGAACACAATGTTAAACTGCATCTCCCCTTCACATTGCAGAGGGAGAACCAACACCTCCTGCAGAGCAGACCCAACAGCTCTTCACCGATGACGAAGAGGACCTCCACACCTTCGACACCGACGCCCTCCAAGAGCTCATGGACAGCTACGGCACTTCACCTCCAGGAGCAGGGCAGCCTAACTGCATCGAGGAGACCCCACCCCCTGCACAGACCACACAGCAGGAAGCACCCACCACCACGGCTGACTCCCAGGACCTCCACGAACAACACATGGCCTTCCAACGCCGTGTGTTAGGATGCCAGGAGAAGATGGCTGATTAGGTGCGGGTGGGGTTCGACCTCATGGCAGCCAAACTAGATGCCATACGTGGGTGACTAAGTCCCATCAGGGACCACTTACAGTCCCTAACGGACACCCACAGTCCGCTCCATGCTCTCCAACAATCCATGGCTGACATCGCTGGAGTCCTGACTCTGAGACAAGGACAACTGTCTAGTCATAGTGGCTCCAGCGATGTCAGCCGGGATCTTGGGACACATGCGGAGGATCATGGAGAACAGGGAGCGGATGCAGGTGGAAAGAATGGCTGCCACGGCTGCACACCAGCGAGATGTAGCTGGGATCTTCCATGCCCTGCAGATCCTCATCATGGCATTGCTGCCACAAGGCCTGGCACCGATGAATGCTGCTGCTGCTTCTACATCCACATCTCCGCCCCCTGATGTGTCAGTGCCTCACAGTGCGGCAGACATTCCACCCCCTGCCCCTGATGTGTCAGTGCCACACAGTGCTGCTGACAAAACACCACCACCCACATGTGAGGTACATGAAACATCAGAGGACGAAGATGCGGATGATTCTGCCTTAGTGGTAAGAAGGAAGCGGTAGCATTCATCTCCGCCAAATGGCCTGTTTCTGCTTGGTTCTGCCCTCTGCATCATCACCTTCCACTGTCCCCCGATACACTCTGCGACACTCACCTTGGACCTCGACATGAACTGCCATATTCTGTTTGGTTACCAATGACACAGCAATCAGACTGCGGACTGAACTCTTCCTCTTCCGATGAACTTGTCATTCCCTAAAGGACTCTGGCTGGCCCTCCACGGGGCAACAATGTAAAGTGGGGTTTGCATGGCCCTGTACTGCTCCAGCTTCAACACTCCACTGAATGTGAATAAAACATTCAGATTCACACAGATGTGTCATGTTTTTGATCTTTCCCCAGCCCTACCGGCCTTTCCCGACCTCGACCTGCTCCAGCGAAAATCCCGGTGTGTCCTGCAGCCAGCAGCCCCCCAGAACCCAGAGGACCTGCCCTGCCTACCCAACCAAGACTTTGTCTCCTGTGAGCACCGTATTTGCTCACCCACAGAATCTGGCTCCGGCCAAATCCGCGGGTCTGCACCACTCTGCACCTGACGCCCACGGCCCGAGTTTGCGTTGCCCAACACCACGAGGAGGTCTCCCTGACGATCCTGACCTGGGGTCTGGTGATCCCTGACCTGCCTCGAGTCTCCCAACGAAGCCTGCAGCCCCTTTCTGAAGGATCCCCAGACCGCGACCGGAGCCGGTAAGAAAATCCCGATGCCAAAAGACACCCCTGCACCCGACTCCCTATGGCCTCGGGTGGCCCAACCGATGGTGTTCCGGCATCCCACAACATCCCAACTTACCTCTCCAACCGGTGGTTGCCTCCAGCAGATCTTTGTGCCCGAGCCTGCAGTGTTTGTTTAAACCAGACAATCCTCATTGAAAGTAACAGGACACTCGACACCAAAACAGCACCCTGCACCCCGCCGCTCTAGAGCTGCTGTGGGTGCACCTTTGGTGCTAACTTGAATCCCCCTTTGCCATGTGCTCAATTCCAGGAGCTTTGCTCCCACAACCTTGTGGCCAGATCGTGAGCAGCCACCAACCGGAGGCCCCCTATCCCTAATTGGATAACATTGGGCCTCAGCACTCTGCACCCGGCCACCCTAGTACTGCTGAGGGTGCTTTGGAAGGCATACTTGACCCTGGGGTAACCCTTGTTCTAACCTCAGAAAACCAACTCCCAAAGCAAAGTACTTATCGTTAAACCGATAACTTCATTTCCTTCCATAGGATTGCATTGACTGCTTTTCTGTGAAAATTGTTCTAAGTGTGGAGTTGGATTGTAAGAAATCTTAAGAAATTGTAAACTTGCCAACACTGATCTTTCTACCTTTTCTCTAGGAAATGTCCCAGGGTGATATCTAGGCATATCACACTGAGTAGAAAAAGTAACTTAAAAAGTAATCTGCCAAGTAACGTAAAAAGTAATCTCAAAAGTAACTGAAAAGTAATTACAACTGTTTTATGAACAAGAGACTTACCTGTAACCAATCCAATTGCATTCAACTGTATGTAACTGCATGATTCTTGCAAAGTATTATTATACTTACCTGTGTCAGGCATGGCTTGGTTCTAGAAAATAAGATATAACTAAATAATATATTTATGCAAACAAATTGGTCTGAGTTCAGTCTTTGAGTGTGTGACATCATTTCTTGCCTGAGTGTGCACAATAAATGCTTAACACTACCCTCTGACAAAGCCTTACTACACCCCCACACTATCACAAATAGAGAGTAAGGTATTATCTACTTTAACCTCTGCCTACCCTTGGGGATTAACTGGACTCTGTACACACTATACCTTACTTTGGTATAGTATATACAGAGCCAGCTTCCTACATCTGGATATGAAAATCCATAGTACCATGGTGACAAGGCTCAGACTTCCCTTATCAATAATTGATAAAGTGTTGTTCTTAAAATGGTGGTTCTGCCTAGATTTTTATATCTGTTCATGAGTATTCAACGGATGTTGTCAGGGGACTGGTACCATTTTCCAAGACGTATTTGCTCAAGGCTAGTATTAAAAGGCAGCCAACCAAAGGCTATCATGGTGAAGTCATATGCTGAAGGTGGGCTTCCAGTGCAGGATTTTCAGGTCTATTATAGTGCAGGCCCACTACATATCCTATGTGTTTGAGAGAGACAATTATCTGCCCCTTGTCCAGATGAAAAGGGTACCTGCTCCTTCGTTGGATGCTCTTGGAGGGGCACTTGGAAGAGTGCAGCTATCACACAGGAAAATAAATAGCTGGGTTATAGTGACCTGGGCCTGAAAGAAGTTAGCGATGAAAGCAGTACTTAGGATGCCATGCTACCCCTGTTGCCCTGCGTCAGTGTTCCTGGGATACTAGTAACATTTGAGATGGTTCATCATAAACAATTGCAGAAACTGAGGATAGCTAGGACAGGGTATTTTTCTTTTATAAAGAGCTGGTTCTTCTCACAGGAGATATAAAAAATAAAGGTGGTGAAAGGGGTCTTAGATAACTTTTTGTACTTGGAGATAAGACATGACGTTAGTTGTTGTTACTAGACTCGAGGAATTAGATTGAGCTGTAGCTATGAAAGGTAAAAGAAAATTTTGGGGCATATTAGCAAGCGATTTATCGCCGCTTTAGCGGCACTTTTTGCCGCTAAAGCGGCGATAAATCTATCGCCCTATCAGCAAGCTGTCGCTAACAGCAGTTAGCGACAACTTTCTGACGAAGGCGATCGGTTTGGGTGCCGCTTTGCATGTCAGCGATGTTTATCGCTAATGACATGCAAAGTAGGCGTTCCCGACCAACATACCCTGTAAACAGACGCTAACAGGCCTATCACCTATTAGCAAGGAGTCCCTGACCCCGGTTAGCGACGTGAAAAGTCGCGCTAACCCGGGGCCATCGCCATTTTTTTATCACCTGCTATTTTCCTGACTTAGCCAAACATTACATGGGGGGTGGATTATGCTGATACGACCACAGGGTCGTATCAGCAAGGTTTTCCACCTCCCCCATGCAACATCGCTGGTTTTGTCGCGATGTTGGCCCTTCCCTCCCAATATCGCTGGAATATTTATCGCCATAGCGCTAAATGTCGCTAATACAGCGTTAGCGTGGCGATATATTCCAGCGATAGCCAGCGATAAAATAAATCACGCTAAGCAGGGTTAGCGATGATTATCGCCTCTTTTTGCTAATATGCCCCTGAATTTTTTTTTTGCAGTTTTATGTAGCGCAAACTCAGCCCGAAAGAAATTGTTTTACATGACCACCAAATTACCTTACAGAAGGGCAGATTCATTTTTTAAGGCACGGGGAGATTAAGTGGGTTGCCCAGAATCACAGGATGTTGAACTGATGCCAGGACTCGAACCTCGTTCCCTAGTTCCAAAGTTAGCAGCTGTGGCAGCTAGATCATATCTCCGCCCCTATTTCAGTACTGTGCAGTCCAATTTTGGGTTTTACTGGAGTAGCTTGCAAGAGCAGTAGAAAACATTTTGAAGAAGCGGTGCAAGTCTTGCATTTGGGTGATCAATGGCGATATAATTATGAATAGGCTAAACTTGTCTCATTTAATTATAAATGTATTGAAAGCCCATTTTAAATACCCATGCCGGATGTATTAAATCCGAAAATGGTTCAGGCGCACCTCTCGAGCACTTCAGGGCGTTGTAGTTGAAGTGGTGTGGAGGAAGCTGGCTTCATACACATAGCTTGGAATAGCTAAAATAAATAGGCCATTTGGGAAGACGTCCTCTGTATAACGGAAGCAATTGTGGGGGTGCAAGCCCCGGGAGACCCCATATTAGTGGCTGCAGGGAATACACATGCGATATTGAAAGCCTCAAGAACACTGACAGACTTAGCTCTTTAGATGGCAAAATGCAAAATAGCAATGTATCCTTCCAAAGAGTGACCTCAGAAGTGCTTTTCAAGCAATTCCGATGAAGGTGATGCCCTACACCATGACCTCTCAGGCTTCACACTGGCACCCCTTAGGGACATCCTACAAGCTGCAGCAGGTCTCATTCATTCAGGTCCTAAAGAAATATGATCACAGCACCCCCACTATGATGGAAATTCATTGGCTCCCTTTGCCAGCATGCACCATCTCCAAAACCTGCTGCATCATTTACAAAGTCATCACATTCAGTAGTCCCACTTGTCTTGCAGACAAGCTCACCAGCTCTGCTGGTTCTCAGCATATCTGCCAGCAGAATCGCTTTCAGCATACCTGAGCTCAGGGCACCACCAGACTTCAGACTAAGAAGTGTAAAAAAAAAGAAAAGATGACAGGCCTTTTCCATCTATGTACCCAGGATCTGGAGGAACATGCTCGTATCCTTCAGGATAACAGCAGCACTGCTTCCATTTAGGAAAGAGTTGAAGATTCACATCTTCACAGAACACTTTATCAAGTGCATTAACCGTTCACAACTCAGCTTCCTCTCCTATTACTCACTGACTTTACACTTGTCTTTCATCATGTACAACTCTCCGCTGCCGTTTTGCTAGGTTTACACTATAGAAATACCATATACATTCATGCATACAATGGGGGGAAAACGGCTGTACTGCAGACTAAGTACTAGTTACTAGACCAAACTAAGGGGGATATTCACAAGAACGTGTGATAATCATCGCAAAATTAGCTTAACGCAACTTTGCACATCGCAGCCCATCACGGGAAAATAACACTGTGTTAACGTTGCACCATGCGATAGTCTCACGAGAATGCGCCAAATGACCGCGTTAAAATTAACGCGATGCAGAAAAAATGCGAAACACGAATGCGAAAAATGTTGCGATGCCCCAAATCGCGACACAAAAATCAGCGAGAACCAGCGACAGGCCTGCAATTCCCACACGTCATGCGGGAAAATGCACTATAAAAGCACCTAAAAACACAAACAAAACAATTCAAACTGCATAGCACCATGGATGCACCTGGACCGAGTGCAGAGCACAACGCGAAGCCCACAAGTCCCACAGACGATCAGCAAGGTACCCCGGGGTCACGGAAGGTCAAGGAGAAGAGAAAGAGGAAGACGGGGTTCAGTCCGCAGGAAAACCGGATCATCGTCACGGAGGTGATAGAACACTACCAACAACTGTTCGTCACCTCCACTGTGTCATTGGCAACACAAACGGAAATATGGCAGTCGATCGTGAACAACATGAATGCAGTCGGAGTGTTGAGGAGGTCAATGGAGGAGGTCAAGAGGCGCTGGCATGATGTGAATAGCCAAACCAAGCAGAAACTCGCTGCCAACTGGAAGGCAGCAACGGCGTCTGGAGGTGGGAGTCCTGCGCCACAGGAGGAGCTGGATGAGCTGGAGGAAATGGTGGCCACAGTCATCAGTGTGGAGACGGTGGCAGGAGTCGGGGGACCGGACACAGCTCGACATGACCTGACCCAACAGCAACAGGGTGAGTAACGACCAGGGACTGGGTGGACGGGGGGAGATGTGCACAATGGCACACATGCATAATTATGTGTAGCACACTGCACACCCATAATGATTGTGGAACATGTCCCTGATACCCTGGGCACCCTGCAGCACACATAGAAACACCAAGTAGGCCCCCACCCACTATGTGCACAAAGGGGCCCTCCTCCCTATCACCAATCTCACAACCAACCCATGCACATGGGCTGAATCCAGCAAAGTAGCGGCTCTGTGAGCCACACTGACAATGCAAGTGACACTGCATGACCAATAGCATGGCTGCAGGCGAAATACATGACATGGTGCACGACACGACACTGAGGTGGCCCAGTGTGGAACACATCCTCAAAGGAGCAGGTCACACTCTGACACATCCACGTGCACATACAACCCCTGCGTCAACAACACATCTGCAGACAAACAATGCACAAGAGTACAACAACCGTCCAAGAGCACAAATGACCCAAGTCGCCAACATCTCAGCACCTTAAAAGCACACAAGTCAAAGGCACACCGCCTCAAAGGGATAAGGGGCCGTTAAATAAGATCTGCAGGGGCGACTCTCCCACTATGCAGCACACACACATAGCAATCACAGCACATCAACATTGACGAGAATGTGGTACAAAGTGCAACACTTTCACTACAGAACAGAGGACACAACTGGTGCCGCCTGTGCGTAGAAACTGGCCAATGACATCTGGCACAGCAGGAAACTGTGAGATGATAATGTACGAGTACAACCTCACATCCGCCATGTCGTCGTAATGTCCACTGTCTCCCATCAAATAGCCAGCTCAGCCAAAACAGTCACAATGTACATTGTCATGCAGTCTGTATGTAAACATGTCCAATGCGTCAACATACATGGAACACACTGTTAACCTGCATCTCCCCTTGACATTGCAGAGGGACAATCAACACCACGTGCAGAGCAGATCAGACATCTCTTCAGTGATGATGAGGAGGACCCCCTGGCCATCTGCTCCGACACCCTCCAACGGATCGTGGACAGCCTCCGCACCCCACCTCCAGGAGCAGGGCAGCCCAGCTGCATCGAGGTGACCCCACCCTCTGCACAGCCCACACAGCAGGAAGCACCCACCACCACGGCTGACTCCCAGCACCTCATGGAAAGACACATGGCATTCCAACGCCATGTGTTAGACTGCCAGAGGGGGCTGGCCGAACAGGTGCGGGTGGGTCTCGACCTCATGGCAGCCAAACTTGATGCCATACGTGGGTGTGTGAGTCCCATCATGGACCACTTACAGTCCCTAACGGACACCCACAGTCCGTTCCATGCTCTACAACAATCCTTGGCTGACCTCGCTGGAGCCATTTCTCGGATACAAGAACTGTCCAGTCAGACAGGCTCCAGCGATGACAGCACAGAGGTGGCACAGATGCGGAGGACAATGGAGAACATGGAGCGGATGCAGGCTGGAAGGATGGCTGCCACGGCTGTACACCAGCGAGATGTAGCTGGGATCTTCCATGCCCTGCAGGACCTCATATTGCCATTGCTGCCACAGAGCCTGTCCCAGATGACTGCTGCAGGAACTTCGACACACACATCTCCGCCCCCTGATGTGTCAGTGGCACACAGTGATGCAGCCATACCACCACCGCCCCCTGATGTGGCAGTGGCACACATTGATGCAGCCATTACACCACCACACACACCTGACACACCTGACACAGAAGACATATCAGACGACTGAGATGTGGATGGCAATGACTCTGTGTGAGAAAGGAGGTCGTAGCATACATCCCCGCCATATGGCCTGTTCCTGCTTGGTTCATCCCTCTGCATCATGCCCGGGAACAACACCTTCCACTGTCCCCGAAACACTCTGCGATATTCACCTGGACCCCGACATGGACTGCCATATCTGCTCTGGTTACCAATGACACAGCAATCAGGCTACGGATTGAACTCTTCCTCTTCCGATAACAATGCCATTCCCCAAAGGACTCTGGTTGGCCCTCCACTGGGCAACCATGTAATGTGGGGTTTGCATGGCCATGTACTGCTCCAGCTCCGACACACCACAGAATGTGAATAAAACATTCCGAATCACACAGATGTGTCATGTCTATGTCCAATCAAGTATAAAAGTGTGGATGAATGTAGGGACAATGATTGCACAAAAATGTACACCCTGGGAAATGACATCAATGCGCATGTTTGTTCCTGACCCACATGGCCATTCAGATGACTGTGAAGGTGTGAATTAGCTGTGGCCTCATTGCTTATGAACAACAATTTCGCAACCCTCCAACGTAGCCCCACGTCCATGTATTAATTGGGGCTGTGTGTAAAAATGTCTAATTTGGTAGCAGGCCTAAAGTTGTGTCCCCCATCACATGTGACAACAGGACATCTCTTCGCATACCTACTCACACTCAACTGTGTGGACACAGCCTGTTTTGGTGGATCACATTGATCCACATGGCAAGAAGTTGGACACCATACTCACATTGCTAAAGACACGTAAGAGCACAGGTCTACCAGCAACTATCCCAACCACAACGTCTGGCTCACAGAGGTGGAGCTGGCAATAGGGACACACCCCTAAGTGAAATGCGTCAGTCAGCCCCTCCCCATGTACGTACATGCTCATTGAGGCACACGATTAGTCATTATTATCAACACTCATCACAGTTGAACACTAGTGAAGTGGCGTAGACTGCATTAGCATGTGCGTGTCAGTACGGGCAAGAAAAGGGCCACAACATGCAGACCAATGCTTCAGACACTAACAGGCAGCATGGGAACATATAGAGGTGCAAGAAATGGGGAGGCAAAAATGAACACCAATCATTACGGATGGCAACGGTCTCAGCCCACCTTGCCTTGCTGGACGAGTCATGTGATGTTTGGTGTATGCTCATTGCCCCGTGTCAGGGGACACGACTCACAGCCCATGGGATCTGCATAGTGCTGCACCACCGGACTGTGCAGACTGCCTGCTCTGCTGAAAGAAGTGCAGGTGAAAGGGTCCAACAAGGTCACATGTAGTACTACATTGCCATGTGTGTACTCTCCCTCCAGCAGTATGTCAGATTTAGGAACCTTGCCAAGCGACGCTGTGCAGCTAAACCCATGGGACTGCTTCACCTTGCACAGGTGTGTGTCAACACGCGTAGGTGCACACACATGCATTCTGAGTCCAGGCTATGCAGCCATGTCCACTGTTGTGGTGTGATATGTGAGCATTTCTCCAAGAGGCAACAAGGTGTTGGGACCTGTGCTCTGGGTCACAGGCAGTTGTGGTTGCAGGAATGTACTTACTCATCCATGAATGCGAGCGCAGCTTCCTGCCCGATCAGTTCCAAGAGTAAGTCGTTGTCGGCTTCAACGAGCACGAGGGCGAGCCAATCCATTAACTGGTCCGGACAGATGTGCTCCGTCCACGCCGTTTCACCAAACCGTAACACAGCCCAATAGGGGAGCTCCTCGATGTGGTCACTGCACATGAGGACTTGTGCAATCTCCCATGCCCAACTGCCAGCACATACGCCAAATTTCAAGGCATCCCATGAACGGGTATCACGGTTACACTCCTGGTCGTGGGCCAACAGGGGACGCACACACAAGTCATAATCCAGTTCTGTTACCGTTGTGTTTGATAGGCAGACATCCATGGGCCACTCGAATATGCATGATCGACAGTGGAACCAGGGCTGGACGCAGGTGACGTACGCAAGACGGAAGCTCAGACAGTAACTGATGCGCAACACTGCCAGTGGCAGTGCCCCCAACAAATGCAGCATACGTGCACGGTACAGTTCCACGTGACAGGGGTTGTGCATGTGCCCGGGATGTTCTGCCATTGCGTTGGTGGCTCTCGTAGAACCGGCACTCTTCTGACCTGCGGCAGTTATGTGGATGATATGCCACAGCTCGGAGCAATGAGCCGTATGTGTGTGCAATGTTTGGACGTATGGGTTCTTGTGTACGTAAGTGTCAAGGGCATTCCATGCAAGGGTACCTCGAGCAAGGACTTCTGTGTGTGGGGTGTGGATATGTTGGTCTGTCATTAGCGATGTGCGTAGTGTGGGAGTAGTCATCATCTGCTATGGTATCTCTCTCAGGGGTGCCTGCCGCATGCAAGACCAAGGTCGGAGGTGCAGGTGTCCTTCCGCCTCATGTATTGAGACAAAGGAGCTTTCATCCCTAATGTTAGTCTGACTACTGGTTGCATTCTGGAAATGTGATGTGGCTTTCGCGCTGCAATTGTGGCTAGGCCTTGGGCTTATGGTGCACCAATAGCAATGCACACACAACAGTTGCCATGCATGAGCCAAGAGCCCGAGCGGCCTTGCGCTCCTTGTGCAATCCCTTCGTGCGCGGCCGCACTCCGGGTGCATGCAACATTGCAACATTGTCGATTGCGGGCCGTGTCGCGCAGACACTGCAAAAGAGACACACGCATCATGTGGTTTCCTGTCCAGCCCAGAGATGAACCACGCCCAGAGCCCAGGGATAATTGTTCACACCCCTACGCTGGCCTGGCGTACGCCGAGCCAGCCCACTCGGCTTACGTATAAAGGGGACGACGACGGCGCTACGTGTCCCAGTTCTTCCCCACTGCCGGAGGTGACATGCTGCGTCCGCCTGGCATATCACGGGACTCAATCATAAAGGGTCCATGACTTACGTTGCACAGAGTTGGTGGCACCGGAAACACTGCGGCCGGCACGGGCCTACCGCCACGAGACGGTGACTTTCGGTGCACTGAGGTAGGGGCGCCTTAGGTGCTGTGTGGGTGTGCAACCTGGTGGCCCGTGGGGCGGGGCTGCATGATGTGGAGGCTGCCAAGGTCACGGACCCCGGGCTTGGAGATTGCACCAGCACGTGGTGGGCCCTCTTGGAGACATGCTGGTGGCGGAAGGTGAGCAGTGGGGCCTGGGTGCGCAGGGGCGGGCAAACACCGCTGGGCGGCGGGAGGGGCTGGGGTGCAGCAGCCTGTGTGCACAGGGGTTGCCATGCGATGATGGCGTGTCCAATGATTTGTACTCTGCCATTCATGCATCTGGACTCTGTTTCAGTTATGGGACCTGGTGGACTGCAGTGTATGCCGGCACGTGGTTGGAGACACACCGGTGGCTGCAGGTGAGCAGTGAGGCCTGGGTCCGCAGTGTCGGCACTCTCTCTCCCTCTCCCTCTCTTCCTTTCACTGTCTCTCTCTCTTCCTCTGTTACTCTCTCTCTCCTTCTCCCTCTCTCCCCCTTTCACTGTCTCTCTCTCTTCCTCTGTTACTCTCTCTCTCCTTCTCCCTCTCTCCCCCTTTCACTGTCTCTCTCTCTTCCTCTGTTACTCTCTCTCTCCTTCTCCCTCTCTCCCCCTTTCACTGTCTCTCTCTCTTCCTCTGTTACTCTCTCTATCCTTCTCCCTCTCTCCCCCTTTCACTGTCTCGCTCTCTTCCTCTGTTACTCTCTCTCTCCTTCTCCCTCTCTCCCCCTTTCACTGTCTCTCTCTCTCTCTTCCTCTGTTACTCTCTCTCTCCTTCTCCCTCTCTCCCCCTTTCACTGTCTCTCTCTCTCTTCCTCTGTAACTATCTCTCTCCTTCTCCCTCTCTCCCCCTTTCTCTCTCTCCCTCTCTTTCACTCTCTCTCTCTCCCTTTCTTTCTCTCTCTCTTTCTCTCTCTCTCTGTGTCCTTTGATGAGCTCATGACACACCTTCTTATCTTGTATTTTGTCTTGCAGGCTGTGTCTTACAGATTGTCCAGAGGAGACCCGCCATGACTCTTCCGAATAGTTGTTTTGTGTTACATTTGAATAAAATAATTTGTTTGGAAATTCTATGATGAATGTATGGTTCTCCTTTTTCTGACCACACATGTATGTTGATTGTTGTACTTGTGCGACATCAGGCGAATTGTTTTGTTCATGATTTCATTACGTTGATGTAAATTATCTTTGTCCGCGGTAGGGCCCCGGGGGAAGGGGGGCAGGGGGTCCGGGGGGGGGGGCGGTGGGTGTTGTGGCTCTCTTCGGTGTCTGGCTGCGTGATCAGTTGCTCCATGGCATCTGTTGTTCTTCCGGTGTGGCTGTTGGCTGGGCTCCCATTTCTGGTGCAGGTTATCGTCCGACTTAATACAAGGAAAAAGCAGGTGTTAATTGCCTGCTGCTAACGCGCCTTATCGCATGTTTTGTGCTCTTCTCGCCGATCTGGCTGGACGTTGAGAATGTTGCGAAGTGGTGTTTTCGCGGCTTTTTGCACGGGAACGCCTACTCTGCATCTCATTAGCGTTAGTTGCCGGTGTCATCCGTGGCGATGTTTTTTGCGGCTGCTATCGCAGGATAACTGGCGGTATCGGCTGTTAGCACCAGCTTGTGAATGGGGCGATAACTCTATCGCCACTTTGGCTGCGATAAAGTGCCGCTAACTCGGCGATGAGTCCTTGAGAATATGCCCCTCTATGTACTGACAGTGATGACAAAAGAAGATATATGGGCTCTTTTTGCTGCTTACCTGTGGTGTAGAGAAGCACAATCCGCATATGAGGAGATGAGCGCTGGACACGGGGTCACATGAGGTCTTCTGAAGGGCTAAAAATGAACTAGAAGAAAGCGGGTAGTTTATCGTTTTTGGTATTTTTACTTAGTCTATGTTAAGAAGATTCTTAAATAAACTGATGTACTTGTATGTCTTAAGAAGAAACAACAGTACAAAATAAAAAAATAAAACTTAAATTACGAATGTATTGCACAATTGTTTTGGTTTCCTTAATGGAACTTTTCTCAGCAGATAATGTACATTTAATCTCTAGTCCACATTCAAAGGAGAGGGTATGTGCAGACTCCTGTAGAAGAAGAATACCTCAGAAATGACTACCTGCAGGATTACCTGAAAGAGACAACTATCTTGAAAGAGACAACTATCTTTGAATCAAGAAGAAGCAAGCAAAGGATTCAAGAAAAGTTTTTGCATGTCCAGATTTTAAATATTAGGCGTCCTACCTTGTGGGCTATCAGGCCTACTTACGGGTGACTTTTTTATATTAAAAATGAGGATTTTTTCCTGTCAAAAGAGTTATTTTTGACAGCGGTGCCTGCAGGTTTAAAAGCTGCAGCAGTCAGAATAGACAGAGGGGCCTGAATGCATGTTGTCTAGGTGAACCTAGTGGTTTGAAGAACAAGCTGCAGTCCACAGGTGACATTTAACTTTCCATGTCATTGGCGTATTTTCCTGCACCATATCCTATAGACTGACTGGAAAGTTAAATATGCACATTAAGAGTTAGCTAATTCTGTCAAGGTTTAGGGGCAGATTTACAAGCCCCTTGCGACACATTTGCGCCGCCGTTGCGTCACTTCGGCGCCGTAAACAATGCTCCACGTTGCAACATATTTACAACGTGACGCATCTAGGGAGATGCGTCACATTGTAAAGCCCTGCGCTACCATATACCTGCGTCAGGTATAATGTATGCAGGGTGGGCGTTCCGTCGCAAGAAAGCCTCGTAAAAGTGACGCAGTGAAATCTACAAGATTTCACTGAGTCACTTTTACGACGCCGCTGCGTCAAAACCTTACGCCAGGCGTAAGGAGTGACGCAGCACAATAAGTATGGGCCGCCCCTGAGCATTGCTGGAGTTGCGTCGTGCTTGCGACACGACTCCAGCAATGCGCTGCCCCTATGACAAAAGATGCGACACGCATCTGTCTCTCCTTGCACCACGGTGCGCCGCATTGTAAATGCTGCATTGTAAATGCAACGCATCCGTGGTGGCGCAAGGGTATTTTTGCATGTTGCATCTTTACTGGCACATCCCTGCTAATATGCAGAGATGCGCCAGTCCTTGTAAATCTGCCCCTTAGGGTCTAGAGCACATGCACTAGCACAGGCAGCAGTGCCCCAAATACCAGCTGCATCAGTCAACAAAAAATGAGTGTGGCCATGCAAAAAGAGCTACTTTCTCCCACCCAGGCTATGGCGGACAAAGTCACCATTGTTAGAGTCCCGTGTCCATTTCTCTGCTTCTTTCATCGAGAGTCATCATGTAGCAAAACGTGGGTGAAACTATCATGAGTATCAGCACATCATTTTCAAGAATGTGATAAAACCAGCACAAGCCAGGAAAGGATCCTTTTGCGCAGATATGAGCGACCATTGCTTATCCACTGTGTGAGATAGACCACACTATATCGAGTTCTTTCTATTCCTTGCACGTGGAACCTGTGATACGTTTAGATGACCAAAATAGCTCTGAAGAAGTGTGTTTTTCTCTTGCTGAACGAGGAAGGATGCAGGGTTCAATTTAAAAGCCTTTGCTGATTGCCGGCTGCATTTCCAGAATATTGCCATGGCAGCTGTTGGACTTTCCGTTCACAGTGCAAGAACCCAATTACCTGCTTTCCTATTTTTGCAAATACTGTTTGATGCATTGTTTATAAATTCCAGATCCACCCCTCGGTTTCTTAGATCACAGATTAAAATTAGCTGTGCTCAGTAACCACTAAGCATTCCATTACGTTTCCTGCTATTATCCCATGATCAGCTCGGATTAGAGAGGTAGTAGTCCTATAGTTCTGTAGGTATTTTTACTAGTTATGTCGGGCTTGGGGAGCTGCCCCAGAATCCCTCAGTTTAAAAAAAAAAAAAAATCATAAAAACATACATCCATCAATATGCAAAATGAAGAGTTTGATCATCCCACTTTCTCAATTGGTCTATTTAAGTGTAAGTCAACATTTACTTTTGCCCACAGCATAAAGCATGGGCCAGGGCACTTTAGCCATTGATTGTTTTTCACTGTGGTGACAGCAACTTTTTGTGCTCACATCTACACAGATGCGTCAAAAGTAGACCCTCAGGGCTTATTTAAAAGCCCTCTGCACTGCTAGAACACCACTTTGTGTGACGTTCCCGTTGTGCACAGGACTTAGCCATATCCACAAGGCCACGTAAAGCCACCCTGCCTTGCCTTGCTCTGAGTTAAAAAGGCATTCACAGGTGTTGCTTTGGGTGTTCCCATGCAACACCCATGGACTTTGATGCTGTCCCAAATTTACAATATCTGGTAAACCTGGGACAGCACCAAAACCTTGTGCCTCCTTAGAGCAGGCGTAGCAAGGAGAAATGTAAACATTTCTCCTCGTTTTTTCCTCTTTCCATGTGTGCTGCATTCTGTAGCACACACGGAACAAGGAAAACGCCACTCGTGATTGTCTTTGTGTAGGTAGGTGTCCCTTCCTGCACAAAAACAATCCTGCCAACAACACAGACACGCTTGCACCATGGTGCAAGGGTGTCCACGCAGGTAGAACAAACAGGAATCATGCACCATATCTTGTAAATACAGTGCATTCCTGCCCTTTTGAATTGGCATAGGGCAGCAAAGCAAAATGACTTGTGGTGCTGCCCTACACCAATTCTTTTTAAATATGCCCCTTCATTTTCAGGTGGACCAATGTATGATTTCATTTGTACTTCTTAGATTTCGTTGGCTTTGTCCTGTTTTTTTGTGAGGGCCTAGTCCGAGTCCAGCCCACACACTTTTTCTAGAGTTTGCTCGCCTCTATGCAACAGCACCCCAGTCAAGTCAGTTCATTTTCTCTTTTTATTGATGTGAAGCGAAAGCAGAGTTCACCTAGGCTCCACTTTCTTCTTGCTGATGTTGTTTTAATGCTGCACCCTTGCACCGACAGTATAAAAGGCTCACCAGCAGTGCACTCCCCTCCTCTTTGAACCAGGGGGCATATTTACAAGAACTGACGCATCAGCATGGATGCACTGTATTTACAATACAGTGCTCCATGGTGCAAGGATTCACGTATGCATCAGAAATTCTGACGCATCTTTTGCCACTAAAGTGACGCATTGCTAGAGTTGGACGCAAGAGTAATGCAACTTCAGCAATGCGTCAGAACACAGAGGCGAGTCCCATGTTAAAAGCCCTGCATCAATCCTTACACCTGGTTGTGAAGCCATAGAGATTTTGATGCAGTCAAGTCGTAGAGTGACACAGTGAAAGGTACTAAAGTTCACTGCGGCAGTTCTACACAGCTTTTAACGTGGGAACGCCTACCCTGCATACATTATACCTGGCGCAGATATAATGTGACACAGGCCTCTACAAACTGACATATTGGGCCCAATGCATCAGTTTGTAAATATGGAGATGTGTAGGGTACTGATTGTGGCGCTGCAGTGTCAAACAAATTGGGATACGACTGCGCTAGCTCCTTGTAAATATGCCCCCCAGATTTGTAATTGTTAGCTGAGGCAGCTCTACAAAGAATTCGAAAAAATAGTAAAACATGCTTCAGTTGTGATTTCTTTTCACGTAATCTGCTGGCAGTTTCCTCATATTATTATCAATGCTGAGTCACAGGATTAAAAGAGTGATTTGTGTTTTTCAAAAACAAATTATAAAATAAACAAAATTGCATCATAGAACATAGAGGCAATGATTTTAAACTGTAACAATGTAATCTGAGGAGAGAAATATTCAAATAACGATGAAACAGAACTTCCAGTCTGCCCTTTCTGCCGACATCAATCAAAATCCTCACGTAAAAGTGTGTTTTTGTCAGCTCCTTCAAATATAGATGTTTAACAAATCAAGGTTTTGAGCCAAATGCTTTGCTGTAGCTAACATAATATCGCTCTTTACAGAGTCCTAGTTCCCGAAAAATGTATTGTTTCTGCTGCTGCCATTATATTGTGTATGTCTATGCAAAACATATTAATAATGGAAAATGTGCAGAGAAAAGGTCCTCATCAATACTGGCAGCGCTGCCCCTGCTGCAAAGTTGTAATCCTTGTGCACCACTGCTACCATCACCATTACCTCCACCCACTTTACTACCACATTTACTAAAACCACTACCATTACCACCGCGATTACAACACCAACATTATTGTTAAAAACACCTCTAGTACCACCATCACAATTAAACCCAATACCACAAACACCATCACAAGTACCACCACTAGAACTTCTAGGGTCACCATGAAGGAGTCGAGTTTCCATGTTCTAGATCTGCTCTAGAACCTCAAGTTGATGGTACTTTTTCTCAGCATGAAAGTGTGGGGGGGGGAGAAATCATTAGCACGTCAATCATTTCAATTGCGATCCACTAGCGCTCTTAAGAATCACAGACTACCAAATAAGGTTAGTTGGTTTATTACAAAGCAAAAATAACTGAACATACAGACACCTCAAGATGAGGGTGTAGAATACTTTGGGACTAATACAAAGCCAAATCTATGAATAAAATTAAGGCGGTGCAATATGCACAAGATGATTATTTCAAGGATCAGGATACAAAAGATTAAGGAACAAACGTCCAAGTTCCCCTGCATTGAAGGTTCGTGGGAATAAAGCATTAATCTGTCCCTACACTAGCACTAACATGATATCCCTAAATGAACATTTTGCGGGGCAGGATCAGTTAAGGTGTCAGCGTGTGAGGTCTTCCTTAGAAGTCTACCCACATCAGTTGGTGCAAGCAGCACGAAGCTACTAAGACAGAGCTTGTTCTAAGATGCTCTCTCTAGTCAGAGAAGAAGTGCCCAGGGCTCTTTCCCTAGTTACCATACATCAATCATACGGGGGGCTTCCCAGGATCCTACACGAATCACACCATCTGGTCAGGCCACATCCTCATAGGTACTTTTCCATTGGGCAGTGATGCTCCCGAGCTGTGGTTGGATGACCTTGATTCCCAGGCTCTCTCTCTCCGGTGAGAAAGTACAACAGTTCTCCATTATCAGTATTACCGCTCAATGTATCCTCTTTTCTCCTTGCCTAGCCCCTAAAACAAAGACATTATTCTAGCTAACAAGGATGATTCTTCCATCTGCAACAGAAACGTGAGAAAGAACAGAATCCAACGTGCATATAACACTCAGGGGCATATTAGCAAGGGCACTATCGCCGCTTTAGCGGCACTTTTTGCCGCTAAAGCGGCGATATTCTTATCGCCCTATCAGCAAACTGTCTCTAACAGCAGTTAGAGACAGTTTTCGAGCATTAGCGCCCGTGTTTTTACCGCTTTGCATGTCAGCGATATTTATCGCTAATGACATGCAAAGTGGGCGTTCCCGACGAACAAACCTGGGAAACACCCGCTAACAGGCCTATCGCCTATTAGCAAGGTGGCCATGGCCCAAGTTAGCGACGTGAAAAGTCGCGCTAACCGGGGTCATCGCCATTAATTTAACACCTGCAATTAGCAGGTGTTAGCCATATCTAACATGGGGGGGTGGATTATGCTGATACGACCACAGGGTCGTATCAGCAAGGTTATCGCTGTTTTCCAAGAAACATCGCTGGAAAACCAGCGATGTTTCATGAAAAACACCGCTATGGCTGGAATAATTATCGCCATAGCGCTAAATGTCGCTAATACAGCGTTAGCATGGCAAATTATTCCGACGATAGCCGGCGATAATGAAGTGCTCGCTAAACACGCTTTGCGATGTTTAGCGCACTTTTTAGATAATATGCCCCTCAATTATTAATTCTAATGCAAGAGCTTCCGGGGAAAATGCATTTCAGGCCTACAGAGTTCAGCTAACATAAGAGTAATCAAACAGGTTTTCATAAGGGCCAGTCTACTATTACCAATCTGTTGGCCCTTACATTATTAGCGGAATGGGCAGTTTTAAAAAACCAAAATCTATATATCTCCTTTTTAGATTTAAAAGCAGCTTTTGATTCAGTTCCTCGATTTTTACTATGGAAAAAGCTGGAAGGTTGGGCCATTCCACAAAAACTGCTAGATGCTATTATACTCCTCTATACCAATATTTGGGTCCAGGTTAAGCTAGATGCCGGTGGTACTTTATCACAAAAAATTAAAACTTATAACGGTCTTAAGCAAGGTTGCGTTCTTGCTCCCTGGCTTTTTAATCTATTTTTGTCAGATCTACTCCAGCACCTAGAGTCCGTTAATGCCCTCCCTCCAAAAATAGGTGAGGAGCATTTTAGTTATTTACAATACGCAGATGATACCATCTTGCTGAGCCAAACCCCGACAGGCCTACAAAGATTGATTATTGCATTTGATGATTACATCCTAATGAATGGCATGGAATTAAATGTTAAAAAAACCAAAATCATGAAAATCGGTCTGGCAAATTCTAAGACCAATTCATGGAGGGCCAGAGGAGGGCCAATCGAAGTGGTAAAGACATATAAATATTTGGGTATTTTATTTGACAATAGAGTCTCGTTTAAAAGTCATTTTAAAGATTTAAGGGCAAAAATTGCAACCTTAATTTATGCCTTTAAATGTTTACATAAAACTTTGAGATGCCAATCATATAATCATCTCCTCAAAGTTATGAAAGCAAAGCTACAGCCAACAATTACATATGGTTCGCCTATTACTAGGGGGAAAGATGTGAAACTATTGGACCTATTAATAAATAAGGCCTATAAATGAATCTTTGGGATTCCTAAGCCAACTGGCCAAACAGAAATCAGACTGGAGTTTGGCCTACAAAGACAGTCCATGATTTCGCAAGAGTCATTTTTGAAATGCATGTATTCCATGTTTACATCTGACCCTGTTTCCCTAATGAACATATGTTGGCATGAAATAATTAATTCTGCCTATACAGCTACTTGGCGATCTTATTCTCAATATGCCTCTGGAGTTTCATTCTGCAGATAGGGCTCACTGAACTAACAATGCCCAGTTTTAAACAATTAAAAAAAATAAAAAATTATTAATTTAAAGCGGACAAAATAGCCCTAGCGGCTAAAACTCATTCCTGGTCTGTGATTAACTCTCATCAGTCTTTGCGAATCCAGCCTTATTTGAATGCTTATTTTTAAGCCCAAATGAAAGAAACTTTTCTGAAAATAATATTGGGCATAAATTCAACCAAGGAGGGTACGCCGACATGGATTCAGCAATGGCCAAATACTAAATGTAGACTGTGTGGGTGGCTACATGAAACCGTATTACACATTGTATGCGCGTGCACAAAATTGCTTAAAATACGCCGCACACTTTTAAAACCTTTATTCCTTAAGGCAGGGGTAAGATCAGCCTGCCAGGCCCTTATCTTATGTTTATCGGGCAAGTTCATTCTATTGCTATGTCAACTGATAAAAGTTTTAGCCAATGCTGACAAATTATTGGTACTCACTTTTTAAGGGTTGTCTTAAGGAATTATGAATCACATTGGCTGTTTTAGGAACGCTGACATCTTTAACGATTTAACGTTCAAATTACCACTTAATTAGGCCCTAAAGAAAATATGTAAAAATACTGATGCATTTTTTTTTTGTTATTTGCACAATGTAACCTTTGGCTTAAAATGTTAGACTTAAGTCAACTTCAGATAACAGGTTTTAATCATACAGTGATACCTTATTGCTCATTTGCACATTGGCATGTAATGATTCAGTTTGTGTACATTATTACTTTGTTGCCTATTTGCACAATGCTATATAACGTTAATTCTTTTTCTTCACTAAATATTTCTGGGAATATAATGATAATACATTACCAGTTTTAAGAATATATTGTTTTGTTTAAAAGAGATGTTTATATGTGGTGTTAGTGTTGTGTTACAGCATGTAACCATAGTAACATTCCATTGTTCAGCCGTATATTGTCTAAAGAAACTGAGAACTGTGCTTCTTTTTATTGTTGTGTTTTAATGTTCTAATTGCAATGATTTTTATTAATTAAGGAATACAAAATCAATATACATATTTAAGAGAAATTGAACATGAGCTTTAAAAAGTTATACAGAAATGAAATCAAGTACAGTTAATAATTTCACTAACATATAAAATAAAACGATTAATAAACACATCCAACAATGAAATGCTTGTCTGTGGCACAACACGTGCATTCAGTTAATATTCTCTGTTAGTTAAATTCATTTTCCATATTATTTTCTTCACGTATTCTACATTTTGCCCTAAATACATCAAGAGTCTAACACTTAGGTTAACACAACAAATGATTATATGCAGATGCATTTTACACCTGTGATTATAATGCACCCATACAATGAAAAATAGATTTATGTGCTACATCAACCATTACCCCCACCCCACTACCAACACCATCACCCAAGTTGTCATCACACAATTCCCACCACAATTACCTTCAGTAGAACCAACCATAACTATCATTACAAACGCCAGTACCATCGCTACCATTACTACTATCAATACCACCACCACTACCACCATTATCAAAACCACAATTACCACTATGATTAGTCACCGCCATTACAACCACCATTTTCATCTCCACCATTAACCCCACGCTACCACCAAAACCACATTTATTAGAACCTGTTGCAGGGATTCTGCAGAGTCACAGAACTATGCTTGGGATCATGGGGGCATATCATCAACAGAATGCGATAAGTATCGCAAAATGCGCTTAGCGCGTTTTTCCGTATCGTGTATCGCTGGTTTACAGCGCCGAGTTAGCGGCTTATCATCAACGCTTTTTACCGAGGTGATGTAAATCCAGCGATAGCGGTGATTAGCGTGAGGAATCCAGCGATATTGGGAGTGCGCTAATGCAAAGCTTGATAATAGGCAAGTGTGGACCTAACCTAGCAATCCACCTGCCATTATAAGTATGGCTAATTAAATTTTAAACCAGGCGTTACATACCTGCGATAACCGCGGTTAGCGCGGTTTATATTATCGCTTCGCGGGTTTGCTCGAGGCTTGTAAATATCTAGATGCCGCGTCAGCGAGGATTTCCATGGAGTAATGGAAAGGAACGCCTACTTTGCATGTCATTAGCGATATTTATCGCTGACATGCAAAGTGGAGGAAAAGCGGCTGCTAAGTCAAGGAAACACGCGCTAAAGCATTTTTGCGTGTCCTTGTAAATAATGCGATCATTAAAGCGCCCCTTTTTCGGCACTATGTGCCGAAAAAGCGGCGATATCTCTCTTGTTAATATGCCCCATGGAACCTTAGTAGGCAGGGACTGAGTCATCCTACCACCTGAGTATACATGAGCCAGAGGATCGGCTAGCTATAGTGTCTCACTTGCCCTCCTACTCACTCACAGAGGTACAAGTGATTAGACCACAACCAGAACACAACACTTCTGACCCTCTCAGGAATCGTGATTGCAGGACACACCCTTGTGATCTCACTCTCGAACTAGTCCACTACAAGATTTGACAGAGACACGAGAAAAGTTTAAAATGTTTATTTTAACTAACATGCTCTAGTATGCAGTATACGTGCCACAACAAGTAGAAAAATGCCTAACACAAATACGGTTAGCATAGCAAGTAGTCTGGAAATCATAAAAGGTGCTGTCATTCTCTACGACAGAGTAGCCTAACCTCCCTCCCCTTCTACGGAAGCAAAATGATCATATATCAGATCTCTGCCTGTTCATATCAGACCCCGTACCTCAGTCTATAGATGGAAGATCTACATCACAGGTGCTGTCACGCTCCCTTCTCTGGAAAAATCCCTCTCGAACTGTGTGTCACCCACCCGTGTATACCTGTATGACCAAAGTACATGTTCCCAAACAACAGCTGCATCTTCATGTTTTATCTAGATGCTAGGGCCTGACCGGAACAAAATAACAAGGAACATTGTTGTTTGACCTTGTCTACAGTGTTCAGACTAAATCCCAGGAAAGAACAGAACGCAAAAACAACAGTATGTTCTGTGTGAAAGTTGCAGAGTGGCACAAAGCAAAATACGTTCGTATAGTAACGTGTGCAAAGCAGAAGACCGTCTACCACGGACACATGCTAACATAGGGAAAACGACAATGGCCACCTGGACCACGTGACAAACCCCATTACGACTTTCATTACCACTATCACTATGACGCCTGCTACATCACCCTTAACTGCTTCACCATAGCCATTAACACCACTATAGTGCAACCATTATCAATAACATTACCACATCTACAATACCCACTACTGTTATCCCAACCACTATCATTACCATCAACATCACCATGAACAGGACTACCAATATCTCCACTCCCACTACTACCACCATCACAACTGTCACAAGTATGACCAGCACCAGCACCATCACTCCTTCTACCTTCACCACTACTACCATCATCATCACCACTGTCAGCACTCCCACTTCCATCACCACTAACACCACCATCTCCAACTGTATCACCATCATTGTCACCACCCTCCCAAATAACATAATTGCAACTTATTCAACCACATCTCCACTACTACCCCCATCAACTTCTCTACTACCATTGTCACCATCCAGTACTACGTCTCCCCTACTACCATTGTCTCACCATCACCACTACTACCATCATAAAATGCATGTGTTTTTGTAAGAGCATTGTGTGTCAAACTGTGTTGTGTGTGTGTGTGTAAGCGATAATTATGTGGGCATTTTGTGCCAGAGGCATTGCTTTTGTACTATCATTAATAAAAAAACAAGGCCAGACCTATTGGCTTTGCTTGTTTTTAGTATGACAATTCTTTGCACATTATACAATACATGACAGACGTGTGCATGAGTCCGCAGACGTGTGCAGAGGGAATGCATGCTATGGACTCATTTGCACATTCCTGTCCCCTTTTGTCGCTTCCCCTCTTGTCGTTATAGCTTCGATGTGGTAAATGCAGTTTTTCTTGCTGTCTTCTACCTGCCAAATACTAGAGCTTTTTGGGGTATGTTAATATATTTTATTAGTTTAATCTCGCAACCAAAAAGAACATTGTTCACTTATGTCCCGAGCACAAGTCTGGCGAACTGGGGTGAGGTATTTATTGCTCCAGGTAAATACAGATGCTTTGGTCACATTATATACTCAGTGAAGTGAATGACTTTGATTCTGACACTAACTCATTAAAATGAAGAACTACATGCAGAGTTAGGGGCATATTATCAAGCCGGCGATAAGAAATTATCGCCGCTTTAGCGTCTGTTTTCAGACAAAAAGCGGCGATCATTTTATCGCTGTATTAGCAAGGTCACGCTATCGCGTGAATCCTTGCCCTATCGCCCTTTTCTATAACGCCCACCCTTGCATCTCTAATGAGATGCAAAGTGGGCGTTCCGTCCCAAAATAACTGGAGAAATGTCGTTAACCGACATTTCTCCAATTATCAAGGGAATCCCCAACAAGCATAGCGATGAGAAAAGTAGCGCTAACCTTGGTTAACGCTACTTTCCTTATGCATGCTTTTAGTTTGACTTAGCCATGATATCCAATGGAAGGTGGATATCATGGTTAAGTATGCCCAGCCCTATCAACAAGCTATCGCCAAATGTCGTGCGATTATCGCTGGATTCCCAGCAATATTCGGACATTTGGCAGCTTGCGCCAGGAATTTTATCGATTCTGAGATAAGCGTTGCTAATAGCACGCTATCTCAGCGATAAAATTCATCGATAGCCGGCGATAAATATCCTAGCGCTAAGTGCGCTTAGCGATATTTATCGCCGGTTGTTGATAATATGCCCCTTGGTGCTTTACATCATAGAGAGTTTAGAAAGAATGAATTCATGAAAAATGGGTCTTTGTGGGTAGAGTAATTTATTTGATTCCTTTCTGGCTCCTCTGTTATGGAAACTTGCCGAGTGTTCAGGTTAAAGCCCAGGTTCCCGATCCATTGACGTTTTAAAGGAGCAACATTTTTGCCATTCAAATGCTAGGGCCTTAGATTTAGCGCCTAATATACCATGCGAAAAGTGAAATCTAATTCCAAATCCATGCTGCTTTTGCAATCCAGGTGTGCCTTTGATTCTTTAAGTTATTCTAGCAAATTCCCCTGCAGTGTGTGTCAGTCTAATAAAGGCAGCTACTGTACTTCCTACACTTAAAGCTGCTTTAAATATATCATCTATTCAACCTAGAGCTACAGTTCCTCTTTGTACCTCACTGAAAGCTAAAGATGAAAAGTAGCAGTTCAAGGCTTCACACAAAAGTAAAGCAATAAAAGGTCTGTGCAGAAACTGACATCTGATGATCCCAATTACTGAGCTTTGGGCAAGCAGGTCAGGTCTACCCTAGCATCCATATCCTTAACTTTTTCCACTATGGCCTGAAATTATCTACTAAAAAGTGACATAAGTGTTTTCAATCCTTCACAAAATTAATTTCAGTGATACCATCTACTTATGGTCTCATTTATGGCAGTTTGGTGTAAGGCAGCGCAGCAAGGGACCTTGCTGCACTGCCCTACGCCAAAGTGAAAGGGCAGGAGTGCACCGTATTTAAGCAATATGGCGCATTCCTGTCCTTTCTGCCTGCGCTGGTGCTGTTTTGGTAGTCTAGCGCCAACATAGACACCCTTGCACCTTTCTGCACAAAAACAATCCTACAAGGTGTTTTCCTCTTGCAGAATGCAGCACACATAGAAAAAGGTAAAAAGAAGAAAAATTAACATATTTCACCTAATAATGCCTCACCTTGGGAGGCGTAAAGGTTTGACGCTTCTCCAGGTTTACATCACTTTGTAAATGTGAGGCAGTGTCAAATTCCATGGGCGTTGCATGGGAAAACGCACCACAGTGCCCATGGAATGTCTCCTGGGCGCAGAGTAGGGCAACACAGCGATTTGCGCTGAATCGCCTTAATCCTGATTTATGAGGCCACTCAAAGCCACGCAGGGTGGATTTGCGTGGCTTCGTAAATGTGTATGAGAGCCCTGCGTCACGCATGTACCATTTTACATGGTGCAAAAATGACACAGGGCTCTTATAAATAAGCCTGTTAATGTTGATGGAAAACAAGCAAGACTTTAAGGACCTCATTTAGAAAAATTTGACGTAGGGCAGCGCCTCAAGTCTTTTTGCTGCACTGCCCTACGCCAATTTGAAAGGGCAGGACTCTACTGTATTTACGAGATACGGTGCATTTCTGTCTTTTCAGCCAGTGCACAATTTGGTGCCTAGTACCAATGCAGGCATCCTTGCACCAGTTCGTTGTTGGCAGGATTGTTTTTGTGCAGGAAGGGGTGCCTTCCTGCACAAGAACAATCCTGAGAGGCATTTTCCTCGTTCTATGTGTGCTGCAGAATGCAGCAAAAATGAAAACAGGAAAAAACAAGAAGAAATGAAAACATTTCTTTTCTCTGGGGAGGCGTAAGGTTTTGGTGCTGTCCTAGGTTTACGTGATTTTGTAACTCAGGAGCAGCGTCAAAATCCATTGGTGTTGCGTGGGAACACCCACCTCAACACCCATGGAATGTCTCCTTGACGAAGAGTAAGGCAATGTATCGCTTTGCACTGTCTTGCCTTACTCCATATCTATGATGCCACGCAAAGCCACGCAAGGTGACTTTGTGTCACCTCATAGATATGATTGAGAGGCCTGCGCCACCACAGCGTAAAAAAAAAGTGATGCTCCGGCGGCACAGGCCTCTTGTAAATATGTCCCTAAACATGTAGCGGTCACTATATTTTGGCCAGTGAGTTCTTAAAGGACTGCAGGAGCATTATCTCAACATTTTCAATAAGAATTGTTTAAAAGGCTGTGATAAAACTCTGCACGTTTGTTTGCTGCTTGGAATCTAGCAGGACATAAGCTTGCTTTGAGCATTGGAGTGATATGGTTTACAGTAATTGATACAAGGCATTTTTTTCTTTTTAACTGGCTACAGGTAGGCTTCTATAGGATTTAATCACTTTTGTAGTTAGTGACTATACTCTAATTCAGCATATGCTCTCAATATGTCGATTCAGGCCCACTTGAATTACATGACAGTGGATACCAAATAATGCAGCATAACTGCCTGAATTATTCAGCAAGAAAATGGAAACTACAAGGCATAATGCAACACATTCTGTGAAAGTATTACCTCGCTAGTTTATCATACATTAACAGTTTCTGGCAAAAGATGAACTTCATCATAACCTGAATATAGCAATCAGTAACTGAAAAGTCACCAGTGGACCTTTACCACGTGTGGCAATTCATTTAGTAACTCTTGATCAATCTAAGTGAGAAACATTTTTGTTGAAATCTGCATATGATGCAGCAGATTGTAAATGACGCTGTAAGGGCAAAACATCTGCCTCTGCAGAATTGCTCTATTCCATGAGCACTGCCTGTATTTAATGAGTCACTTAAGCCAGTGTTGATGAAGTCATTGAAGAAGATCAAATGTACCTCCAGTGTTCACGTCTCAATAAGATGAAAGGTAAATATAAGGGGGCTTATTTACAAGCCCCTTGCGCCACTTTTGCGTCACTTTTAACATGGGAAAAGTGACGAAAAAGTGGCGCAAGGGGCTTGTAAATCTGCCCCAAGGAGTCTAGAATCATTTTGAAAGTTTACGAGACAAACATGCTGGTCAACATTTCCAAAAAGAGAGAATACCATGTTTTATATCTCATTATTTTTATGCAATTATAATATTTGAAAGGCAAACCAAGGATAGCACTTTTAGGAACCTTTAGGTGTGTATATCACTCACTCTTTCATAATCCTGTTTATTAGGCAAAAACAGATCTGAAGTGATGGGATTGACAAAATAATAAAGATATGTGTGTGCTCTGTTTATTATAAGGAGCCTCTGACAGAAGCAGAACCCTTATCAAGACAATCAAGCACTGCATCAGCCCCCTGGGGATCCCCCTATCCCTCTTTCCACTGAAAAGTGCAATGCCATTAACCTTTTCTTCAGTGAAAAAATATGGAAGATCTGACAGTACAATGATCACAACAAGACTGCTTCACCTCTTGAGCCCTCCCCTTCCTGTAGAATCCTGCAATGGTCCTCTTTCAAATTGCAGTCTTTTGCAGACCTGCCAACATACTCAACCATCTCAACAACTGTTGGAACTGACATTTTCTGGCTGGCTGAGGCAGTGCCCCAGCCAGGCAGAACCTACCACACCCATCAGGGGTAGGTGATAACGCTCACTGTATAACCTATGCTCATCCTTGGGTAGCTTGGCAGTAAGCAGTCAGGCTTATCACAGAGGCTATGTGTAAAGCATTGGCACAGCACTCTCACACAATAAACACACTGACCATCACAAAAGAAATTTCACACATGGTTATGTAAATAAAGTTTGCATTTAACACACACATTAATTAAGACAATTTTTGGAGGTGGGTTATTGGGAGTGGTAGGTAGGCACCTAACACCAGAAACAAGGCCACCAACACAGTACTGGGTCCTAAGTAGGGTGTCTATAAATTAGTCCCTTGCTTAACCCTTGATAGCTAACACCGAACAATATGGCTTAACTTAGGAGACAAGCATGCAAAGCATTTAAAAATACCATAAGAGTAAATAAATAAGACACAACACACAATAAAAATCCCACACCAATTTATACGAGTGGGAAATAGTTTTATCTTTAAAATGACACTAAAACCATGAAAGTCCAATGTAGGGAACCAGAGAGATGATATTTTGAAGAATAAACACTTTCTAGTGCTTAGAAACCAATAGCACCACTTACTGGACATCTGGTCATGCTTGACCGGGAGGACAAAGTCACAGTTTGAGGCCAACCTCGATGGAGGCCTGCTCAGATACCCCAAGCGGAATCAGATACCCCACGTGGAAGACCTTCAGCCTTAGAAACTTGCCTGGAGCTTTTTCCGCCGAGGTCCCTCTATGCCGTCCACCAGTCCAGATTAGTTTAGGTTCTCTGCCATGACTTTCAGGGAGCTCCCGGTCAAACTCTGGAAGTCAGACGTCCGGAGCTCTTCAGCCAGACGAACCTGGAATCCAGGCCGGGTCGTGGTTGAAGGTGGCTTGTTGTATTCCTCTTAGGGTGTCCGTACATGGGTTTTCCTGTATCATGTCCTTATATAGGCACAATTCGCCCTGCCCTTATATAGGCATAAAATCCCAGTCCTTATTTAGGCATTAAACCGTGCACTCCAAATACAGGCATGGTCTCCGACATCCGTCCACCCTAACGTCACAACGAGTTCTTGAAGAACAGACCCTTAGGCTTCGGGAGTTTCCCTAGCACAGGACTATTGATTTCTTCAAGGACTCATCTATTATGCATGAACCGTTATACCTTAGGGGTTCATTCATGACGTCTTCCGCTGTCCGATTCACGTCAATGCTAACATTTTGAGGTACCTCTCAGGTATAAATATACCTTCCCTAGCCCCTGTAAATCAGAAGAGACCTCGACTTCAGAGGAGCCCATTTCCCGGCCTGACGCACTGAGAAGACGCTGTCATCCCTGCACGCAGAGAGTCCAGCTTCCAGTGATCTGACTTCCCTCGCGGGGTGTTGGAGTTCGAGTCTGGCAAGAGATTCCCACCTCTCTCATTCTTAAGGTATGGAGCTGACTAGAAACCTAGAGGGACTCTTGGCATACTAGGCATACTAGGCTTAACATACTCTTAGTATACCATAGTAAGGAATACTTCACCTACTTCTTACCTCTCCCTACACCTAGGTTAGGTTAGGTACATTGGGGTAGAACTAGCTTAGAAACGCATTGTATGAGTACTCGCATTCTTAGTATATGTTATTTATGTAAATGGTTATCTACTAAAGATCATGCTAGCGCAGTATTATTTATTTCTACTGCTTACGCTGTACATTATTTATCTTGCATACTGTCTTGTGATCGTAACAGCACATATTACTTACACGAGAAACAAGACTGTTCAATAAATCTTTTATTGAAACGCCCGTCTATTCTTTCTGTGTAACTTTGAGGAAAACTAAGTATGCACGAGTGAGCTGAGTGAAATAGTTATCTATTGTTTCCACGACTCTGGGACACGTTCTGATTCTAAAATGAAACAATGTTGTCATGTTTTGCGGCTGCCAGAAACTACTCCCTTCTTGTTTATCAAGGAGTTTCTAGTGGCCTCTGAGCTTGCTGGCACCAGTAATTAAGTTTAATATACTCGATAGGGACATACCGACCTCAGTCCTATGTCAAACCTATAGGGTATATTATTCCAATGCGCAGAGCCTATTAGGGAAATAGGAGCTACACTACATGGCGCCCAACGGTTTGGTAAGGCGGTAATTTAACGTTAGATACTGAGTAACTCAGCCGTGCTTTTTCTCTCAGAGACCCCTACCCATATACTCCAAAAGACGTCTGGAGTGGGCAGGGTTAAGTATCCGCCACGGCTACATAGGGAAGTACCCTATATATTAGCTGTTTGGTTTGCTCAACGTTGAAGGATACAGTGTTCCAAAATATTGTACACCTTATCTTTGTTTCCTTGAAACTTGTTCTACATTTTTCAAAAAACAAAATGCCTGACTCCGACAACGGAGACAACGATGAAGTTGCGGGTCAACCAGCTTTAAGAGCTTTAAACATCACAAGTTTCATTGAAACCGAGGAGGGTGTTATAGACATCCCTCAAAACTTAAGAAGAGCCATAACTCTAAAACTTATAAAACACGGCCTACCACCAAGAGGCGGTAGAGCAGTTTTCGTGATAGAGGCACACGAATCCTTTCAGACAGAGGTAGTATATTCATGGGTAATATTTCCTGAATCAAATTCAGTTACAAAAATGTTTCACTTCTACAAAGAAGATGATCCACTAGAGGAATATATTCCTTTCGAGGATATTGAAATTCCACTAACATACCAGGAGCATCAGCTCTGGTTTAAAGGCGCCCTAAAACATCACAGAAATATAACCAGGCTCGGTCCACTAGGTAGACCAGGAGCAACATGGCCGATTCTAGCCAGCTACACACCTCATCCTGAACTGGATATTATGTCAGATGAGGAACTACTTGTTCAACTACAAGAATTAATAAAAATCTACAGACAATTGGTCCAATATGTCATGCGGACTTTCACAGTCCAACCACCATTGACACTTCCAAATCAAATACCTCAACCGGGGAATACACAAAAAATTACACCACAGACTCTATACGCAGTCATGGGTAAAATGCCCACAAAACGTGAGCAAATTCCATTCTGGATAGCTCAAAAAATTACTCAAATCGAAGCAGTATTTCCAAATACTAGCCCGTATGAGAAACACAGAATCCTAACAATCAGTTTACCGAAGGGGATCACACCACAACTGGAAGACTGCACCACTTGGGGCTCAGCCTTTGCTGCCATCTATACTAAAACACATGGCATTCCGTCAATTGCGGTAATACCTGATGTCCTGAAACAAATTCAAAACGAATACGGGGCAGAGCCTGCTTTGAATTTAGGTATGAAATTACTGAAAAATTTTGACCAGGTCTCAACAATAATATTATCTAATATTAAAGGGGAGGCAGCAGCAGTGGCGATCCGCCAAAAATTAAGGGAATTTGATGTTACAGAACATCAAACTGAGCTACCCAGAATTATAGAACAATCTTATGCAGAATTAGGCAGAGATAGTTTGGGTGGAAGACCAGTAAAGCCGAAACTATCTGAAAGTCCTGAGAAGGACTCTATTAAACAAACTCCTACATCTTCTAAAAAGAAGTGGGAGACTAATAAACAAAATTCAAACGAGAAACGTTCTCAATCCCGAGGTAGGTCTCCTCAAAAGGAGCCCTCTGAAAGGAGGTATAACCTCAGGAATAGGGATAATTTGAGAAAACCTGACAGGTATCAAGATACTGATACACGTTCCTCTCGTACCTTTCAGATCTCATCACAGACTTCGGAAAGAAGAGGACGGTCAGAACATAGAGAAGAACGCGTGAAATCCAAGGAAGAAAAACACGCTCCAAAAACCAAAACAAAACCTCAATTCTCCTGAAAGTCAGACATGCCGAGGATACTGAGAACACAACTCAAGAACGGAGAATGGGCTCAGACAATGCTGGACAGTGCAGCAGAAGTCACAATAGCTCGCCAGAACCTGAAGGAACTTCTGGAGATAGTGGACTTGAATGAGTACATTAAAGTTGAGACTGTAGACACCAGGGTTAGTACTCCACAAAAGTTATATGAAATAACACTCCGGATGGAGGGAGACATACCTAGACGAGTGAAAGCACTTTTTTGGGAAAAACTTTCAAGGGGCTATGACATACTTCTAGCAGAAAAAGACTGGCCACCACAATTTGTCAGGGAGTGCCCACACGGCGAGGACATTATTATGCCTGCCTTCTCCAACCATTTTCCAATACACCTAAAATATACATATGCCAGGAAATGGGCAGTAGCCCAGGCCCCAGCATTATATAAAAATCATGTAGGATGGGATGAGGACTCCCCTCAAAAAAACAAAAAAACAAAAGTTCCCTTCTCCTGTTGATATGATTAGGCAGAGATTATCTCCTCCTGGGCCTCTCTTTTCTCAACGTGAGAAAAAGGGACTAAGTGTGCGATAGAGTCTTATGCAGGTTGCCAAATTTACAATAAAATAATTCAATGCTTTGTGATTAAAAGACAGTCTTTTTTCAAAATATCCTTGTTTTATTATTATGTATTGTATATGTTTTTTTAATAAATAACATGGAAAAGTGTTTTTAACTGATATGGATGAATAATGAAGAATGTACTGGTTAATAAAATATGTAAACATCTTATTCCTTTGCATCTGTGTAGTTGTTTTGTTTGTCTGTGTAATCACAAAGCATTGAATTATTTTATTGTAAATTTGGCAACCTGCATAAGACTCTATCGCACACTTAGTCCCTTTTTCTCACGTTGAGAAAAGAGAGGCCCAGGAGGAGATAATCTCTGCCTAATCATATCAACAGGAGAAGGGAACTTTTGTTTTTTTGTTTTTTTGAGTCCATATACCCATCCCTTTTCCAAAGAAGGGTACCTCCCACATGACCTTTAGATCATATGAGGACTCCCCTCACCATAAAATACATCTGAAACATGAACCTACTGCACAAAGGCAGTATGCAATAAAGCAAGAAGCTAAAAAACAGGTCAGGGAGATCTTAGATCAACTTGAATACCAAGGGGTGATTGAAACATGCACCTCCTCAATGAACAATCCTTTGTTTCCTGTCTCCAAACCAGACAACACGTATCGTCTAGTTTTGGATTACAGACACTTAAACACTTGTTCTAAAACATTTGCAGTACAAAATGCACATAGCACAGCATTAATGAATAACATTGTGCGGAAAAAATATAAAACCACATTAGATATCTCAAATGGTTTCTTTTGTCAAAACATAGCACCTGAAAGCAGGTACTTAACAGCATTCTCCATAATGGGGACCCAGCGTCAATTTTGTCGACTCCCACAAGGGTTCAAGAACAGCCCAGGTTTATTCTCAGTGAGGGTAAATTGAGTTACTACAAATTTATGACAACGAGGCATTGTTGTATGTCGATGACATTTATCTGACAGACGATGACCTGGACAAACACTTGAACAGGGTGAGTACCATTATATTGGGCTTCGACTCTGAGGGCTACAAATTCAACTTCAAAAAGTCCAGAATTGCCCATCTCAATGTCCTATTTCTAGGCTATGAGCTTTCAAGTGAAGGCAAGAGCTTGGCAGCTAACTTTCTAGAAAAATGTGCGCTGCTCCAACCTCCAAAAACGCAAAAAAACTTACAATCCATCCTGGGTTTCCTGAATTTTGGAAGAACATACATTCTAAATTACGCAGAAAGGGTTAAACCTCTCTACGCATTAATCAAACCTTATTTCTCAATCAGAAACTGGACAAATGAACACACAGAAATCTTGCGTTCACTCCAGGCTAACATGTAAATCACTTACAAACACGCGTAAGTCAACGCAACCTGGTGATCCGAATAATTTCGGGTCAATGCGGATTCACCTACTTAACATTTAATGAGGGTGAAAAAATACCAATTGCATACAAATCTCATTTGTATACACAAGCGGAAATGCGCTTCACTTCAACTGAAAAAATTCTGACAGCAGTTCAAACCACTGTAGCAAAAGAAAGAGCCCTAGCCCAAGGGAAACGCATTATTGTCATAACCCCAGTACCAGCTTTAGAAGCGGTCACAAAAGCAAGCATTCCAAATGCTAAACCATTACATCCAAGATGGATACAATGGGTTAATTCTCTTGCTGCAACTGATGTTGAATATGTTTTTGATCCCGATTTAAAAACACAAGCATTCCTGCAATATGAATAAGAATGTCCTCTGCCCACTGAGATTCTGCCTCTCGATCAGTACGAATTCATAATTTACACTGACGGATCCGCACAGCCCGCAACAGGGAGTAAGCATGCTTACAGTGCAGCGTGTGCAATCGTTAAAGGTCGCATGCGAGATGGCATCTTCAGACCTATGGTCACAAAAACTCAATCTCTAGGAGTTTGTACAGCTCAGCGAGCTGAACTACAAGCATTCAAACTGGCACTTGAAAGTACAGATCGAGAATTCCCCACACTAATAGTGTGCGATTCCTTTTACTGTGTTCAGTCGTATAATGAATATATACAAAACTGGCTTGAAAATGGTTTCAAAGATGCGAAAGGTGGCACAATAAAGCACAAAATGCTTTGGGAACAAGTAGTTCAGTTGAAAAACGAACTACCAAAGGCTCACGTGATCCACACACTGAGTCATCAACGTGATGGCGTTCACGTTGCAGGGAATTCATTGGCTGACGAAGCCGCAAAGGGGGCTGTTCAGCCGGCTTCCGTAGCTGCGATCACTCGTTCAAAAACAAAAATAGACAGCGAGATAATGTTGGCTGTCAATGCTACAAGCAAAGGCAGTGGTGCAGCGTTACCAAAAAAGTTTCCACTCAAGTACTCTTATGTAATTGATGCAAACAGCGTTCCTTTTGCTCGAATCCCTGGAGTGGGGGATAGGGTAATTCCAAACATGGAACGTAGAGCAGCTTTGATTTATGAGGCACATTTGGGGGAGGGTCTGTCACATCAAGGGATCTCTAAAACAATTTTAACATTAAAAGAGATGTACTGGTGGCCTGGGATGAATACAGAAATCCACATCTTCATCAATAACTGCATGGACTGTAAATTACAGCGAGAAAGCCACCAGACACCATGCTACGAATGTAGCTGCCCAGTACAGACACCACTGTTAGACAGCATTAGACTATCTACGCGCATGCGTCCTTCTGGACGAATGCAATCCCACAAATACTGAATCAAGGTTCCTATGGATATGGCCTCAGCGCTCGGCTGACGCTCGAACTGTTATAAAAGATTTGCGAGTCTTTATCGGCACATACGCAATAGGCACGCTACATTCTGACCAGGGCCCTGCGTTTAGCTCTCGGGCTTACAAAGAAGCCATGGCCAGTCTGGGCGTTGCATTGCGGTACTCCTCTCCATTCCATCCTGAGGGAAATTCGGTTGTGGAAAGGAAAAACCGGGACATAAAGCAGTCTATAACAGCTAGGGTATTAGGTTCGGGTGATGGGTGGGTCAAACATCTTTATGGGGTCCAACGCTCATTAAATAACCTGCCAAGAAGTTCTCTAGAGGGGGTCACTCCATATGAGGTCCTATTTGGGACAAGAATGTGGGTACCAGATCTCGATCACGTAGGCACAGTGGTGGAAAATAAACCGTTTGATATCAAAGATTGTTTGGCTGTTTTACAGGAACTCAATGAACTAAGATCAAAACAAAGCAACGTATTCCTGCAGCCAACCACCACTGGGGAAAAACCGGCGGTCCCAGCAAGGCCTGTCTGGATTCCAAAAGTTGGGGATCTAGTCAGAGAAAAGATTGCGGACAAGAAGGAATTTGGACCTTCTTACAGACAACCAGTACCTGTCCTACCAGTTCAAGGAACAAGAACAGTACTTCTGCCGCCCCTTGCTGGAAGAAAGGAGAAAAGATTTGTGTCCATCGACCTCATCAAACCACAGTATGTGGCCAATACTAAATAGTAGACCACGTGGACTCTGACCTAGTAGCAGACGCACTCCTCTCGCTACTATCCAAGAGGTTCAGACTGAAAGACTGATAACCATCGAGAATTCAGCAGTAACAGATGAAGGACTAAGCAACAATGCAATGGAACTCATCCCTCTTGAAAATCAAGTAACAGTTCATCCAAATACACCTGTCTACACCAATGTAGCAAGTGATCAACTGGTTCCAGCGATTTCTACAAATCCTGATGCAATTCCAACAATTGACAGAACTGCTTCTGGCTATTTCATTACCTTTGATACGTTCTCAGAAGATCCGAGTGAACCTGAAACGACGCCAGCATCATTCAAACTCAAGCAGCAAGTACAAGACTTTCTTCACTTTCTGAAAATGACTTATCTGGTTTCCCCATGGATTGAACTCTGGATTATCTCTGGACTATTTGTTTTCCTGCTCTGGCTAGCTTTGGTTACAACTATGAGCGTGCTTATAAGTGGCAGATACATCCATGTGAATACTGAAGGAAAAGATGTGAACGTACTTTTGAAACCACATAAATCTTCCCATCGTGAAGCAAGAGACTTGTCAACAGTGAACATCACCGCCGTTCCTATACAGGATGGTATAGTGTGGGACAAAACAGAATTTGATATATTTGGCCCGACGGAACAATTGAACATTCCACATTTGTTTAAAATTTCACTAAGTGATCTAATTTCGTCCAGTACCTATTCTGATGATTGGGACTTTGAGACTGTTAACAACATAATGTTTGACCTAGAAAAATCTGCTGCATTTTCTAAAAATGAATATTTAGAGGGTTCATCAGACTATGAACAGCTGTATTGCTATAACCACTATGGTCATCATTATTTGCATAAATCTGCATACCCTAGAAATGTGTTTATGTTTAACCAATGGGAGCATTGTCCTGCACCACCAAAAGGTAGTTCAAAAACATTTGCTAACAAGTTTCCATATTTTTCAGGTTACAATACATCTGATCCAGAAACGTTTTACTATAAAAATGTAAACAAAACAGGACTGAAAATTATGTTAACTAATACAAAACAGATTTACTCTGCAACATTTATTGCCCAACTGTCTAGACAGGGTTTCGACTTATGGAAAGACACAATAGACACAAAAACTGTGTGGGGTACTAAAGATTGGCAAGTGCAGGGGATAGAAGCGTTATTTAGAGCCTGTATCATCCCTGAACAAATAATGTTTTTGAATGAAACTGTCCAACAAACATCTTGTCTTGGACTAGCCAAGATTAAAGAGATGAAAACACCTTCTGTACCAACACCTGCAAGTGATAACAATACACAGGCAGCGGTGACAGTTGACAATATACTACAACTCAACAGATCTAATCCTGATTGTAAAAAATGGTTGATCTGGCCCACAGACACGAAAAACTGTCAGGAAAGATTCCTGAATAAAACACAGGGCTTTACTATTCATAGGCCAGACCCAAGATACGTCCAAAGACAGCATCCGGGGGTAGTAACAACATACAGTGTAGGAAAATTGTGCCTCGATTGGCTGCAGAAATCTACACTACAGGATGTGAAACAACACTTATCCTTACTTAAAGAAGACGCAGACCTTAGGGAATTCTTGCTTGGACCAAGAAAACCGCGCCAAAAACGTTTCGTATATGCCGGCATTTATGCTGCTTATAATGAAGCATGGAAGGTGTCACAGATGGAGGCCGCAGAATGAATACGTGAACTTGATCGTATTAATTTAGAGAAAACACTCACTGTGGCCGACAATGGGTTTACAACTTTGTCCTCCAGAATATATTCATTGGACGGCATTGTATCCTCTGCTATCGACATACTAGAACAAGATTTGGTGATGTTACAGCAAGGCCAATCACAATTACGTTCTATTGTGTTATTAAGCTGGACGCTGCAGTCTTTGCATGCGGGCTATGTGCCTTGGCGTTTCATCAACACGTCAGCTCTGTTTGCAGAATACAATCTAACTGATAAACAGATCGAACTGGCACAAAGAGGAGCAAAGTATACAGTGCTGAGCATTGAAAAACTGGAAAAGTTACCATTCAGAGTGGCAGAAAAACCAGCTACGGAATGGCTCATTCATGGCAAAATCACACTACCTGTGACTACTTTTCAGTTTCAGTATTGCCTCAGACAAATGCAAGCAGGCAAATATGAAAGGTTGGGTAAGGAATACATTAAGACATCTTGGAATTTACCGTATACCTATAGATGTTGGAGTGGGGATCGTGAAGTGTTTTTGAGCGGTACACACTGTAAAAGTGCACTGAGCGGTTCACTTATATGTCAGGACATTTCTTTACACGGGGCTTGCAATGGTTCTGTGGCAAATTTGTCTTGCCATCAGCAGGGTACACCAGCTGCTGTGATTAATCCAACGTTTGGACAACTTTCTAATGGGAGTTACCTCATGTTGAATGATCAGAGTTGCTGTGGCATGTTGACAGGCATCCCATATCTAGTAACGGTCAACTCCAGGGTCACTTGCTGTATGCAAGTATTGTTTGCCCCAATAGACACAGTCAGGGAGTCGCCTTTGTGGCCTTCGCTGAACGTCTCTTTTTATAAGATTTGATACTTTAAGCAGAATGAAAGCCATGCTTTTGCAACAAACCGTGCCTTTGACCTCGGCCAAAGAAACCTATGATCTACAAGTAGCAAGGACTTCGGCTGAGATACAGACTTTAATACGTACAAACTGCCCTATACATTTCGTGGAAATGATAGGACGTATCTTAAACATGTCTGATACAAGCGGAATTGTACATGTATTTAAGGGCATCTGCTCCGGTCTGTTAGCACCTTTCCAGGCAATACTCGGAATCATCCCGAACTTTGCACATTCGGTGTTTGGTGGCATACCATTAATTCTAGCACTTGTTGCCGGAATTCTATTTCTCTTCCTGCTATTACGCTATGGCCAGCCTATTCGCAGACATCACTCCGAGCGAAATGGAGAAAGCTCTCCTTGAACGAAAGTGCCGTGAGCGAATAGTACAGCTTTTGGGCATGAGTCGTCTACGGGACCTTAATACCACGTGGTTCCTGTCATTCAGACCAATCTGGCAAGATTGCATCTTACCTGTTCTACGATGCCTGCTATGCGGTGAAGAATGCCTGATGACGGCATTCATTGAGATCTCACAGACGCTTCCGGCTGCTGCTGAGGTACGAGATGGATCTACAGGCACACAGGTAACAACGGACGCGAACATTGCTGAGGCGTCCTATGCTGAAAGTGATGCTTCACATCTCTGTGCAATTAATCTACTACACGAGGTGTTCCAACTGACACCAACTTCAGTGGACGATATTTTGTCTACAGAAATAGATGATCTCATGTTTACACCAGACCCGTACACTGACTCTGATTCAACCCACAGTGTACCAGAGACGCAGTAAAATTTGGCCTTCATATTTCAAAAAAATGGAACTCTTCCCAAATTGAACTTTTTTTCATTTTTTCGAACTGAATGGCAATTCAATCTGCTTGAAGTAGAACTAGCCTTATAGTACAGACTTCGCGGTACTTCCTCAGACACTTTGTCATCTTATTTGTCTAAAAAGTTCATTACTTTCCATGACATGAAAAGACTTTGATTTTGAACAACTTATTGATCATTTTCTGTCAAATGTAAATATTACTGCTTATTTTCATTCAAATTGCATTTAATTTCCAAATATATGCCTGGAATGAAAAGCAATGCTTAGATATGTACAGTACCATTTGCATTTTAATATATTTTTTAATGCTTTTTAAGAAATGTTTTTTAAATATGCGATACTCCATTTTATGTTTAGCATATTAAATGTTTAGCATTTTATTGTTATCGTACACACGAAAGTGGAGTGGGTGTTGTATTCCTCTTAGGGTGTCCGTACATGGGTTTTCCTGTATCATGTCCTTATATAGGCACAATTCGCCCTGCCCTTATATAGGCATAAAATCCCAGTCCTTATTTAGGCATTAAACCGTGCACTCCAAATACAGACATGGTCTCCGACATCCGTCCACCCTAACGTCACAACGAGTTCTTGAAGAACAGACCCTTAGGCTTCGGGAGTTTCCCTAGCACAGGACTATTGATTTCTTCAAGGACTCATCTATTATGCATGAACCGTTATACCTTAGGGGTTCATTCATGACGTCTTCCGCTGTCCGATTCACGTCAATGCTAACATTCTGAGGTACCTCTCAGGTATAAATATACCTACCCTAGCCCCTGTAAATCAGAGGAGACCTCGACTTCAGAGGAGCCCGTTTCCCGGCCTGACACACTGAGAAGACGCTGTCATCCCTGCACGGAGAGAGTCCAGCTTCCAGTGATCTGACTTCCCTCGCGGGGTGTTGGAGTTCGAGTCTGGCAAGAGATTCCCACCTCTCTCATTCTTAAGGTATGGAGCTGACTAGAAACCTAGAGGGACTCTTGGCATACTAGGCATACTAGGCTTAACATACTCTTAGTATACCATAGTAAGGAATACTTCACCTACTTCATACCTCTCCCTACACCTAGGTTAGGTTAGGTACATTGGGGTAGAACTAGCTTAGAAACGCATCGTATGAGTACTCGCATTCTTAGTATATGTTATTTATGTAAATGGTTATCTACTAAAGATCATGCTAGCGCAGTATTATTTATTTCTACTGCTTACGCTGTACATTATTTATCTTGCATACTGTCTTGTGATCGTAACAGCACATATTACTTACACGAGAAACAAGACTGTTCAATAAATCTTTTATTGAAACGCCCGTCTATTCTTTCTGTGTAACTTTGAGGAAAACTAAGTATGCACGAGTGAGCTGAGTGAAATAGTTATCTATTGTTTCCACGACTCTGGGACACGTTCTGATTCTAAAGGGAAACAAAGTTGTCATGTTTTGCGGCTGCCAGAAACTACTCCCTTCTTGTTTATCAAGGAGTTTCTAGTGGCCTCTGAGCTAGCTGGCACAAGTAATTAAGTTTAATATACTCGATAGGGACATTCCGACCTCAGTCCTATGTCAAACCTATAGAGTGTATTATTCCAATGCGCAGAGCCTATTAGGGAAATAGGAGCTACACTACAGGCTGCTTGCTTCTCACGGTAGGGTCGGTCACCTCCTGGAGCTTTTTCCAAAAGGTTTCCCAAACTTTCACCAAAACACAAATCCAAAGTTCTGGAATCTCCTAGATGGTCCTTGGCAGGCCTGGACTTCACTTCCCACAATGCACTTGGCCAACCCTTTAAAACTCCACTGTACACACTCCAGCATGAGGACTCTGGCTAGAGAAGGGTTTGTTAAGCTCTGTTAACCTATAACTGCAGGGAATCTACTCCTTACTCTTTCTTGAACCCAGGCAAAGTTCGCAGAGCTATAGTATATATTTTAGTATATATTTTAAATGTATGTGATGTATTTTTGTATAAGTATTGTTCATGTTTTTTAATATATGTGTTACATTTTTTGTAGTTATTACTTTTATTTTAATTAAATTTTGCATTTTTTAGATCCGTAGCGGGTTGTGGGTTTTTAGGGGAATAGGGTGGGAAGTAATTTAATTATAATAAATTAATGAATCTTTTTGTATTTTTTAATATTTATTTAATTGAGATTTATAATGTTAAGTGTATTTTTAATTTTTGGGGGTAAATTTTATGTGTGGGTTGTGGGGTTTATAGGGGTATAAGGTGTGGCATAATTTATTTTTAATTAATTAATAATTAGTTGTTAATTAATATTAATTAATTGATAATTAATTATGGTAATTGTGTAATTAATTTTAGTTGTGTGTTGTGGGGTTTTATGGATAAAGGGTGGGAAGTAATGTATTTTTAATTAATTAATAATTAGTTGATAATTAATATTAATTAATTAATTGATAATTAATTAGGGTAATTGTTCACTTTTGTGTGTGTGTGTTGTGGGGATTATAGGTGTAAAAGGTGGGAAGTTCATTTTTTATTAATACAAGTATAATCAACATTTGAAAGATCATTAAACAAAATATTCTATATATATTCTGATTCGGGAGCCGAAGTCGCTTCACGACACAGATACATACTTGTGTACTAAAAGCCTACATACAAGGCTCATCTATAGAAAACGTTTAAAACAATCATTTGTGTCATGAAGATAAAAAATACATCAGAAAATATATATAGAATATTTTGTTTAATGATCTTTCAAATGTTGATTATACTTGTATATGTACATATTTTTTTATTGTCCAGTTTGAATGCTGAGATGGATGTGGTGTGTATGTGGTTTGCTTCATTTTTAATATTGAAATAAGGAATATCTCATCAATAAATAATTATTTTTGTACCTTTTTATCTATATTGGTTTGTGTCTCTCCTGATATTTAACCTGTTTTTGTTATTAGAATTGTTGAAGTTGCCCTAGGAATCTACAGTATGTATTATGTCCCTGCCTAGAGGAACTTCCCATTAGTAGCAGGGGGCCCTTTATCTTCACACTTGTTATCCCTCCGCTATCCAGCACTTTCCCTACTGTTGCACTCACTGGAGTGGGAATAGTAATATGTACCCATCCGCTATCCAACACTTTCCCTACTGTTGCACTCACTGGAGTGGGAATAGTAAATTTTATCACTCTGCAATCCAACACTTTCTCTACTGTTGCACTCACTAGAGTGGGAATAGTAATTTTTACCCCTTCACTATCCAACACTTTCCCTACTGTTGCGCTCATTGGATTGGGAAAAGTACATTTTACCCCTCTGCTATCCAACACTTTCCCTACTGTTGCGCTCACTGGAGTGGGAATGGAACTTTTTACCCCTCCGCTATCCAACACTTTCCCTACTGTTGCTCTCATTGGAGTGGGAATAGTAATTTTTACCCCTCCGCTATCCAACACTTTCCCTACTGTTTTGCTAATTGGAGTGGAAATAGTAATTTTTAACCCTCCGTAATCCAACACTTTCCCTACTGTTGCGCTCATTGTTGTGGGAATAGTCATTTTTATCCCTCCGCAATCCAACACTTCCCTACTGTTGCAGTGACTGGAGTGGGAATATTACATTTTACCCCTCTTCTCTTTAACAGTTTCCTTGGTGTTGTATTGGCTGGAAAGGGTGCAGTAAATATTTTCTGTGTGTAATTTATCTGAGTGGACAGTGAGTGCACAGGAGTGTTGTTGTTCCGTCTGCTGTGCAGATGCCACTGGAGCCAGTGTCACATCCATGCTCTCATTTGCCACACAGGGGAGTAGGTTATTTATGTTGGAAAGCCTAGCTGCAGATGTTTTTTGCAAGGTTAATGTTGCATGTGCTAAGCTGTCTCAAACAAGTTTAGAGGTGAGAGCGACTGGTGTTTCCAACTTTGATATGGAGTGGAGACTCCTACGTAATGGAGCCAGCACACATTTTGCTATTGTCATGGAGTGTAAGGTATGTGTTAAGTTTTTGAGCAGTTCTTGTGTATGAGACTTGAAGTACCCACATTGTCCCATTGGGAGTGGTGTTACATGCAGGGATGTGAATCAGAGCATGCAAGCTCGTAACACTGTTTTAATCCTGAACAAGGTATGGTAGGAATACTTCGATGTGAGAGGGATATATCCAGCTAGACATGATTGGATTATGGCAGGTGATGAGAGCTGAGGTCTGTGGCACTATTGTGAGATATGAGTGGAGCAGTGCATTTACAATGTGTGAGGTTATTTGTTAATGTGCAAAATTCAATGGGGTTATTGTGCATGGAAGTCATATGTGTATGTGACAGGGCCACAGTGGCACAATGTTAAACTATTCATATGTGATAAAGTGGATAAGTGTATGTAAAGGGTATACACCAGTTGTGTATTTTAGGGTGCAGAACGGTTAAATGTTAGATGTTGTATGGTTGATGTATGTTTTTTTTGCATCAATGTATGCATGTGTTTTAGACATGACAATCTGTAGAACTTAAGCATAGTATGGTGGGTGTGTGGCGATATGTGAATAACTGAGGACATATCCATTGAGCAACGTAAGTGTCTTGTCGTGAGTTGTGGTGATGTGTGAAGTGTGTATGTCAGAGTGTGCTGTGATGCTGGAAGTTGTGATATGATTGTATTCCAAGCACTTATTGAGGGTGCAACTGGTGATGAGCGTGGTCCATTTGACATGTTACGTTTGACGTCTGCTGAGGAGGTGATGAGTACATTACATTGTGTGCATGTCAGGTATGTGAGAGTTGTTGTGTACAAAGTGATGAAGAGTAGTGTTGTGCATGTAGGGGTGGATGTGAGAAGTGCAGCGCCAGTGTGAGATTGTGAGAATCGTGTTTGAAGAGTTTGAGTACAAGGCTGTAGCTTGTGTGGCAGACATGTTTTTCCATCTAGCTGCACCAGAGGGGGCTTCTGATGTGCTTGTGTGTATGTTAGTTTTGAAAGTTGAGCATGTACTTTGGGGTGGATGTGAGAGGGGTCATACCTGCACAAGTAGAGTTCATGCAGGCCATGAGATAAGGTTGCTATGTACATATGTGTAGATTTGGTATATGTAAGTATTCATAAACTGTTGCCTGAGTAAATGTGAAGATGTGGAATGTGTTGTCTGCAGCTTGCTGTCTGCCAATGGATGTTCATGACTGATTGTTTAATGACCACTTTGAGTACACTGTCATATGCAAGACCTATTGGCATCATCGGAAAAGTATGCTCCACCTAGCTTTGCCTTGCCTGAGTTGTGTGTTGGCATATGTGGTGTTTCACCCATTGTAGGTATTTCTACTCAGTTATTGTTCATTCTTGCCTTTGAAAACTGACCTGTGATGGATGTGGATATTGCAAAATTTGCAATGTCATGATTCCAGAACTTTGGATGACAGTCCATTCCTTAGAGGAGTACAGCCCAATCAATGTTCAAGTCATGGATGTGTGTTTATAAGCTATATCAAAGCTGCACCACTTCACAGATGTATACAATCCAATCATATTTTGTCCAGTCCGTTTTAAGAAAATATAAGGTTCCTGCTTTATTGATGTTTTCTTAAAAGAGCCACAGCCAACGAGTTTCGTTTCGCGAAACCATTAGGTAATTGATATGTGAGGTAGTAGTCTCTCATTTCAAAATTTCCTTTGGAGATTATACTCTTATATCTTATCCGTATATCTTGATGTCGCTTCTAAGTGAGACGTTACGTAATGACCTTTTCGTATTCGCACAAAGACCAATTCGGAACCGGGTGTGGTGTTGTGATATGATAGTCACTCTGATTTCTCAAATGAGTATGTACATTGAGCACAGCACACACCGTACCTTACAAAAGGGCCTGTACGCCCAACTTGACTTCTCAGCGTTCCAATTCCCGCCTGTGGTTGTTGTGCCACATGGGGTCTGACTACTCCAAAACGCATTGCCACACTTGCCAGTACACTACACATGCATGGGTTTTGCTGGCATTCTGACTTTGAATGTCGGTGGTATGGGGACAGCAAGTGAGATGGAATGATTATAATGATATCCCAATGATATCTCTAGTTGTGCTGAGGAAAACACATTGCACTGTAAGCAAACACACGTGACACTGAAACAGTACAGCTAGTTACATAAGTGTTTGCATCCTGTAAATTTATATTCCTCTGATCTGTTTTTGCAAGGGTAGCCCATGTGTGTGTCCCTGCATGTTCCCATTGTGCCCATTAGATACTGTCCTAGGCCCTCATGGTACTATGTGTTTGTTGAAGATCTCCTTGATGTTTTCATTATTTTTTTGGCAGTGTATCAGTGCAAAATGTGCATGAAGCATTCTCCATTCTGTAACATTTCTTTTATCCTCACAAGATGTACCCATATCGCCTGGCAGATTGAGCCACCCCCGCCAGCATCCTCACCCGTGCATGCAGCTTATCTTACCCAATGAGCTGTGCACCAGACACACCAACACTGTTTGTGAATCATAAGTCATGAGACTCATGCACACTCAGACTGCTGTCCAGGACACACTCTGAACATTCACAATGTGCTTATTATTTTGAAACACACACTACAGCCTAATAAAGTAGATGCTGACTTGCTGTGAATGACATTCTCCAAAGATGACCGTAGAGGCATACAGCTTGTGAGCTGTGTGCAGCGGCATCAGTCCACACATGGTGACTGTATCCTAAACTTTTGTTGGCCCATGCATTTTTCAAATCCATGATGGATTTGGTACAAAACGTTCCATGACGACTGTGACACAACCACTTTTGTGTTGTTGTATTTTGAGACACAGAAATCAGTACAGAGTGGCTTGGTCTGTGGACATGTGTGTTGTCATGGCCAATATCCTCTGTGCTTTACAGCACACAGACGCATCACAATGACATACATTGTGAGTACATTGTAGTTCAGTTGCCCTGCGATGTTTCAGTGTGTGTTGTTGTGGAGTCATGCATTCAGTTTGTGATACGTACATATGTGTGGTTATGGCAATTTCTGTTCCACCGTAAAATGTGTGTTTCCCCTAGTAAAGTGAGTGGTAAGTGTACCTATCTGATGATGACATTCCCTCATTGTACATACACGACATGCTATGGACCCATGTTCTGATTAGGATCACAATGATGCTCAGGCCCTCAGAAAGTAATTGGCACACAATTTGTTATCATCTCTTTTGTTCTGGCCTCTGTACTTTTACCTATCACGTTTATTTTTTTTAAAGTCACACTGCTGCTGATCAAGGGGGTGGTGTGTAGGTCAGACTGTCCAGATGTGACTTGTCTCCCTGCAAGGCCCCTACATACAACACAGCCTCCCTGCTCACGTTTTCACTCTGCGCCGTCGCAGTTTTCACTTGTCACCTGCGCCGTCCAGCTTTGAGTGTCACGAGCACTTGTGTGCACAAAGTTTCGGGTTACTCACGTATTAATTGTTTACAGTGCTGTTACAACTGTTCCCAATTTTTACGTACCCTTCTCTTATCTTGTCCTGCAAATTGCTTGTATTCATCCAAATATATGATGCCTTGGGCACATTCAAATGAATTATGAGTCTCCCTACCTTCTCTTCTTGCAATGTTTTGTGCATGCCTAATTATCAGTCCATTCAATAATACCGGTTGAGACATTGTTGTTTGTTTATACTACCTCTGTCAAGGCATGTGAGGCAGTGCACCAAGGTGAGTATGCTCCAAAGCTCAATTTATGGCACTGATGGTGATCTGAGAAAATCCTGTCACCACATTGCAGTGGCATGGTGGTGATTGTGTAAGTCAGTCAGTCTCTTGGTGTGGTTTACAAAGGTTCATAAATCGTGGCCCAGAGGTGAACCTGGTGCACCAGCCCGTCAACCAATGCCCAACTGCCATCATGGCCAATCCAAGGGTATGCTGAACACTTTCTGATTGGACTCAACACCCATAGGTCTGTATTGTCTTCGGACCCCCGTCGTGTGTGTCAGCCCAGGCTGAGACAGCACCTCCACACGCACAAACAGTCCTTGAGCTGCTGTTGGTGGCTGGTGTGTCTTGTTAGCGCATTAGCCCCCCAGTATTTCACATCTTTTAAAGGCACCATTTAGTAGATGTTGAGGCTTGCTTTTTTTTGTTAAGGTTCCTAGAGCACTTGCATCTCCACTCTGCCCATTCATCAAAGTTGCCAGTTACTTTGGCTGCAACAGTGTGGTGATGCATTTAATGGTAAATGACTTTTGTATTTGTTTATTTATGCATTCCTGCAGCACATACTCCACCTTTAGGTATTGAAGCACTTTGCATGTGCACTAGTTACATTGTTCACGTACACATTACTGGGTGTTTTGGGCCCAAAGCACATATTTGCACCTACATTCCTGGGGGTATTTGCCACCCAATGCCAAGTTTGCCTCAACATTGCTGGGGGTATTTGCTAACAAAGACCAGATTTGCATCTAGATTACATAGGGGGTATTTGCCCCACAGACCCCAAATTAGCATTGAGATTACTGGGGGTATTTGCCAACAAACCCCAAATTTGCATTTAGATTACTGGGGGTATTTGTCCCACAGACCCCAAATTTGCATCTAGATTACTGGGAGTATTTGCCCCACAGACCCCAAATTAGCATCCAGGTTACTGGGGGTATTTGCCCCAAAAACACAATTTTGCATCTAGATTACTGGGGGTATTTGCCCCACAGATCCCAAATTAGCATCCAGATTATTTGGGTTATTTGCCCCCTAAACACCATTTTGCATATAGATTACTGGGGGTATTTACCTCACAGACCCCAAATTTGCATCTAGATCACTGGGGGTATTTGCACACAAAAACCCATGTTTGCAGCAACATTGCTGGGGGTATTTGTCACACTATCAATATTTTGGCTAATCATTGCTGGGGGTATTTGCACCCAAAACCAGTTTTTACTCTGCATTGCTGTAAGTGTTTTTTTTTAATTCTTTCTATTGAACATGAACAATCTTCAGATAGACATCATACATAAATTGTAAAGTCCCATAAATTTACATGTGTTCCCTGTACATTGCTGTGAGTGTTACACCTCCAACTACCAATTTTGGCAGGATATTGCTGGGAGTATTAGCCCCTTTGTGTCTGAATTGCTGGACCTATTGCCCCCACCCCAATTGCCTCTACATTGCTGCAAGTATTCTCCCCACCCCAAAATTGACTGTAGTTTCGCCCCTGCTTTCTCTTCTGTTGTCTTTAGTGGGATAGTTGCATTATTGTGTATGGGTAGGTGTCGGTCTTACCTTCTGCGACGATCGCGTCGGTTGGGGTGGTTGTATTCTCCGTAGGCGTATAGTATAGGGATGACGTGAGCGATGGGATACATGGCTGCACCGTCTCGTTTGCAGGAATCGTGTTGTGGCGCGATTCGGTCCTGAAATACTCTCCTTCCTGGTGCTCTGACGTGTTGGTTGTGGCGACCGATTCGGCGCATAGGAAGTACGCATCGTACTTGGGCGTTCGGAATCGGCATGCGAAAATGCCTCCGGACAACTCGATTGTCCGTATCCGACGGCTTCTCTCTTGGAAAATGAAGACGGATTAGACGTGACCGAGTAGTTCGGTAAGTGAAGGGTTTACGGCATCGTACTTCATCGTTTGGTTAAACCGGGTCCCAGCACGATTCGGTTGGATGGTCCACCTCCAGGCGGCTCTGGGATGGCCTTCCTGATGAGATCGTAATCGGGCCCTTAGCGTAAGGTATCCAGAGGATAATCATCTGGCATACAGTCACAAAAGTACATATGTATACAACATTACAAATGGCAAAGCTAAATAATATCTCTCCCAAAACAGCCTAATAAGGATTACTGTAGTGCATATATTCTATGCACATGGTTTGTTCAGGTGGATCACCAACACCAAAACCCTTGCCTGCTATGATAATCTGTGAAATTCCATGCAACAAAACACCTGCTTATAGGCTTTTCACAATGTAGTAGCAATCCATCCATAAAAGCTTATTGTATTGAACATATGCTGTTAACAAAAAGTAGAACAGGCTACTGGCTTTCGATTTACATTTTAGAAATAAACAGAGCAGCCTATGAATATTGGCATATTTTTTCCAGTGAAGCCTTTACCCTTCAACATTGGCTTTACACATTACCTAATACTGGCCTATTTAAGTGCACAAAAACTGTCAACCATCATGCTTACAGTTATAAAATTACAAATATGTTTAAAAATACAGTATGCAAAACAATATACAACCCCTCTCAATAGAGCCTAACAATAGTCATCACAGGGAACCCCCCCAGGGTCTGTCAGAGTGGGTGGCCAACGCCAAACGCCTTGCCTATTATGTGATCTGTGAGATTACGTGTAACAAAATACCTACTTATAGCCTGAAAACAATGCAGTAACAACCAACTTTTGAAGCTTACTGACTTTAACCTAATCTTTTCACAAATAATAAGTTAGACTAACTGTCTTTGTTATAATGTTTCATAATAAGCAGACCAAACCAATGGCATCTGACATAACACTTCCAGTGCACCAAACAGGCATATATCTTGTCACCATAATTAATTTAGGCCTACAGTTTTGAGCGCAAGCTTTTTCCACAAGGCAGGCTCAAACACATTAATAAAATACTATCTCTTCCAAGACGCCTTAGCAGCATTCTCACAGAGCAAACCTTCTGTTTCCACAGTTTATAACAATGAGTAACCAACACCATTGTATACCACGGTTATCTGTGAGATTCCATGCAACAAAATACCTATCTGTACGCTTTACTATAGAGTAATAACGATCCACACTTAAATGCTTAGCATTTTTAACCTATGCTTTTCACAAACATGACAGGTCTATTGCCTTTATCATAACATTTCATGATAATAAGATCAGGACTGTGGCTATGATCATTGGCTTGACCCCCATAACCAACTCAGGCCTGCTGTATTGAGTATACACAAGCCAAATAGTGCAATACAAGCAGTTTTTTAGTGGAAGCACACAAATTCTGGCCATTCAAATTCTGTTCCCAGGTAAGCCAACATGTGAATGGAGCATAAGCCCCTCTCTCACCTGGACTTTGAAAGCTCTTTTTTGCTGATCGCATACAGTCAAAGGTCAAACAACAGATGCACTGTCAAGCCATACCAAAAAATCCATAACCCTGAACTCTCAAATGCAAGTCTGCACTATTAAGTCTAACGTTAATGACCTCCCTCCTTCGATCTTTGTTGCTTTCACAGAAAAACAAACAATGTGGTTATCTCGTTATTTTAGATACTTTAATAACAGTACAATGTTTTGCATGCTCATGAAAAGTTCAAGCTCAGGGATCTGGATAAATAAACAAAATGATCACAGCTGTGTGGTGGGCGAGCACTTTTTTTGTGGGAACACACAACTTATGCACAATCAAAACATGTATGTCTAACTACCAACATGTGGGTGGAGGCAAAGCCCCTCTCATGGCTGTGCCCATTAAAGCCCTTTTTTTAGGCTGACAACCTAATGTTTGGCAGCAGCTGCGCTGTCAATCCAGACCTAACAAAAAAGAATCAGCTTCAACCACTGTGATCAGGTCCTTGTTTCTAGAACCACTCACTGGATTTTGCTCCTCAAATACAGCCAGATAAAGTAACAGGCTAGGAGATAGAAGCTGGCATGGGCTCGGGTTGAGAGCACACTACTACACAGGGAAGAAATAAAAGGCCTCCGTAAACATTCCATCTCAGACACCTGGAATGCCCTTCTCAAAAAATTCCAAGAGCTGACACCGACTACCCAGCTCTCTCCTTGACCACACATGCCAGATTGACGAGTTGTCTTCCCTCCCCTCCAAGGACCACCTCCTACTAAGTGGCTACTCTATTTATCTCCTTCTGACTGCCTCCTTGCTTGGAGACGTTACTGGCATACTATCCGTTTTCAGGAACGAGTGCTTTGCTTCCCTCCCCTTTTGTTTTTCTTTTGTTTTTCTCCTTTTCTCTCCTTTTTCTTTTCCTTCCCACTCTTCTCATTTCACGCTGTTACAGGTTTGTCATTTATCTATTGTTTACTGTTCCAAAAGTCATTTTTTCTTTTTCTTTCTATCTGTTGGCATCCTTGTTTTTTGTAATTCTTCCTGTTTGTGAACAAGACACAATGGGGGATATTCTCAAGAACTTGCGATAATCTTCGCCAAAATATGTTAACGCAATTTTTCACATCGCCGTCTATCGTGGGAAAATAACTCTGTGTTAATGTCGTATTCCCAACACGGCGGTAACATGCGATAGTCTCCCGACAACGCGTCAAATGTCCCGGATAAAATTACCTGGATGGCAATAAAAATCTAAACCCGAACGTGAAAAAAGTTGCAATGTGCCCAACTGCGATAAAAAATTCCGCGATAAGCAGCGCCAGGCCTGCAAATCACACAAGTCAGGCGGGAAAAACCACTATAAAAGCGGCAAACAAGAACACAACCAAGACACAAACAACCGCGAAGCACCATGGAGGTAGCTGGAGCATGTACAGAGGACAACCAGAACCCCACAAGCCCCACGGAGGACCAGCCTGGGACCATAATTGGGGAGACGGTGGCAGGATTTGGGGGACCGGACACTGCACAACATGACCTGACCCAACAGCAACAGGGTGAGTAACGACCAGGGACTGGGGGGACGGGGGGAGATGGGCACAGTGGCACACATGCACAATTAAGTATAGCACATCTGCGGACAAACCATGCCCAAGAGTCACAACTCCGAACAAGAGACCAATTTACCCAAGTCCCCAACATCTCAGCACTGTATAAGCACAGAAGTGAAAGGCACACCGCCTGAAAGGGATAAGGGCCAGCCAAATCAGAGCTGAAGGGGCAACTCACCCACAATGCAGCACACACACATAAGAATCAGAGCACATCAACATTGACAACAATGTGGTACAAACTGCAACATTCACACAACAGAACAGAGGACAAAACTGCTGCCGCTTGTGTGTAGAAAATGGCCATTCGCATGTGGCATAGCGGGGAAACTGTGAGATGATAATGTACAAGTACACTCTCACATCCCTGATGGTGCAGAAATGTCAACTGTCCCGCATCAAATTGGCATCTCCTCACAAACAGTCATAATGTACATTGTCATGCAGTCTGTATGTAAACTTGTACAATGTGTGAACATACGTGTGAACACAATGTCAATCTGCATCTACAGCACTAACCTGCACCAACTTTGGTGGAATACTCCAGTAAATATACAAGTAAGCATGTACCATGAACTGCATTTACCATAATGCTAAGGGGCGAACTGTGCTGGGAGGTGAAGCAGTGTGCTCCCACCCCTTCCTGTTTGAAAAGGCTCCCAATCTGCATCTCCCCTTCACATTGCAGAGGGAGAATCAACACCTCCTGCAGAGCAGACCCAACAACACAGCACTGATGATGAAGAGGACCACACCAACAACTACACCGACGCCCTCCAACAGCTCATGGACAGCTCCGGCACCCCACCTCCAGCATCAGGGCATCCCAGCTGCATCAATGAGACCCCACCCCCTGCACAGACCACACAGCAGGAAGCACCCACCACCACGGCTGTCTCCCAGGACCCCCACGACCAACACATGGCATTCCAACGCCGTGTGTTAGGGTGCCAGGAGAAGATGGCTGACCAGCTGCGGGTGGGGTCCGAACTCATTTCAGCCAAACTTGATGCCATACGTGGGTGTCTAAGTCCCATCAGGGACCACTTACAGTCCCTAACGGACACCCACTGTCCGCTCCATGCTCTCCAACAATCCATGGCTGACATCGCTGGAGTCATGACTCTGAGCCAAGAACAACTGTCTAGTCAGAGTGGCTCCAGCGATGTCAGCCGGGAGTTGGGACACATAAGGAGAATGATGGAGAGCTTGGAGCGGATGCAGGCGGAAAGAATGTTTGCCTCGGCTGCACACCAGTCAGATGTAGCTGTGATCCTCCATGCCCTGCAGATCCTCGTCATGGCATTGCCACCACAAGGCCTGGCATGGATGAATGCTGCTGCTACTACTCCATCCACATCTACGCCCCCTGAAGTGTCAGTGCCACACACTGCAGCAGACATTCCACCTCCGGCCCCTGATGTGTCACTGCCACACAGTGATGCAGACAAAACACCACCACCCGCATGTGAGGCACCGGACACATCAGAGGATGGAGATGATGATGAATCCGGCTTTGTGGTAAGAATGAAGTGGTAGCATTCATCTCTGCCATATGGCCTGTTTCAGCTTGGTTCTGCCCTCTGCATCATGCCCTGGAATAACACCTTCCACTGTCCCCCGATACACTCAGCGACACTCACCTTGGACCTCGACATGGACTGCCATATTTGGTTTGGTTACCAATGACACAGCAAGCACACTGCGGACTGAAGTCTTCCACTCCCGATGAACTTGCCAATCCCTAAAGGACTCCGGCTGGCCCTCCACAGGGCAACATTGCAAAGTGGGGTTTGCATGGCCCTGTACTGGTCCAGCTTCAACACTCCACTGAATGTGAATAAAACATTCTAATTCACACAGATGTGTCATGGCTATGCTCAATCAAGTATGAAAGTATGGATGAATGTAGGGACAGTGATTCCACAAAAAGGTACTCCCTGGGTAATGCTATCAGTGCGCATGTATGGCCGTGGCCCAGATAGGCAGTGAGACACACATTGTCATTCAAACCAACACTCATCACAGTTGAATACATGTGAAGGTGCGTAGACTTTATTAGCATATGCGTGTCAGTACGGGCAAGATCAGTGCCACAACATGCAGACCAATGCAGCAGTATGTTAGAATGAGGAACGTTGCCAAGCGCCGCTGACCACTTCGGGGGAGTGCCTCACCTTTCACAGGTGTGTGTTGTTCACCGTTGTTGTCCGCTCATGTATTCGGAGTCCAGGCGAATGCAGCCATGTCCACTGTTGTCGTGGGATATGTGACCAGATCTCCAAGATGCAACAAGGTGTTGGGACATGTGCAATGAGTTCAAATCTGTTGTGGCTGCAAGTACGTAGTCACTCGTCCATAAAAGCGATTGCAGCTTCGTAGGCTATCATTTCCAACATGAGCTCGTAGTCGACTTCATCAAACAGGACGGCGAGGCCATCCATTAGCAGGTCTGGACAGATGTGCTGCGTCCACCCCCTTTCACCAATTAGCACTACAGCCCAATAGGGGAGCGGTTCAATGTGGTCACTGCACACGAGGAGTTGTGCAATCTCCCAGGTCCAGCTACCAGCATGTATGCCAAGTATCAAGGCATCCCATAAACGGGTATCACGGTGACACTCCTGGTCATGGGCCAACAGGGGGCGCACACACATGTCAAAATCCAGTTCAGCTACCGTCCTGTTGGATAGGCAGACATCCATGGACCACTCGAATATGCACGATCGACAATGCAACACAGGCTGAATGCAGGTGACGTTGGCAAGGCGGAAGCTTAGCCGGTAACAGATCCGCAGCAATGCCAATGGCAGTGCCCCCAGTAAATGCAGCATACGTGCACAGTACAGTTCCACGTGACAGGGGTTGTGCATGTGTCCGGGATGTTCTGCCATTGCGTTAGTGGCTCTGGTTGAAGCGGCACTGTTCTGACCTGCGCCAGTTCTGTGGATGAAATGCCACAGCTCGGATCAATGAGTTGTTTTAGTGTGCAACGGTTGTACGCCTGGGATGGTGTGGGAGTAAGTGTGAAGGCCATTCCATGCAAGATAACTTCGAGCAAGGACTTCTGTGTGTGGGGCGTGTATACGTTGGTCTTTTGTCAGGCTGTGCGTAGTGTGGGAGTCGTCATCAGCTGCTATAGTATCTGTCAGGGGGTGCCGGGTACATGCAATTCCGAGGTCGGAGGTGCAGATGTGCTTCCGCCTGATAGTTCAGACAAAGGAGCTTTCATCCCTTATGTTAGTTTCTCATCTGCTTGCATTCAGGAAATGTGAAGTGGCTTGTTGGGGGTGGGGTGGGATGTGTGCGACTTTGGGATTCATGTTTGACATGTCTTGCATGTGGCAAATGTGCGGCATCACTGTGTGTTATGTTGCCTCACAGCTGCTCCTCCCTCCCCCGAGCCTATTTACTTGTGCGCGCAGCGTAGTTACATCACTTGCACTCCTACGGCACACCATTGTCATGCCTGTCTGCGCATGTCCACAAGCCTAACAACCACACTGTGATGTTGTCCGTTGAAGGTGGGTGGCCACGAGAGTGTAGGCCTATGGTAAGGATAGGGTGGACACAGATGTAGAGTCCATGCGTGGCTGAACTTGCGCTGCAAGTAGGTCTAGGCATTTGGCTCTTGCTGCGGCATTACAGATACACACAACACTTGGCATGTATGAGCCAAGACCCCGAGCGGTCTTGCGCTCCTTCATTTCTCCGCTCGTGCGAGCCCACCCTCAGGGTGCATGCTACATTGCAACATTGTTGATTGCGGGCAGGGTGGCGCCGACACTACAACAGAGACACACGCATTAGTTACTTCCTTGTCCAGGCCAGAACCGAACCACGCCCAGAGCCCGGGCAAGTCCTTCACACCCCTACGCTGGCCTGGCGTACGCCGGCCCAGCTCACTCCGCTTACGCTTACGGGGGGACGACAGAGCTACGTGTCCAAGGTCTTAGACACTGCCTGAGGTGACATGGTTGCGTCCGCAGTCCACAGCACAAGGTAAGGTGGTAGGGCCCTGGCCCATCATGCATACATAATGACCACAAGGACACACTTAGATAGATAGTGGAACTGGCTACGGGCACGTGCGCCCGGCCACTTTTTATTGCCAGGGTCACATGTCCAGTGAAGCCTGTGCTGGATGGGTGTGGGGTGAGTGTAAGCCAGCACTCAGGGAGTGGTTGGTGCTGGCAACAACTAGAACAGTGATCTTCGTATTACACACACAGATTCAATCATAAAGGGTCCATGACTTGCAGTGCACTGAGGTAGGGGCACCAGATCTGGAATCACACACAAAAGATTCAATCATAAAGGGTCCATGACTTGCAGTGCATTGAGGTAGGGGCACCAGATCTGGAATCACACACAAAAGATTCAAACATAAAGGGTCCATGATTTGTGGTGCACTGAGGTAGGGGCACCAGAGATGAGCGTGCTCATGTGAAGTGATTGTTAATCATTGTGTCCCTTCGGGATATTCCCGCTGCAGCTGCAGTGGGGTGTGGTACACCTGCCTCATCTTCATCATCATCGTCCCAAGTCTCCACATTGCCTGAGGCGACATTGTTGCGTCAGCTGTCCACAGCACAAAACTCAATCATAAAGGGTACATGTGTTGTGGTGCACTGAGTTGGTGGTACCTGAAGCGCTCAGCGGGTGTGCAGCCAGAGATGATGGCGTGTCCTCGCAGGTCAGGATTGGATTTGATTTGAGAGCCCTGCTGACCGCAGTGTAGGCTGGAGGCAGCGGTCAGCAAGGGCCCACAGCCACGTGGCGATGACTTGTGGTGCACTGAGTTGATGGCACCTGAAGCGCTCAGCGGGTGTGCAGCCAGAGATGATGGCGTATCCTCGCAGGTCAGGATTGGATTTGATTTGAGAGCCCTGCTGACCGCAGTGTAGGTCGGAGGCAGCAGTCAGCAAGGGCCCACAGCCACGTGGCGATGACTTGTGGTGCACTGAGTTGTTGGCACCTGAAGCGCTCAGCGGGTGTGCAGCCAGAGATGATGGCGTGTCCTCGCAGGTCAGGATTGGATTTGATTTGAGGGCCCTGCTGACCGCAGTGTAGGCCGCAGACAGTAGTCAGCACACACATAACTCCGCGGTGCTGTGCCGCTGGGTGCGCTGGGGGCCTGTGTCGCGGATGCCAGCGATCGGCTGAGGAGGCTGGCGGTAATGGCGGCAGACTCATGGCAGGGTGAGGGGCGCCTCCCTGGCAGACGCGTTGGCCATCCGGGAAGTGAACCACGCCCAGAGCCCCGGCCTATTTATTCACACTCCTACGCTGTCCTGGCTTACGCTTACAGGGGGTACCACATGGATACATGACCGGGGTCTTCCCCACTGCCTGAGATAACATGGTTGCATCCACTGTCCACAACACTACAAACACCAGCAGTATATGTCCACATGGACATGTCTGTGTTCTGCATACTGTAGTCTGTCCAGCACATCACCGCCACACTTGGCATTGTGTACATTCTTATTCATGGGTGACTTGCCTCCTTCACACATACTTGGTTCCCACCTCTCCCCACATTCTCCAATTGTGTGGCTGAGTGGCCATGCCGTTTTCAGAAGGTCAGCTGTCTTGTTCTGCGCTGCCTCGGTGGTAGTCTGGGAGGTGGCTGGGTGGGCCTGGGCGTGGTGGCGGTGGGTGTTGTGGACCTCTTGGGTCTCCGAGCTGCATGATCAGTAGCTCCATGACATGTGTTGGTCTTCAGATATGGCTCTGGGCTGGGCTCCCTTTCATGCTGCAGGTTGTCGTCCTGCTTTACACCAGTAAAAGGCAGGTGTTGAATCCCTGCTGCTAATGCGCCTTATCGCCTGTTTTTGGGTCGCATCGCGGATCTGGCTGGTCGTTGAGAATATCGCGAAGTGGTGTTTTCGTGTGTTTTTGCACGGGAACACCTACTCTGCATATCATTAGTGTTAGTTGTCGCTCTCATCCGTGGCAATGTTTTTTGCGGAGGATATCGCTGGGGAACTGGCGATATCGGCAGTTTGCACCAGCTTGAGAATAGGGCCGGTAAGTCGGCGATAAGTCCTTGAGAATATGCCCCTATGTTTTACTATTAGCAACATATTGAATGTAGGTTTATGTCAAAAATGCCAAAAAAAAATACTTCAAAAAACAGGCTGGGAGGTAGAAGTGAACCCCACTGGAACCTTCACCTTTTGCAGAGTCCTGTTATAAAATACAGGGTTCCACGGACACGATGTACACAGAAGTGGTCAAACAGAAAACTCCCCCTGTTGCTTCTGGGCTTCCTCTGCTATCCTGCTTTCTTTCAAAGTTAGTAGGACCCCTTTCTACATTATGACATTACTAGGCATGTGTAATAAATTACTTAAGGTGACTTTCAATTGAATTGTCTTGTATTATATGGCAGACTAAAATCTCCTTATAAATCACAGAGTTTTATTTTTATATTATAAATGCTAGCAGAACGTGTCTGCAACAAGACAATTACAAATTAGAAACATAGGGCCTCATGTACTACTTTTCTATTCGTAATTGCAAACTGCGCACCAACTTTTATGCGTATATTGTATTTCGCGAACAAACCTATGTGTAAATAGATTGGTTAAAAAAATGCTGAAGCACAAGGGGGTTGAAGAATGACCTTTTTAATTAGTGTCCATTAGGCAGGTCACAATTGGCGACTCTCTGCATTTAGCCACGTTAGAGGTAGAGTGACCTGTAAGGGACAGCAGACTACCATGTCTGTGATTGAGTTTAAATAAAGAAAACATGTTTTTTTTCTTTTAACGGAAGCCCGTTTTCCTTAAAAGAAACAGTACTGTGTTTTAAAAAAAAAAAAAATCTTTTTGTAAAAAAGTTTCACTGAGAGTGAACAGTCTTCCTATGTACCTCTGCCTACTTTCCTGAAACCTTTTTCAAGAGTCACAAAGTGGAAGGGGTCCAAACGGGAATTCGCATGTTGCAGTTGCCAAATGCTTGTACATGAAGATATTTATACACCTATGTAATTTCAGCTTAGATGAGCAGCTCCCTTTATGAACTGGGCCTTACGAGAATCGTGCTGGCAATCAAGATTGGCACAATTTGTGTGCTAATGAATGTTTAAGGTGTTTTCTGTCTCACATATATGTAACAGCTTCATATTTCAAAATAGTTATTAGCAATAATAAAGAATGTATATATTTGTACTTGTGACTATGTTGTATTGTTATATTGCCGTGGCTTAGTAAACAGTGAATTTGTTTTTAAAATAGTAAAGTCAGCTTCTGGGCAGAAAATTATATATCATGGTTATGATCTAATGTGGAGGACTGAAAAAAAAGGATATTTTGGGTTTTTACAAATCTTCAAATTATGTGTTAATCTCTCCCAATGACATTTAAAATATCTATCCAGTTGCAGGTCCAGTACAGCAGGTCAGCTGAACAGTTGCAGAGAGGTCTCTGGAGCTCATTGCGTCCCTGTAGCTCAGAACAGGAGGTCAGCCAGCTGACCCTTGGAGTCACTTCAGCCTGGGTAAAGGTTGCAGGTCCAGTCTTTCTTCTCAGACAGCAGGACAGGCCTCATGCAGTAGGGCCGCCCTTCTTCTGTAGTATCCACAGGCCCAGGAGTGTCCTGAAGAGTGGGTCTGAGGGTCTCCTTTCTATACCTGGTGCCCACTTTGATGTTTGTTAAACATCTGGAGTCTTCCCCCTACAGAAGTGTCTATTATTTCCTGCCTTCTTGTCTTGGTCCCAGTCTGTCTGCAGGCACAATAGGCTAGTGTGAAGTCATTTGCGTGTGAGATGAGGCTGAGTCTGACTGGTGACAGCTCAATCCCCTCATCAAGTCAGGATGGCCCTTCCTGCCAACACCCAGACCCTCTATTGTGTGGCTGTCTAGGAGGAACGCACAAATGCCAACTACAAACTACACCTAGTTATGTTATCCAGGAAAAAGGCTATAGGCACAAAATGGTTAGTAGAAGAAAACGCCATATTTCTGAAAGTGCCATTTTCAGAATTAAGACTTAAAATCCAACTTACCATTAAAGAGGGTTTTAGATTACAAATCTTCAGACACCAAACATGATTTTCCTACCTACTCCCAAGTAAAAGTTATCACTTATTAAAGGTCAAACGGTAACTCAATGTTACCATTGAGAGAGGTAGACCTTGCAATATTGAAAAAAATGAAGCTGAGAGTTTTTCACTACCAGGACAAGTAAACTTAAAAGTACATGCCCATTTTAAAAAAAAAACAAGTGCCACAGGCCTACGAGAAACATTTAATTTATCAGCCCTGGGAGTATGTCATAGCACTTAACTAGGGACTTGCAAGTAAATCAAATATGCCACTTGGGGGTAAATCAATGTTACCATTTTTACAGGGGTGATCTAGAGCCAACAAAAACAAATTCAACGAAACATGAGGGGTGAAGACAGGTCGTATAGCTATTGTCTTAAGGATGTCAGAATTTTCAGTTCTGCCTAATGACTGCATTGAACTAGTCATCACAATATTTGATGTTTAAGGCCTGATTTAGAGTATGATTGCAATGAAAAAGCCTTTTGCATGAAGTACTAAAACCAGAGGGCGGGGAAGAATTTTGAACTTTGTTTAGGAAGTCAGAAATTGATTGGAACTTCACTCAGTGTATAGAAGGGTTGACTTTTGCAGATTCACTGAAATTTGCCCGTACACAGCTTTACCTGCCTGGTCACCAGAGGTAATGATATCCTGCCACAGGTTATTCCTAGTGAAGAGCACCCTGTGGTAGAAATCCTGTCTGCAATCCCCTCCATCCTTTTCCAAAGTAGGAAATATGAGGGCAGGGCAGGGCAGGGCAGGAGACAGTCCAGGGGACAGGTGGCAGAACCCCTCCTCTGACAGGATACACTGTGGGAGGCATTACTCCAGCCAGGGGAATACAGGGCATTTACTAGGACTTTGCGGAGGTCAGTTTATCATGTGTGGAGGCGTGAAGGAGGAGACGTGGGGCAGCCACCTAAAAGTGGCAGTACTCAGACTACCTTGCTCATCTCTGAGTAGTAGCCAGAGTGATTTCCCACTTCAATGATGAAATCACTGGTGCTGCCTACTTTTTAAAGTGCATAAGTGTGCGAAGGTTGTAAAGTTTAAAAACAATAGCACAAAACTGTGTCAGCTGATTTCACAACTTAGCGCAGGCCTAATTCAAGGTCCTCAACCCTGATTATCACTGACATGATGTCTGCTTTTGCACAAGATTGACCACCTATTCTTAATTTTGTTGGTAGGAGTAGTTTGGAATGTATTCTTGATACTTTTTAATTTGATTTGCTTTGAATTTGCCATATTTATCATTAAACCTTTCTGAATTGCTAACATTAACTTGTCTCTTTCAACACACCTGAACAATAGGTCTAAATATCAAGCAGCAATGAAAAGACCATATCATGTAGTTTGTTCAGACCCACCACTTTAATCACCTATCCCTTCTGCTACACATTTGATATATTTTCACATGCCCTATGAGTAAGCTCCTTGCCACATATGCATGTAAAAATGACTTCTTAATGCGTAATGCATGAAACTTCACCAAACTGAGCATTCCAAGGCCAATGGTGAGATAATGACTCTGAAAGAGAAAGGCGTCATTTGGTCTATTTTCTGTATATAGGTCAAGCTTGTAGCATTCTCCTCAGCCCGGATACTTGTCAATGACTACACCACACATGGAGTTTAGTATAACACATATTTATTCCTCTGCGTGTAACTGCGAACCCAACATTATAAATCAGCCTTCATTGAATTCCGCTCTAACACTTACGCCACAGCTCTACGGAGTCCATCAGGAACCAAAAGGATTCCGTCATTGCTAACTCACATGACACTACATTTGCCTCTCTGTTAAGTAAAAAAATTAAAAATATATATTTTTACATACATATATATATATATTCACTGAAAAAACAAAGGTTACAGGGACGTTATAGTTAGGCTCAGATTTCACTCAAACAAAGCCAGTGAAATTTAACAGTTATAGTTACCTGAGCTAACTATAACTTACGCCCAAGCAATGCACTGCTTATGACCTTACATATTATATCACTCATGACATTGTCAATGGCATTATTGATGACATCACTGATGACATCTCAAATGATATCACAGATGACATCACTGATGACATCACTGATGACATCATCCACAGAACCACTCACACACCCACTCACACCCCCATACAATCTCTCTTATGCCCATTCACAGACCCATACCAGTAATCACACTCCCACCCAGTCTTCCATTGAGCCACTCACACACCCACTCACTGATTCACCCAAACAGCTACTCATACAACCAGTCACTTACCCATACAGCCACTCACACAGCCACACACCTACTCATACTTATTCACCTACACAGCCATTCACATACCCACTCACTCGGGTGAGGCTACTCAGCCTCTCAACACAGCCACTCAGTCACCCATGCAAGCACTCACTCACACACTCACTCACACACCCACACTACCACTTACATACCCATTTACACATCCATGCAAGCACTCATACATCCACTCACTCACCCATACAGCCATTCTCACACCAACTCACTTAACCAAACACCCACTCAAACAGCCACTCATTCATCCATACAACCACTTACACACCCAGTCGCTCACTCATACAGCCATTCAGACACCCACTCACTCACATATACAGTCGCTACACACCCAGTTGCTCGCCTATAGAGCCACTCACACTGCCACTCACTCACACATATACCCACTGACATACCCACTCACTCACCAATTCAGCCACTCACACAGCATCTCACTCACCCACACAGCTACTCACACACCCACTTATACACTCATACACCCATACACACAAATATACATACGGTGTCACAGCTACTCACATAATATGTTAGAAGTAGAATCACTCAGTAGTAGTGCATCTAGTAAACTAATTTAACTTTTGTAGTAGGTTAATATATATGTTTAACACCCATAAATTCTTAAAAACACACTCACTTGATGATGTCTTCAGTGATATCACTGACCATGTCGTGAGTGATGTAATATTTGAGGTCATAAGCATTGCATTGTGGGGGTGCGAGTTATAGTTAGCTCAGCTAACTATAACTGCTGAATTTCACTGGTTTTGCATGAGTAAAACATGAGCCTAACTATAATGTCCCTGTTACCTTTGTTTTTTTCAGTGAACTTCTAAAGTTTTTTTTAATTCCATTTCCTAACTATAACATCCCTGTAACCTTTATTTTTTTCAGTGAATTTCTATAATTTTTAGGTAAAGCATCAGCACGCATGCACTGTCTGCAAGACCTGCAGTAATCACTTGTACTGAGTGTAATCCTGCCTGCCGCTTGCATTGGGTTACTCGTGTGTCACCTTTATTTCCCGCCTCCTTATTGGTTGGTGCTCCTGGTACATCACTTCCGTTTTTAGGCCAGGAGCACCGGCCAACTACAGTTTCCTTACACAGTAGTTCCTTATGTATTTATTTGGGGACTACTTATTTTTTAACATGGCGCCTGCTGCACTCGCAGCCACACACATACCGGGAACCGTGACTTCTTTTAGCATGCCCTGCTTCACTCGCAGTCACGCACAAGCCCAGCGCTGCACTTTTTTCCACTATTGCTCGCCCACCTCCATTTCTTAATAATGCTCAAATTAAAATCAGTGCGGTGCTGATTTTACAAGCGCTGAACTTTATTTTTATTTGCAGTTTCAAAGCTGCATCTACTCCCCCTCCACCACCAAAAACAGGTTGCCTATTTGACGCTCCTCCCACGTCTTCATCAGCTGCTGGGCAAAAGCCTCTTCCAGAACACCTCTACAGCCAAAGAGGCCATGGTGATCAGCCGCTGAGGAGGCTCCCCTCCTCCCCTGCAGCAGTTGATCAGCAGCACACAGCACCAGAATGAGTTGTGTGGCTGCCAGGAACTCTGGACTCCGTACACCTGGGCTAGTCCGAGTCATAAATCCATGGATGCATGTGAGTCACTGCTTTTCTAAAATTTCTTTAAAATATCAACTTACTTACCGAGTGACATACTCCCTTATTTGAAATAAGGGACTCAACTTCCCCTCTTCCTGTTTTTCTTTGTGTCAGAATAGACTATGTCAAAATGGAGTGTAATGCGAAAGCAAAACTTATAAAGATGTCAGACTTTAGGCTACCCTCAACAATGAAACTACTTCGTTAATAGAATATTAAAGTAAGAATTTTGTTTATTGTTAAATGCCAAATCTGTTGGTCACATTTTTCACTGAAATGATTCCGTAGTTGTGGGCTTGGTTCACAAACTTTCTCATTTGAGTACGTGTGAAGTAGTCCAGGATATCCAGGAGAAAGTGAAGAGAAAAATGTTTCTGAATGGGGTATTGTGTTATCAATAAAAGAACAGCATTGTTTTTGTTTGTATGAAGGGTGACATGCTTAGTGAGCCACTTCAAGCTTCCTCAGCTGGAGATGGGGGCCAGGTTATTCATTTCTGAAGGTCAAATTCTTTGCCTCGCCAAGGATGCTGAAGCAAAGCATGGCCATTGCCTGGATCCCTGACCTGCCAAGCGCTATCCACATCTGAAGATTTAGAGTGGGCAGAGTAAGGGTACCTTGATTTGCCAAGAGTGTTAAGTTGCTCTTAATGTAAGCAGTGGCATTTCCATTGGAACATTAAAAGGTGAAAAAAAGCGTCTTCAGTATTGCCAAAAGTTTTGCGAGGCCAGAAAGATTCTCTAAGGTGGGGTGATCTGGGCCCTGTAGTTTCACAGATGTTAACCATTCATACCATTTTTAGGTCAAGCCAGTTTCGTATGGCTGGTATCATTGTCCTTTGTAAATGCTGGCTTCTGATTCGTTAATAGGCTTGTTAGTCCCTCCTTAGTGCTGCCTTGTCTTCATTTGTAATCTACTATGAGGACTGGCCCTTTTACTTCTGTTGTTACAAGGTATGTCATTCAGCGTGACATGCGCACTTTCACTTTCCAAGCAGCCCAGGACAATGGTGTCTGCTTCTTTAAAGTGAAATAGATCTCGCATTTACAAGAGTTTGAGTTATTGGCATTGTAAATGACAATGCCTTTTATATATCTGTTAATTATCAAAACAAATAAATAAAAGGCATTGTCATTTACAATGCCAATAGCTTAAACTCTCCCAAATGCGAGACCTATTGAATTGCAAATGCTTGTTTAAGGAGTAATGACGTTTGCAGAGTGATAGAAAAAAGGGGCGGGCCTCTGACCAGCTCTTTGGAATCCTGATGTGTAGGACTTACAGAAAGTACCAGGCGGGCTTCCTGGCCCCCAAGGTCCCTCAGCATCAACCAGTAGGTAATATATCAAGTATATATATATATATATATATATATATATATATATATATATATATATATATATATATATATATATATATATATATATATATATATATATATATATATATATATATATATATATATATATATATATATATATATACTTGAAGATGAAGAATCACAAGAAAACAACAGCCAGCCAGGGCAAAAATCTGGATCCCAAAGGATACAATGAGTCACAAAGAAATAAAATATCCAAGAAAGAAGTGACTCAAACAGATAGATTCACCAAAGAACAAAAATATATTTCCACTACAACGTTTCAGCTTCCGCCTTCCTCAGGTAGTACAAGATGGTTTGCTCAGTGGCTGCACAGATGACACAGCTGACTTTTCAAAAGCATCATGAGTGAAGATTCCATTTGGAATGTGGAATCAATGCAGTCCTGAGAGCTCTTGAGATATGCAGTAATCAGGTTGTATTATCAGTAATGTTCAGTCCATCTGGATGCAGTGATTTTAAACGAGATGGACTGAACATTACTGATAATACAACCTGATTACTGCATATCTCAAGAGCTCTCAGGACTGCATTGATTCCACATTCCAAATGGAATCTTCACTCATGATGCTTTTGAAAAATCAGCTGTGTCATCTGTGCAGCCACTGAGCAAACCATCTTGTACTACCTGAGGAAGGCGGAAGCTGAAACGTTGTAGTGGAAATATATTTTTGTTCTTTGGTGAATCTATCTGTTTGAGTCACTTCTTTCTTGGATATATATATATATATCTCCACTTTCCCCCAAGGGGATTCCGCTCGCACTCACGATAAGGAAACCATCCAAGATGCAATTGTCACAATGCTATTTTATTTCAGCATGCCAGAAACATCTCTACGCGTTTCGGTCTCTTCAGAGACCTTGCTCACGAGAATAGCAATTCAACAATAACTGTGCTTTTTTTCTTTTTTTAAAACATACAAGACCAAAAATTACATCACTTCCTGCCGCTGCCAGCTAAGCATTCTGGGTCATGTAGTTCAGCCCCTCACCCCAATCCATAATGGACAGTGAAAAAAGTGCAACATATGTGAATAATTTTTTTACAAATCTTTTTAAAAAACAGATTTTTTTTATATATATACAAACTATGTATGTTGCAGAGTAATGCTGTTGAATTTATAAGGGCTACATATACTCCACGATCTATACAAGTGGACAGTGGTAAAGTGCTACACTGCTCGTTGTGTGAACACAGTGGATTACATTTTAACCACTTGTGTCACTACTAATTCCAAACCAGTTACGCCTACAGTAATAGTTTAATCTCGCCCTCCAGTGGGCCAATTTGCACACTTGAACTCTTGCCCTAAAGTGGGCCTTAGATTATATATAGTGTCTGGCGGCCCCAACATATTGATTGAAATTGTGGGGTACTAGTTCGAAACACATATCCCTTACTGGAGTAATTCCCACTTATTCATTTCATCACCTGATTCGCCTATTGTCCTATCTCTGCAACAAACTACTTTACATTACTAAATTCCAATTAAAATTCTTAATACGTGTGAAAATGTGAGTGGTGAAAAATTAAAAATATTAAACTGTGTGATGACCCCTAAATTTCTATGTTCTAAAATTATAATGTAATTAAAAAAAATCTGAAAAAATCTCAAAAAATCTGACGAGGCCACTATCTAGTTAATACTGTAATCTCATATTTAACAGGGAGCTATTTCAGATCAATTCACAGATGATAATGAAGCTCTTTGTCTTGATTCAATCCATTAGGAGTGAGAGTTCAAAAGTTCAAGATGTGTCGTGATTCTTTCTGCCTTAGAATTTTTCTCTGTCTCCGCCTCTTGGATGTATTCCCACTGATTCCACGGCATAAAATTTCAGGTCTTTCCATTTGCCCCCATGTTCTTTTTCCATGTGTTTGGCAACTGCATTGCTCCTATCCAAGTTGACCGTTGCACGTACGTGTTCCAAAATACGTTTTTCAATTCACATATCGTGCTGCCCACGTATTTTAAAGAACACGGGCACTCAATTATGTATATGACAAATTGGCTTTTGCAGTTGATCAATTGTTGAATTTTCCAGACACGTTTGTTGGCCATCATTACCTCTTTGGTGTTTTTGGCAATCGCGCAAACCTTGCAATTAGTACACTTGAAGAAACCCCTGGGTTTCAGCCACATCTCTTGCTTCTTTTTATTTTGAAAATGACTGTGAACCAGTTGATCCCGAAGATTTTTTGCCCGTCTGAAGGTGATGTTTGGATGGTCCCCCACTAATTTGGAGACTGTTGGATCCATATGCAATATATGCCAGTTCTTTCGCATAATTTTCATTAGTTGTTGATTTTCCATGGAATATGTTGTTATCAGACGTATTTTTTGTTCATCCTTATTTTCCTGGGAATGTCTCTCTTTTAACAGATCAGTTCTAGTTACTGTCATTGTTCGTTGTAATGATGTGTTAATGGCTTTTGAGTTGTATTTTCGTGTTTTAAATCTTTGTGTTGCCAAACGTTGGTGTCTTTCCCACTCTTCTTCCTGGGAGCATATTCTTTTAATTCGGAGAAATTCCCCGTAGGGGATGTTTTTTATCAAACTACTTTGGTGGAAACTTTCCGCATGTAACACTGCATTCGTTGCTGTACTTTTTCGATGCAGGGTGGTCTGTATTTCGTTAATTAGGATGTAAATTTCAGTATCCAGAAAAACAACCCGTTTGTCACTGATGTCATATGTGAATTTCAAACCAAATTCAGAGTTGTTCAATATTTTGAAGTAGTCAGCGAATTCTTCATTGGTTCCATCCCAAATAATTAGCAGGTCGTCGATGTACCTTAACCATGCTATAGTTTTACTCACATGATGGTCATTTTCATTTTTTCCAGGCCCAGATCTTCTCCCACCATCCCATGGTAAGGCAGGCATAACTAGGGCTAAATGAAAAACCCATTGCCGTACCTTTTACTTGGCGATAGATTTCTTCTCCAAACATGAATGTGTTTTGTTCCAAACACATCTGGATCATTTCCAATAACATTTTATTGTGATCTTCAAACTGGATGTTTCTCTCCTGTAAAAATTTTTCACATGCTCTTAAACCAATGTCATTTCTTATGTTAGAATATAATGATATCACATCCATCGTTATCAGTTTGTATGTTGCTGACCAGGGGGTTTCCTGCAGATGTCTCAGTAGGTCTCCTGTATCTTTCAGATATGACGTCAAACCTTTGACGTATGGTAGTAAAAATATATCCCAAAAATTGGCCATTGGTTCCAGTAATGCTCCTTTTGCCGATATTATCGGCCTTCCTGGTGGTCTAGTGGGATTTTTGTGAATTTTGGGGAGGAAGTATATCGTCGCCATTTTCGGATACTCCCTACCCAGATATTTTACTTCAACCTCATCCAATAGATTTTTCTGCATCCAGGAACTAATTTTAACATCCAGTTCCTGTTTCCACTTCATTGTCGGATTTTCTTTGAGTTTCTCATAATATTCTCTGTTTCTCAGTTGCGAGTATGCTTCCCGCACATACATTTCTTTCTCCAGAATAATGACATTTCCTCCCTTGTCTGCCATTTTTATTTCGATTGTATCATCATTTTTCAAGTTTTGTAGTGAGATGCGCTCATTTTGGGAAAGATTATCTGTTTTGTTTGTATAATTCAAATGGTAAAGGTCTTTTATAACACATATATATATATTACCTACTGGCGGTCGCCAGTAGGTAGTTATAGTTAGGACCTAGTTTCCATATGAAAAGTGTTTTTTGTTTTCCCAATAACTTTGGCGCTGCTTGATGAATCTTCGCGAATTTTTCAAAACTAGTGAGGCGCTCCGGTCAGCTCCTGTCTTTCAAGTTTCGGGTTGATTCGACAAGTGGGGGCCGAGAAAAAAGGGGGGTCCCAAAACGCGTTTTCCCCATGTTATTTTCCATAGGAAACTTTAGACAAAGCTGCAGCCTGAACTGCTGAACGGAATTACACCAAATTTGGCAAAAAGGTAGCCCTTGGTTCAGAAAGAGCCTTTTTTGTTAAATGGTGTACATCCGTTCAGTAGTTCCTGAGAAATTAGAAAAAGAAAAAGTTTCGATATCTATGGCCGCGGTGGGTTCGCGAACCCGCCCGAGCACGGGCTTCATTCTCATTGGCTGCCAACACTCCAAACCAGGAACTGTTGGCAGCCATTTTGTGACTCGGTTACCGAGTCAGAAGAAATCTGTTAAAAAAAGGAAGAAAAACAAGAAAAGGGGGCAGGGTAGGAACACCGTGACCCCCTAGGCCTGCCCTGGGGGTCCCACAAGGACCCCCAGGGCCCCAATTTTTATTTAAAAAAAATAAAAAATAGAAGTTGCGCAGGGTGTGCGACTCCGGGTGAGAAAAAAAAAAAAACGGACTGGGGTTATTAAATAAGGGGTGGGGGGCTCGGGGGCTCCCCCAAGCCCCGGGGACCACCACCTCCCCGGGACACTAAAAATTGAAATTCGGGGGTCCGTTACGGACCCCCAAGCCCCGGGGACCACCACCTCCCCAGGGCTTAAGAAATGAAGGAAGGGGGGGCTGCGCGGCCCCCCCTCCAGGAGCCCATAGTGGCCCTGGGGACCGCCACCTCCCAGGACCGGCTCCTGCAATGTCCCGGGGTGCCCACCCCGGGACATTGCTGTTTGCTATGACAGGGCGGGAGCACGGCTTCTGCCCTGGCATAGCAAACGCTGCTTTGCTTGATTGAAACGAGAGTAGGAAAACCTGCTCTCGCTTCATTGAAGCAAAGCAGGATTGCTTTTGGGCAAGGGGAGCTGCATGTGAGCAGCTCCCCTTGCCCAAAAGCAATGCCGGCTCCCGCAGGAGGTGGGGAGCCGGCGGGACCGTGGGAGCATTGGGGCTCCCCCCACGGTCCCAATCACAGAGGCCAGGCCCCGGGGGATGGGGTCTCCGGGGCCAAAAATAGCCCGGGAGGGGGGCCGCGTGGTTCCCCCCTTTTAAAAATTTGTTTTTAAAAAGATTTGGGCATGCCCCGGGGGATGGGGTCCCCGGGGCGAATATAAATTAATGGTAGTGGATGGTTTTTTTTTTGCCAAAGTTTGGAGTCACGACCCTAGCGCGGCGCTCAGCGCGGTCCCCTACTGTAAATGCGATGGGTGCGCGGCTCTCAGCGCGGCCCCCTGGTGTGAACACAATGGGTGCGCGGCTCCCTGGTGTGAATGCGATGGGTGAGCGGCTCTCAGCGCGGCCCCCTGGTGTGAACGCGATGGGTGCGTGGCTCTCAGCGTGGCCCCCTGGTGTGAACGCTATGGGTGCGCGACTCCAAGCACAAATAATTAAGATTTTTTTATATAAACCTAGGTTATATGTTGGGTTATTGGGTGGCTCTAAAAAGAGCCCTTGTTTTCATTGGGAGATTGTTGTAGCTACATGTAAGTGCGGATGCAGAGCTTCAGGTTGTTGAGAAACACTCTGTTCCCTTGATCAGTGAAGTGTACTCCATCACTTCTGTAGATGCCATCCATATGGAAACGTAGATTGTTGTTATAGATGGAGCCCATCCTATGGTCTCTGAGGTAAGCAGAAACAGCTTTATTGACATTTTTTCTAGCTTTCTCAATCTGAGGACAAAATTGATTGGACCACTTCCATTTCTGCCTTTGGTATATGTTAGAGTATACAAAGACAGTTTGGGGAAAAAGCAACATCAATTCTGCAAAGGTGTCCTTCATTAGCATTTCCAGACCTACCCCAGTCAATGTGCCTAGGTCATTGCCACCACAGTGCACAATCATGAGGTCAGGGGGTTGGAGATGCAAAAAGGTTTTAACCAAAGGCATCAATTGGTGCCACTTTAATCCTCTCTGTCTAATCCATTTAATGTCTACATTTTGCAAAGCTAGGTTTTTGTCAATACCTCTGTGTTCAGCATACCTTTTGCGATACCAAAGGGGATGATGGACGGAGCGTTAGAGCAAATCAAACACTCACCCCCAGTCAACTGATCTGGGTTTAATCCATCATCATTCTTTAGCTCACTCCACCACCCCAGTTCAGACATGGCCATATGCAAATCAGTCTGACCCTGTGCCTCATGGGAACAGTCCAGCCCGAACTGCCAAGCCATGTCTTCCTGGATCGGAAACAAGCATCCTGGGACCGGTCTCGGGTTCAAAACCCTCATCAGCCAGGCTATCTTGAATCCAGTGGCAAAGTGAGCAAGGGACCCACGTCTGGGCATACCCTGCCAACTTAGGGCGAACAAGCGATACCAAAGGGGATGATGGACGGAGCGTTAGAGCAAATCAAACACTCACCCCCAGTCAACTGATCTGGGTTTAATCCATCATCATTCTTTAGCTCACTCCACCACCCCAGTTCAGACATGGCCATATGCAAATCAGTCTGACCCTGTGCCTCATGGGAACAGTCCAGCCCGAACTGCCAAGCCATGTCTTCCCTGGACCGGAAACAAGCATCCTGGGACCGGTTTCGGGTTCAAAACCCTCATCAGCCAGGCTATCTTGAATCCAGTGGCAGGATGCTTGATGGATTAAACCCAGATCAGTTGACTGGGGGTGAGTGTTTGATTTGCTCTAACGCTCCGTCCATCATCCCCTTTGGTATCGCTTTGTTCGCCCTAAGTTGGCAGGGTATGCCCAGACGTGGGTCCCTTGCTCACTTTGCCACTGGATTCAAGATAGCCTGGCTGATGAGGGTTATGAACCCGAAACCGGTCCCAGGATGCTTGTTTCCGGTCCAGGGAAGACATGGCTTGGCAGTTCGGGCTGGACTGTTCCCATGAGGCACAGGGTCAGACTGATTTGCATATGGCCATGTCTGAACTGGGGTGGTGGAGTGAGCTAAAGAATGATGATGGATTAAACCCAGATCAGTTGACTGGGGGTGAGTGTTTGATTTGCTCTAACGCTCCGTCCATCATCCCCTTTGGTATCGCTTTGTTCGCCCTAAGTTGGCAGGGTATGCCCAGACGTGGGTCCCTTGCTCACTTTGCCACTGGATTCAAGATAGCCTGGCTGATGAGGGTTATGAACCCGAAACCGGTCCCAGGATGCTTGTTTCCGGTCCAGGGAAGACATGGCTTGGCAGTTCGGGCTGGACTGTTCCCATGAGGCACAGGGTCAGACTGATTTGCATATGGCCATGTCTGAACTGGGGTGGTGGAGTGAGCTAAAGAATGATGATGGATTAAACCCAGATCAGTTGACTGGGGGTGAGTGTTTGATTTGCTCTAACGCTCCGTCCATCATCCCCTTTGGTATCGCTTTGTTCGCCCTAAGTTGGCAGGGTATGCCCAGACGTGGGTCCCTTGCTCACTTTGCCACTGGATTCAAGATAGCCTGGCTGATGAGGGTTATGAACCCGAAACCGGTCCCAGGATGCTTGTTTCCGGTCCAGGGAAGACATGGCTTGGCAGTTCAGGCTGGACTGTTCCCATGAGGCACAGGGTCAGACTGATTTGCATATGGCCATGTCTGAACTGGGGTGGTGGAGTGAGCTAAAGAATGATGATGGATTAAACCCAGATCAGTTGACTGGGGGTGAGTGTTTGATTTGCTCTAACGCTCCGTCCATCATCCCCTTTGGTATCGCTTTGTTCGCCCTAAGTTGGCAGGGTATGCCCAGACGTGGGTCCCTTGCTCACTTTGCCACTGGATTCAAGATAGCCTGGCTGATGAGGGTTATGAACCCGAAACCGGTCCCAGGATGCTTGTTTCCGGTCCAGGGAAGACATGGCTTGGCAGTTCGGGCTGGACTGTTCCCATGAGGCACAGGGTCAGACTGATTTGCATATGGCCATGTCTGAACTGGGGTGGTGGAAGTGAGCTAAAGAATGATGATGGATTAAACCCAGATCAGTTGACTGGGGGTGAGTGTTTGATTTGCTCTTAACGCTCCGTCCATCATCCCCTTTGGTATCGCTTTGTTCGCCCTAGGTTGGCAGGGTATGCCCAGACGTGGGTCCCTTGCTCACTTTGCCACTGGATTCAAGATAGCCTGGCTGATGAGGGTTATGAACCCGAAACCGGTCCCAGGATGCTTGTTTCCGGTCCAGGGAAGACATGGCTTGGCAGTTCGGGCTGGACTGTTCCCATGAGGCACAGGGTCAGACTGATTTGCATATGGCCATGTCTGAACTGGGGTGGTGGAGTGAGCTAAAGAATGATGATGGATTAAACCCAGATCAGTTGACTGGGGGTGAGTGTTTGATTTGCTCTAACGCTCCGTCCATCATCCCCTTTGGTATCGCTTTGTTCGCCCTAAGTTGGCAGGGTATGCCCAGACGTGGGTCCCTTGCTCACTTTGCCACTGGATTCAAGATAGCCTGGCTGATGAGGGTTATGAACCCGAAACCGGTCCCAGGATGCTTGTTTCCGGTCCAGGGAAGACATGGCTTGGCAGTTCGGGCTGGACTGTTCCCATGAGGCACAGGGTCAGACTGATTTGCATATGGCCATGTCTGAACTGGGGTGGTGGAGTGAGCTAAAGAATGATGATGGATTAAACCCAGATCAGTTGACTGGGGGTGAGTGTTTGATTTGCTCTAACGCTCCGTCCATCATCCCCTTTGGTATCGCTTTGTTCGCCCTAAGTTGGCAGGGTATGCCCAGACGTGGGTCCCTTGCTCACTTTGCCACTGGATTCAAGATAGCCTGGCTGATGAGGGTTATGAACCCGAAACCGGTCCCAGGATGCTTGTTTCCGGTCCAGGGAAGACATGGCTTGGCAGTTCGGGCTGGACTGTTCCCATGAGGCACAGGGTCAGACTGATTTGCATATGGCCATGTCTGAACTGGGGTGGTGGAGTGAGCTAAAGAATGATGATGGATTAAACCCAGATCAGTTGACTGGGGGTGAGTGTTTGATTTGCTCTAACGCTCCATCCATCATCCCCTTTGGTATCGCAGCATACCTTTTGCACCAGAAAACATAGCTGTGCCCAACAATTCACACAGAAAGCATCTTGAAGGGATGTCTGTAGGTAATCAAAAGATGTCTGTAGCTGATGTAGTCAGTTGGTAGAATGAGAGGTATCTAAAATGGTGGAGAAGATGCTGTTTTTAAGAAAGTAGAGAATTGATTGGCTGTTTAAGAAGATTGTACATTCAAAAATAGGGTGCATTTTACTTTGTTTAAAAAGCAAGTTTCTTATTGGTTAGTAAAAAATGTTTGAAAGGTACAGTAGAAAGGATAAGGTCATGTTTTGCAAAGCCAACCACACCTGCTGTTTCCATTTGCAACATTGTGTGGTGAACTTGAAAATATGGTGAACTTGTGACCTGTCAGTTAAGTTGAATGTTCCATGACCTGTTACTATGGAAACTGGCATTGAGCAGAAGGGGTGAATAAGTCAGTTGATTAGGGTTATTATCTGTAACCAATGGAAAAGTGTTTTACAATTTGAAAAACTCTGGGAAGCAATGTTATTTGTTGCTTATGTGTATTTGTATGGAGAAAGAGAGGGAAACCTTGATTATCGCTAAGGCTTCGGCGGTCAAGCTGAACTCAGTAGAGCCATGTGATTGGTCAGACCACCACATCATCACCTTCACTATACCTGACCACCGCCTGAAAAAACTTGGGCAACCGGTGAAACCAAAATGCTGGCTCAGAGACTCTAAGAGCCTGGACCTCGAGAAACTGACTGCCCGCTGCGAGAATGAGCTTCTCCCCCCCCCGAATCTATCTAAGGTCAACGACCTCACAGATCACTACAACTCGACTATGACTAACATTTTGGACGATCTGGTCCCGCTTAAGTTCAAAAGGTCCCAAATCAAAGACAAAAACCCTTGGTTCAGCAGACCCCTCAATGACGAAAGGAGAGCTCTCCGTCTGAAAGAAAGGAACTGGAGACAGCACCCCTCAGCCTCCCATCTTAAACTCCTCCATCAGGCCAGAAAGACATACAACAAGAATATCCTTTTGTCCAAAAAAGAGTTCTTTAATTCAGAGCTGGAAAATGCCAAGAACAGACCACGCAAACTTTTTGAAATTGTCATACTTCAATCAAACAAACTAGCGAAATCATCAAAAGAAACCACCAAATCCCCATTCACCTGCGATGAGTTCTCCTCCTTCTTCACAACCAAAATCAACTCGCTGGGTAGCGAACTCAAGGCCTCCTCGAACTCCCCTCCTTCTCCGTCTGGGACCCTTCTATCCTCTCGTCCCCACCAAGCAACACCCAAAAACAAGGCTCACTGACCCAAATTCGAACTTTATGATGACCATTCCATCTCGAAAATTCTATCCTCCTTAAAACCGAATACCCACTTTAACGACCCCCTCCCCGCCAACTGCTTGGCAGCGACCACCTCACTCATCGCTCCCATCTGGACTACCATTATCAATGCTTCCCTTCTCCAAGGGACCATACCCGACTCACTGAAAACCGGGCAAGTCATCCCCATCCTAAAAAACCCACTCTGAATCTGGAAATCCCAGATAACTTCAGACCCATCTCGAATATCCCTCTTCTCGCGAAAGTACTGGAGAAATGTGTGCAGCTACAACTAAGCCAACACATCGCCAATTTCAATCTACTCGACGAATTCCAATCTGGGTTCAGGCCTGGGCACAGCACTGAAACTACTATTCTTCACATCGTTGACGATGCTCTCCTAACCCTTGACCAAGGCAAAGCATGTCTTCTGATCCTTCCGGATCTCTCCTCGGCATTCGACACGGTCAACCACGAGAAACTCCTTGAACGCCTCGAACACAGGATGGGCTTAAGAGGTACTGTCATCAAATGGTTTGGTTCCTTCCTCCATAACCGCTCACAGAGATTCCTTGTCAATAACAACCTATCTGCTCCCTACCCGATCCCCATCGGTGTCCCGCAAGGCTCCACTCTGTCCCCTACCCTCTTCAATCTCTACCTCGAACCTTTAGCTGAAATTCTCCACTCGGCCAACATCTCCTTCCACATGTATGCCGACGATACCCAGATCTACATTAAAATCTCCTCTCTTGAGGAGATCACCCATCTAAATGATGCCCTGAAACTGACTGTCCATTGGCTTGCCAACAACCAGCTCAAACTGAATGCACAAAAAACGGAGGGGCATATTAGCAAGGGCCTTATCGCCGCTTTAGCGGCACTTTTTGCCGCTAAAGCGGCAATTTTTTTATCGCCCTATCAGCAGGCAGTCGCTAACAGGCGTTAGCGACAGCTTTCTGGCGATAGCGGCCGGTTTCCCCATCGCCTTACATGCCAGCGATAATTATCGCTAATGACATGCAAGGTAGGCGTTCCCAACTAAAAGCGACTGAAAACAGTTGCTAACACAACTTCCCCCTATTAGCAACGCAGGCGAAGCGATAAAAAAATTCGCGCTAAGCGCGAATATCGCTAGAATTTAACACCTGCTAAAAACATGACTTACCTGTTTGTAGAATAGGAGGTGAATTGTCAGCCTAAGTCCCCCATGGTGTTAATGCGTGAATATCGCTGGATTTCCTGATTGCTAATAGCATGTTATCTCCACGATAATATCCAGCGATAGGCGGCGTTAAAAAAATACGCGCTAAGCGCGGTTAGCGATAATTTTCGCCTGTTGTTGCTAATATGCCCCGCAGTTTCTTCTCATCTCCCCCCCAAAAAAATCTGCTGACATCCTTGAATGGACTAACTCCATCACAGCACTAAACTGCACCCCTACCATTGTGGATTCCGCCAAATCTCTTGGGATTATTTTGGACCGCAACCTGAATTTGACTGAACACATCACTGCGTTGGCCTAAACCTCCAGATTCCGTCTGAGCTACTTGAGAAAACTAAAACCCTTCCTTGGAATTTCCGACCTAAAAACCGCTGTGCAGGCGTTAGTTATCTCCAGAATTGAATATGGCTGCTCCACACTATCTGGCCTGCCTAAGACTTCGACTGCCCCCCTAAAAGCTTGCCTCAACGCAGCAGCCAGACTCTTATCCGGTTAAAAAAAATTTGATCATATCTCTCCACACCGGAAGGCCTTGAACTGGCTTCCCCTTGAAGGCAGAATTCATCTCAAGCTGGCCTGCATCACTCACAAAGCCTTGTACACGAACTCCCCGGCATATCTCGCCCAGAAACTCGTGTTATCCGGGAGATCCAGAAACTCCAGATCCGCCAGAGACCGTGTGCTCCAGCCACCCCGCTTCCGCAAAGCAAAAACATACAATCGAGCATTCTCCGGAGCTGCACCAAGAATCTGGAACTCGCTTCCTTCCTCCATCAGAAGAATACCTTCTCTGGCGCTCTTCAAAAAGAAGCTAAAACCTTCTTAATGAGCAAATTCCTCCAATAACGCTCCCTTGGTGCACATTCGTATGACCTACTATTTGTATCAACTCTCACTCCTTCCAATGCTCCCTGTACCAGTTTTTGTACATATCTTTTTCGTCCTATTGTTATCAAATCGCCCGCTGATCTTGGAACTGTATTGACACTTGTATATATTCACGGCTTTGCCCTACTTTTGTCATTTCCCCAACCCCCATCCCTGTATTCTGCCCACGCCATCCTGTACTTGGATCTGTACCATTTATTATATATATCTTCTCCTTGTGCCCTATTGTACTCAAGTCATCGCTGATTTTGGAACTGTATTGACTCTTGTATATAGCCACGGCTTTGTCCCACTATTGACTTTTCCCTATCCCCCATCCCTGTACTTTGCCCATGCCTTCATTTATGTAACGTACCTTTCCTTGTAAAGCGCTCTGATACCCTAACGGGTCATGTTCGCGCTATATAAAACTTCAAATAAATAAATAAATAAAAGAGGGAAACCTTGCCATTACTGGTTTTACCTTGCTGAGTCTGGTGCATTATATTGATTGTGTGTAAAAGAAAATCCTGTCAGAGTTTGTGAGATTTTTCATTCAACACATTTATTTGCAAGGTGAGTTATACATTTGTGAGGTTTATTGAAAAAAAAATTGACATTATTCTAATACTGTGTTGTTTGAAATATATTATTAAATGTAGAGATGTATATTGGAGTTTGTTTCATTGTACTTAAATGTTGTTTAAAAAAGAGTCTGTACAGTAATATGTGTATTTTTTAAGATGATTACTGATGTTATTAATTAAGCTTGTTTTTAAGTCTGTACAAAGGTATAGTTGAATGATGCCGCGTATTTTTAGATAATTGGTTGAAGATGCAGTACAAATGTGTAGTTTGAAAGATGTTCATATAAGGTGTAGTTTATTAGGCTTCATTTTTTGTTCTCTCTACAAAGGTATAGTTGAATAATACTGCATAATTATAGATACTTTGGTAAAGATGCAGCACAACTGTGCTGTTTGAAAGATGATCATACAAGGTGTTAATAATTAGGTTTCTTTTATTAGTTTGTACAAAAGGTAAAGTTAAATGATGCCATATATTTTAAGATAGAATGGTGAAATAAAGTGCTGTTAATTAGGCTTCTTTTTGTAGTCTGAGCAAAGGTATAGTTGAATGATGCCACATAATTTTAGATACAAAGGTGAAGATGTACAATAAAAGTGTGGTTTTAAAAATGCTCATAAAAGGTGTTGTTAATTAGCCTTCTTTCTTAAGTCTGTTGAGAGGTATAGTTTAATGATGTTGCATATTTCTAAATTGAATGGTCAAGATGTAGCTCAAAAGTAAACCACCACATATTACCCTTGCAGGCATGTTGTACTTATCTACTTAACTAGATAGTATGTAATGACTGATCTATGTGTTCAGATTCTATTTATACAGTTGTATTTATGCTTAGTGAACTATTGAGAGGTGCCTGACCGATTACAGGAGTGCAAAGGTAGTGAATATGTGATTTTAAAACTACATGAGTAATGATTGACTGATTCCATATTCTGCAATCACACAGTTAGTATCCAAGCACTACCCATGCACTCATGCAATGACCCAGGCACTAACTCATGCACTGCTACAATCCCCTGAGCACTACCCATGCAGTCCAGCCATCCCCCTGTCACTACCCATGCACTCCTCCAATCACCCATCCAGCATCATGTACTTATCCAATCACTCCGCCAAAACGCAAGCACTTATAAATTCACCATGCACTCTCCTTGCAGTACTCTAATCATCCAGTCACTACCCATGTACTCATGCAATGACCCAGGCACTAACAAATGCAGGGGTACAATCACCTGTGCACTGCCCATGCAGTCCTCTAATCACCTTTGCACTACTCATTCACTCCTTCAATTACCCAGGTAGTACCCATGCACTCCTCCAATAACCCCGCCAGTACCATGTACTAATCCAATCACTCTGCCAAAACCCAAGCACTTATAAATTCGCCATGCACTCTCCTTGCAGTACTTTAATCATCCAGTGATTACCCATGTACTCATGCAATGACCCAGGCACTAACACATGCACTGCTACAATCCCCTGAGCACTACCGATGCAGACCTCTAACCACGTACACACTACTGATTCACTCCTCCAATTAACGAGGTAGTACCCATGCAGTCCAGCCATCTCTCTGTCACTGCCTATGCACTCCTCCAATCACCCATCCAGCATCATGTACTTATCCAATCACTCCACCAAAACCTAAGCACTTATAAATTCACCATGCACTCTCCTTGCAGTACTCTAATCATCCAGTCAGTACCCATGTACTCATGCAATGACCCACGCACTAACACATGCACTGCTACAATCCCCTGAGCACTACCCATGCAGTCCAGCCATCGCCCTGTCACTGCCTATGCACTCCTCCAATCACCCAGTCAGCACCATGTACTTATCCAATCACTCCGCTAAAACCCAAGCACTTATAAGTTCACCATGCACTCTCCTTGCAGCACTCTAATCATTCAGTCACTACCCATGTACTCATGCAATGACTCAGGCACTAACTCATGCACTGCTATAATCCCCTGAGCACTACCCATGCAGACCAGCCATCACCCTGTCACTACCCATGCACTCCTCCAATCACCCAGCCAGCACCATGTACTTATCCAATCACTCCGCCAAAACCCAAGCACTTATAAATTCACCATGCACTCTCCTTGCAGTACTCTAATTATCCAGTCACTACCCATGTACTCATGCAATGACCCAGGCACTAAAACATGCACTGCTACAATCCCCTGAGCACTACCCATGCAGCCCAGCCATCGCCCTGTCACTGCCTATGCACTCCTCCAATCAGGCACTAACACATGCACTGCTATAATCCCCTGTGCACTACCCATGCAGACCTCTAACCACTTACACACTACTGATTCACTCCTCCAATTACCCAGGTAGTACCCATGCAGTCCAGCAATCCCCCTGTCACTACCCATGCACTCCTCCAATCACCCATCCAGCATCATGTACTTATCCAATCACTCCGCCAAAACCCAAGCACTTATAAATTCACCATGCACTCTCCTTGCTGTACTCTAATCATCCAGTCAGTACCCATGTACTCATGCAATGACCCAGGCACTAAGACATGCACTGCTACAATCCCCTGAGCACTACCCATGCAGTCCAGCCATCTCCCTGTCACTGCCTATGCACTCCTCCAATCACCCAGTCAGCACCATGTACTTATCCAATCACTCTGCCAAAATTTAAGCACTTATAAATTCACCATGCTCTCTCCTTGCACCACTCTAATCATCCAGTAACTACCCATGCACTCATGCAATGACCCATGCACTAACTCATGCACTGCTACAATCCCATGAGCACTACCCATGCAGTCCAGCCATCGCCCTGTCACTACCCATGCACTCCTCCAATCACCCATCCAGCACCATGTTCTTATCCAATCACTCCACCAAAACCCAAGCACTTATAAATTCACCATGCACTCTCTTTGCAGTACTCTAATCATCCAGTTACTACCCATGTACTCATGCAATGACCCAGGCACTAACACATGCAGTGCTATAATCCACTGTGCACTATCCATGCAATCCTCTAAACACCTAAACACTACTCATTCACTCCTCCAATTACCCAGGAAGTACCCATGTAGTGCAGCAAACCCCATGTGATTTCAAAAGAAAGCATTTCATTGGTTTTTATGTAGAACGTGTTTCTTTAGTAATAGAATAGTATATTTCTATATAGTTATATTAATAATATAATTTTTTTTTTTTTTAATTCAGATATTCTTCATCATCATTAAGAAAGACTTACCATGACCAAAAAAACTGAAAAGTGAAAACAAGAAAAGAAACAATACTATTTAAAGAAAAGACAACAACAAGAATTAGATGAACTACAATATGTGGGAAAAAAGAAAAAGTCTTGCAGTAAGAGAACAAAAGAATTTATTAAAAGACTTTCAAGGACTAGAAAGGGTTTTGACAATGTAGAAAATAGAAAGAATACCTCAAGAACAAAGAAGAATGAAATGAAAAAAGGACAAATTAATTGCAAATCATGTTCTGAAAAAACAATCTATGCTAAAAGAAGAATGAATCAATTTTGTGAAATAAGGAAACGGATGTTTCAAACTAGAGTAGTACAAAATGTATGAAAAGATGGCAAAGAAATATAAAAAAAGATCAGCATATTATAAAAAGAAAAAACAGATTGAAACTATTATTGAAAAGGCTTTTGAATTAAAAAGAAAATTATTCATTTTAGTTTTAAACAGAATGCGATCATTAGATAAGCCAATGCATTTTATGAAGGTTAAAAGTAAAAAGAAGAGTCTAATTAACAAAACTAACTTTTGTGATTTTTTTTGGGTGAATGGAAGCACACTTCAAGTTCAGAGCCTTTTTTTAATGACGAGAGCTATTTTCAAACCAATACATTAGTTCATGCAGTTGATACCAGTGGTCGTGCTTATAAAGTGAAAAACGGTTCTGCAATTGAAAAAGAAAAGATTGGTCCTAGAAATGTAGAAGAAGTGATAGCTGATGAAGTTCTAGGGAGACGTACTAAAGCCCCAGTGTATACTTGGGATTGTAGTAGTATTTGTAGTATACGACAGGAGTCTATTGATATTTTACGCAATTTCTTACGAGAATATAGTAAAAAAAAGTGTTAAACAAAAGATTAAGATGCTGCAAGGACTAGATCCTTGCAAAGTGAGAAAAAATGCTGGTTTGCAAGGTCATTCTCTGGCTTGTCTTTCTAGAAAAGTGTGTCAAAGTGTTTTTCATCATTTGAGAATGTTAGCAGTACATCACTCTCAAATGCGGAAGTTAGTCAGAAGATTGTACTATGTAAAAAGTCCTGCAATAATTTTAAGTGACTTAAACAGTGCTCTTTTGCATGGGTCAGTATCAGATGTGAAAAAAGTTTGTGATGAAATAGAGTTTCGGTACTTTGGTCCTGAACAAGAATGTATAGAAAGTGAGAGATTGATAGAAGTAGGTGTTGAAGAAGACGTGGAAGATAGTAGTACTGAGAAGTTTGAAGAAGAAATTACGAAGTTTAAGGTAATTTGTTGTGAAAGACCAAACTATGGGGTCCATTACGATGACTGGTGGATGCACCTCCGCAATGCTGGCGGTGGGAGAAAACGCTGTTTTCCGCCCGTGAGCAGCGGTGCACCCGTCCGCAATATTACAATGGCCAAACACAGCCCATTGTCCGTCCGCCGCGGTGCTACGTGCACCGCCATCAAAACGCGCCCGCCACCGCGGCGGAGACAACCAATCGAGAGCCACCGCCATGTGTGATGATGTCCCTCCTTCCGTACAAATTAGGATGCGCGAAACAGCCAGGCCCACCGCAGCGGAGAAACCGGCCATTCTGAGCATACGGTAGCACCATAGCGGAGCGCTAAATCGATACCCGGAGCCGACCGCCATGGACCCTGCACTACACGTCTTCCCGGCACTGTACATGATACACCTACAGCAAGCCATGGACCGTCGCGGACGCCGACGCAGGTACGCCATCACACAACTCCGATAACAAACACAACCCACAAATCCATGTCCGATATAAGGTGCCTGCCCCCACCCTTGTGGGGACAGGAACACAACCACAGGTGTAGCCACACATGTCCCACCTGCCACAAGGCCACCCCTCCACACCCAGGCCACCATGTCCGTGACCCTGAAATAATGCCCAGTTCACGTGACCGCAGCGGTGAATCCGCGAGAACAAATGCACACAATGTAGTAGGCTGGGCCAGCGCTAGGCAGGGGCAGTGCCCAAAGTACACAGGGCAACACCTCCACACTCCACACACTAGGCCCACCCACACCAATAAGGGACATGCCACGTGATCTCCCTGTGCCCCCACATGCCCAAAAAGCAGCCAGGTGAACACACACACTGCACCACACAACAAACAACTAGGGAGACAGCCTCATCAGGTGTGGCTGCAGAGTAACACACAGTGTACAAGCACTGGGCCAGGGGAACACACACACCACAACAACACCACACTCATGGCAAGTAAACTGAGTCCAAGCACAAATTAAACACACACAGACAATTGACAAACACACCAATGGACACACAGCCTGCCAAGTCACACAGACATACCCCACACTGACACACAGCAACAAACACAGACCACATGCCAACAGCAATGTAGGACAACAAATAGGCAACTCAAAGTGAGGTGCACACAAATGGAATGGCAAGGAGCTGAACACCAAAAATGTGTACATCACATGCAAGGGAAGGAACACATTACATCCACCCCCGCCCAAAAATCCACACAAGGCAGTCACAGTGAGTGAAGTCAAACCACAGTCACCTCACTGCAACAACTCAGGGAGACAGCAAGGCAACCCATGAATAGGCACAGGGATGAAAGGAAGGGTATGAAGTCCAACACTGATCAGCCACACATCTGAATCCAAATACATCACAGGAGTATGTCAGCAGCACAACACACAGGGCCCATTGGAACACTCCATGACAGTCAAACACAAGTATGAACCTTCACACAACCCCCATACCCATCACACCAGCAGCACACAACACCAGTGACAAACACACAGAAGCTTGCCAATAATATCCAGTCAAGACACTGACAATCAACCACACCCCCTGGGTGGTATCCACAAACATCACACACACACACAGGTATGGCAGTACAACTGTACGCACAAAAACAACAGTCAAACACAGAACACAATCAAAACACACACACAGAACTACTACAACAACAGACAAGACCTGTGCATCTAAACAGTGCAAATCCAATGGGAGCACAGACACAACAGGAGTACACAACCACATCAGTCATGAAAAACGCACAGACAACATACCATAACACATATAAGAAGTGCATCCACTAAAAACAATAATGGAGAACAAAAGGCAGAAATGGGCCCCCATTGACACATAGACAGACATACCACAACACCCATCCACTCAAAATGGTGTCACGGTGTACCACATGTCTGCACATGCACAACCATGACCATAGACACATCAAATGTGAGAGGAGAAAACACCAAGGATGCACATAAAACAAGCACGGCAACCACAATAGATCTCAGTCCATGTGACAGACATACAAGTAAGGCACACCACAATGGCAACACACCTGAATCAAACACAACAACAACACACACACACTGACAGGAAAATAGAACACCACACACAGAGCAACTGTCAACTGCATGACACAACACAACACAAACACTGCACACAGCCACATCAGTCACAACACATGCACAGGCAAAGATATCAACATGCTACAACAGCCAAACATCAGGGGGTGCACAACAGGCAAGGACAAGGCAACATCAACTCACAGCACTGCATGCACACCAAGCCTGTGTGTGCACAACACACATACCAGTTACAAACAGAGATGAGTGACACACCATGAACACACACAACAACAATCTAAACATCACACACACACCAACACACCCAGGAAGTCAATCAGTCCCCAGCAAACACACATACTACCAAGCCAACACACACAGATGCAGAAGTCTGGGACACAAAAGTTGAAACAACATGATCAGAGGAAACAAGACATTGGCAATGTTGAAGTGGAAAATAGAGCATGTGTCACAGAAAACAATACCCACACAGTAACCCTTTATTTAGCAAGGACACTGACAAGGCAGACAACAGGAGTAAATATCTTCTTTTTATTTACATTTCACACAGTCATGCAGCAAAAGTCAGACAAGAGCAAGGCCAGTGGCCAGGACACAGTGCAGGTGAGGTACATGAGAAGCTGCACAGGCAAGGGGCAAACAGCAATGAACAACAAGACCAGTGGCCAGGACACAGTGCAGGTGATGTAGGAGAGTAGGATCTGCCTCTTATGGTTACCGCCACTTTTTGCTGGTGTATCACTGTTTTTCGACTTTAGTCTGGCTGGGGCCCTGCTATTCAGGACCCCAGCCTAGCTGCTTCCTCTCTAAAATGATTCCCTGTACTTTAGGTACATCACAGATTGGATTCTGGAGTGCCCTTATAAGTCCCTAGTATATGGTATACTATCTACCCAGGGCATAGGTACCCCAGAGGCCTACCAGGGGCTGAAGCATGTATTGTGCCACCCCTGGAAGGCCATCCAAAATGACACCACAGGACTGCTACTGCAGCCTGAGTAGGGTGGTGCATGCACCTCTTGCAGAGATATAGGTTCCCTATATCTCACCTAACACTGCACATAGAAACCTATCAGTCACCCCTATGGCAGGCCTTATCAATCCTGAAGGCAGGGTGCTTGGTTATATGTGAGAGGGTGCCCATGCATGAGCAGAGCCCCTCTGCAGCCCTCGGAATCTCCAATCCGGGGTGTCTGTGGTGCAGCCTGACCATATACTCTTAAGTGCATTATATCTAAACGGTAAATGCTAACTTTGGGATGGCTGCACGGAAACATGTCGTGTTTGGTGTCAAACACCTTGGAATCATACCCCCACACCAGTTCCTAGTGTGGGAGTATGATCCCACCCTTCTAGAGGGAGAGACATGACAGCACCGGTATACCCGGTACCAACTAAACAGAGCCTGGCATCACAAAATGGATGCTGCAGCCACAGACACGAGTCTGGCCCCCTGCTGCTGACCGAAACTCCGGCAGGGGAGGCCTGGACAATAGGTTTCCTGTCTCAGGGAGGTGTTACCACCTCCCAGACAGGCCTTAGTGGATTAGGGCTGGGTGGTGCACTCTCTGAGTGCTTTGAAGTCCTGCACTGGGGGCACATTTGGTGTCCTCGTGCATACCCCAGTTCAAACCGGTTGCAGGGGCTGCCAGCCCCTGCTCTGGCGCGAAACTGGACAAAGGAAATGGGTGTAGCCACCCCTCTTTCCAAACCCTCCCATAGGTGGGTCCCCAGAGTTAGTCCAACCCCTTTTCGTAGTATAAGTAAGGGAACCCTGGCAACAGGACTCTAGATATCCCTGGACGAAACTCTGAAGCTGAATCCTGGACCTTCGACGCTCTACATCGCGATTAGAGGACTGAAGAATCTCCCTTGGGGTCAAGGAGTGACTCCCCTGCTTGGCAGGTGTAGGAGAGTAGGATCTGCTTCACATGGGTACCCCCACTTTTTGCTGATGCTTCACTGTTTTTCGACATTAGTCTGGCTGGGGCCCTGCTAATCAGGACCCCAGCCTAGCTGCTTCCTCTCTAAAATGGTTTCCATGTGCCATAGGCACATCTCTGATTGGAATCTAGAGTGCCCTTATAAGTCCCTAGTATATGGTATACTATGTACCCAGGGCATAGGTACCTCAGAGGCCTACCAGGGGCTGCAGCATGTATTGTGCCATCCCTGGAAGGCCATCCAAAATGACACCACAGGTCTGCTACTGCAGCCTGGGTAAGGTGGTGCATGCACCCCTTACAGTGATATAGGCTACCTATATCACTACCATTGCACACACATATAACCCTATAAGTCACTCCTATGGCAGGCCTTAACAATCCTGAGGGCAGAGTGCGTGGTTTTTATGTGAGAGGGTGCCCCTGCATGAGCAGAGCCCCTCTGCAGCGTTCGGAGTCCCTCCTCTGATGCTGTTTGTGGTACAGCCTGACCATATACTCTTAAGTGCATTATATCCTCGTGGTACAATGCTAACTTGGGACTGGCTGCACCAAAACATGTCGTGTTTGGTGTCAAACATCTTGGAATACTACCCCCCCGCCAATGCTGGCGGCGGGGGTAGCATTCCACCCTTCTAGAGGGAGAGACATGTACACACCGGGCTACCCGGTAACTTCTTTCCAGAGCCCTGGCATCACAAAATGGATGCCGCTGCCACAGACACGGGTCTGGCCTCCTGCTGCTGACTGAAACTCCGGCAGGGGAGGCCTGGACAATAGGTTTCCTGTCGAAGGGAGGTGTAACCACCTCCCCAGACAGGATAGTGTGTATTGGGGCTGGGCTGGAGCACCCTCTGGTGCTTTGAAGTCCTGCACTGGGGGCACATTTGGTGTCCCTGTGCATATGCCAGTTCAAACCGGTTGCAGGGGCTACCTGCCCCTGCTCTGGCACGAAACTGGACAAAGGGAATGGGTGTAACCACCCCTCTTCCCTGACCCTCCCATAGGTGGGTCCCCAGAGTATGTCCAACCCCCTAACTTAGTATAAGTATGGGACCCCAGTCCTTAGGACTTTAGATTAACCTGGACGAAACTCTGACACTGAATCCTGGACCTTCGACGCTCTACTTAAAGATTAGAGGACTGAAGAATCTCCCCAGGCACCTAAGAAGCAATTGTCTGGTCTGCATCGCTGAAGCTCCCGCCGGACGCCGAAGTCTTTGCATCACCAGAGGTAGATTTCCAGACTTCACCGAGGCTGCCCTGAGTCCCCAGCAAAGCTGAGGCCCGTAGCTGTTGTGGGTAACGTGGAACCGTGACCCCTGGACACCGAGCACATTTGCAAGTGCATCCTCTTCCTGGTCTCCCACGAAGTTGTGCTTTGGGCTCTGAGTAGCCCCCACCTCCAGCACCGACTGCACCGAAGATCACTGGCCTCCACTCCCCGAGTGTCCTGCAAGCCAGCTCCAAGTGCGTCCACTCGAGGCTCCTTCACAGTTGCTAGTCCATTGGCTAGTGGGCCCTCCTGAAGGCAACTCTTCTTCTGCTTGGGCTTCCCTGGTTGCTACAGACGTGCCCTGAGTTACCCTTGCTGGGTGAGTCCCTCAGACCTTGCTAATCTGTACCACCGTCCTTCTTCTATTTCCACGAGACTTGCCGTTGCCAAGGCTTGTTGGGTCCAATCCGGTCGCCGACACTGCAGCAATCGACCGACGTCGTGGGACAGCTCGAATCCAGCTCCTGGTTGTCGTCGACGCCTCCTGGACCTCGTGGCTGAAGAGTCAAGACGACCATCAACCTACCTGAAGCACCCGACATCGGTGGGCATCTGCTCATCGCCTTCCTGGTCACTGGCTAGTGACCCAGACTCTGTCCCCTCTTCTTTCAGGTTCTTCAGATCTTCAATCCACCTTTGGATCCACCAGAACACTTTCGACTTGGTCGCCAGCAGCCCTTTGCAGCAGATCGCCATTGAAAACGACGACGAAACCCGACCCCGAAAGACACCTATGCACCCGGCTTCCCTGGGTGAGGTAACTCGACTACTCCGGTGCTCCCGTGGGTATAGACTCTAGAACAACCTAGTTCTAAAGGGGTTTGCTCCAAGTCCTCCTCTAAGTGTCCTTTTTCTTTAAAACTCCAACCGCGACCTTCCCCATAGAAGTCAACGGTGGCTCGCGGCTGTGTTCTCACACTGCACGCGTCCCCCGTGGGTCCCCTGTGTCACTACCTTGGGTGGTTCCTTGAGGGCCAAGCACTTCTACAGGCTCTAGGCCTTGTGTCTAGTTCAGTCGTGGTTCTTATACCACTTTATTGGTATATGGTTTGGTTCGCCCCTAGGGCTCAAACGTGTATTTGTGCTATTACTGTTGATAACTGACTTGTAACTTATGTACTTGAACTCTAGCCTCATAAAGAGACTAGAGGGGTGTGTTTAAGACTAAATACATATATTTTAAATATATACCTGGTGTGGTCCTCTTTCATTTGGTCACTCAAGAGATTATAGACTGGTAAAACAAGCTGCTTTACATTCCTTCAAGACTTAGCCTGAAGGCTGCTCTCCATAGCTACCACTAGGATAGCTTTCAATAAAGGTTGTCTTTAACCTATCTCCAATAAGGGGTTGTTTGGACTGGTGCAAGGTGCCCACTATAATTAGTGGACAGCATATACCAGGCCAACTTCTCACATTGGTGTGCAGCGTGTGGGATTCCAGCTTGCTATTGTTTTACCAGATAATCTCAATTGAATTGATCAACTGAAAACCACTAAGGGTACCTTAGGTACATATAAAACAAGCTTAGGATACAGTAAGTTCTACTGAACTTAGAGTTGTGTGTTAAGGGTTAGCACACCCTTTCTACAACTCAAGAGAGTTTAGTAGGCCACACTAGAGTAGGTAGTGCATACACCACACCACACTAGTAATGTCTTCAGGGCCAGGAACCAGTGGGTCCCAGCCAGAAGCCAATGGGCTTCTTCCCTCCAAGTATGATAATCTCCCATTCTTGGAATTGAGAGCATTAAGCACTGCTAGGAAACTGAAGACAGGCAAAAGTGCCAACACCCAACGCCTCAATGAGGTACTCCTGCTGGATGATCTCAGAAGACTGCCAGGGTCCGAAGGGGTAGGCAGACAGGGTGGGGCAGAAGATGAGGAAGGGGCCAGGGATGAAAATAACCAGGACCCAACCTCTGAAACTGGCCAGGAAGGTGACAATTACCTTGACCTGGATAATCCAGCTACTCCTGAGGAGGAGGATCAGAATGACCTCCCCTTTGTCCCCCCAGGAAGAGTTGAGAGTGTGCCAAGAAGGGTTAGGTCTCCTTCTCAGGAGTCTAACCACTCTGACACCTCAGTAGGGACCTCTGTTTCCTCTCATAGGAGGGAATCCTCCAGTGAGAGGAAAGAGAGACTGCTCAAGTATGGAGAGGCTCAGCTGAGACTCAGAAGAGAGCAGTTGGCTATAGCCAGGGAGTCCCTAGAGCTTGAAAGGCAAAGGAAAAAGTTGGGACTAGAGTCCCATGGTGGCAGCAACTTCCCTAGTGGTAGGGACAGGTCTTATGACCATAGAAACCTGAGCAAGATTGTCCCTCCCTACCAGAGTGGGGATGACATCCACAAATGGATTTCTGCCCTCGAGAGGGCCTGTAAAGTACAGAGGGTCCCTCAGGAGCAGTGGGCAGCAATCTTGTGGCTCTCCTTTGCAGACAAAGGTAGAGATAAGCTCCTCTCTGTTAGAGAAGAGGATGCTGACAATTACAAAGTCTTGAAGAGTGCATTAATTGATGGGTTTGGCCTAACCACTGAACAATACAGGTTAAAGTTCAGAGATACCCAAAAGCACAGACTCAAGACTGGGTGGACTTTGTTGATTGTTCTGCTAAGGCTCTGGAAGGTTGGTTGATGGGCAGTAAGGTATGTGACTTCACAGGATTGTACAATCTTATCATGAGGGAGCAGATTCTTAATAACTGTCAAAATCAGCTGTTGCATCAGTACCTGGTGGACTCTGATCTGACCTCTCCCCAAGAATTGGGAAAGAAGGCAGACAAATGGGTCAGAACCAGGGTGAGGCAGAAGGTACAGAACCAAGGTGGTGACCCTAAGAAGCAAGATTCTAAAAACTCTGATAAGGGTGGGGAGAAGGGTAAAGACCAGAAGTCTTCACAAGGCTCCCAAAAATCTTCTTCAGGTGGGGATTCACAGTCTAACAAGGGAAAAGGCCAAAAGAAACCATGGTGCAAAGTCTCTAAGCAAAAGACACACTGGATCAGTGATTGCACCAAGTCCAAAGACTCTATTCCAGCCCCCACCAATGCCCCTAAGGCACCTGTTCCCCCTAGTGCAGTTACAATTGGTGGTGGGAGTACGCAAACCAAGGGTTTAGTAGGGTTGACCCTCGGTAATGAGATGAGCTCTGGCCTAGTCAGAGAACTCACTCAGGCTGTCCTAGTCTGTGATGGAGGAATGGATGTGACCTCCTCTGTGAGTCCGAGTAATCTGGGCAAGTACAGGCAACAGCCATTGATCAATGGTAAGGAGGCTTTGGCATTCAGGGACACAGGGGCAAGTGTCACCATGGTGACACAAGACCTTGTGGATTCTGGACAGATTATACTTGGTGAGATGTACCAAGTGACCAATGCTAGCAATGTCAGAACAGACCATACTCTGGCAGTTGTTAACTTCTCCTGGGGAGGGGTAACTGGCCTTAAGAAGGTTGTGGTAAGTGCAGACCTACCAGTTGAATGCTTGCTTGGCAATGATCTTGAAACTTCAGCTTGGGCAGAAGTGGAGCTCAGGACCCATGCAGAAATGCTGGGGATCCCTCCAGATGTGTTTGCTGTGACCAGGTCACAGAGCAAAATGTCTAACACTGAACAGGCCTTGGATCCTGGAAAATGGACCAAGTGCCATCCAAGAGGAGGAGTAGTAGGGTTAAGGCAGTGCCTTCCCCCTTGGCTCAGAAGGAAGATCAGTCTCTTGAGGGGGATGATCTCAGTCCTGAGGAAGGAACTGTCCCAGAGGAGCTTGAACCTGACCAGGTTGAGTTCTTGGGGACAGGGGCCCTTCCAGGTCAGATCTGAGCCAGGAGCAGCAGAGCTGCCCCTCTCTTGAACCCCTCAGACAGCAAGCTGCTGCTGAGGCTGCTGGGAATGCTAGTGGTCCCCATAAAGTGTATTGGGATGATGGACTCTTGTACTCAGAGTGTGGAGACCCCAAGCCTGGTGCCACCAGGAGGTTGGTTATACCTCTGAAGTTCAGGGGCTTCCTATTGACCCTAGCCCATGACATTCCTTTAGCAGGTCACCTGGGCCAGAACAAGACTTGGAACAGAATTGTCCCTCACTTTCACTGGCCCCACATGTCTGAAGACACCAAGGAGTTTTGTCGCTCCTGTGTAACCTGCCAGGCCAGTGGCAAGGCAGGTGGCATTACAAAGGCCCCCTGATACCACTACCTGTGATGGGGTTCCCTTTGAAAGGGTGGGGATTGACATTGTTGGTCCCATGGATCCCCAAACAGCATCTGGGCACAGGTTTATCCTGGTGGTAGTGGATCATGCCACCAGGTACCCAGAGGCTATTCCCCTTAGGACCACTACAGCACCTGTAGTGGCAAGGGCCCTCCTGGGAATTTTCTCAAGAGTGGGCTTCCCTAAGGAGGTTGTATCAGACAGGGGTGCAAACGTTATGTCTGGATACTTGAAAGCAATGTGGAAGGAGTGTGGAGTGACTTACAAGTTCACCACACCCTATCACCCACAATGCAATGGTTTAGTTGAGAGATTCAACAAAACCTTGAAGGGCATGATTAAAGGGCTCCCAGAGAAGCTTAGGCGAAGATGGGACATTCTCTTGCCCTGCCTTTTATTTGCATACAGGGAGGTGCCTCAAAAGGGGGTTGGCTACAGCCCTTTAGAACTTTTGTTTGGTCACCCTGTCAGGGGTCCATTGTGCTTGGTGAAGGAAGGATGGGAGTTACCTCTCAAGCCCCCAAAGCAAGACATAGTGGACTACGTACTTGGTCTCCGCTCCCGGATGGCTGAGTACATGAAAAGGCAACCAAAAACCTTGAGGCTAGCCAGGAACTGCAAAAAGCCTGGCATGACCAAAAGGCTGTACTGACTGTCTACCAGCCAGGACAGAAGGTGTGGGTGCTGGAGCCAGTGGCCCCAGCAGCTCTCCAAGACAAGTGGAGTGGACCCCATACCATTGTTGAACAGAAGGGTGAGGTCACCTATTTAGTAGACCTAGGAACACCCAGGAGTCCCCACAGGGTTCTTCATGTCAACAGATTGAAACCATATGTGGACAGGGCAGACATGGGCTTGCTCATGGCTACTGATGAGGGACAGGAGGAAGAGAGTGACCCACTCCCTGACCTGCTCTCACAGAACCCTGATGATGGGACAGTGGATGGTGTAGCCTTGGCAGGCAGCCTCACTGCTCAGCAGCAAACTGATTGCAGACAAGTGCTCAATCAGTACAGACATATGTTCTCTCTGACTCCAAGTCAGACCACCTGGTGCACTCATGAAGTGGACACTGGGGACAGTCTGCCTATTAAAAATAAGATTTATAGGCAACCTGACCATGTCATGGACTGTATCAGGACAGAAGTCCAGAAAATGTTGGATTTGGGAGTTATTGAACCCTCAGATAGCCCTTGGGCTAGTCCAGTGGTCCTTGTGCCAAAACCTCACACCAGTGGTGGGAAAAGAGAGGTGAGGTTTTGTGTGGACTACAGGGGTCTCAATGCAGTCACTAGGACTGATGCCCATCCAATACCAAGGGCAGATGAGCTAATAGACACTTTGGCCTCCGCCAAGTATCTAAGCACATTTGACCTGACAGCTGGCTACTGGCAGATCAGGCTAGCTGATGATGCAAAGCCAAAAACAGCATTCTCAACCCCTAGTGGACATTATCAATTTGTGGTAATGCCCTTTGGTCTGAAGAATGCACCTGCCACTTTTCAGAGGTTGGTGAATACAGTCCTTACAGGTCTGGAGGCCTACAGTTCAGCATATCTAGATGATATTGCTGTCTTTAGCTCCACCTGGGAGGATCACCTGGTCCACCTCAGAAATGTTTTGGAGGCCCTGCAGAAGGCAGGCCTAACTAGCAAGGCCACAAAGTGCCAGATAAGGCAGAGTCAGGTCGTGTACCTGGGCCACCTTGTGGGTGGAGGCCAGGTTCAACCATTGCAGAGCAAAATCCAGACCATCATGGACTGGGTTGCTCCCACTACCCAGACTCAGGTGAGAGCCTTCTTAGGCCTGACTGGGTACTATAGGAGATTTGTCAAGGGGTATGGATCAATAGTGACACCCCTGAATGACTTAACTTCCAAGAAAATGCCCAAAAAGGTTCAGTGGACAGCTAGCTGTCAAAAGGCATTTGATGACCTGAAGCAGGCCATGTGCACTGCTCCCAATCTCCAGATTCCTGATTACTCCAAGAAGTTCATTGTCCAAACAGATGCATCTGAATTGGGGGTAGGGGCTGTACTGTCACAATTGAAGCCAGTAGCTTTTATTAGCAGAAGGCTGACCCCTAGAGAGAAACGTTGGTCAGCCATAGAGAGGGAGGCCTTTGCTGTGGTTTGGGCTCTGAAGAAGTTGAGGCCATACTTGTTTGGTACTCACTTCCTTGTTCAAACAGACCACAAGCCTCTCCTATGGCTAAAACAAATGAAGGGTGAAAACCCCAAACTGCTTAGGTGGTCCATTTCCCTACAGGGATGGACTTTACAGTGGAACATAGACCTGGGAGTAACCATGCCAATGCAGATGGACTCTCTAGGTACTTCCACTTAGAACCTGAAGACTCAACTGGTCAAGGTTAGTTTAATGTCCCTACGTTTTGGGGGGTTGTGTAGGAGAGTAGGATCTGCTTCACATGGGTACCCCCACTTTTTGCTGATGCTTCACTGTTTTTCGACTTTAGTCTGGCTGGGGCCCTGCTAATCAGGACCCCAGCCTAGCTGCTTCCTCTCTAAAATGGTTTCCATGTGCCTTAGGCACATCTCTGATTGGAATCTGGAGTGCCCTTATAAGTCCCTAGTATATGGTATACTATGTACCCAGGGCATAGGTACCTCAGAGGCCTAGCAGGGGCTGCAGCATGTATTGTGCCACCCCTGGAAGGCCATCCAAAATGACACCACAGGTCTGCTACTGCAGCCTGGGTAAGGTGGTGCATGCACCCCTTACAGTGATATAGGCTACCTATATCACTACCATTGCACACACATATAACGCTATAAGTCACTCCTATGGCAGGCCTTAACAATCCTGAGGGCAGAGTGCGTGGTTTTTATGTGAGAGGGTGCCCCTGCATGAGCAGAGCCCCTCTGCAGCATTCGGAGTCCCTCCTCTGATGCTGTTTGTGGTACAGCCTGACCATATACCCTTAAGTGCATTATATCCTCGCGGTACAATGCTAACTTGGGACTGGCTGCACCAAAACATGTCGTGTTTGGTGTCAAACATCTTGGAATACTACCCCCCGCCAATCCTGGCGACGGGGGTAGCATTCCACCCTTCTAGAGGGAGAGACATGTACACACCGGGCTACCCGGTAACTTCTTTCCAGAGCCCTGGCATCACAAAATGGATGCCGCTGCCACAGACACGGGTCTGGCCTCCTGCTGCTGACTGAAACTCCGGCAGGGGAGGCCTGGACAATAGGTTTCCTGTTGAAGGGAGGTGTAACCACCTCCCCAGACAGGATAGTGTGTATTGGGGCTGGGCTGGAGCACCCTCTGGTGCTTTGAAGTCCTGCACTGGGGGCACATTTGTTGTCCCTGTGCAAATGCCAGTTCAAACCGGTTGCAGGGGCTACCTGCCCCTGCTCTGGTGCGAAACTGGACAAAGGGAATGGGTGTAACCACCCCTCTTCCCTGACCCTCCCATAGGTGGGTCCCCAGAGTATGTCCAACCCCCTAACTTAGTATAAGTATGGGACCCCAATCCTTAGGACTTTAGATTAACCTGGACGAAACTCTGACACTGAATCCTGGACCTTCGACGCTCTACTTAAAGATTAGAGGACTGAAGAATCTCCCTTGGGGTCAAGGAGTGACTCCCCTGCTTGGCAGGCACCTAAGAAGCAATTGTCTGGTCTACATCGCTGAAGCTCCCGCCGGACGCTGAAGTCTTTGCATCACCAGAGGTAGATTTCCAGACTTCCCCAAGGCTGCCCTGAGTCCCCAGCAAAGCTGAGGCCTGTAGCTGTTGTGGGTAATGTGGAACCGTGACCCCTAGACACTGAGCACATTTGCAAGTGCATCCTCTTCCTGGTCTCCCACGAAGTTGTGCTTTGGGCTCCGAGTAGCCCCCGCCTCCAGCACCAACTGCACCGAAGATCACTGGCCTCCACTCCACGAGTGTCCTGCAAGCCAGCTCCAAGTGCGTCCACTCAAGGCTCCTTTGCGGTTGCTAGTCCATTGGCTAGTGGGCCCTCCCGAAGGCAACTCTTCTTCTGCTTGGGCTTCCCTGGTTGCTCCAGACGTGCCCTGACTTACCCTCACTGGGTGAGTCCCTCAGACCTTGCTGGTCTGTACCACTATCCTTCTTCTATTTCCTCAAGACTTGCCATTGCCAAGGCTTGTTGGGTCCAATCCAGTCGTCGACACCGCAGCAATCGACAGACGTTGTGGGGCAGCTCGAATCCAGCTCCTGGTTGTCGTTGACGCCTCTTGGACCTCGTGGCTGAAGAGTCAAGACGACCGTCAACCTACCTGAAGCACCCGACATCGGTGGGCATCTGCTCATCGCCTTCCTGGTCACTGGCTTGTGACCCAGACTCTGTCCCCTCTGCTTTCAGGTTCTTCAGATCTTCGATCCACCTTTGGATCCACCAGAACACTTTCGACTTGGTCGCCAGCAGCCCTTTGCAGCAGATCGCCATTGAAAACGACGACGAAACCCGACCCCGAAAGACACCTATGCACCCGGCTTCCCTGGGTGAGGTAACTCAAGTACTCCGTTGCTCCCGTGGGTATAGACTCTAGAACAACCTAGTTCTAAAGGGGTTTGCTCCAAGTCCTCCTCTAAGTGTCCTTTTTCTTTAAAACTCCAACCGCGACCTTCCCCATGGAAGTCAACGGTGGCTCGCGGCTGTGTTCTCACACTGCAAGCGTCCCCCGTGGGTCCCCTGTGTCACTACCTTGGGTGGTTCCTTGAGGGCCAAGCACTTCTACAGGCTCTAGGCCTTGTGTCTAGTTCAGTCGTGGTTCTTATACCACTTTATTGGTATATGGTTTGGTACGCCCCTAGGGCTCAAACGTGTATTTGTGCTATTACTGTTGATAACTGACTTGCAACTTATGTACTTCGAACTCTAGCCTCATAAAGAGACTAGAGGGGTGTGTTTAAGACTAAATACATATATTTTAAATATATACCTGGTGTGATCCTCTTTCATTTGGTCACTCAAGAGATTATAGACTGGTAACACAAGCTGCTTTACATTCCTTCAAGACTTAGCCTGAAGGCTGCTCTCCATAGCTACCACTAGGATAGCTTTCAATAAAGGTTGTCTTTAACCTATCTCCAATAAGGGGTTGTTTGGACTGGTGCAAGGTGCCCACTATAATTAGTGGACAGCATATACCAGGCCAACTTCTCACAGCAGGCACCAAAGAAGCATCTGTCCGGTCTGCATCGCTGAAGCTGCCGCCGGACGCCGAAGTCTTTGCATCACCAGAGGTGGATTTCCAGACTTCTCCGAGGCTGTCCTGAGTCCCCAGCAAAGCTGAGGCCCGTAGCTGTCGTGGGTAACGTGGGTAACGTGGAACCGTGACCCCTGGACACCGAGCACATTTGCAAGTGCATCAACTTCCTGACATCTCTCGAAGCTGTGCTTTGGGTTCCAAGTAGCCCTAGCCCCGAGCACCAACTGCAGCGAAGATCACTGGCCTACACTCCACGAGTGTCCCGTGGGCCAGCTCCAAGTGCGACCGCTCGAGGCTCCTTCGCGATCTCTAGTCCGTTGGCTAGTTGATCCCCAAGAAGGCAACTCTTCAACTGATTGGGCTTTTCTGGTTGCTCCAGACGTGCCCTGAATTACCCTTGCTGGGTGAGTCCCTCAGACCTTGCTGGTCTGCACCGCAGCCTTTTCTTCACTTCCCCGTGACTTGCTGTTGCCAAGGCTTGTTGGGTCCAGTCCGGTTGCCGACACAGCAGCACTTGACAAACTTTGTGGAGCAGCTCGAATCCAGCTCCTGGTCATCGTCGACACCTCCTGGACCTCGTGGCTGAAGAGTCAAGGCACTCGTCAACTCACCTGAAGCACCCGACATCTGAGGGCATTCGACTATCGTGCCCCTGGTCACTGGCTAGTGACCCAGACTCTGTCCCCTCTGCTTTCAGGTCTTCCTTTTCCTCGATCCAGGCTTGGATCGCTCCGGACACTCTTCTTCTCCACGGCAGCAGCACTTTTCCAGAGGTCGCCATTGAAAACGACGACGATTCCCGACACCTTTTACACGTATGCACCCGGCTTCCCTGGGTGAGGTAACTCGAGTATTTCGGTACTCACGTGGGTGTGGGCCCTAGAAACTCTTAAGTTTTAAGGGGTTAACTGGAAGTCCTCTCCGAAGTGTCCTTTTTCTTTAAAAATCTAACCGCGACTTTCCCCATAGAAGTCAACGGCGGCTCGCGGCTGTGTTCTCACACTGCACGCGTCCCCCGTGGGTCCCCTGTGTCACTACCTTGGGTGGTTCCTTGAGGTCCAAGCACTTCTACAGGCTCTAGGCCTTGTGTCTAGTTCAGTCGTGGTTCTTATACCACTATTTTAGTATATGGTTTGGTACGCCCCTAGGGCTCAAACGTGTATTGTGCTAAATACTGCTGATATTTGACTTGTAACTTATGTACTTCGAACTCTAGCCTCATAAAGAGACTAGAGGGGTGTGTTTAAGACTAAATACATATATTTTATATATATACCTGGTGTGGTCCTCTTTCATTTGGTCACTCAAGAGATTATAGACTGGTAAAACAAGCTGCTTTACATTCCTCCAAGACTTAGCCTGAAGGCTGCTCTCCATAGCTACCACTAGGATAGCTTTCACTAAAGGTTGTCTTTAACCTATCATCCATAAGGGGTTGTTTGGACTGGTGCAAGGTGCCCACTATAACTAGTGGACAGCATATGCCAGGCCAACTTCTCACATTGGTGTGCAGCGTGTGGGATTCCAGCTTGCTATTGTTTTACCAGATAATCTCAAGTGTGTGACTAACTGAAAACCACTAAAGGTACCTAAGGTACATATAAATTCAAGCTTAGAAATACAGTAAGTTCTACTGAACTTAGAGTTGTGTGTCAAGGGCTTAGCACACCCTTTCTACAACTCAAGAGAGTTTAGTAGGCCACACTAGAGTAGGTAGTGCATACACCACACCTCACTAGTAATGTCTTCACTGCCAGGAACCAGTGGGCTCCTGCCATCCAAATATGACAACCTCCCATTCTTGGAATTGAGAGAGTTGTGCAAGATTAGGAAGCTGAAGACAGGCAAAAGTGCCAACACCCAACGTCTCATGGAGATGCTTCTGCTAGATGATCTCAGAAGACCCCTAGGGTCTGCAAGGGTAGGCAGAGAGGGTGGGGCAGAAGACGAGGGAGGGGCCAGGGGTGAAAATACCCAGGACCTGACCTCTGAAACTGGCCAGGAAGGTGACAATGACCTTGCCCTGGACAACCCAGCTCCTCCTGCAGATGAGGAGGAGGATCAGAATGACCTCCCCTTTGTCCCACCAGGAAGAGTTGTGAGTGTGCCTAGAAGGTCCAGATCTCCTTCTCAGGAGTCTAACCATTCTGACACCTCAGTAGGGTCCTCTGTTTCTTCTCATAGGAGGGAATCCTCTCATGAAAGGAAAGAGAGACTGCTCAAGTATGAGGAAGCTCAGTTGAGAATCAGAAGAGAGCAGTTGGCTATAGACAGGGAGTCCCTAGAGCTTCATAGACAAAGAAGAAAGTTGGGACTAGAGTCCCATGGTGGCAGCAACTTCCCTAGTGGTAGGGAAAGGTCTTATGACCATAGAAACCTGAGCAAGATTGTCCCTCCCTACCAGAGTGGGGATGACATCCACAAATGGATAACTGCACTGGAAAGGGCCTGTAAAGTTCAGAGGGTCCCCCAGGAGCAGTGGGCAGCAATCTTGTGGCTCTCCTTTGCAGACAAAGGTAGAGACAAGCTCCTCACTGTAAGAGAAGAGGATGCTGATGATTACCAAGTCCTGAAGAGTGCCCTGATAGATGGGTTTGGCCTAACCACTGAGCAATACAGGTTAAAGTTCAGAGATACCCAAAAGGCACAGACACAGGACTGGGTGGACTTTGTAGATTGTGCTACCAAGGCTCTGGAAGGCTGGTTACTGGGCAGTAAGGTGTGTGACTTCAAAGGATTGTATAATTTAATCATGAGGGAGCAGATTCTTAATAACTGTCAGAATCAGTTGCTACATCAGTACCTGGTTGACTCTGATCTGACCTCTCCCCAAGAATTGGGAAAGAAGGCAGACAAATGGGTCAGAACCAGGGTGAAGCAGAAAGTACAGAACCAAGGTGGTGACCAGAAGAAGCAAGATTCCAAAAACTCTGATAAGGGTGGGGAGAAGGGTAAAGACCAGAAGTCTTCTCAAGGTCCCCAAAAATCTGCATCTGGTGGGGAACCCCAATCTAATAAAGGAAAAGGCCAAAGGAAACCATGGTGCAAAGTCTGTAAGCAAAAGACTCACTGGACCAGTGATTGCACCAAGTCCAAAGACTCCACTCCAGCCACCATTGCCCCTAAGGCAACTGTTCCCCCTAGTCCAGCTACAAGTGGTGGTGGAAACACTCAGAATAAGGGTTTAGTAGGGTTGACCCTGGGTACTGAGATGGACTCTGGCCTAGTCAGAGTGCCAACTCAGGCTGTCCTAGTCTGTGATGGGGGCATGGATATGTCCCCCTTTGTGAGTCCCAATAATTTGGGCAAATACAGACAGCAGCCTTTAATTAATGGAAGGGAGGCTTTGGCATTCAGGGACACAGGAGCAAGTGTCACCATGGTGACACAAGATCTTGTGGATCCTGGGCAGATTATACTTGGTGAAATGTACCAAGTGACCAATGCTAGCAATGTCAGAACAGACCATTCTCTGGCAGTTGTTAACTTCTCCTGGGGAGGGGTAACTGGCCTTAAGAAGGTTGTGGTGAGTGCAGACCTACCAGTTGAATGCTTGCTTGGCAATGATCTTGAAACCTCAGCTTGGGCAGAGGTGGAGCTCAGGAAACATGCAGAAATGCTAGGGATCCCTGCACATGTCTTTGCTGTGACTAGGTCACAGGCAAAAATGTCAAAAGCTGAACAGGCCCTGGATTCTGGAATAATGGACCAGGTGCCTCCCAAGAGAAGGAGCAGTAGGGTTAAGGCAGTGCCTTCCCCCTTGGCTCAGGAGGAAGATCAGTGTTTTGAGGAAGATGATCTCAGGCATGAAGAAGGAACTGTCCCAGAGGAGCTTGAACCTGATCAGATTGAGTTCTTGGGGACAGGGGGCCCTTCCAGGGCAGATCTGAGCCAGGAGCAGCTGAGCTGCCCCTCTCTTGAACCCCTCAGACAGCAGGCTGCTGCTGAGGCTGCTGGGAATGCTAGTGGCACCCATAAGATATATTGGGATGATGGACTCCTGTACTCAGAGAGTAGAGACCCCAAGCCTGGAGCAGCCAGGAGGTTGGTTATACCTCTGAAGTTCAGGGGCTTCCTATTGACACTAGCCCATGACATTCCCTTAGCAGGTCACCTGGGCCAGAACAAGACTTGGGACAGAATTGTCCCTCACTTTCACTGGCCCCACATGTCTGAAGACACCAAGGAGTTTTGTCGCTCCTGTGTAACCTGCCAAGCCAGTGGGAAGGCAGGTGGCACCACAAAGGCCCCCTGATACCACTACCTGTGGTGGGGGTTCCCTTTGAGAGGGTGGGGATTGACATAGTTGGTCCCATGGATCCCCAAACAGCATCTGGGCACAGGTTTATCCTGGTGGTGGTGGACCATGCCACCAGGTACCCAGAAGCCATTCCCCTTAGGACCACTACAGCTCCTGTGGTGGCAAGGGCCCTCCTGGGAATTTTCTCAAGAGTGGGCTTTCCTAAGGAGGTAGTATCTGACAGAGATGCAAACTTTATGTCCAGTTACTTGACTGCAATGTGGAAGGAGTGTGGAGTGACTTATAAGTTCACCACACCCTATCACCCACAATGCAATGGTTTAGTTGAGAGATTCAACAAAACCTTGAAGGGCATGATTAAAGGGCTCCCAGAAAAGCTTAGGCGAAGATGGGACATACTCTTGCCCTGCCTTTTATTTGCATACAGAGAGGTGCCTCAGAAGGGGGTTGGCTACAGCCCTTTTGAACTTTTGTTTGGCCATCCTGTTCGGGGTCCATTGTGTCTGGTGAAGGAAGGTTGTGAGTTACCTCTCAAACCCGCTAAACAGGACATGTTGGACTATGTACTTGGTCTCCGCTCCCGGATGGCTGAGTATATGCAAAAGGCAACCAAAAACCTTGAGGCTAGCCAGGAATTACAGAAAGCCTGGCATGACCAAAAGGCTGTGCTGACTGTTTACCAGCCAGGACAGAAGGTGTGGGTGCTGGAGCCAGTGGCCCCAGCAGCCCTCCAAGACAAGTGGAGTGGCCCCCATACAATTGTTGAACAGAAGGGAGAGGTTACCTATCTGGTAGACCTGGGAACTCCCAGGAGCCCCCACAGGGTGCTCCATGTCAACAGGCTGAAGCCATATGTGGACAGGGCTGACATGGGCTTGCTCATGGCAACTGATGAGGGCCAGGAGGAGGAGAGTGACCCTCTCCCTGACCTGCTCTCTCAGAACCCTGATGATGGGTCAGTGGATGGTGTAGCCTTGGCAGGCAGCCTCACTGCCCAGCAGCAAACTGATTGTAGACAGGTGCTCAATCAGTTCAGACACATGTTTTCTCTGACTCCAAGTCAGACCACCTGGTGCACTCATGAAGTGGACACTGGGGACAGTCTGCCTGTTAAAAGTAAGATTTACAGGCAACCTGACCAGGTCAGGGACTGTATCAGGACAGAAGTCCAGAAAATGTTGGAACTGGGTGTCATTGAGCCTTCAGATAGCCCTTGGGCTAGTCCAGTGGTCCTGGTGCCAAAACCTCACACCAAAGATGGTAAGAGAGAGATGAGGTTTTGTGTGGACTACAGAGGCCTCAATGCAGTCACTAGGACTGATGCCCATCCAATCCCCAGGGCAGATGAGCTAATAGACACTTTGGCCTCAGCCAAGTATCTAAGCACATTTGACCTAACAGCTGGCTACTGGCAGATCAGACTAGCTGATGATGCAAAGCCAAAAACTGCATTTTCTACCCCTGGTGGGCTTTACCAATTTGTGGTGATGCCCTTTGGTTTGAAAAATGCACCTGCCACTTTTCAGAGGTTGGTGAACACAGTCCTTACAGGTCTGGAAGCCTATAGTGCAGCATATCTAGATGATATTGCTGTCTTTAGCTCCACCTGGGAGGATCACCTGGTCCACCTCAGAAATGTTTTGGAGGCCCTGCAGAAGGCAGGCCTAACTATCAAGGCCACAAAGTGCCAGATAGGGCAGAGTCAGGTTGTGTACCTGGGCCACCTTGTGGGTGGAGGCCAGGTTCAACCATTGCAGAGCAAGATCCAGACCATCATGGACTGGGCTGCTCCAACTACCCAGACTCAGGTGAGAGCCTTTTTAGGCCTGACTGGGTACTACAGAAGATTTGTCAAGGGGTATGGATCAATAGTGACACCCCTGAATGACTTAACCTCTAAGAAAATGCCCAAAAAGGTTCAGTGGACAGTTAGCTGTCAAAAGGCATTTGATGACCTGAAGCAGGCCATGTGCACTGCTCCCATTCTGCAAAGTCCTGATTACTCCAAAAAGTTCATTGTGCAAACAGATGCATCTGAGTTGGGGGTAGGGGCTGTACTGTCACAGTTGAATGATGAAGGTCAGGATCAGCCAGTAGCTTTTATTAGCAGAAGGCTGACCCCCAGAGAGAAACGTTGGTCAGCCATAGAGAGGGAGGCCTTTGCTGTGGTTTGGGCTCTGAAGAAGCTGAGGCCATACTTGTTTGGCACTCACTTCCTTGTTCAAACAGACCACAAGCCCCTCTTATGGCTAAAACAGATGAAGGGTGAAAACCCCAAACTTTTGAGGTGGTCCATTTCCCTACAGGGGATGGACTATACAGTGGAACATAGACCTGGGAGTAACCATGCCAATGCAGATGGACTCTCCAGATATTTCCACTTAGAACATGAAGACTTAACTGGTCAAGGTTAGTTTAATGTCCCTGCGTTTGGGGGGGGTTGTGTAGGAGAGTAGGATCTGCCTCTTATGGTTACCCTCACTTTTTGCTGGCGTATCACTGTTTTTCAACTTTAGTCTGGCTGGGGCCCTGCTATTCAGGACCCCAGCCTAGCTGCTTCCTCTCTAAATTGATTCCCTGTACTTTAGGTACATCACAGATTGGATTCTGGAGTGCCCTTATAAGTCCCTAGTATATGGTATACTATGTACCCAGGGCATAGGTACCCCAGAGGCCTACCAGGGGCTGAAGCATGTTTTGTGCCACCCCTGGAAGGCCATCCAAAATGACACCACAGGACTGCTACTGCAGCCTGAGTAAGGTGGTGCATGCACCCCTTGCAGAGATATAGGTTCCCTATATCTCACCTAACACTGCACATAGAAACCTATCAGTCACCCCTATGGCAGGCCTTATCAATCCTGAAGGCAGGGTGCTTGGTTATATGTGAGAGGGTGCCCATGCATGAGCAGAGCCCCTCTGCAGCCCTCGGAATCTCCTATCCGGGGTTGTCTGTGGTGCAGCCTGACCATATACTCTTAAGTGCATTATATCTAAACGGTAAATGCTAACTTTGGGATGGCTGCACGGAAACATGTCGTGTTTGGTGTCAAACACCTTGGAATCATACCCCCACACCAGTTCCTGGTGTGGGAGTATGATCCCACCCTTCTAGAGGGAGAGACATGACAGCACCGGTATACCCGGTACCAACTAAACAGAGCCTGGCATCACAAAATGGATGCTGCAGCCACAGACACGAGTCTGGCCTCCTGCTGCTGACCGAAACTCCGGCAGGGGAGGCCTGGACAATAGGTTTCCTGTCTCAGGGAGGTGTTACCACCTCCCAGACAGGCCTTAGTGGATTAGGGCTGGGTGGTGCACTCTCTGAGTGCTTTGAAGTCCTGCACTGGGGGCACATTTGGTGTCCTCGTGCATACCCCAGTTCAAACCGGTTGCAGGGGCTGCCAGCCCCTGCTCTGGTGCGAAACTGGACAAAGGAAATGGGTGTAGCCACCCCTCTTTCCAAACCCTCCCATAGGTGGGTCCCCAGAGTTAGTCCAACCCCTTTTCTTAGTATAAGTAAGGGAACCCTGGCAACAGGACTTTAGATATCCCTGGACGAAACTCTGAAGCTGAATCCTGGACCTTCGACGCTCTACATCACGATTAGAGGACTGAAGAATCTCCCTTGGGGTCAAGCAGTGACTCCCCTGCTTGGCAGGCACCAACAAAGCATCTGTCGGGTCTGCATCGCTGAAGCTCCCGCCGGACGCCGAAGTCTTTGCATCACCAGAGGTAGATTTCCAGACTTCCCTGAGGCTGCCCTGAGTTCCCAGCAAAGCTGAGGCCCGTAGCTGTCGTGGGTAACGTGGAACCGTGACCCCTGGACACCAAGCACATTTGCAAGTGCATCAACTTCCTGACATCTCTCGAAGCTGTGCTTTGGGTTCCAAGTAGCCCTAGCCCCGAGCACCAACTGCAGTGAAGATCACTGGCCTACACTCCACGAGTGTCCCGTGGGCCAGCTCCAAGTGCGACCACTTGAGGCTCCTTCGCGATCTCTAGTCCATTGGCTAGTGGGTCCCCACGAAGGCAACTCTTCAATTGCTTGGGCTTTTCTGGTTGCTCCAGACTTGCCCTGACTTACCCTTGCTGGGTGAGTCCCTCAGACCTTGCTGGTCTGCACCGCAGCCTTTTCTTCACTTCCCCATGACTTGCCGTTGCCAAGGCTTGTTGGGTCCAATCCGGTCGCCGACACCGCAGCACTCGACAGACTTTGTGGGACAGCTCGAATCCAGCTCCTGGTTGTCGTCGACGCCTCCTGGACCTCGTGGCTGAAGAGTCAAGGCACCCGTCAACTCACCTGAAGCACCCGACATCTGAGGGCATTCGACTATCGTGCCCCTGGTCACTGGCTAGTGACCCAGACTCTGTCCCCTCTGCTTTCAGGTCTTCCTTTCCTCGATCCAGGCTTGGATCGCTCCGGACACTCTTCTTCTCCACGGCAGCAGCACTTTTCCAGAGGTCGCCATTGAAAACGACGACGATTCCCGACACCTTTTAACACGTATGCACCCGGCTTCCCTGGGTGAGGTAACTCGAGTATTTCGGTACTCACGTGGGTGTGGGCCCTAGAAACTCTTAAGTTTTAAGGGGTTAACTGGAAGTCCTCTCCGAAGTGTCCTTTTTCTTTAAAAATCTAACCGCGACTTTCCCCATAGAAGTCAACGGCGGCTCGCGGCTGTGTTCTCACACTGCACGCGTCCCCCGTGGGTCCCCTGTGTCACTACCTTGGGTGGTTCCTTGGGGTCCAAGCACTTCTACAGGCTCTAGGCCTTGTGTCTAGTTCAGTCGTGGTTCTTATACCACTATTTTAGTATATGGTTTGGTACGCCCCTAGGGCTCAAACGTGTATTGTGCTAAATACTGCTGATATTTGACTTGTAACTTATGTACTTCGAACTCTAGCCTCATAAAGAGACTAGAGGGGTGTGTTTAAGACTAAATACATATATTTTATATATATACCTGGTGTGGTCCTCTTTCATTTGGTCACTCAAGAGATTATAGACTGGTAAAACAAGCTGCTTTACATTCCTCCAAGACTTAGCCTGAAGGCTGCTCTCCATAGCTACCACTAGGATGGCTTTCACTAAAGGTTGTCTTTAACCTATCATCCATAAGGGGTTGTTTGGACTGGTGCAAGGTGCCCACTATAACTAGTGGACAGCATATGCCAGGCCAACTTCTCACAGGTGAGGTACATGAGTAGCTGCACAGGCAAGGGGCAAACAGCAGTGAACAACAAGGCCAGTGGCCAGGACACAGTGCAGGTGAGGTACATGAGAAGCTGCACAGGCAAGTCTAGGACATCAGTCGACAACAAGGCCAGTGGCCAGTCCAAAGTGCAGGTGAGGTACATGAGAAGCTGCACAGGCAAGGGGCAAACAGCAGTGAACAGCAAGGCCAGTGGCCAGTCCAAAGTGCAGGTGAGGTACATGAGAAGCTGCACAGGCAAGGGGCAAACAGCAGTGAACAGCAAGGCCAGTGGTCAGTCCAAAGTGCAGGTGAGGTACATGAGATCCTGCACAGGCAAGGGGCAAACAGCAGTGAACAGCAAGGCCAGTGGCCAGTCCAAAGTGCAGGTGAGGTACATGAGATCCTGCACAGGCAAGGGGCAAACAGCAGTGAACAACAAGGCCAGTGGCCAGGACACAGTGCATGTGAGGTACATGAGAAGCTGCAGTAGGCAAGTCTAGGACATCAGTCGACAACAAGGCCAGTGGCCAGTCCAAAGTGCAGGTGAGGTACATGAGATCCTACACAGGCAAGGGGCAAACAGCAGTGAACAGCAAGGCCAGTGGCCAGTCCAAAGTGCAGGTGAGGTACATGAGATCCTGCACAGGCAAGGGGCAAACAGCAGTGAACAACAAGGCCAGTGGCCAGGACACAGTGCAGGTGAGGTACATGAGATCCTGCACAGGCAAGGGGCAAACAGCAGTGAACAACAAGGCCAGTGGCCAGGACACAGTGCAGGTGAGGTACATGAGAAGCTGCACAGGCAAGGGGCAAACAGCAGTGAACAGCAAGACCAGTGGCCAGTCCAAAGTGCAGGTGAGGTACATGAGATCCTTCACAGGCAAGGGCAAACAGCAGTGAACAGCAAGGCCAGTGGCCAGTCCAAAGTGCAGGTGAGGTACATGAGATCCTGCACAGGCAAGGTGCAAACAGCAGTGAACAGCAAGGCCAGTGGCCAGTCCAAAGTGCAGGTGAGGTACATGAGAAGCTGCACAGGCAAGGGGCAAACAGCAGTGAACAGCAAGGCCAGTGGCCAGTCCAAAGTGCAGGTGAGGTACATGAGATCCTGCAAAGGCAAGGGGCAAACAGCAGTGAACAGCAAGGCCAGTGGCCACTCCAAAGTGCAGAGTGAGTACATGACATCCAGCACTGGGAATGTGTGGTACAGTACCCTGCCATGGTCAGCAACACACTCAGGGCGTCAAAAATGGGCAGTCCATGGTACCACTGTGGGAGAGACATGTGTGTGAGGGTGACCAACACTCAGACTTGGCTGGCAGTATGACTGGGAGGTGGCTGTCTGTCGGGGCCAGTTGGGGTACTGGCTCAGGGAGAGAGAGGCCCAGCTGGGGTAGAGCCATCAGTGTTCTGGGAAGCCTGAGGGCTGCTAGGTCCAGGTGTGGTAGAGCCAGCAGTGGTTTGGGAAGCCGGAGGGATGCTCGGACCAGGTGGGGTGGTGGCACATGGAGGTGGACTCATGCTTGCACAAGACCCAGTGTGTGTGGGAGAAGTTGGAGGGGTTCCCTTCCGCTTCTTGGGGATTTGATATGGCTTCCCTGTCCTGGGATTAATGCCAAGTGGGGTGTATACAACAGGCACACTCGTCACAAAAGCTGGCTCATGTGCAGATGCTGGTCCCCCCTCTGGGGACGTGCTGGATTCTTTGGGACGCTTGGCCCCGGATTGCCTCTGCCCCTGCATCACCTGTTTACCCGGTGTCCCCCCTACAGTGGCCTCCTTCCCCTGCTTCACAGGGCTCTGGATGGGAGTAGATGTTGTGGGTGAACTTGCCTTGGAGCTCTTCTTACGTGTACCCTTAGCAGGCACCTGTTTGTCACTGGGCACGGAAACTGTGTGCTTGTCTCTGCGAGACACTTTTGGGACAGGTGAGTCCTTGGCTGGGGATGCCTCTGAGGCATGTGAGCCTGAGGCCTGCTCCTTGCCATCCTTGCCCTGGGTGTGGCCTGAAGTGCTTTTGCCTCTGCGCTCTGGTGTGGGTTTACCTTTCTGTGGGGATGGTGTCTGCGGCCTGGACTGCTTGGGCTGCTGCTGCGTGTGCTGCGTGTGCTGTATCTGTCCCTTGATGTCTGGGGTGTGTGGTCACTATCATCAGATGCGGCCACTGGCAGGGTGGTGGGCCTAGGGACTGGAGCTGGTCTATGGCATTGGGCAAGTTGAATGGCTGCTGTCACTGCAGAGGAGAGAGACTGTACAGTCCGGTGTAGCCCACCCACGTCGGAATGAACGCCCTCCATGTAAGCCACCACCTGTGCCAATTTTTTGTCATGGTCCAGGAAGGCATTGAGGAGAGCTGTCTGACCCATACACAGCTGGCGCAAAAGCTCCACAGACTCAGCACTGATGGCAGCAGGGGGACAGGGGCAGGGGCAGCGGTGCCTGGGGTGAAGGACACTCTTCCCTGCTTACGTGGTGCGAACACGGGCAGCAACAGTGGGAGTAGCAGGGAGGGTGGGCACTGAACGCTGGCCTCGGCAGAAAACATAGAAGCATCACCGCCGTCGTCAGATGATGTAGAGGTCTGCGTCTCTGGCTGTGAGTCCTCTAGAAGACTACGGCCCCACTCTGATGCGCTGGTGACATCCGTGTTACTATGCTGGTGTGCAGCAGTTGTGCTTGATGCCTCACCACTGGTGTCCATCCCCTGTCCTTCCGTGCCCATGTGAGATGCTGCATGAGAGAGAGATAGAGGTCGGATCAGTACATTTGCATCAAGATTACAAATATCTGCAAGGGAAGCATCACTAATGATGAACAATCATCCATGTTGGACAACACCATGGGCAGTAACACTGTGCAACCTCAATCCAAACATCGAAATTACCGTGGCATAATGCAAACATGGCATAATTCTCCCATGTGATGGACACACAGCCAATTAGCCTGTTGGTGGCTTCAGCTAACCAGACACACATATCCCTCTGTGCACACCTAGGGCCCTGAGGGGGTAAAAGATTCTGATCACAACATGTTGCCACTGTCACATCTTGAGCCAGCAGAAGTGTCCAACACAGAGACAGACTCAAACATATCCGCACACAATGGCCATGAGCACATGCCATCCACCATGTCGTATCTTGGGGCACAACTACAGTTGCACATTGTTGTTAGATGTGTAGCCAGCACAAATCTGACGCAGGCAATGCACACATTGATGATGGCACACTCAGATCATGCACTCTGCTTGACCCTGACATGGGATGTCCGTGACGACACCAATGAAGATGATACCAGAAGGCCACAACTACAAATATGACCTCAAGGGCCATTACACCAATGACATGGGAAGGTGCATGTTGGGGGAATGCATGACTACTGCACCCAACACCGCAGCCACTTACACGCCATTGCATCACACTAGCAACATCACAGCCCTGCACTGGCCCAGGCTTGGAGCACATGCAGCCAAACAACACCCAAAGTCACACTCACAGAATACTCACCACCAGCTTGCTGCTGATGCCCCTTCAGACGTGCATCCAGTTCAGGTTGCGTCACAGCTAAAATGCGTGCCATTAGTGGTGTCATGCCTGCGCCGCGCCAACCTGCCGGACCGAGGGATCAGCCCTGTGTCATCTCGGCCACGTTCCTGCTCAGCCGGCAGATGTCATCCCACCTCTTGTGACAGTGGGAGCGACGTCGTTTGGAGACACCCAGTGCACGCACCTTGCATGCAATGGCCCTCCACACTGCCTTGCGCTGGTTGACTTTGAGCTGCAGACATGGGAGACAAGAGGGTGCAATAATCAGTGTAACCTACCACCATTTCACAGTGCAGGAGCATGACACAGACTCATACCAACTTCAGCCATAACTTCAGCAGAGACAACAAATCTGCGACATTCAAACATCATCATGTGTGAAATACACATTAATGCATGCAGGTATGAGGGTGGACGCAGTACATGCCTATCTCAAAGCCATGCAGGATGCCAGCAGAGAGCAAAATGTGTATGCTGACCACATCTACTGCAAGTTTCTGGGAATACCAAGACATGCAGGACATTACTACATATGTCACTGTGAATACTCACTGTGCCCAACACTGCGCAGCCCTCAAAGCACTTGCCCTTAAACTGCCACACTGTGTCATGGATGTCACATTGAGGGACATGACCTCACAAACGCAAACCCTCATCACAAGGCCTGTCGTTTGCAATCTACACCTCTGCAATGGCTCATTGACGGAGAGTCAAGAGGAAAAGCACAGATTTGACACTCTGTACATTCAGTGTTGTGTCACTGTCTGATTGGGCAGTTAATGTGCAGGCCAGTTGGGGTCACACAGAGGTCCAACGTGGGGCAACTCATCTTTTACATGGAGGGACTATTTGGAAACACAAACAGTGCCAACATATGCAAGTATGTGCACATGCTGGTGGTGATGGAAGGGTCTGGGCACAAGAATGTTGGAATGTACAGTGTCATAGGTGATTGACCAACAAGAGTGTCACCCTGGGGGACTGAGGTCCTGAGCATAGTGCAGAACTAGAGATGAGGCACATATTGAGTCAGAAACAATGCCCTCACTACCCTCTGGACAACGACACTAGCTAAGGCCACAGATGGGCCTGTGAAGGACATCAGGGACACACAAAGACATTCAGACTGAAAATCACTGTCCTGACTCCTGAATTGAAAAGGTGCAGCCACACTGTATGTCTGACAAGACATCACATTTCCCTCACATCTGGATGTGCAGGCAGGCAAACGTGTGGAATAGGCAAAACACACCTTCCCCCTGGAAACAGCATGCTAGGCAGTGCATGACCCAACCCCACACTCTCACGCACATATTGCAGCAGATCAACTTCATGTGTGCACCCCTACACTCTCACTCACACCCTGAGATACTTACCACGACATTTGGCGCACCAAATAGCCTTGGATACTGGGTGAGCACCTCGTCCACCAGGACCTCCAGTTCCTCGGGGGTGAAGGGAGTGGCACGGATCTTCTCAGTCCTCGCCATCACTGTGGGCAGGAGACAGCAGCAGCGGCAGTTGGTGGTGAGGGGTGTCAGGCAGCAGTCCCTGGAGGCAGCAGCAGGTGAGGGGTCTCAGGCAGCAGTCCCTGGAGGCAGCAGGTGAGGGGTCTCAGGCAGCAGTCCCTGGAGGCAGCAGCAGGTGAGGGGTGTCAGGCAGCAGTCCCTGGAGGCAGCAGCAGGTGAGGGGTCTCAGGCAGCAGTCTCTGGAGGCAGCAGCAGGTGAGGGGTGTCAGGCAGCAGTCCCTGGAGGCAGCAGCAGGTGAGGGGTCTCAGGCAGCAGTCCCTGGAGGCAGCAGCAGGTGGGGGCTCTCAGGCAGCAGGCTCAGTGAGCTGTGGCAATGTGTGGCTCCCTCACACACATATATAGCCCCCAGGGCTCGTGTCTGTGGTTCTAAGCTGCTGCAATTGGTGTTCCAGGTCTGCCTCATTCAAATCCATCCAATGACCGCCTCCGCGGTGGCGGAGCACGCCTACCGCGATTTTCAAACTTGCATCAGGCAACCGTGATTGCGCTTCCCATTGGCTGGCAGGGCATGGTCCATGGCGGTGACATACCGCAGGGGACAGGCGTGCGGTACCGTGGTGGTGCATCTTTCAAGTGCATCCAATGACCGGCCCCGCGGTGGCGGAGCATGCCTACCGCGATTTTCAAACTTGCATCAGGCAACCGTGATTGCGCTTCCCATTGGCTGGAAGGGCATGGTTCATGGTGGTGACACACCGCTGGTGGCAGGCGGTAGCTACCACGATTCCGGGCACATGCATTGCTATGAGTGACCGGGATCTGGGTGTCGGAGCATGCCAACCGCCATTAGACATGTGCATATGCCTATCAATCCCGCTATGGTGTCTTGGGCCATGGCGGTGACACACCGCTGGTGGCAGGCGGTAGCTACCGCGATTCCGGGCACATGCATTGCTATGAGTGACCGGGATCTGGGTGTCGGAGCATGCCAACCGCCATTAGACATGTGCATATGCCTATCAATCCCGCTATGGTGTCTTGGGCCATGGTGGTGACACACCGCTGGTGGCAGGCGGTAGCTACCGCGATTCCGGGCACATGCATTGCTATGAGTGACCGGGATCTGGGTGTCGGAGCATGCCAACCGCCATTAGACATGTGCATATGCCTATCAATCCCGCTATGGTGTCTTGGGCCATGGCGGTGACACACCGCTGGTGCCAGGCGGTAGCTACGGCGAGGGTGCAGCATGACATGGTTGACTATGGGCATGACAGTGTTGTTTGAGCACGTTTAAGGCACCAATGGACACATCGTGCTGTGTCAATGTAATGGGTCATATCTGTACTTCGAACAGAGGTCACTTACAAAATATCATGGCACTTGATGGAATTCAAATGGGCTATAGTAAGTAATGACAGCCTAAACTTCATATCTAACACCAAATGCCACACTGAAAGTACTAATGGGGCACATTACTCCTACACAATTTCATATGTGAGCCCACATTTACACACATTTTCATATCTCACCCCCAAAGTTATCCCCAATTTCATATCTGACCCCCAAATTTAGCCCCAATTTCATATCTGATCCCAATATTTACACACATGTCCATGTCTCACACAATATGTCACTATACAGTACATGATTGTACAAACATTTCAGCATTATTATCATGACTCACCACATGTGTCACACTGTTGTCTGTTTGGTATCACCTGTTACTGCCTTCATGTAATGTTATTGTTCGCAGTAGCAAATCCTACAGTATATGTCCACATGGACATGTGTGTGCTCTACATACTCAAGGATGTTAATTACATCACCGGCACACTTGGCATTCTGTACATCCTTATCATTTTTCACTTGTATCCCTGCCTATGGGTATGTTTTGTCTCCTTATCTGCCAAATGTCATCACCATTACTTGTGACATTGTGTCTGGTATGTGCTCATGTTGTTCGGCCTGTCATATGTGATTTTGTTACATGTATATTTCCACAGTTGTGAGTATGTTGATAGTGGATTTGATGTGTGTGGTGTGTTACGTTGGTACCCACCAAGGACAGGTGCATTGACCTTGTCCACATGAAGAATGTTGGCTTGGTGAGGGACTGTAGCCAAATGTGGGGCTGGTGCTCACTGACTGTTAAGTTTGACATGGCATCTGTGACCAGTGGAAGGTGACCCACAATTGGCCTGGACAGTTCAGCATTGCGTGTGCTTTCATGTGCAGTAAGTGTTTGCAGTTTTGGCAGGGCGCACAATTAGGACACGTGTGCAGTGATATTGAACTGACACGTGTGGATAAGCCTGCTATGGTGTGGTAGCCTTTCGGGGGCACAAGCTGGTCCTGCGCTGTGTGGGTGAACTGATGGTGCTGTTGACTCAAGCTAATGATGGCATCCAAGACAGGTGAGATATACCTTGATAGGGCTGGCTGTGGCACCCATCTAACTCAGACTTTTGTTGTTCTAATGGTACCAGAGGCCAACAAGTGATGCACAGCCAGCATCTTTGTCTGCAGAGGAATGTTGAGAGTCCGCTTTGTTGTTCCTGACAGGCTGTGTGGCATGTGGCTCAGGATGCTTTTGATAGTAGTCCTTTGGTACCTGTGTCGTGCGATGACATCCCCTGTTGTTATGTGCATGAGGCTGTTGTGTCTTCGGTATTTACTCAGTATGTTCATGCGCTGACTTTTAGGTGTAGTGGTGTGGCTTTGTCCGGGTGGTGGTGTCGGTTGTTTCTGTGTCACTGTTGTGTGTCCAAGCAGCTGGAGTGTTAGCTCCATGGCAAATGTTGTACTTCAGTTGTGTGTCTGGGCAGTGCTAGCTTCATACTGCATGTCATAGTGCAACTTTAGTGCAGATTGTCGTTTGTCTACAGTCCTTTTGGATCACGTACCTTATCCACTTTTTGTGTGCCACATTGACAATATGTGTGCCTGCTGATGATATTGTGCAGTTGTGTTGTTGTGTCTTGATTCACGTCAAGACTGCATATGCATATGCTGTTCATTATTAGTCATTGACTGACTTTGAATTGTGTGTAACAGCATGTATGGCATGTCTACTGATGACAGTGGATATTGGCACAGGCTTGTGAATATGTCTGTGAGTGTCTCTAGACTTGTGTGGATTAGCATTGGCTCACATTCCATGCTGAGTCCTTCAGAACTGGATAAATTGTGTAGTTCATGTGTCCCCTGTCATGTTTGCACAAGAATGTGTGGCACGTACAGCAGACATTTCGAAGCCAGCAGTGTTTCTGTTTCACACATGTCCTGTATCATTTACTGCCCGTGCTGTTTGCACCAGATTCTGGAATGTGACTATTACCATTCACAGACACAGTTTCCATGTTTGTTGTTCTCACAGTGGTAATACTGAAGAACTGTAGTACAATGTGATCTCTATGTGTCACGACTATTGACTTGCACTGTATGTTGCATTGTGATGCCAGTCAATGTTTGCGCTGTGTGAATCAGAAGCTACGGAGTTGTGCACAACTCATGGTCTGTTGCAATGACGTGTCCCCTTTCATCTCACCTAGGAGGCGACCTAATGTGTATCGTCCTGTCACCCTGCTGGCTAACATTGAGGATGATGACGTGATACGCAGATTCCGTCTGGACCGCACGAACATCCAAGACCTGTGTGCCATGTTGGATCCTCACCTGCGGGCTGGCAGGACATACCCAACAGCATTGACAACCGAAACCAAGGTGATGGCGGCACTGCATTTCCTGGCTAGTGGGTCATTCCAGGAGACAGTGGGCATTGCAGGGGGGATGTCTCAGCCCACCTTCAGCATGGTGCTAAGGGATTTCCTGTTGGCCATGATGCGATACAAGGACCAATACATCAGTTTTCCAAGGCGTGCGGCTTTGGCGGATGTAAAGGCGGATTTTTATGCCCTTGGCCACATCCCGAATGTTGTAGGTGCTATTGACTGCACACATGTTGGCCTGGTTCCACCACAGGCACGGGAACACATCTATCGGAATCGTAAACATTCCCATTCCATCAATGTGCAGGTGGTGTGCCAGGCCGATATGATCATATCGCATGTATGTGCCAAGTTTCCGGGCTCTGCACATGATTCATACATCCTGCACAACAGCATTGTGCCCCAGCTGATGGCCAATCTACTTCCGGAGCGGGCATGGATTGTGGGTGAGTAGGCAGAGTCAAGTTGTGTGCTGTGTGTGCCATGCTGTCCTCTGCCACAGTTGCATTACTGAATCGTTATGTTTATTTCACACCTAGGTGACTCTGCATATCCCAACAGACCGTGGTTGCTGAGCCCACTACGCAATCCTAGGACACCGTCTGACGTCCGCTACAACAATGCCCATGGTAGAACACGTCGGGTGGTGGAGTGAACCTTTGGTCTCCTAAAATCGAAATTTCGCTGCCTGGACCGGACCGGAGGGGCACTCATGTACTCACCGAAAAAGGTGTGTCAGATAGTGGTAGCATGCTGCATGCTGCACAACTTGGCCTTACGGAAAGGAATACCCATGATCCTGGACGATGATGACCAGCCAGGGCCCCCCCTGCGATCCCACAAATGTCCAGTGACGAGGATAGTGGTGAGGAGGAAGGTGTCGACCAGCGTCAGCAGCTCATCAACCGCTACTTCACTTGAAGGTGGGTGACGATGTACAACTGGTCCATTGTCTGTTGATGTAGTTGTTTGGGTGGAGGTCTATGTGATCTTTGTGAGTGCATCCTGTTGTTGACTCAGTGCTGGCTGCCTATGTGTTGGATACAGGGTATGTAGGAACTGCTACAGGATGTCTATGTTGGTACTGTTGCACATTGTTATGTGTGCATATTGTTGTACAGTGAGGACATGTGTTGTGTGATGGCTGTGATGCCACCACCTGACTAGTGACTTTTGTTCTGTTGTCTTTTGCTAGGTCCCTTCTGCCTCCCCTTGCCTACAGAGGATCCATGCTCCTGTGACATTGTAACCATGGTAAACATTGCACATACTGTGATAAACATGGAGCAGACTCAACCACCTTTTTGCGTTTTTGTAGTTTATTTGCAATGGGTATCTGTGAGAGGGAAGTGGATATTTACATAAGTGTGAATGGTGAATCTATGAGTTGGCAGTGATGGTAGATGAGACAATCAAGTAGGCACCACATTGATGTGGTGACACAGTCCAACAGACGGATGCCATTTCCATGGCAGTGTGGGTAAGGACAGTGTTCCAAGTCAATGGCAGGGTGAAGAGTGTTGCCATCATGGCTGGCTCCTTGACTGGCGTTTGGCAGGTGCTTTGCCACGGGTGAGTCCCAAGTTTTTCTTTGGACGGCCCCTCCTTCTTTTGGCAGGGGGGGCATCGTCTGCTAGGCCACTGGGGTCTGAGGAGTCACCCCTCTCCGTGCCCGCAGGGGTGGATGATGAACTGTCATCCTGCGGGACAACGGGGGAGGTGGAGGTGTGTGATGTGGCACTGGCCTATCCCTCAGTACCGCCACTAACTGGCCCATGAGGTCCACAATTTGTCCCATACGGTTGTCCATGGACCTCAGCAGACGTTGGAGCTCCAGGGCATCTTCGTGGGCCTGGCCCATTTGTGCCTGTGTTCGTTCATAGGCACCCACGACTCTGGTGATGTTAGCCAGGGCTTCGGTCACAGTGTCCGGTGTTGTTGGAGTCCCACTTGTCCTCCCACCTGCCCTGCTATCACTGGCCTGTTGCCTCACCACTCTAGCCACACGCCTGCCCTCCACAGTTGTTGGTGTTGGCTGGGCATCCTCTGTGGCTGGGCGAATGTTGCAGGCAAAGGTGGTAGTGGTGGTGGTGGTGGCGGCACAGGTCGTTCCAGCAGGGGTCAGCGTTGTTGTTGTTGCTGATGGTGGGGGGGCAGTGGGGTCATGTGACCGGTTGCGCCCTGGCACACCAGATGGGCCGGCTTGGAGCTCCTCATCCAAAGAATCCAGGGACTCCGCATCCGAGTGTCCATGTTCCGGGGGAGGAGACTGGCTCTGCAAGTTGAGGTTGTTGTCCTCTGCAGTCAGTTGTTGGTCACCTGTGGAACAGAGGGTACATGGTCATTGACTTACAGCCATATGGCTTGCTGTGTTTGATGTCTCTTATTTACATGTTATGCAACACACAGTTACGTATTTCATGAGTTGAATGTCTGCACAGTGTTGTTCGTCATGACATGATGTGGAGGTACATACATCTTGTTCCATGGTGTGACAAGTCATTGGATGCCATGGCCAACTTGACACTCTTTGTATGGGACTGATGAGTTGTCATCTGACAACTGGCTGCCATGCAACTTGATGTGATGCATCGAGGATGATTACTCTTCCCGACAGATGTTACATATGCACATGTACTAGACATTGTCACATTGTTATCTCATGCATACCTTTGTAATGTTCTGTGCTTGTATTTATTTGCTCGACAGACCATGCCTTTTTATTGTTACTAGGGTCCTTCATGCTCAGCAGCCATGGAATTTGCACATGTCATTCTGTGCAGGGCATATTTGGTCCCTGATTTGCTTACACATGGGTTTAGTTGAGTCACAGTTCTGTTTCTGTCACAGTTACATACGCATCGCTGTCTGCATTCTATCAAATGGTATGTAATTGGGGTGTATTTTGTTGTGAGGTGTGGCATTGTGTTTGCATTAGCTCAATGCTTTCGTTGAAGAATGGTGGGGTGCATGCACTGGCTGATTACCTGTACAGTTGGCATCTTTTGGGTGGACTTTCTACCACATGCTTCTGGGTGGGAGGGAGTGCTCCTTCATGCTGAGGGATGGGGCAGGGTGTGCCTGGTGGGAGTTGTGGTGCAGGCCTCCCTATTCCAAAGACACCTCCCTGGAAAGATGGCTACCTACCTGTTAGGTGAGGGTGTAGCACACAGTGACTGCCACATGGTTGTGGGTGGGGGGAGTAGTCCATCCTGCTCAGCTGTGGGCCAAGGGGGCCTGGTGGGAGTTGTAGTGCTGGCCTCCCTATTCCAAAGACACCTCCCTGGAAAGATGGCTACCTACCTGTTAGGTAAGGGTGTAGCACACAGTGACTGCCACATGGTTGTGGGTGGGGAGAGTAGTCCATCCTGCTCAGCTGTGGGCCAAGGGGGCCTGGTGGGAGTTGTAGTGCTGGCCTCCCTATTCCAAAGACACCTCCCTGGAAAGATGGCTACCTACCTGTTAGGTGAGGGTGTAGCACACAATGGCTGAGGCATGCTTCTGGGTGGGAGGGAGTGCTCCATCCTGCTCAGCTGTGGGACAAGGGGGCCTGGTGGGAGTTGTAGTGCTGGCCTCCCTATTCCAAAGACACCTCCCTGGAAAGATGGCTACCTACCTGTTAGGTGAGGGTGAAGCACACAATGGCTGAGGCATGCTTCTGGGTGGGGGGAGTAGTCCATCCTGCTCAGCTGTGGGCCAAGGGGGCCTGGTGGGAGTTGTAGTGCTGGCCTCCCTATTCCAAAGACACCTCCCTGGAAAGATGGCTACCTACCTGTTAGGTGAGGGTGTAGCACACAGTGACTGCCACATGGTTGTGGGTGGGGGGAGTAGTCCATCCTGCTCAGCTGTGGGACAAGGGGGCCTGGTGGGAGTTGTAGTGCTGGCCTCCCTATTCCAAAGACACCTCCCTGGAAAGATGGCTACCTACCTGTTAGGTGAGGGTGTAGCACACAATGGCTGAGGCATGCTTCTGGGGGCGGGGAGTAGTCCATCCTGCTCAGCTGTGGGCCAAGGGGGCCTGGTGGGAGTTGTAGTGCTGGCCTCCCTATTCCAAAGACACCTCCCTGGAAAGATGGCTACCTACCTGTTAGGTGAGGGTGTAGCACACAGTGACTGCCACATGGTTGTGGGTGGGGGGAGTAGTCCATCCTGCTCAGCTGTGGGACAAGGGGGCCTGGTGGGAGTTGTAGTGCTGGCCTCCCTATTTCAAAGACACCTCCCTGTGAAGATGGCTACCTACCTGTTAGGTGAGGGTGTAGCACACAGTGACTGCCACATGGTTGTGGGTGGGGGGAGTAGTCCATCCTGCTCAGCTGTGGGCCAAGGGGGCCTGGTGGGAGTTGTAGTGCTGGCCTCCCTATTCCAAAGACACCTCCCTGGAAAGATGGCTACCTACCTGTTAGGTGAGGGTGAAGCACACAATGGCTGAGGCATGCTTCTGGGTGGCGGGAGTAGTCCATCCTGCTCAGCTGTGGGCCAAGGGGCCTGGTGGGAGTTGTAGTGCTGGCCTCCCTATTCCAAAGACACCTCCCTGGAAAGATGGCTACCTACCTGTTAGGTGAGGGTGTAGCACACAGTGACTGCCACATGGTTGTGGGTGGGGGGAGTAGTCCATCCTGCTCAGCTGTGGGACAAGGGGGCCTGGTGGGAGTTGTAGTGCTTGCCTCCCTATTCCAAAGACAACTCCCTGGAAAGATGGCTACCTACCTGTTAGGTGAGGGTGTAGCACACAATGACTGCCACATGGTTGTGGGTGGGGGGAGTAGTCCATCCTGCTCAGCTGTGGGCCAAGGGGGCCTGGTGGGAGTTGTAGTGCTGGCCTCCCTATTCCAAAGACACCTCCCTGGAAAGATGGCTACCTACCTGTTAGGTGAGGGTGTAGCACACAATGACTGCCACATGGTTGTGGGTGGGGGGAGTAGTCCATCCTGCTCAGCTGTGGGACAGGGGGCCTGGTGGGAGTTGTAGTGCTGTTTGCCTGGACACATACAACACAGTAGGTGTGGTCTACCTTTGTGATGTTTGAGGTGGTGTGGATGTAAAATCAGTGTGACCTGTATGTGTTTTTGGGGTGCAGATGTGTGTACTTGTGCCTCAGGGATGTATCTTTGTAGTTGTGCAAGACAGTACATGGCAGTTTCATGGTATACATTAGTTGGCACTTACCAGCCTCCACTCCCCCGGGTATTCCTTCAAGACTCTCTGGATGCAGTATGGCAAGCACCTTCTCCTCCCACACAGTGAACGGTTTTGGTGGGATGGGAGGGCCTCCACCAGTCGCATCAGCCAGCTCACGGTTCTGGGCCCTCCTCTTCTTGACAACACTCTTCAGGTCATGCCACCGCCTCATGATTTCATTCTTGATGTGGTGCACATTCCCTACTGCACTGACCTTGCCCACTATCCTTGCCCACATGGTTGTCCTTGTGGCTAATGGTGTCTGTTGGACCATGCTGCCAAAAAGTTGTGGTTCTACTCTGATTATCTCATCTACCATTACTGTCAACTCAGTGTCAGTGAATTTTGGCATTTTGTGATGTGCCATGGTGTGTGCTGTGCTGATGTTTTGGGGTGCAGTTGTGAGGGTGGTGTAGGTGGTGTGTGTGTGTGTTGTTGTGCTGGTGAGATGTGTGGTGTTTTGCCTATCCAATGTGCTGCAGGGTTGGGTTCCTTCAGGGTTGGAGTAGTGCAAAGGATTGTGGTCAGGGAAGGGGCTGGTTTTATGCTTAGCTATGTGGGTGTGTCAAGATGGTGTAATGAAGTCAGGTGTGCTGTGTGGGTTGTCCTGTGATTTGTATATTTAAATTTGCCATGGGGGTGTGTCATTGGGATGTTTCAGGTTATTGGGGGGCAGGGCTAGTTGCTTGTGTGCATTTGCTGGCCTTATAGTTGTTTTTTTGTACTTGGCCGCCATTTTTTTTGCGGAGCATCCGCAGCGATGGCTGTGCTGCAGGGCTTCCGCCATATCTCACATTCATTACTGTTCGCGACCGCGGCGGACGGAGACAGCAGAACGTACCGCTGTGACATTGGGATATCATAATATCATTGGCGGTCACTCCGTGTGTCTGGCGGCGGGTTGATGTGTTTCCGCTATGTTACCTCCCGTTGCGGTTGCATTTTCACTTTCTCTGCCCTCTACGGGCGGTTTTTCGATGCCTCCTACCGCCGCGGACGGAATATTTTGGCGGTTGATCCTAAAAGGGTCGGCGGGGTTTCCGCGGTACCTGCGGATGGTGATTTACCGCTACCATGGCGGTCGGAATTTTTTCTGTCCACCATCGTAATGACCCTCTATGTTTCTATTTGTTGTCGACGAACTCACTATAAAAATCAAACTAGGAATATTGATCTGTATTTAAAAAGTGAAAAAGAAAACAATGATAAGTGGAAGGAATTTGCAACTTATTTATTGGTAGAAGATTGCTTTGATTTGGGTAGTGATCAAGGTATTTGTAAATATTGTTATACCAAATTAGAGGACAACAAAATGCCAGCTAGAGCTGTACATAATAACCTAGAGTTGGTAGGTATTCCTGCAGAACTGGTAGAATTAAATACTTATGAGTCCATTCTGATTCAATCTGTGCACCCGTTTCAGGCTATTTTTCGTATGGAGCCTCAAACAGGTAAGTTGCCTCCACAGATTTACAAAGAGGATTAAAAGGAAGAGTTGTGTATTTACCTTTAGATTTAAAGAAAAATATTGAAACTATTGGTGTAGAGAAAGAGGAAACTGAACCTGTAGTTATTCTAGTTAATGGTGTTCCTACGAGGAGTCGGAAAATATGGCAAGAATTAGTAGATGTGAGCAAAGTGCAAAAGGCTATGTTATATCTCATAAAAAACAATGTTTACTACAAAAATGTGTATGTGGAAGAAGAAGAAATAGTTTTAGGAGATGATAGCGAAATTTCAAGTATCCAAATTGAAAAAGTGGACATCTCCAAAAGTGAAGAAATTTATGAACATTATAGTGTACATCCTTTACATTCAAAGGAAGTGATTGGAAATACTATTGAATTATTCCAAATGACGAAAACGAAGGGAACTCCCATGAGTGTTTGGGAAAAAGGTTTGGAAGCTCGTTGTTTTCCACAGCTCTTCCCCACTGGAAAAGGTGGACGATATGACGAACGACCAGTACAGATTCCAGCGTCAGAATATCGAATAACAAGATTGTACTCAGAAGATCCAAGATTTCGACAATGTATCCCATATATATTTCACCTTTTGTTTGAAAGTGACTTGTCTGGACTTTCATATGCAGTCAACCACATATTAAAAACAGGAGTTCATCTTCAACATGTTTCTGCAAAGGAATTCATGGACAAAGTACAACAGAGAGACGATCATTTAGAATCTCAATTGATTAATTTGATGGCGTGTCAACGTGGTACTAATGAGTATTGGTATCGTCGTCATGGAGAACTTAAATGTAGGTTAAGGAACTTAGGAGTCCCTACGTGGTTTGTTACACTAAGCTGTGCTGAATACGCATGGGAAGATTTACTTGAATTTCTTCGAGAAGCAAATTCAAATATTAAAAACATTGAATTCAAGACACCGGGAGAACTGTGTTCCTTGGATCCTGTAAATGTGTGCAGATATTTTATTCATAGGTTTCAAGCTATGATGTCTTTTATCTGCAATAAAAACAATCCACCTCTTGGAGAAGTTGGTGATTTCTTTTGGAGAAAGGAGTACCAAGCTAGAGGTGCTCCTCATATACATATGCTTTTATGGATCAAGGATGCACCCAAATTTGGAACTGATTCGGATGAGACTGTTTTATCTTTCATTGAAGACTATGTTACATGTGCTATACCAAAAACAAGAGAAGAAAATACCTTAAGACAACAAGTTTTACGGTTTCAAACTCATCGATGTGGCAAATACTGTCAACGGAAATACAAGTCAAAGGAAAAGTTTTATACAAAATGTCGATTTGGATTTCCACGTCCAATAATATCCAAAGGAAGAGTCAACAGTTTCATGTCAGCAGTGAGGCATACTATCACTAGAAAATCTCCCAAAAATACTTACAATTTAAAAAGAAGTGAACAATCAAAGTATATTAATGATTATAATCCAGTGATTTTGTCGATGTGGAATGCAAATATGGATATCCAGTATGCTGTAGATAATTCCATTGCTGTTGCTCGGTATGTTACATCATACATAACAAAATCTGAAAAGACGGAGTTGAAAGAAATGTGGGAAGAAATTTCCCAAGAGAAGACTCTTACTAAGAAATTGTACAGCTTTAGTTTGAAGATGCTGTCCCATCGAGAGATTAGATCCTACGAATGTTCGGATCAGTTGACCTCTGCAAGTTTATATCCAAAGTCAAGAGGAATCATTTGGGTTAGTCTAGGTCTTGGTGCAACACGAAATCGAGTACTTAAATCTATACAAGAAATCGAATATTTAGCATTAAATGAACCGGAAAGCACAGATATTGTTAAAACAAACATGTTGGATACCTACTATCCTAATAGAAGTCCCTATCTTGAAAACATATGTCTCTATGAAGTACTGCAATATTACAGTTTTAAGAAAAATATCACAGAGAACATAAATGAAGAAAAATATGCAGTGATTGGTTCAGAAGGATGTTTGGTCAAACATAGTAAAGGAAATCTCATTAATCACAGGAAACTGAGTTGCGATACTCCTGATAAAAGGGAATTTTACTATTTAGCACTTCTGCAACTCTTCAAGCCTTAGCGTACTGAAATGGAATTACTTGGAGATTTTCAGTGCTATGAAGATTCTTTTAATGCATGTAAAGATAGCATTGAATGCACAGTTTTTCAAAATTATCTCCAAATGTTGAATGAAGAAATTGAACAAGAAGCTAGTATTGCAGTTGAGATTGCTAGAGACAGTTCTCAAGATAGTCAAAGTTCTGCTCCACTGAGTCAAGATCCACTAGGACAACCAATTCTTGAAAATGAAGCAGCAATCGCCATGAGTGAAGTGGAAACAGCAATGCATCAAGCTCAACACGATATTATGGACTTAGGAAATCTGGAAGAACAACTAAATATTGAACAGAAAGAAATATATCAGCAAGTGACACAACAGATCGACCATGGTTTACTTCATGCAAATAAAGAATGCAACTGCACATCTTTTAAACCTATTCAAATGTATATCAGTGGTCAAGCTGGTACAGGAAAAAGTTTCTTAATTAGAGTTTTGACCAGTTATTTACAGAAAACCACTGAATCACATTTATCTTGTGTTGTAACTGCTCCAACTGGGTTAGCAAGACACAACATTAAAGGGATTACATACATCGTTTACTAATGCCACCTGTTGAACATGAAAACAAGTTGGAATATCACAAGCTTTCTGGAGAAGCTTGTTTGGAAGTTTCAAGAGTACTAAAGAAAATGAAACTTCTGATCATTGATGAGGTGAGCATGGTCTCAAACTTAATGCTTGCCTTTGTACATTTAAGAATGCAGCAAATTTTAAACACAGAATATGATGTGTTATTTGGAGGAAAACATGTGATAGTTTTTGGCGATCTACTGCAACTTACTCCTGTAAAAGGTCAACCAGCTTTTAAAACACTTGTGCATGAAGACACCAGGAAATCTTTGGGAAGTATTGGAAATGTCAACATTTGGTCATATTTTGAATACAAAGAACTTATTAAAAATATGCGACAGGCAAGTGATGAAGATTATGGAAGCATTCTCCAAGATATAAGAATTGGTGTATTGACAGAACATGGTAAAGAAGCTTTGCAAAGTCGGCTAGTTACCAACTTGTTTCCAAATGAAAATGTTGCTCCGGAAATAATTAAGGGTGGGCGGCAAATTCCGTTCCGCTCGCGGAAGTTGCGAAATTTCGGCATTTCCGCGTTCCGAGCGGAACGCGGAAATGTTGAAATTTCCACGATCCGCGGCGGAACGGAATTTGGGTGCAAGAAAGCACTGAAGCAGGTGCCCGAGTTGAAGCTCAAATTCTGTAACGCATTAATCAGCACAAAAAATTTGTGAGCAAGGTCGAGGCTAAGCAGGAGTGCTTTCTGCCCATATCTACCGTCAAACATTAGCTGTAATCCCCGATGGAGGTCTTTGCATCCTTGATTTTCCCGAGCGCAATCCCCGTGTAGGTCCAGTGACCAGGAGGTTCTTCCTCCTCATCTGCTGCTCAGATCCTGCTCTGACCCTTTATAAACAAGAGGCATGTGAACAGGCCTAGAAGCCCCGCCCGTTTGCCCCCGCCCCACATACACTAGTGGTATGCACCGTCTTCCCGCCCTTTCCCAAGAATGATGGACAGCTTAATCAAAGGACCCCGGTGCTTTCGGCGCGGTGGCAAAGCTACAGACACACAGGTCACTGGGGTCAATTCTTCTGGACCTTTACGCAGCTGTAGTGTAGGAAAGGCACTATACATTTACCCAACGAGGTAGCACTTACCGATTAGCCAGTAGAAAGTACTCCAGTTGAGTAGAGGTATTGCACAAAACGGTGGCATCTTCGTGGATAAATATGCAGGGCAGGATTCAACAGGCGCAGCAAAATCTCCGCAAGCACGCGAAATTCCGCGTGCTCGCGGAGATTTCTTGACGTTTCGCAGAATTTTGCGGAACGCAACTCCGCAAATTCCGCCCACCCCTAGAAATAATATACAAAAAAATTGGAGAAAATAAATCTATAATCTGCCTAATGCCAACACTGCGAGAGTGTTCTACATTCAATGAAGAACTTTTAAAGCTGGAAAAACAACAAATAATAAAAATGGAAGCCATTGATAAAATAGAGCACAAAGGAATTACTATTATTTTGACTGAAAAATTAAAAACAAAATTGGATTCATTGGAAAAATCTATATCAAAGACTGCTGGTTTAGAAAAGAATTTATATGTATGTGAAAACTGTCGGGTAATTTTACGGCGTAATTTGGATGTGGAAAAAGGTTTAGTAAATGGAGCAATGGGAAAAGTTGTTGATTTTGTTAACTATCAAAATAGAGATGGAATTGTATTTTTGAAGATTACATTTGATCAGATTGAAGAGGTAAAACAGATTGGACATTGTTATGTTAGTTTTTTGCTTGTTAAAGACTTGTATGTTCGTAGAAAACAGTTTCCTCTTTCTATAGCATATGCGGTGACCATTCATAAATCTCAAGGTTTAAGTGTAGACAGTGCTTTGGTAAACATTGGAAGTACCGTGTTTAAAGAGGGAATGGCATATGTTGCATTGTCCCTAGTCAGAACTTTATCTGGATTGTATTTGATTGATTTTGATGAGAGAAAGATTAGTGCAGATGCAAATTGTGTAAGAGAGTATAATCGGTTAAGAAGACTGAATGCTCCCAACTTAGGTGAATATCCTGTATATGAAAAGCGTGTAGTAGGTCGAAAACGAACATATGAGAAACTCTGTAGTGAGGTTGGAAATAAGAAAAAAATCAAGAGAATGTTGAGGTTCTGAACAAAAAAAAATGGACAGTGTTGAAGATATTGTAGGATATCAGTTAGAAAATAGTTCAGGTATCAACTGCTATGCTAATGTAGTTGTGAACGTCATATTTTTTCTAGAAAATCTCCAACAACAAACTATGGTGAATCGAGAAAAAAGGTTTTGTTCTATGTTACATTCTATTTTTGAAAACTTGACAACTGATAAAACTAAAATCCAAAGTGTTTCTGGCATTCAGAATCTTCTGGATATATGTTCTGGTTCTTCACAATTTGCACTTAATGTACAGCAAGATGCTCAAGAATTTCTTATGTTTATGCTTGCAGTATTGGAAGATGAAGTAATACAAATTGAAAATCTGTTTGGACTTCGTTACAGATGGGAACATGAATGTGAACATTGTACATTTACTTCTTCCACTAAAATAGACACTGAAAGATTCATTTATTTGACAATACCAGATTGTAAAACAGTGTCTTTTAACAAATTAGTAAAATCAGCAAATCAAAATATGGAATGTAGTCACTGAATATCTGAAATGTTATCAACATTATTTATAGAAAAATTTGGACAATATGTCATTTTAATGATACAACGTTGCAGACCAGATGGAAGAAAATTGGAAACTAAAATTAAAAATGTTGTGGCAAGTCAACTGTCAATTTCAGGAAGAACTTTCAAAGCAATGGCAATTATTTTCCATGATGGACCTTCTACAACATCTGGACACTATACTGTGTATTTAAATTGCAATAAAGGATGGACACATTGTAATGATGCCCATTCGCTATTCAAATATCGGTTGCCTAATGAATTACCAAATTCATACCTAATATTTTTGATGCCAAAGTTCTGAGAACATCATTCGGCCTATTGGAAAGATGTCAACATGAATTAAAGAGATTATTTTGGATATTTTCAATACAAACGATTTCGGAAATATCATTCGGCCTATAGGGAAGATATCAAGAATTGTAGATTCAATTATCGTTTCTGTTCTTTGATATAGTATTTAGAAAATTGTTTTAGAAAGAAGCATTTCATATATTTGATCTTTGTATTATATGCAATGTTATTGAGGGTGTTTATTTTAGGAAAAGTAAACAGATAGTTGAGTTTGTTGTAAATATTTTGAACACAGATTTGTTTTTTTTTAACAATCTTATTGATTGTATTCTTTTGCCCGCTGTTATATGATGATCAACATGGAAATCACTGTGTATGGTGAAATTCAATAGAATCTGAAAACAGCAAAAAAGGCAAACTGAGGGGCATATTATCAAGGGGCCGCGATAAAATTATTGCCGCTTTAGCGTCCGTTTTCGGGCGAAAAGCGGCGATAATTTTATCGCAATATCATCAAGGACACGCTAGCGCGTGTTTCCTTGACTTAGCGCCCGTTTCCGGCACGCCTAACTTCACATCTCTAATGAGATGCAAAGTGGGCGTCACTGGGCGTACCCCTGATGGACTACCTTGTTAAATATCGCGAAATGTACATCGCGATATTAACAAGGAGTCCCACGCATTTTTGCTGACGTTAGTTTTTGGCGAAAACTGCTGACTTACCTATACCTAACAATGGGGGTGGATTGTGCTGATACGACCACAGGGTCGTATCAGCAAGGTTATCGACGTTTTCCATGGAACATCGCTGGAAAACCAGCGATGTTCCATGGAAAACACTGCTATCGCTGGGAAATTATCGCCATTGCGCTATGCGTTGTTAATACAGCGATAGCATGGCGATAATTGCCAGCGATAAAAAAAAACTCGCTAAGAGCGGCCAGCGATAATTATCGCTGCCGCTTGATAATATGCCCCTGAATATATGTTATGTAATTGTAAAATTATGTTGTCTTCTTAAAACTATAATATTATATGTTATAACTGTATTTTTTCTTCTCTTTTACAGACCCAAATTCTAAAGTTTGAAACTATTTTCAAATTTAGATTATAAAAAAGAACTGAAAAAATGGTTTCAATGACTTTCATATCTACTATAAAAAGGTAAGATTAAGTAACCCAAGCACTACCCATGCAGTATTACATTCACCTGTGCACTTCCCATACAATCCTCTAACAGCCTAGACACTGCTCATTCACTCCTTCAATTACCCAGATAGTACCCATGCACTTCTCCAATCACCCAGCCAGCACCATGTACTTATCCAATCACTCTGCCAAAACCCAAGCACTTATAAATTCACCATGCACTCTCCTTGCAGTACTCTAATCATCCAGTCAGTACCCATATACTCATGGAATGACCCAGGCACTAACTCATGCACTGCTACAATCCCTTGAGCACTACCCATGCAGTCCAGCCATCTCCCTGTCACTGCCTATGCACTCCTCCAATCACCCAGCCAGCATCATGTTCTTATCCAATCACTCCACCAAAACCCAAGCACTTATAAATTAACCATGCACTCTCCTTGCAGTACTCTAATCATCCAGTCACTATCCATGTACTGCATGTAATGAGCCAGGCACTAACTCATGCACTGCTACAATCCCCTGAGCACTACCCATGCAGTCCAGCCATCTCCCTGTCACTACCCATGCACTCCTCCATACACCCAGCCAGCACCATGTTCTTATCCAATCACTCTGCCAAAACCCAAGCACTTAAAAATTCACCATGCACTCTCCTTGCACCACTCTAATCATCCAGTCACTACCCATGCACTCATGCAATAACCCAGGCACTAACACATGCGCTGCTACAATCCCCTGAGCACTACCCATGCAGTCCAGCCATCTCCCTGTCACTACCCATGCACTCCTCCAATCACCCAGCCAGCACTATGTACTTATCCAATCACTCTGCCAAAACCCAAGCACTTATAAATTCACCATGCACTCTCCTTGCACCACTCTAATCATCCAGTCACTACCCATGCACTCATGCAATGACCCATGCACTAAGTCATGCACTGCTACAATCCCCTGAGCACTACCCATGCAGTCCAGTCATTGCCCTGTCACTACCCATGCACTCCTCTAATCACCCAGCCAGCACCATGTTCTTATCCAATCACTCCGCCAAAACCCAAGCACTTATAAATTCACCATGCACTCTCCTTGCAGTACTCTAATCATCCAGTCACTACCCATGTACTCATGTAATGAGCCAGGCACTAACTCATGCACTGCTACAATCCCCTGAGCACTACCCATGCAGTCCAGCCATCTCCCTGTCACTACCCATGCACTCCTCCAATCACCTAGCCAGCACCATGTACTTATCCAATCACTCCGCCAAAACCCAAGCACTTATAAATTCACCATGCACTCTCCTTGCAGCATCCTAATCATCCAGTCACTACCGATGCACTCATGCAATGACCCAGGCACTAACACATGCACTGCTACAATCCCCTGAGCACTACCCATGCAGTCCAGCCATCTCCCTGTTACTACCCATGCACTCCTCCAATCACCCAGCCAGCACCATGTACTTATCCAATCACTCCACCAAAACCCAAGCACTTATAAATTCACCATGCACTCTCCTTGCAGTACTCTAATCATCCAGTCACTACCCATGTACTCATGCAATGACCCAGGCACTAGCACATGCAGTGGTACTATCACCTGTGCACTGCCCATGCAGTCCTCCAATCACCCAGCCAGCACCATGCACTTATCCAATCACTCCGCCAAAACCCAAGCACTTATAAATTCACCATGCACTCTCCTTGCAGTACTCTAATTATCCAGTCAGTACCCATGGACTCATGCAATGACCCAGGCACTAACACATGCACTGCTAGAATCCCCTGAGCACTACAAATGCAGTCCAGCCATCTCCCTGTCACTGCCTATGCACTCCTCCAATCACCCAGTCAGCACCATATTCTTATCCAATCACTCTGACAAAACCCAAGCACTTATAAATTCACCATGCACTCTCCTTGCAGTACTCTAATCATCCAGTCACTACCCATTTACTCATGCAAGGACCCAGGTACTAACACATGCAGTGCTACAATCACATGTGCACTACCCATACAATCCTCTAACCACTTAGACACTACTCATGCACTCCTCCAATTACCCTGCTATTATCTATGAACTTATTCAATCACGTTGGCACTTGCCAAACATTCATAAAATAACCATGCACTAGAGTTAAATTTCTCCAATCACCCACATAGTGTCCATACTCTCATGCAATCACTCAGGTAATTTGTCTTTTTTTAACCAGTAGATGTGATTCCGTAAGAACCGTTTTTTTTGTTTTTTTTAGCAACAATTTTAATTTTGTTGTTGTACTTTTTTAACCTTTTTTACTTTTTTTGTGTGTTTTTAATTTTTAAAACAACAGACAAAAATGAAGATCAAGAAACGATGTCTTTAACAAAAACAAAAGCACATTATAAAAAAAAATTAGCATTTGTGTGCTTTTAGAGCAGCAGTGATCACATCCATACATTGCTCCCCAATACAAAGTTTAGTATCGCACTTTGTACAACTTATTGTTGCATTTAAAAGTTTGGGCACAATGTGGGGCCTTGGAGCAGGTGGAAGTTGCTGTGCTGAGGTGGAAGGAGCATTAGGGTCTTGATCCGCAGCAGCATTTAATTCTCTTTTCCTCTGCTCTCTTGCTAGGTGAACTGGGTGCACAGTTTCCAGATGCTTTTTCATGCTGCTGGTACCACATGTATATTTCTTATCCGACCCTCTAGATAAAACTCTCTCACAAATTGTGCACGTCACTTTCCTGGCATTAACTTTCTTTTCTCCCTCAGGAACAGAGAAGAAGGCCCAGACTATACTTTCCTTCTTCTTTCTGTTGCGCTCAAGAATCTCTTCTTCCTCCTCTAGAGCCAAAGGATCAACTGGAACAAGGCTGGAAGCCATAGTTGTAAAAAAAAAAATGAAGAAACACACAAAAATTGTAGAAAAGCAAAGATAAGCAGGAAACAGATCTTCTCTTAATGAAAGTCAAATAATAAGGGGAATATCAGAAGGATGGATCCTCCCTCTTCCAGAATGAAAATGATTTCAACCAATCAGATTCTTTTTTTTTCTGCTGACATAAAGTCGCGTAGGGTGCGCGCACCCGTCACGCACCCATCGCGGAACAGTAAAATATTGTATACATGATTATACACTATAAATAACCATTTCTATAATATTTCAATAAGTATATTAGCAAAACTGTTTACTCTAATATCATATTCTAACTTTCAATAGTAATTTTTGAAAGTTTGAAAATACGCCGAAGTCGCGATCCCGGCACGACCCCGGAAATACGTGCGGGGAGGGGTCATGCACGCTACGCGCATTCGTCGCTCACATGGCAAATTTCGTATTGTTCGGAATATATTGAAAAAAATAATTTATAAATAGTTTTGTAAATAATACTAGACAAACACTTAAAGCAAAACTTTTAATGATAATTAATTTAAAGATATTTCATACTTTCCAAATTACGCCAAAGTGGCGACCCCAGCGTGACTTTACAAAATGGCTAAGAGGATGTGTGCAGCCATCGTGTAGGGTGCGCGAAGGGTGCGCGACTTTTGTATAATAATTTAAAAAGAAAGAATGAATATAATTTTCCTAATTATAAATTATTCTCAACTTTTTTTTAATAAATATATATATATATATGTAGTCAATTAAAAAAGCATAGAATTGAGGCACATTATACTTAGAAATTCTCATTTAAAAAACCTTAGAAATTCAGACAAAAAAACATAGGTTTCAGGGACGTTATAATTAGAAATTAGCATTTAAAAAACCTTTGAAATTCACTGAAAAAACCATAGGTTTCAGGGACGTTATAGTTAGAAATTAGCATTTAAAAAACCTTTGAAATTCACTGAAAAAACCACAGGTTTCAGGGACGTTATAGTTAGAAATTAGCCTTTAAAAAACCTTAGAAATTCACTGAAAAAACCACATGTTTCAGGGACGTTATAGTTAGTTGGACATTTCACTCGTACAAAACCAGAGAAATTCGGCCGTTATAGTTAGTTCAGCTAACTATAACTCGCGCCCCCGCAATGCACTGCTGATGACATCACATATTACATCATTCATGACATGGTCAGTGACATCACTGATGACATCACTGAAGACATCTCAAATGACATCACTGATGACATCATCCACGTGATAATCTGATGCACCTCCTCACACCCTAATATAACCTTTGATACACCCACTCTAAAATACAGACTACCATTTTCGAAACCATAGACACACCAATACCAGTTACTACATAAGCACTCACTGAGTCCTAGGTCTACACACACACATCCACTCATTCACCCATACAGTTACACATACATGCAGTCTACCATCAATACAGCACTATCCTATGCACTCACATATCTATACAGACACTCACACACCGCCACTCATCCATAGAGTTACTCACACACCTAGTCAGTCATGCAAAGAATCAATCACACTTCCATTTACTCACCTATACAGTTATACACACACCACCTCACTTATTCATACAGATACTAACGCATATTTACTTTCTTATACAATCACTGATACAAGTACACACTCATCCATACAGCCACTCTCACAATCACTGACTCTCACGTATAGTCATTTATATACTCCAACTCTCACATACACTGCCTTTTAGATATGTAGTTACTTGGACATGTACCACTGAGACATCCATTCACTCACCAACACGCCCATACACACACTCACCCACCCATACAGCTGTTTCCACATGCACTCTTGAACCCATACACCCAGTGAATCAACCAGTCACACATCTATGCAAAGAGTCACACACCTCCCACCCACCCACACATACACTCATACACCCATACAAATACTCAGGCAACTAATCAATAACCCATATAGACACTCATGTAGCTACTCACCAACCCATGCAGCAGCTTACACAACAACAGACAGACTGATACAGACATTCACACAGTTTAGTCACTAACCCATGCATTAAGTAAGACACATTTAATCACTCACTTATACAGTCAATCACGCACCTACTAAATCTTCCATCCAGACACTTATACACCCACTCATTCTTCAAAACACCTTGGCATATATATAAAACATATTTAAACTTTATAGAAACACACAGTCACTGGATGATGTCATCAGTGATGTCATCCGTGATGTCATTTGAGATGTCATCAGTGATGTCACTGACCATGTCATGAATGATGTAATATGTGACGTCATCAGCAGTGCATTGCGGGGGCGTGAGTTATAGTTAGCTGAACTAACTATAACGGCTGAATTTCTCTGGTTTTGTACAAGTGAAATGTCCAACTAACTATAACGTCCCTGAAACCTGTGGTTTTTTCAGTGAATATATATATATATATATATATATATATACTCCAAATATCCTGTGCATCCACAAAATAGTCTTAAGCCCAATTCCATAAAGCGTGATTTATTTCATGGACAAAATAGCAAACAAACACCCGACGCGTTTCGGTGCAGCCGCACCTTGATCACGGGTCACTGACAATTTGTGCAAAGTGAAAACATATAGTGCTTGTGCATAGTAATCGATGTAGGACTACCCGTCCCAACTCATTTTGGAAGATATGCAAACATGGCATCCATTTTATAGTGGTATAACTTCCCATACCTACTTAATAACAGCCAACATATATTAAGCTATTTAACATTTCATTCAAAAAACATTATAATGTTTTAACTCTCATTGCGATATTTTCACGTATTCAAGTACAAAACGAGTACTAATCTCGGTAAACGGAAAATAATATTGCCTCAGAACACAATTCAGCCCCAGTGGGCAATGTTCCATTCAGAACATTATATTGCAAGTCATTTTCCGTCAACTTCAATCCTCAAATCCTGCCCAAGTGGGCCCTTGATTCTAAGATTTCATCCTGTTACATAACCTCTTCTGACTCGTAATCTATGTACAAAATTCCAAAAATCACTAGGAAAGTGTAACATTTAAATAAAGAACAATTCATCAAAAATAGCAATATCAAAATACTCATATTTGTAATTCTTCCACATGGTATGCTGACAGTTTTGTCTCCTACAAAAAATATAAAAACAGTGCCATCACTATTGTGTGTGAATTAAAAACACAAACATTAGCTTCTTATGTTTAAAAACATTGTACATCTGGGCAGCAGAGCAACATCATAGAGCAATACTCTACTAAATAACAGTTAACCTAAATGGACTGACATTTCCTCATCTTTATTCAGTCCTAAAGGATGTGCTGTATCATATTTGATAATCATTTTGGACTCCAATTGTCTCAATTCTCTTATTCTGTTGCCTCCCCTTTCTGATTTTGGAATTCTATCTAGGGCACAGAACTGTAAAACAATGTTTTTACCATGCATTTCTTTAAAATGCCTCGCAATAGGATATTGCCTATCCTCATTGATGATTGCCCTGGTGTGCTCCAAAACCCTTTTCTTTACTTGGTGAATAGTACTCCCAATATATACTAATGGGCAAGGACAACAGAGTGCGTAAACACAGTAGTCTGATTTACACGTCAAGTGTTTCTTAATGACATAAGGTTTATGCTCTTTAGACAATGTGAACTCCTTCCGATTAACACTGTTTTTACAAGCTTTACATGAGTTACATGTAAAAAAGCCTTGGATAGCTCTTGGATCCTTTTCTTCTTTTAATGTGCTACTACAAAGTATATCTTTTAATGCTGTGCATTTCCTGAACGTTATTTTGGGCTGACTTCCCACAGATTTTTTCAGAATTGGGTCAATATTCAAGACATGCCAGTACTTTTTCAAGCATTTTCTGACTTGCCATGACTGATTACTGTAAGTCGTTCTGAATCTTATCGGCTCCTCCTCATTTTGTGTAATAGATCTTGGATTTAATAGATCTCCTCTCAAAACCGATTTTATCTTAATACAAGCCTGTTTAATAATCTTATTCGAATATCCTCTTTCCAAAAATCTGTCTTAAATAATTGACATTTCCAGTTCGAAAGCTCGTTCTGAACTACAGTTTCTTTTCGCTCGCAAAAGCTCACCGAAAGGTATACTGTAAATAAGATTTCTTGGGTGACAGCTCTTTGCGTGCAAGAGGCTGTTCCCCGCTGTTATCTTACGGAACAGCCTACTTTCCAGTTTGCCATCTTGTACCTTCACGACCACATCTAAAAATTCAATTGTTTCTTTGTCAATTGTACTCGTGAAAGTTAAATTACTTTCATTCTCATTCAATGTAGCAACAAATTGCATTGCATCGTCCTCTGACCCCCTCCAGATACAGAAGACGTCATCTATATACCTCGCCCAGAGGACGACGTTCTGGGAAAAGGCTGCGATGTTACTAGCCACCTGCTCCTCCCACCAGTCAAGGTAAAGACCTGCATAGCTGGGGGCGAAGCAGGTTCCCATCGCCGTCCCCCGGGTTTGGCGATAGATGACATGGTCAAACAGAAAGTAGTTATTTGAAAGACATATTTGCATCATACACAGCAGCATTTCAGTGTGCAAGAAATATTTTACATCACGTTGGCTTAAAAAATGTTGATTAGCCTTGATACCCAATTTATGCGGTATGCACGTATATAAGCTGTTTACATCTAATGTCATTAACCACATATCATCATCCCAATTTACATTTTCAATTACTCTTAAAAAATATCGAGTATCCTGTAGATAGGAGGGGAGTTTCTGAACATGGGGACGCAAGAAGTAATCAATATATTTTGAAGTGTTCTCATAAGTGCTTCCTATGGAAGACACAATAGGTCGTCCTGGTGGGGTTAACGCTGTCTTTATGTAACTTGGGTAATAGATATAATGCCGCAAGTTTGGGGTGTTCACATTTAAGGAATTTATACTCGTCATCTGACAGCAATTCTTCTTGTTTCCAATGTAATAGTTGGGACTGATAATCATCATTGCTTTTATCATAACTAGATCTGTCGCTAATAACATAGCTATCCAAATCTCCCAACTGTCTTTTTCCCTCATTTAGATACATGCTTATGGGCCAAATCACGACATTCCCACCCTTATCAGATTTTTTAATAACAACCTCCCTATTAGTTTGCAGTTCTTCGACTGCTTTTCGTTGTTTAGGGGTGAGATTGTCATGTTTACATTTGCCTGATTTTTTGAGTTTCTTGAACTCCCTAATCACTCCCTTTTCAAAGACTTCAATAGTCTCATTGTGTATCTGTGGCAGAAATCTAGATTTGGGTTTAAAATTACTGGCACTCGTGCAGTCAAAAGTTATCATTTCTTCAGTTAAGCATTCTTGAAAATTAGTGTCATACTCATCACCTCTCTCTAACCCTCTCATAGTTTGTAAAAGATCTATATCTCCAATTGTTAAATTGGTAGAGCTAGTAGGTAATACTGGGGTGATATTCTTTTTATTTTGAAACCATTTTCTTAACTTTAACTTTCTAACAAAATAAAAAAGATCGATTCTCCCTTCAGTATAGTTAAAATTACTGGTAGGACAAAATGTGAGACCTAATGACAAAACATCAATTTGATCAGGCATTAACTGAATATTAGATAAATTTACCACAGTATAAATGTCCTTCATTTTTTGGCTGTCTTGCCCCTTGTCGTCATTCCCACGAAGGCATCTAGTACTCCCTGTTTCTTTGCTCCTCTTCCGCTTCCTCCTCTGGCGCCTCGACCTCGACCTCGATTTGGCAATTCTTGCGGACCTGGGCTGGCTAGCCCTTGTCAGCCCTGTGCCATCAACGAGAACTCCTTTAAAATGTTGGATTTTACTCCCCCATTGTCAAGTGACCTTACAGTGGATTCCTCCAGTTCCACTGGTCTAGTATTTGTTTCAGATGAAACATTCCCTCCACTTGCCTCTGTTATTATCGCAACCGATTCTCCAGGCAGGACCTGTTCTGGGGTTCCCAATATTTTCTGATTCAGTTCTCTTAAGTAATCGAATTTACGACCAAATGTAAAAATTTGGCCCCGTTCATAGTCAAGTTGGTCTCGGTGAAATTTGCTTTGTTTTTTCATTTTTATTTCTTCTTCTGCCTTTTCCAATCTTAAGGTTAGTTTTTCATTTCTAACTCGAAATCACTCTCTAAATATTGTGTTTTTAATTGAGATGTAATTTGGTCGATTTCGATGGCTAGTCTCGATGTATCCTTGAGTGCATATTTAATTAACAGTTTCAGCATCACAGTTGAACACTGATGGTTATTGGAAACCCACTCCTCAATCAGTTCAGGATCCGGGTCACTGAAAGTTGGAGTTAGAAAAATGCGTAAGCCACGGGGTACACATTCACAGTCCACGTACTTTTGCAAAGTGGTGGCCTCCCACCACTTTACTTGTTCCATCTTGGCACATTTCCAAAGATTCTCCCAAAGCTCTTTTTTGTTAAAAGAATCCTTTACTGTGGTGTTGCCCGATCTGCCCAGATCGGATGCATCTCTGTTTAGAGGGACAAACAGCAATTCTGCTGCCTCCCTTCGCGAAGCCTCCCTGCTTGCCGAATTCATTTTGTGCAGTGATTCGGAAATTCAACCGTCACCGTGAATTTCCTCGCTTGACGCCGTCAAGCTTCTCATGCTGTATCCTCAGCTGCAGCTCTCGACTGTTGCCGCGCTGGTTCCACCAGCACTCCGGTTACCTCGATATCTAGTCCGGTGGACTCCAAAAGTTCCTCTCTCACCATCCGTTAGCTAAACCAAGCCGTCCTCCGACTGCCACAGGTTTAAAGGAAACGGAAGTTTCCGAGAAAACACTTCAGAAACGTCCAATTCAAGGCGCGGTAACTCCGGATGCGGGCAGGGAGATTTGTTCTCAATAAAGAGAAGTAATTAAAAAAAAACAGTTTGCGAGTCTCCCTAGCAGGTGGCTAGTAACATCGCAGCCTTTTCCTAGAACGTCGTCCTCTGGGCGAGGTATTTAGATGACGTCTTCTGTATCTGGAGGGGGTCAGAGGACGATGCAATGCAATTTGTTGCTACATTGAATGAGAATGAATGTAATTTAACTTTCACGAGTACCATTGACAAAGAAACAATTGAAGTTTTAGATGTGGTCGTGAAGGTACAAGATGGCAAACTGGAAAGTAGGCTGTTCCGTAAGATAACAGCGGGGAACAGCCTCTTGCACGCAAAGAGCTGTCACCCAAGAAATCTTATTTACAGTATACCTTTCGGTGAGCTTTTGCGAGCGAAAAGAAACTGTAGTTCAGAACGAGCTTTCGAACTGGAAATGTCAATTATGAAAGACAGATTTTTGGAAAGAGGCTATTCGAATAAGATTATTAAACAGGCTTGTATTAAGATAAAATCGGTTTTGAGAGGAGATCTATTAAATCCAAGATCTATTACACAAAATGAGGAGGAGCCGATAAGATTCATAATGACTTACAGTAATCAGTCATGGCAAGTCAGAAAATGCTTGAAAAAGTACTGGCATGTCTTGAATATTGACCCAATTCTGAAAAAATCTGTGGGAAGTCAGCCAAAAATAATGTTCAGGAAATGCACAGCATTAAAAGAAATACTTTGTAGTAGCACATTAAAAGAAGAAAAGGATCCAAGAGCTATCCAAGGCTTTTTTACATGTAAATCATGTAAAGCTTGTAAAAACTGTTAATCGGAAGGAGTTCACATTGTCTAAAGAGCATAAACCATATGTCATTAAGAAACACTTGACGTGTAAATCAGACTACTGTGTTTACGCACTCTGTTGTCCTTGCCCATTAGTATATATTGGGAGTACTATTCACCAAGTAAAGAAAAGGGTTTTGGAGCACACCAGGGCAATCATCAATGAGGATAGGCAATATCCTATTGCGAGGCATTTTAAAGAACTACATGGTAAAAACATTAATGTTTTACAGTTCTGTGCCCTAGATAGAATTCCAAAATCAGAAAGGGGAGGCAACAGAATAAGAGAATTGAGACAAATATAGTCCAAAATGATTATCAAATATGATACAGCACATCCTTTAGGACTGAATAAAGATGAGGAAATGTCAGTCCATTTAGGTTAACTGTTATTTAGTAGAGTATTGCTCTATGATGTTGCTCTGCTGCCCAGATGTACAATGTTTTTAAACATAAGAAGCTAATGTTTGTGTTTTTAATTCACACACAATAGTGATGGCACTGTTTTTATATTTTTTGTAGGAGACGAAACTGTCAGCATACCATGTGGAAGAATTACAAATATGAGTATTTTGATATTGCTATTTTGATGAATTGTTCTTTATTTAAATGTTACACTTTCCTAGTGATTTTTGGAATTTTGTACATAGATTACGAGTCAGAAGAGGTTATGTAACAGGATGAAATCTTAGAATCAAGGGCCCACTTGGGCAGGATTTGAGGATTGAAGTTGACGGAATATGACTTGCAATATAATGTTCTGAATGGAACAGTGCCCACTGGGTCTGAATTGTGTTCTGAGGCAATATTATTTTCCGTTTACTGAGATTAGTACTCGTTTTGTACTTGAATATGTGAAAATATCGCAATGAGAGTTAAAACATTATAATGTTTTTGAATGAAATGTTAAATAGCTTAATATATGTTGGCTGTTATTAAGTAGGTATGGGAAGTTATACCACTATAAAATGGATGCCATGTTTACATATCTTCCAAAATGAGTTGGGATGGGTAGTCCTACATCAATTACTATGCACAAGCACTATATGTTTTCACTTTGCACAAATTGTCAGTGACCCGTGATCAAGGTGCGGCTGCACCGAAACGCGTCGGGCGTTTGTTTGCTATTTTGTCCATGAAATAAATCACGCTTTATGGAATTGGGCTTAAGACTATTTTGTGGATGCACAGGATATTTGGAGTATTAAGGAGGATCGCTACCTCGCTTAAGCCCGCCACCGAAAAAGCGGCAGGGAGACTCGTGAACTGTTTTTTTTAAAATATATATATATATATGTATATATATATATATATATAAATACATATATATATATATATATTTGAACACACCATCCCACTTCAGCAGAGAAGAAGGCACGTACTCGAGGATGTTGGATATGGCTTTCTTTATTGTCTCGGGTCTCACTCGACCCCGTGGCTAGAGAGACGCGTTTCGGCTTCACAGAAGCCTTTCTCAATCTGATTGGCGCCATACACCTGTGAGTAGATATAGCTTTTCCCCCTTAAGGCACTGATAAACATAAAAGAAATACTTTGGCATTTTGACATGTATAGACACACTTTTGACACAATCTCGAAAAATATGGCTAGTGAAATCACAAGATAGCAAGGTATACATTGAACGCATAATGCAGTAACCTATAAAACACATTACAGCATAGTGCATCGACAGTCTGTGTTATCACTTGAATAAGCCTAATACGCGTCTGAACGTGTGCACAGGGTAATTAAATCATCAGCCTGTTGAGTGAACATATCTAACATTCAAAGAAAGGTGCCAATCTCTCTGAAAAAAGAAGCCCTTCATGTAAAAAACAATGAAATGCAAGTGTATAAAACCGTGCTGCAACTATCCCAAGTGCGAACACTCTCATCCCTTAAAGGGACTACCACTCCCATAATGCCGTTTGGCGATATAATAAAGTCACAAATTCATGGGCAAATATCCGTATGAAAGTCCACATTTCAAACTTCATAATGTCGGGGCCAGTGGGCAGAATTATGTAAAAAAGAATGGTGACCGAAGTCTCTTGATCGACAGTTGCCAAAATGTCTATAGTAACAAGCAGCACTGAATGGAAGTTGATAAGTGAACATGAACACAGGGTCGAAGGAGACCAGTGAATAAAATGTACTATTGCCAAACAATCCTCACCGCCTCCGCATAGGCGTCCGCGGTGCCCAGTCACCAGAGGGCGCCAGTCTCCTGGGCAAGGCTTTTCTAGACTGGGGAAACGATATACATATACATATATATTTTGATTTGCCAATATCTTTAGCACCGTTTGACGAATCTTTGCGAAATTTTCAAAACTAATGGCCCACTCCGGTCAGCTTCTGTCTTGAAAGTTTCGGGGTGATTCATCAAGGGGGGGGGCTGAGAAAAAAGGGGGTCCCAAACCACGTTTTCTCCATGTTAATTTCCACAGGAACCTTTGTCGCGGCTACAGCCCAAACTACTGAACGGAATTACACCAAATTTGGCGGAGAGGTAGTGATGTTATTTGAGATGTCATCAGTGATGTCATTGACCATGTCATGAGTGATGTAATATGTGACGTTATCAGCAGTGCATTGCGGGGGCGCGAGTTATAGTTAGCTGAACTAACTATAACGGCCGAATTTCACTGGTTTTGCACGAGTGAAATGTCCAACTAACTATAACGTCCCTGAAACCTGTGTTTTTTTCAGTGAATTTCTAAGGTTTTTTAAATGCTAATTTCTAACTATAACGTCCCTGAAACCTGTGGTTTTTTCAGTGAATTTCAAAGGTTTTTAAATGCTAATTTCTAACTATGCCTACAGAGGTAGGACATGTGCAGAAAGAGGAAGAAAGGTGCAGAAAGAAGCAACAGAAATGCAGAAAGAGGCAACAGAAGTCCAAAAGACGAAGAAAGGTGCAGAAAGAAGCAAGAGATGTGCACAAAGAACCGACAGAGGAGCAGAAAGAGGCCTTGTTGCAAAGTCATCCTGTGCCCCCAACATTTTGCTGACGGGTACTGGTGGTTACTGACTCTGACTAACCAGGCCTAGAGCCAGTGCTATGCTAAAAGACACTTAGAATACGGTGAAAACACCTTCATACACTAGGGAACACTATGCGTTGGGGTACCCCTGTGATTGCCATGACCTCCTCTGTAAGGCCCTAGTACATAATAGGGCAGGGGGATTAAAACTATCTCTAAGTCAGAGGTGCAGAAAGACGCTTCTTTAAGTAGTAGTCACATTTGCAGCGTGGTTGAGAAAGGGTGCTGGGCCTCCGACCAGCGCTCAGGAATTCCACTGCATAGGACTTAGACGAGGTACCAAGAGGGCTTCTTGGCCCCCAAAGTCCCTCCGGAGTAAATTGGACTTCATCCCCCATCCCATAGTCTGCCAGGAGGCGCGTTTGCAGAGTGTTGGAGAAAGGCGGGCATGTCCTCCTTAGACGTCTTAGCAATCCCACTGTGTGGGACTTACTGCAGGTAACAAGAGGGGTAGTTGGCCCCCAATGACAACCTTGGGGGCCAACTACCCCTCCTATTACCTCCAGTAAGTCCCACACAGCAGGATTGCTAAGTTCTCATAGCAGGCCACGCCCCCTTTGCCCACCACTCTGCAAACGCGCCTCTTGGCGCATTGCTGCTCGGGTGATGAAGACCACTTGTGTCCTGAGGTCCTCAGGACACAAGAGGACCTCATTGCCCCACCACCAGTGCGCCAAGAGGCGCGTTTGCAGAGTGGTGTAAAAAGGGGCATTGCCTCGGACCACCTCTCTGCAACGCAGCTCTGTGGTGCATACTGGAGGTACCTGGTGGGCTAGTTGGCCCCCAGGGACCCTCAGGAATAAAGGGGACTTAATACCCCAACTTAGAACACGCCAGGGGGCGCATTTGCAGAGTGCTGCAGGGAGGGGGTGGGGCCTCCGGCGAGATGCCGGCTTTTCTTTTTTTTTTAGAAGTGGGGCTGTGTTGCCCCCCTTCTTTACAATATTTGGGGCCCTGGGGACCCCATCCCCCAGGGCCTGACCCCTTTTTATAAAAATTTTTACAATAAAAAATTTAGGAAGGGGCCCGCGTGGCCCCCCTCCCGAGGCCAATTTAGGCCCCGGGGACCCCATCCCCTGGGGCATGGCCAGAATTTTATTTTCTATTTTTTTTTTTTGGGAGGGGGGCCGTGTGGCCCCCCTTTTAAGGCCAATTATGGCCCCGGGGACATCATTCCCCAGGGCCGGCCTTTCCTTATTTTTTTTTTTTTTTTAAATTAACGCGGAGTCCTGGCCCCGGGGACCCCATCCCCTGGGGCCGGCCCTTTCCGTTGGGGACCATGGGGGGAGCCCCAATGCCCCCACGGTCCCGCCGGTTCCCCGACTCCTGCGGGAGCCAGCATTGCTTTTGAGCAAGGGAGCTGCTGACAAGCAGCTCCCCTTGCTCAAAGCAATTCTGCTGCTTCACTGAAGCGAGGCAGGTTTCCCTGCTCTCGCTTCAATGAAGCAAAGCAGTGTTTGCTATGGCAGGGCGGGAGCCGTGCTCCCGCCCTGCCATAGCAAACAGCAATGTCCTGGGGGTGGGCACCCCGGGACATTGAAGGAGTCGGCCCTGCGGGGTGGTGGTCCCCAGGGCCATCGAGGACTCCAGGAGGGGGCCGCGTGGCCCCCCTCCCAACATTTAATGCCCAGGGGAGGTGGTGGTCCCCGGGGCCCGGGGTCCATAACGGACCCCCAAATTTGAATATTAAGTGCCCCGGCGAGGTGGTGGTCCCCGGGGCAGTGTGGGGGGGCTTGAGCCCCCCCACACTAATTATTCTTTATAGCCCTGGGGAGGTGGCGGTCCCCGGGGTTTGGGGGGGCCAGTGAGGCCCCCACCCATTTTCATGAATGCCCCGTGGAGGTGGCGGTCCCCCCGCATTCAATTTCATAAGCCCCGGGGAGGTGGCGGTGCCCGGGGCTGCGGAGGCCCGCGCGGGCCCCGGCAAATTAATTTGGTGAGTGCCCCCGGGACCTGGCCCACCCGGGGGCTTTCAAAAACGAAGCGCAGTTCAGGCTGTAGCCTGTTCCAATTTTTCCTATGGAAATTAACATAGGGAAAACGCGTTTTGGGACCCCCCTTTTTTCTAGGCCCCCGCTTGACGAATCACCCCAAAACTTTCAAGACAAGAGCTGACCTGAGCGGGCCATTAGTTTTGAAAATTTCGCAAAGATTCGTCAAACGGCGCCAAAGGTATTGGCAAAAGAAAAAACGCTTTTCCTATGGAAACTAGGTCCTAACTAGGTCCTAACTATAACTACCTACTGGCGACTGCCAGTAGGTAATATATATATATATGATGGATATAATATCAGGAGAAATGTCTCATACTGCAGAAATGTAGAGGGTCTACACCAGAATGATAATCATAGGTGTTTAATATAGTAACAGAGCATAAGCAACCAGCCAAAACAAAAGCAACCAGCCGACACGTGTTTCGTCACAAAGGGTAGTAACCCGTGACTCTTCAGGGCTGAAAGGCGGTGCCAACAAGGTGGATTCAAGTGACCGTTCAAGAGTCCAAAACGGCAAGGAAGAGCAGTGCGAACCACGGTAGGTGGACTACTGCCAAATGTAAGGAAAGGAAGACGGATATCTTCCGGAACCATTTTCCTTCCTGAACAACACTTCTCCCAGTTTCCTGTACTCCGGCGCATCCGCCGTTGTCGTCCTGGACTACTGACCTGGCACGCCTAATTCTATATTCCCCCTTGTGCTACTTAGCACTTGGTTAATTTCGTCGCCACAGACTGCATCGACTTTTCTGAAGGTCAATAGTCCTCATCGGCTTATCCGCGGCCCGGCGATATCCGTCTTCCTTTCCTTACATTTGGCAGTAGTCCACCTACCGTGGTTCGCACTGCTCTTCCTTGCCGTTTTGGACTCTTGAACGGTCACTTGAATCCACCTTGTTGGCACCGCCTTTCAGCCCTGAAGAGTCACGGGTTGCTACCCTTTGTGTGAAACACGTGTCGGCTGGTTGCTTTTGTTTTGGCTGGTTGCTTATGCTCTGTTACTATATTAAACACCTATGATTATCATTCTGGTGTAGACCCTCTACATTTCTGCAGTATGAGACATTTCTCCTGATATTATATCCTCGTTACGTGTGCCCGGGACTGTACTCTACTTCATTTGTGTGGATTTCTATCCATACCATCACGGGGGTTTTAGGGCATATCCCCTGACCTGGTTTGCACCGTTCACACTCCTAGTATAACATAAACCCAGCGCAAATTAGCTTGAGCGCCATTATTCCTGTCAATACTAAAAAACCCACACTGATACATATATATATTATATTATATTATATATATTATATATATATTTTCACTCCACCAGTTCCGGTTTAGGATTATGCCAGACTGTCTCACGGGCAGTCCGAGTTCCGGCTACTGGGGGCCCCAATTTGCATTCCAAACGTTCTCCGCTGATAGGCAGAAAGTACTCGGACACTCCGATATGCTCAATAAAGTTTTAATAGCTGAAAGATGACGCGTTTCGGCTTCCGCCTTGCTCCCGCTTCTAGTTACACACATAATCACACGTGATTTTATCCACTTCTTTTTCAAAATTGAAGAAGCACTAACACCCATATAGTGTATATACAATGGTTTCAACATTTGGTGGCCATTTTGTAACGTTGTTTTTAGTGTGGTAACCATGATATGAATTTATACAAAGGAATACTTGAGTCAGACTTTGACAAAATTAAATACAAATATGAGCAACAATCCCTCACATTGTATCAGAGGGAATATATACATTTATCATGAATAGATATCAATGAATAAACATCAAATGTCAATATTCGATCAATAAAGTCACTCACTAGTGTCAGGTGGGTTGATGCTTAATACACAATACCCCTACTCAGACCATGTAATGTCACAAAATACCGTGAACAATTCATGTCTTGTCCCTATAGGCAAACAAGTTTACAGCATTAATTTCATATTCCTCAATAATGCCATAGTTACATCAGTGTATCAAAATAATATGCAGTTCCTGTCCAGCCCCAGTGGGCATGCGAATATCAGCATATATTGTACTACATGGTGCCCTTGTGGGCATAGGCAGGTAATCTAAAACATTAATGCCACCTTAAGCCTCTATGCAAGTATACCGTGATTCCTCTCAATTGTCGCCAAAGTTGAAAGGAGAAGTGCCCAAACCTAAAAAGTAAAATATTTAAAATCACTAAAAACCAGAAACTGCACAGATTTACATACATCTCAAGTAATGTTTAACCACTCAAATGGATTGCTAGTTCCTCACTAGAATTTAAACCATTGGGTACCAAACTCTCAAAATCGATAATATATACGTGATTCCAATTTTCGTAATGATAGTTCACGATTAGGGTACAGGGTACTGCCTGTTATTGTGCTTGATTGCATGAATGTGCTCTAGCACTCTCTTCTTAGCACAATGTATTGTGCTGCCCACATACCATTTATTGGAGGGACATATCAAAACGTACACGCAGTACATGGTATTACATGTCAGAGGTTTCCTAATCAAGAACTCTCTATTGGAGTTGGGTAAAACAAGCTTGGCACAATCCCTGCTTTTACTGCAAGCTTTACAGTTTTTGCAGCATCTAAATCCTGGTTGTCCCTTGTCACTCGACCTTTCCGTATCTGTGACATGGTTGTGACTGAGATCGTCTCGCAGTGAGCGACTCTTTCTAAAATTAATCTGGGGATTACTAGTGAGATTAGTTTTCAGGTTATCATCAGTTAGTAGCACATGCCAATGTTTTTTGAATTTCCTACGGACCTCATGTGCCTGCCCTGAAAAGATGGTTATAAATCTCATGGTCTCAGTTGTGTCCTCCTGTTTGTTTGGATGCAACAACTTATTTCTAGTGACTTTTTCTACTCTGTTGCAAGCTTCACCAATAGTCTTTTGGCTATAACCCCGCTCTTTAAAGCGTTTGCACATGATTACTCTTTCAGTTGCAAATGCAGCATCTGTACTGCAATTGCGTTTGGCACGCAATAATTCCCCATAGGGGATGCTGAAAATGAGATTGTGGGGGTGCGAGCTATTGGCACTTAGAATACTATTCCCTGCTGTTTTCTTACGGAACAAACTGGTTTCTAATGTTTCTCCCTTTACATTTAAATTAACATCCAAAAATTCAATATAAGTTTTGCTGATGTGTTCAGTAAAGGTGAGATTAAATGTATTCACATTCAGTTTGCTCACAAAATTGCTCGCTGAATCTACATCACCGCTCCAAATGAAAAAAATGAAAAAAATGTAATCAATAAAACGCAGCCACAGGAGCACGTTGTTCTCAAATTCCATATTTGCGTGGCCACCTGCTCCTCCCACCAGCCCATAAATAGATTGGCATAGCTGGGGGCGAAGCAGGTGCCCATCGCAGTGCCCTGTGACTGCCTGTAAAATGAATCGTCAAAGATAAAAAAATTATTAGTGAGACAGAATTGAATCATCTCTAAAATCATCTCTGAGTGGTGAAGCAAGGAAATTGATTGTGTCTTTAAAAAATGCCTGATAGCCTGCAAACCTAGTTCATGCTAGATACTGGTGTATAAGCTGCTCACGTCTAGAGTGACAAGGGTGTACTTGTCATCACAATGTATGCCATCTATAATCATCAGAAAGTGTGTGGTATCTCTGAGATATGCCGGAAGTGCTACCACAAAAGGTCAAAAGTAATGATCGATGAACCTAGAGGTGTTTTCCAGCAGCGAACCCATAGAAGAGACAATGGGTCTCCCTGGAGGGTTCACCATATCTTTGTGCAATTTTGGGAGTAAATAGAGAATGGGGATTCTTGGATGGGCACATTTAAGATAGTTATACTCCTCCCATTCCAATAATCCTTTTTCTCTCCATTCAACCAGCATGTCCCCAAATCTGTTATTAGATCTGCATATCTCAACAGCATCAGAGGTGCAATAGCATTTGGTATCACTCAGTTGTCTTAATCCCTCTGCTAGGTATTTTTATTTGTCTAGAACCACCACGTTTCCGCCTTTGTCTGATTGGCGGATTACGATGCTTTTATCATCCTTTAGATTGTCTAAAGCTCTTAACTGCTCAAAAGTGAGGTTCTTACTGTTGGTAGGCATTTTCTTATATCTGATTTTTTCAAATCTCTTAAAACTCCCTTTTCAAACACTTCAATTGCTTCGCATTGAACATTTGGCAGAAATCTTGATTTAGGTTTGAATTTACTCCCCGGGTTCTTCCCCAATTCAATATCACAACTTTGTAGATTGAACAGTACATCCTCTCTAGACACATCATTACCTTCCAAAGTAGATAAAGTATGGAGAACCTCAATATCGTCAATATACAGGTCACTCAATGACTCAGACCCACCTCCAGCCACAAATTTAGTAGGTTGTGTGTCAAACCACTTTTTTAGCTTCAATTTTCTAGAAAAGTAAAAAAGGTCAATTCTAGTTTGTGTGTAGTTCAGATTCATAGAAGGACAAAAGGACAAACCTAATGAGAGGACCTCCATTTCTTGAAGAGAAAGAGTCCGCTGGGATAGGTTGATGACAGTCATGTTTTCACCTTTCTGCCCCTCGTCTCCATTCCCACGGGCGTTTTTTCGTCGCTTTTTCCTCCTCTCTTTGGTTTGTTTATTCCTCTTGTTTTTCCTCTTCCTCCTCGTCCCCTTCCCCTTTGTGCTCCCTGTTCCTGATAAAATTCTGTCCTGCCTTGGTTCATCATTTGGAACTGTAATAAAAAATTGCTTTTCCTTTTCTGTGCGTCTTGATTGATTTCCTGGTTAATACCAGTTGTTGATACATCCGAGAGACTCCCATCAGAGATATCGCTTTCACTCACTTCTCTCACAGTTGTAGATGTCATGGTGGTTATCACAGCATTTCCTGTTTTGTTCTCAAACAGGTGATCATATTTCTTGTGAAAGGTGAGAGTACGGCCCGCTTGATAATCTTTAAAGACTCGAAGGAACTTGCGTTGTTTTTTCGCAGTTATTTCTTCCTCGAGTTTGCCCATGCGAATAGATACATTTTTCATATGCTCCTCCAATACTTCCTTGGAGACCAATTGACCCAATTCATTCAAGATTCCGTCAATTTGACCCAGAAGTTTGCTCCTATCTTTGAGAGCATATTTAACCAAAATACGCATCATAGTGAGTGAACATGCCGCAGAATTGTTGGACCATTCTTCCAACATCTCGGGTCTGGATCCTCATACGTGGGGATGGTAAATATCCGCAGAACCCGAGGTACACGACACACATCAATATATCTCTGAAGCGACTCTGCTTCCCACCACTTGGAAAGTTCCTTTTTATGCAATTTCTCTAATTGATTGTACAGGGTTTGTACTTTAATTTCATCATTTGTACTGGGCAAAGGGTTTAGAGAACTCCCACTTGCCTCCATTTGGGTAAAAAATAGTTTATCTGCAGTTTCCTTTCTTTTTGCATCTAGAGCTGCAGCCATTGTCAAAAATATCTAATAAGCATATAGGTGCCGGTTTGAAGATACCTCCGTCTTCTATTTTGACCGGCTCCCAACCCCCTCTGGCTTTTAGGAACGGCACCGAGGTTTGTCAAGACCCGGACTGGAACCCCACTCACCCTTGCACCTCGAAACACACTCCGCGTCTCCGAACGCCGTGCGCAGTTTCAGTTACAACCGGAGAGAAGTCAGTCAGGTCCGAACGCTCCCGTGAGCTTTCCTACTAAATTCTTAACTCTTTCGCTCGTCGCGTTGTGGTCATGCGCTCCTAGTCTCAATGCGCACTTGTGATCGTACCCCGGGTGAATATCTTCCAGTCGCCCTCACAGTTCAACGTCTCTGCCAGTACGGGGGGGGTCAGTCTTGGCTCCTCTGTTACTTTCACTACACCAGTTCCGGTTTAGGATTATGCCAGACTGTCTCACGGGTATATATATATATATATATATATATATATATATATATATATATATATATATATCACTGAAAAAACCACAGGTTTCAGGGACGTTATAGTTAGTTGGACATTTCACTCGTACAAAAACATAAGGCAAAGCCCCTATTGCCACGTTCCCGTGGCGATAGGGGCTTGTACATATGCCCTAGAGTTTTAAGTTGAATAGAAACATCCTCACATACCTCCATAAATCCATCCCCAACTAAATATATCATCCCTCTTCCTTTTGCAGAACTAGATTGGCACGCAGGATAGCACATTTCCCGTTTAGTCTTAGCACCTGTTGCCTCCAGTTATGCTCTATCTCTCTGAACTGCCTGTGAACTCTCCATAACTCGAAGCAAAGCGCATAGATAATATGATTACCTGCGTGGCGCTTGTTCCAGTGTGAGGCATATGCTATGGAAAGAGGCATGTGTCTGTCTGTTTTCAAATTATATGGACATACGTTTTCACTGTTAAACATGTTGGATGAAGAATAACTAGTGTAAAGTCCTTCACTGAATTGGCTTAGGATGACATGTTTCTATTTCATTGTTTCTTGTTAAATTGGAGAACGTTTTGTGCAAAGGTGCAACCTTATGCAATAGCAATTTCCATCTAATATTACATGTCAAGATGTGCTTTGTTGATGCGTTCCTATGAAGTGAGGTAGCTGTTCATTTTTGATAGTGAATAGTTCGGTATTCAGATATTCGACTGTAGACACTTAAACTACAAAAGTCATGCATTTTATCTAAAGTTACAGCTATTTTGTTTTCCCAGCTTACAATTTTTGATTCACACATGGTTGGCCATCTAGGGTGAGATGACAACCTCTATGAACATTCAAGCTCCAGTAAACTGTTAAACATGTTGGATGAAGAAATATAAAAATATTTTTTTGGGCCCTGGGGATTCCTGTAGGACCTCCTGACCCCCTAGGCCTGGTGTTATGAAAAGCCACGGGCCTTTAAACTTGTTGGGAGGGGGGCCGTGCGGCCCCCCTCCTGGAGCCCTAGATGGGCCTGGGGACCTCCACCCCTCAGGGCCCGCTAAGGCAATGTCCCGGGGTGCCCCCCCTGGGGACATTGCAGTTTGCAATGACAGGGCGGGAACACGGCTCCCGCCCTGTCATTGCAAACTCTGCTTTGCTTCATGGAAGCGAGAGCAGGAAACCTGCTCTCGCTTCCATGAAGCAAAGCAGTATTGCTTTTGGACAAGGGGAGCTGCATGTCACTACCCATCTATTTGTATGTTTCTTTGATATATGATGACACTTTTAAAAGGTACAGACACATGCATGCATGCTTTCTGGAATATTGTGAGACTATTAACAGATAGATTGAAACAGCTGCTGCTTTGTATTTGGCTAGGCCCAACACTCTGAGTAGTTGCTGAATAGTGAAGCTGCAGCCCAAAGGTGAGGTTTAAGACATGTTGGCTGGCAGAGGGATTAGTGATTAGGTTAGCTCGTATTGGTCTGTGGAGATGTATACTTGAAGTATGCCGCGTAATTTTAGGTGTCTCTTTAAAATGGGAAGTGCAGTCTCTCAAGTTTAAGGGACTTTTTAGTCTTATGACTGAGGTTTGTGTGCAAATGTAGTCTCTCACGTGTTATGACTAAATAGATGGTAGAGGTGTAAAACTCTGGTACACATGTATTTGTATGTTTCTTTTACATATAATGCCACTAGGAAAAGGCACAGACACATGCATGTTATGTAATCCTTCAGACATAAACCATAGATTTGTGCAATCATCCAGGCACTACTATCCCACTCAAAGATTCAGTGAGGAACTACCCATGCTCTCATCTACTCACACAGGTACTACTGATGCACTGATAGAATGTCCCAAGCATTACCTTTACACTCATATTTTCTCTCATGTACTTCTCATACAGTCATACAATCATCTAGTTACTACCACTGCAGTCATAGAATCACTCAGGCAGTACCCATGCACTTTTTTATTCTTTCAAGTACTACTCATACACTCTTGTCTTCAACCATGCGTTAGCTTTGCACTCATCGTTTGTCTAAGGTATTTTCCCTGCACTGTTCTAATCACCCATTCAGTACTGCTGCTCTCATGCAATCACCCAGGCAGTACTCTTGCACTGAACTATTCACTCAGACACTACCCATCCAGTCATCCATTCTCTCAGGCACTACCCCCTATCCATCTATTTGTATGTTTCTTTGATATATGATGCCACTTTTAAAAGGTACAGACACATGAATGCATGCTCTTTGGAATATGGTGAGGCTTTTAACAGACATATTGAAAAAGTTGCTGCTTCATATTTGGCTAGACCCAACACTTTGAGTAGTTTCTGAATAGTGAAGCTGCAGCCCAAAGGTGAGGTTTAAGACATGTTGGCAGAGTGATTAGTGACTAGGTTAGCTCGTATTGGTCTGTGGAGATGTATACTTCAAGTATGCCGCATAGTTTTAGGTGTCTCTTTAAAATGGGATGTACAGTCTCTCAAGTTTAAGGAACTTTTTAGTCTTATGACTGAGGTATGTGTCTGTGTGCACATGTATACTCTCACTTGTTATGACTAAATAGATGGTAGAGGTGTAAAACTCTGGTACACATGTTTTTGTATGTTTCTTTTACATATAATGCCACTATGAAAAGGCACAGACACATGCATGTTATGTAATCCCTCAGACATTAACCATAGATTTGTGCAATCACCCAGGCACTACTATACCACTCAAAGATTTAGTCAGGCACTACCCATGCTCTTATCTACTCACTCTGATACTACTGATGCAGTCATAGAATGGTCCAAGCATTACTCTTACACTCATATTTTCTCTCAGGTGCTTCTCATACAGTCATACAATCATCCAGTTACTACTGCTGCAGTCATAGAATCACTCAGGCAGTACCCATGCACTTTATTTGTTCTTTCAAGCACTACTCATACACCTTTGTCTTCAACCATGTGTTAGCCTTGCACTTATCGTTTGCCTGCACTGTTCCAATCACCCATTCGGTACTGCTGCTCACATGCAATCACCCAGGCAGTACTCTTGCACTGAACTATTCACTCAGGCACTACCCATCCAGTCATCCATTCTCTTAGGCACTACCCACTACCCATGTATTTGTATGTTTCTTTGATATATGATGCCACTTTTAAAAAGTACAGTCACATGAATGCATGCTCTCTAGAATATGGTGAGACTTTTAACAGACACATTGAAAAAGTTGCTGCTTTGCATTTGGCGAGGCCCAACACTCTGAGTAGTTGCTGAATTGTTGAAGCTGTAGCCCAAAGGTGAGGTTTAAGACATGTTGGCTGAGGGATTAGTGATTAGGTTAGTTCGTATTGGTCTATGAAGATGTACACTTCAAGTATACCAGCATAATTTTAGGTGTCTCTTTAAAATGGGAAGTGTAGTCTGTCAAGTCTAAGAGACCTTTTAGTCTTATGAGTGAGATATGTGTCTGCATGCACATGTATTCTCTCACATGTTATGTCTAAACAGATGGTAGAGGTATAAAACTTTGGTATACATGTATCTGTATGTTTGTTTTATATATGATGCCACTAGGGAAAGGGACAGACACATGCATGCTATGGAATCTCTCAGACATTAACCATAGATTTGTGCAATCACCCATGCACCCCTATCCCAGTCAAAGATTCAGTCAGGCACTAGCCATGCTCTTATCTACTCACTCTGATACTACTGATGCACTCATAGAATGGCCCAAGCATTACTCTTACAGTCTTATTTTCTATCAGATGCTTTCCATACAGTCATACAATCATCCAGTTACTACCACTGCAGTCATAGAAATATCTCAGGCAGTACCCATGCACTATTTTATTCTTTCAAGTACTACTCCTACACTCTTGTCTTCAACTATGTGTTAGCGTTGCACTCATGATTTGTCAAAGGTATTTCCCCTGCACTGATCTAATCACCTATTGAGTACTGCTGCTCTCATGCAATCACCCAGGCAGTACTCTTGCACTGAACTATTCACTCAGGCGCTACCGATCCAGTCATCCATTCTCTCAGGCACTACCCACTATCCATCTATTTGCATGTTTCTTTAATATATGATGCCACTTTTAAAAGGTACAGACAGATGCATGCATGCTCTCTGGAATATTGTGAGTCTTTTAACAGACACATTGAAAAAGTTGGTGCTTTGTATTTGGCTAGGCCCTACACTCTGAGTAGTTGCTGAATAGTGAAGCTGCAGCTCAAAAGTGAGGTTTAAGAGTTGTTGATAGAAGGATTAGTGATTAGGTTAGTTCGTATTGGTCTATGGAAATGCATACTTCAAATATGCTGCATAATTTTAGGTGTCTCTTTAAAATGGAAAGTGCAGTCTGTCAAGGTTAAGGGACTTTGTAGTCTTATGACTCAAGTATGTGTCAGTTTGCACATATATTATCACATGTGTTATTTCTATAGAGATGATAGAGCTATAAAACACTGGTATATATGTATTTGTATGTTTCTTTTACATATGGTGGCACTAGGAAAAGGTACATATATATGTATGCTTGTTTTTAGGAATATAGTGAGAATTACATCTATATACTCAAGCACTAGGTGTGCACTAATGAAAAGTGGCTCATATCTCTCCTTGACTCCTGAATTCACTTAGGCATTCTTATTCAGCTATGCAATGAAGGAGGCACTACTTATACACAGTTTTAGTCAGTTAGACATTAACCATACATTCATATAATCACCTAGACACTACTATTCCATTCAAACATTTACTCAGCCAGTACCTATGCACTCATGTATTCACTGAGACACTACTGATGCACTTATGCAATGGTACAAGCATTTCATTAATACTCATACTTTCTCACAGGTATTTCCCATACATTCATACATTCATCCAGGTAGTACCTCTGCAGTGATAGAATCACACAGGCAGTATGCGTGCATTCATGCATCATCTCAAGCTCTACCCATACACTCATGCAATAAACCATGCTTTAGGCTTGTACTCATAGTTTCTCTCAGGTATTTTTCATGCACTGATGCAATCACCCAGGCAGTATTGTTGTGCTCATTCAGTTATCCAGGCACTACTCTAGCACTGAACTATTTTCTTAGGGAGTAGTCATTTAGTGATCCATTTTGTTAGGCACTACATATGCACTCATCCAATGATCCTACTATTACTCTTACATTCATCCTTTTACTCAGGCACTACCATGAAGTCATACAGTTAAGGATAAACTACCTATACACATACTACCCCTCTTCCCTCTTTCAATACCTCTCTTGCTTCTTTCTGCAGTTCTCTTGTCTCTTTCTACACCTTTCTTGCCTCTTTATGGACTTCTCTTGCCTCTTTATGCACCTCTTTTGCTTCTTTCTGCACTTCTTGTGCCTGTTTCTGCACCTCTCTTGCTCTTTGTTCACCTCTGTTGGCTCTTTCTGCACGTCACTTGCTTCTTTCTGCACCCCTCTCTTTCTATACCCCTCTTCCCTCTTTCTGAACCTCTCTTGCCTGTTTGTGCACCAGTCTTCTGTCTTTCTGTACCTCAGTTGTGTGTTTCTGCAACTCTCTTGCCTCTTTCTGCAGTTCTCTTGACTCTTTCTCCATCTCTGTTGCTTCTTTGTGCACTTCTCTTGCTTCTTTCTGCACTCCTTTTCCCTCTTTCTGCACCTCTCTAGCCTCTTTCTGCACCTCTGTTGCTTCTTTCTGCACTTATCTTGCCTCTTTCTGTAGCCCTATTGCATGTTTTTGCTCCTTACTTGTCTCTTTCTGCACCTCTCTTTCCTCTTTCTGCAACTGTGTTGCCTCTTTCTGCACCTCACTTGCCTTTTTCTGCACCTCTGTTGCCTCTTTCTGTACTTCTCCTGCTTGTTTCTGCATCTGCCTTGCCTCTTTCTGCTATTCTCTTGCCTCTTTCTGTACCCCTGTTCCTTCTTTCTGCACTTCTCCTGCCTGTTTCTGCATATCTCTTGCCTCTTTCTGCACCTCTGTTGCTTCTTTCTGTACTTCTCTTGCCTCTTTTGCACCCCTCTTGCCTCATTGTGCATGTCTGTTGCTTCTTTCTGAACTTCTCTTGCTTTTTTCTGCACCTTACTTGCTTCTTTCTGCACCTCACTTGCTTCTTTCTGTACCCCTCTAGACTGTTTCTGCACCGCTCTTCCCTCTTTCTGCACCTCTCTTCCATCTTTCTGCACCCCTGTTCCCTCTTCCTGCACCTCTCTTGCCTCTTTCTGCACCTGTCTTGCCTTTTCCTGTGCAACTCTTGCCTGTTTCTGCACTTCTCATGCCTCTTTCTGCATTTCTTTTGCCTCTTTCTGCACTTCTCTTGTTTCTTTCTGCACTTCTGCTGCCTTTTTCTGCACTCCTCTTTCTTCTTTCCACATTTCTCTTGCTTCTTTCTGGACTTTTCTTGCCTCTTTCTGCAACCATCTTGCCTCTTTGTCCACCTCTGTTGCTTCTTTCTACATTTTTCTAGCTTCTTTCTGCTCCTCTCTTGTTTCTTTCTGTACACCTGTTGCCTCTTTCTGCACTCGTCTTCCCTGTTTCTGCACCTCTGTTGTCTCTTTGTGCACCTCTGTTGCCTCTTTCTGTATGTATGTTGCCTCTTTGTGCACCTCTGTTGCTTCTTTCTGTACTTCTCTCCCTTCTTTCTGTACCCCTCTTCCTTCTTTTTCAACTCCTTTTACCTCTTTCTGCACCCCTTTTATTTGTTTCTTTACCTTACTTGCGTTTTTCTACAACTTTTTCCTCTTTCTGCACTTTTTTTGCGTCTTTCTGCACTTCTCTTGCCTCTTTCTGTACATCTGTTGCTTCTTTCTGCATTTCTTACATTGTTCAGTAGCTGTGTTGTTTGAGTATTTCATTTTCCTGTTTGTAAACCTTTTGGGTTTTTTTCTTTCTCCTTTCAGGTGTATGACCACCTTTTCTTTTATTTTTGCAGTTGTTTTGCTCGATTTTATACTTTTCTCTTTTTATGTGTTATAAATGTAATAGGAATTTAATTGTAATTTTGTGCTTAGTTGTTATTTTCAAAATTGAAATGTTATTAAATTTAAAATTTTAATTGATGTACCAAAATAATTAAACTATTATTTGTTTCTTAGGAAGATATTTTGATTGGATTATAATTAAAAGATGGCAAGGAAACATGAAAAGAGAAGAGAAAAAAGGAAACAGAAGTACTTACTGAAAACTAAAAAGAGTGGAGTAGAAAAACACCAAAAGGATGCTGAGGATAAAGTGGCTTCTGGTAAGAGAACTAAACAATTTATTAAAAAAATTGTGGAGAGATTGAACGATTAAAATACTAATCAAAGGAGGAAAGAAATTTTTAGAACAAAGGAGAAGCAAATAAAGAAACACAATGGAAAAGAAACACGTGACAAAAGGACAGAAACAATTTAAAGACATACGTCTACGTATGTTTCGTAATAGAGTAATTCAAAATTTATTAAAAGATTGTAAAAAGTATAAAAAAATATCAGCAGCATATAAGAAGAAGCAACAGATTGAAAGTGTAGTAGATACTGCTTTTGAATTGAAATGAAAATTATTTATATTGGTATTGAAGAGAATGAAAACATTGAATAAAACAATGCACTTTATGAAGGAGAAAAGCAAAAAAAAAGACTGGTTAATAGAAGTAACTTTTGCAAAGCTTTTTCTGGTGAATGGAAGCACACTTCTAGTACTGAGCCTTTTTTAATGCAGAAAGCTATTTTCAACAAAATACATTAGTTCATGCAGTTGATACCAGTGGTCGTTGTTATGAAATAAAAGATGGTTGTCCAATTGAAAAAGAAAAGATGGTTCCTAGAAATGTGGAAGAAGTAATAGTTGAAGAAGTTCAAGGGAGACGTGCACAGGCTCCAGTGTATATGTGGGATTGTAGTAGTATTTGTAGTATTCAACAGGAATCTATTGATATATTACGAGTTTTCTTGCGACAATATGCCAAAAAAGTGTTAAACAGAGGATTAAGATGTTGCAAGGACTAGATCCATGTAAAGTAAGAACATATACTAAGTTGCAGGGTTGTTCTCTGGCTTGTCTTTCTAGAAAAGTGTGTAAAAGTACTTTTTATCATTTAAGAATGTTAGCAGTACATCACTCAGAAATGCGGAAGTTAGTAAGGAGATTGTACTACGTAAAAAGTCCTGCATTATCTTTAAGTGAATGAACACAGCACTTTTGCATGGTTCAGTTTTGGATGTAAAAAAGGTTTGTGATGATATACAGTTTCGTTTCTTTGATTCACAAGAGGAGTGAAGAGAAAGTGAGAGCTTGATAAGTGTAGGTGTTGAACAACAGTTGGAAGATATTAGTACTGAGAAGTTTGCAGAAGAAATTACAAAGTTTAAGATACTTTCATGTGAAAAACCAAACTATGTTTGTATTTGTTGTTGACGTACTCACTATAGAAGTCAAAATAGGAATGTTGATGTGTATTTAAAAAGTGAAAAGGAAAATAATGATAAGTGGGAGCAATTTGGTGCTTATTTGTTGGTGGAAGGTCGTTTTGAGTTGGGTACTGATCAACGTATTTGTAAATATTGTTACAACAAATTAGAAGAGAACAAAATGCCAGCTAGAGCAGTACATAACAACTTAGAGTTGGTAGCTATTCCTCCGGAACTGGCAGATTTAAATACATATGAGTCCATTCTTATTCAATCTGTGCACCCGTTTCAGGCTATAGTTTGTATGGAGCCTAAAACAGGTAAGCTGCCTCCAACAGATTTACAAAGAGCTCTGAAAGGAAGAGTTGTGTACTTACCTTTAGATTTTAATAAAAATATTGAAACTGTTGGTATAGAGTGAGAGGAAAGTGAGCCTGTGGTTATTCTAGTTAATGGTGTACCAACAAAGAGTCAGAAAATATGGCAAGAGTTAGTAGATGTCACCAAACTTCAAAAGGCTACATTATATCTTGTATAAAACAATATTTATTATAAAACTGTAAATGTGGAAGAACAGGAAATATGTTTAGAAGAAGATACAGAAATTTCAACTGGCCAAATAGAAAAAGTGGACAAGTCCAGGAGTGAAGAGATTTACAAACATTACAGTATACATCCTCTACATTCAAAAGAAGTGATTGGAAACACTATTGAATTATTTCAAATGAAGAAAGCAAAGGGAACTCCCATGAGTGTATGGGAAAAAAGTTTAGAAGCTCATTGTTTTCAACAGCTGTTCCCCACTGGAGAAGGTGGACGATATGATGAACAAGCAGTACAGATTCCAGCTTCAGAATACCGCTCAACAAGATTGTATTCAGAAGATTCAAGATTTCGACAGTGCATTCCATATATATTTCATCTTCTATTTGAAAGTGACTTGTCTGGACTTCCATATGCAGGTGAAACACATATTAAAAACAGGAGTTCATGTTACACATGTTTCTGCAAAGGAATTTATGGACAAAGTTCAACAAAGAGATGATCATTTGGAATCTCAATTAATTTGATGGCATGTCAACGTGGTACTAATGAGTATGGGTATCGTCGTCACGGCAAAATTAAATGTATGTTAAGAAACTTAGGTACTCCTACGTGGTTTCTAATACTTAGCTGTGCTGAATATGCTTGGGACGATTTACTTGAATTTCTTCGACAAGCAAATTCAAATGTAAAAAATATTGAATTGAAGACAGCTGGAGAATTGTGTTCCTTGGATCCTGTGAATGTGTGCAGATATTTTAATCATAGGTTTCTAGCTATGATGTCTTTTATCTGCAATAAAAATAATCCACCTCTTGGAGAAGTTACTGATTTCTTTTGGAGAAAGGAGTACCAAGCCAGAGGTGCTCCTCATATACACATGCTATTATGGATCAAGAATGCACCTAAATTTGGAACCGATTCTAATGAAACTGTTTTGTCTTTCATCGAAGAGTATGTTACCTGTGCCATTCCAAAAAAAGGAGGAGAACAGAGCTTGAGAGAACAAGTTTTACGTTTTCAAAGTCATCGATGTGGAAAATATTGTCGACGAAAATACAAGTCAAAGGGAACATTTTATACAAAATGTCGTTTTGGATTTCCACGTCCAGTAATTTCAAAAGGAAGAGTCAATAGTTTTATGTCAGCAGTAAGACATACTATAACTCGAAAATCTCCGAAGAATACATACAACATAAAAAGAACTGAAGATTCAAAGTATATTAATGACTACAATCCAGTGATTTTGACAATGTGGAATGCAAACATTGATATCCAGTATGTTGCAGATAATTCAATTGCTTTTGCTTGCTTGCTACGTTACATCATATATAACCAAATCTGAAAAGACAGAGGGGTCGATTCCGATTCGGGCTGGAAAAAGCACCGACCGACTCGGAGCCGGAATTAATTCCGACCGACACGTACCTGTGGCGCCCGACACGCCAAGTACGATGCAAGGCGTGCAAAATCCGACCGACACGTACTGAACCCAAGCTGAACGACCGAGCCGCACGGAAAACAGCAATCCGGCCGGAAAAACACACGAATCGAACCGGCCGACACGCACCCGGAACAAATCCAACCGAAACGTACACGCGAACTCCAAACCGCAAAGTACGATGCAAGGCGCGAAAACCACGACCGAGTCGTACGGAGGACAAGCCGTACGACCGACACGCATACAAAACCGAGCCAAAGTAACACAAAACACCGCGACCGACGCGTACGCAGCATAGAAAACTGCACAAACACAGCGTGAACGAAGCGGAGAAGACCGTACGAGACAACTGCAGGGTCCGACTCGGTCACAAGAACGTTTCCAACATGCACAGAAAGTACTAAGGAAAAATACACAAAAAAAGGCCAAACAAGCAATTACAAAGCCAATAAATACTGGTGGGGGTGGGGACAGAGAACAAAGACACACCCACAACTCCCACCATATAAAGGACACAAATCCCAACCATGATCCTTTGCAAATGCTATTCTACTGCCAGCACTCAACAGACAGCAACCACACACCCACAGCTCATCCCTCACACAAGCCACACACCATCAGCACACCAACAAATAGCTACCTCACATACACCCAGCAAAACACACACTCACACACCCTCACCTGCACACCAACACACACATCACTCACCATCACCACCCATCACCATGCCCCCCAAGAAGAATCACAAGTTCCTAGATTGTGAATTGGAAGTCCTGGTAGACGAGATCCTCAGGGTAGAGCCACAGCTGTTTGGCACACTGGTCCAACAGACACCCATCTCCCAGAAAACCAAGATGTGGGAGAGGATCATCAACAGGGTGAACGCACAATCACCATGTCTGCGCACAAAGACTGACATCCAGAACAGGTGGTATGACGTGCGCAGGAGGGTACGGGAGCTGCTCAAGAAGGACTACCTCCTGAGCCAATACACCGGCAGTGGCCCTCCTGCCAAGCCAGTATACCTCAGGCCCTGGGAGGAGAAGGTGCGGGCCATCCTTCTGCCAGTGAGCGTCTATGGACTAGAGAACATCCCAGAGCCTGGTGAGTACACAACAAATGTACACAATATTCTGCCACAATACACACACACATCACTGTCAAGGGGAGAGTCAAACCATGCACTCATAGCAATTACACAGCAACCAGAACAGAATCATCCCAAAATGTGTATGTCAGTCAGATAAACACAACACATGCCATCTCAAAGTTACATTTAACCGTGTCATCACATGTACAAACACAACTACAACTACAGCTAGGCAGTGGCACAAATATAACACATCCAGACATGTAGCCACCACTACAACACCAACACACAGTGAAGACCACTGAAAGAAAGGAATTCTGTGTATGCTGGGCAAGTCAGTGTAGCCAATAGCATCATGGGAGTCGTAGTCACAGATATTGCTCACCCCCACAACTGTCCCATCAACACCACCATGAACGCCTCACATCCTAACTCAAGATACCACAAAGAACCTCCACCCTGGGTTATGTTGTGTGAAGCACAGGGACACTCTTTGGACTTTTAGCCAAACAACTGCCAGGACAACACTCCCAGCCATCCTGTCAGCACAGGCAGCCCACCCCACAGGGAAGCAGAGTCAAAAGGAAGGAAGCATGGGCATGCTGGGAAGAGGGGTGGAGGCAATAGCATGATGGGAGTCGTAGGCACAGCTCTACATCCCCCACCACATGGCCCAGCAAGCTCAGCCATCTTGCCATTGCTCTCACACCCACACACACTGAACTCCCCACAAAAGCAAGTAAGTATGGGAATGCTGGGAAGTGGGGTGGAGGCAATAGCATGATGGGAGTCATAGTCACAGACATAGCTCACCCCCACAACTGTCCCATCAACACCACCCTGAACCATGCTCACATCACAGGGAGTGGAAAACAACTGACAAGATGGCTGACACTGGCTACTGCTGTGGGGAGCACAAGGCCCTGCTGGCAACTGTGCACCAACCAACAGCAGGACACCACTGACTGACATCCTGAAAGACAACTTCCACTCCCTGCAATGCAAGCACGTTCCATGGTGGGATATCTGGCTGGGTGGGAAGGAGGACTTGCAGCACTGACCATAGTCACAAGCACCTCCCTCACACACCCCTCAACACATACTCCACATAACCCACCTGGGAGAATGCAATGCCTCACATCCTAACTCAAGATCCCACAAAGAACCTCCACCCTGGGTTATGTTGTGTGAAGCACAGGGACACTCTTTGGACTTTTAGCCAAACAACTGCCAGGACAACACTCCCAGCCATCCTGTCAGCACAGGCAGCCCACCCCACAGGGAAGCAGAGTCAAAAGGAAGGAAGCATGGGCATGCTGGGAAGGGGGTGGAGGCAATAGCATGATGGGAGTCGTAGGCACAGCTCTACATCCCCCACCACATGGCCCAGCAAGCTCACACTCACGCATGCACATCCCACAGAGAGTGGAAAGGCCCATCAAAGATGTCTGACACTGTTGCTGTGTCGTGGGGAGCACAAGGGCATGCTGGGAACTGCACACCAACCAACAGCAGGACACCACTGTCAGCCATCTTGCCATTGCTCTCACACCCACACACACTGAACTCCCCACAAAAGCAAGTAAGTATGGGAATGCTGGGAAGTGGGGTGGAGGCAATAGCATGATGGGAGTCATAGTCACAGACATAGCTCACCCCCACAACTGTCCCATCAACACCACCCTGAACCATGCTCACATCACAGGGAGTGGAAAACAACTGACAAGATGGCTGACACTGGCTACTGCTGTGGGGAGCACAAGGCCCTGCTGGCAACTGTGCACCAACCAACAGCAGGACACCACTGACTGACATCCTGAAAGACAACTTCCACTCCCTGCAATGCAAGCACGTTCCATGGTGGGATATCTGGCTGGGTGGGAAGGAGGACTTGCAGCAATGACCATAGTCACAAGCACCTCCCCTCACACACCCCCTCAACACATACTCCACATAACCCACCTGGGAGAATGCAATGCCTCACATCCTAACTCAAGATACCACAAAGAACCTCCACCCTGGGTTATGTTGTGTGAAGCACAGGGACACTCTTTGGACTTTTAGCCAAACAACTGCCAGGACAACACTCCCAGCCATCCTGTCAGCACAGGCAGCCCACCCCACAGGGAAGCAGAGTCAAAGGAAGGAAGCATGGGCATGCTGGGAAGAGGGGTGGAGGCAATAGCATGATGGGAGTCGTAGGCACAGCTCTACATCCCCCACCACATGGTCCAGCAAGCTCACACTCACGCATGCACATCCCACAGAGAGTGGAAAGGCCCATCAAAGATGTCTGACACTGTTGCTGTGTCGTGGGGAGCACAAGGGCATGCTGGGAACTGCACACCAACCAACAGCAGGACACCACTGTCAGCCATCTTGCCATTGCTCTCACACCCACACACACTGAACTCCCCACAAAAGCAAGTAAGTATGGGAATGCTGGGAAGTGGGGTGGAGGCAATAGCATGATGGGAGTCATAGTCACAGACATAGCTCACCCCCACAACTGTCCCATCAACACCACCCTGAACCATGCTCACATCACAGGGAGTGGAAAACAACTGACAAGATGGCTGACACTGTCTACTGCTGTGGGGAGCCCAAGGCCCTGCTGGCAACTGTGCAACAACCAACAGCAGGACACCACTGACTGACATCCTGAAAGACAACTTTCACTCCCTGCAATGCAAGCACAGTCCATGGTGGGATAACTGACTGGCTGGGTGGGAAGGAGGGCCGGCTGTCAACCAAATACAACCAATGCAGACCATGTTCACACCCCAACAAATACATAGAAATGCCCAAATAATGCAGGACAATGTGCTACACCAATATCAACCCCTGACTGTGACAACTTAGGACAATGCAATGTACAGGCCCGCACCCAGAGGCACAGTCACAACTGTCAGGTGTGTCGACCATTGATGCCTGCAGAAACATTACATACATTGTGTGTGTCTCCCAAAAACAGGTGATGATGGGGACACAGCAGCAGATGCTGAGGAGTCCCAGTCCCAGTCCCAGGCTCAAGAGGATACGGAGCTCACTGGTGTCGTACAGCCTCTGCCCTCCTCGGACGAAGAAGACCAACCTGGCACCTCCGGTGCAAGTCAACATGCAGCACCAGCAGGACCACCAGCTGCAGCACCAGCAGGACCACCAGCTGCACCCCCTGCACCCACCCCTCCAACGACTGTCACCACAAATACCATCCCTGCCGACATGGACAGAACAAGGAGCACCACCAGCACAGGGACCCTGGACCAACGTGGGGCCATGGACACCACCACCAACCCCCAAGGGGGACTAGGGTCATCTGTGCGTGCCACTGCACGCACTGCACATGTTGGCAGGGGTGGTGGGAGGGGTGGGAGACAGAGGTCGCTGCTTGCAGAGGTTGCTGGTGTGCATGATGATCCACAACTGGTACGCATAGCCGATGCATACCAGTCCAGCACCGGAGATCTCAGCCAGGTAGTGGGGCTCCTCAGAGACATGAAACAGCAGCAGGGTGCCCATCATGCCCGCTTGGACTCACACATGTCCCGCGTGGAGTCCAAGTGGGACGCACTGCAAGAGATGACGGCGGTGCACAGGGACATATTACAATGCCTCCGCCAGATGAACAGCAACCAGTCCACACCTCCCTGTGTGCCAACAACATCTGGTGCTGAACAAACTGCAACTGCCACAGGGAGGGAGGATGACTCTGGCGGAAAGTCCCCTGCACCGCAGCAGCCTGTACTTGAGGGGCCCCCTCCAAAGAAGAGGGGTCGTCCGAGGAGGGGCAAGTGAGAGGCCGATGGCCAAGTGCAACCCCCAGGAAGCCTGAACCTGTTCTGGATGTTCACCTTTGTGCACAAACTGTTCACCCTGTTGACGGCAACACAACTCCCACACATGACATGGGGAGTACAAGTTGGACCAATGTCTCAGACAACTGTGGCCCCGATACTGGGGATTTCAATTCACCTAGGAACTTCTGATTGCAATATATATGTACAGCACTAACCATCCTATGCACTATTCACACAAATGTATCACAATAAACACACTAATACACCATACTTGCCTCTGTTGTGATTCCAACGTGGGTGCTGTCATGGGGATGATGAACTGCAAAATTACACTGTGTATGCGAACTGCAACAGCAAGTATAACACAGGCATGTGAGTAAAGGCAACGTGACACATATGAGGGAGACACACCACCAGGGCTACACAACACATACACACCTAGGCCATCTGACTCATTGCCTACACTGATGTTGCCAGGGAAGACGGTGCAATGCACAGACACCACACCTATTCCCAGTTGTAGTCAAGTAGCCCACAGGTGCAGTAAGCAAATGGCAGTCAAATGTGTGACCACAGACAACGCACATCACAAAGTGAAGCACAGGTTTATTACACAGTTGCAACATGTCGTAACCACTACAGATGCAAGGTAATCCCACCTGGCAGCGGGCACACAGTCAACAACTGTAGAAGGAAGGAAGTCCATGGGTGTGGCGCACATCACCTGTAGGGACACAACAGCTACCACCCTGGAAGTACAATCACGTCGTCGGTGGACACAGTTGACCAAACGAATCTGAAAGTACCCTGTGAAGGACAGAAATGACACACAGTCAAAAGCAATGGAGAACAGGACAGAACAGCAAAACTCATGCACAATACATGTTACAAGATACCCACCCAGAACCAAGTTAGCATGTCAACACTGTTGGGGAGTACAGACCACCTGTAAGCACACATCGCTACACACATCCAGTCAAGTAGCCCATGGACACACTCCAACAGCACCAGAGCACCACCTACACATATCATGCCAACTCACATCATTGACATGACACCTCAGGATACTCACATTCAGCTAAAGAAGTTGGTGATGAGCTGTGTGCGGACATCACCCTCATCATCATCATCATCACTGGCATCGTGGTCCAGGCCAGGATCCTCCACAGGTGGCGGATGTTGGTCATTGTCATCCTGGATGAGAGGCAACTCCTTCCGCACTGCCAGGTTGTGGAGCATGCAGCAGACGATTATAATCTTGCACACCTTCGCTGGGGCATATGGGAGGGACCCTCCTGTCTTGTCGAGGCAGCGGAAGCGGCTCTTCAGGAGACCAAATGTCCGCTCAATCACTCTCCTGGTCCGACCATGTGCCTCATTGTAGCGCATCTGGGCTGGTGTCACAGGGTTCCTGAGGGGTGTCAGCAACCATGGCATGTTGGGGTATCCCGAGTCACCTACGGACAGACAAGTGCACATTAGCTGACTTGGAAAAGTGGGCGGAATACTACAGATCAGATCACACACAATGGCACAAAGTCAGTACACACCGACAAGCCAGGCACGCTGGTTCTGCATCTGTGCCATCATCCTGGGGATGCGACTACTCCTCATCACAAAGGCATCGTGTGCTGAACCAGGGAAACGGGCACACACGTGTGTGATGGTCATATCTGCAAGACACACCACCAGTGCATTGACAGAGTGGTAGTGCTTGCGGTTACGGTAGGCCTGCTCCTGGGCCTGTGGTGGTACCAAAGCCACATGTGTCCCATCAATGGAGCCAATGACATGCGGCATCCTGCCCAGGGCATAGAAGTCACTCTTCACGTCAGTGAGTCGTTGCAGTCTAGGGAAATAGATGTACCGGTTCAGGTATAGCAACATTGCCTCCAAAACATCGCAGAGCACACGGCTCAACATGGTCTGTGACATCCCACCAGCAGTCGCCACAGTATGTTGGAAGGTACCGGTGGCAAAGAAGTGTAGGGCTGCCATCACCTTCACCTTGGGGGTCAGCGCTGTAGGATATGGCCGGCCAGGCTGCAAATGTGGGGCCAACTGCACTGCCAAATCCTCAATCAGCTGCCTGGTGAAGCGGTACCGTCGGATGCTGTCCCGTTCCACCATCGTTGCCAGGTCTGGGAATGGTCTATGGACAGCAGGAGCCCTGCAGTGCAGAGGAGAAGAAAGCAAGATTGTCAGTCACCCCACATATGCGGCATTGAACACACTCAATATCACATCATACATCATTATGAGGCACAACTACATGAAGTGTGCAGTTCCGTAAGGACATGTATGGTACATACATGGCCAACATCTGTCATCACGGTTCAACAAGTGGCATCAATAAGTCCCAGGTTGGCCCATTGGATATCATGAGGCCGTGTCACAGTTCCCATCTCCTGCTGCCATGTCACAATCACCCCCACAGTGACATGTGAGGACAGATGTGCCCCAGGCATCACAGCTCAACGACAGGTACATTCCCAGGGACCCTGTATTGCCACATGGACACTGGCATTACATGGAGTATCATGTATACACCACAACAAAACAACCATGACCCCCACAGGTAGTGGTCCCACTTGCCACTGCAGGACAGACATGGACGTCTGTGACACACACACGCACAACATCAAAGTCCATGCACACACAACGTGGATGTGGAGACTGTCTCCCATTGTGCACATGAAATCAGAGACATTGTAAACACTACATGCACACAGACTGTGGAGGACCATCACTATTGTGCCACTGGGACACCCTGGCTCAAACATACCGTCCCACATGGGACTCACGGGGTATGTGACATGACATACACATACACCACCGTGAAATGTGACCATGGCACATGCACAGATATGAACAGTTGCACATCACAGTGGTCATGTACACGTAACACCCAGGATCCTGTCCCCATGAACACGTGCACAGCCTGGGGGTGGCTGCCCCCAGGTGACACCCACAGGACAACATGTACACCAACATACACACAATAGGAAATGCAGCCTTACATGCCTTATGATACAGTTTGGATAGGCTGTCGTGTTGTAGGTGTGCCCCTCACTCCCTGGGAGCTATCTGTGGCTGGCATATGTTCATCTGAGACAGGCATGGTGACATATGCCAGTCACTTGTACAGGGATGCGTTGAACAGCAATGGACCGATCGGTGCACCCGGCCGGCCCATTGCATTCAATGTGTGAGGGTACGCGTTGTACCCCTGTACGCGTTGTACCGCAATGGACAGATCGGTGCACCCGGCCGGCCCATTGCATTCAATGTGTGCGAGTGCAGCGTTGTACCCCTGTGCGCGTTGAACAGCAATGGACCGATCGGTGCACCCGGCCGGCCCATTGCATTCAATGTGTCGGGTACGCATTGTACCTCATGCACGCGTTGAACAGCAATGGACCGATCGGTGCGCCCGGCCGGCCCATTGCATTCAATGTGTCGGTGCGCGTTGTACCCCTGTACGTGTTGAACAGCAATGGACCGATCGGTGCACCCGGTCGGCCCATTGCATTCAATGTGTGCGGGTACGCGTTGTACCCCTGTACGCGTTGAACAGCAATGGACCGATCGGTGCGCCCGGCCGGCCCATTGCATTCAATGTGTGTGGGTACGCGTTGTACCCCTGTACGCGTTGAACAGCAATGGACCGATCGGTGCGCCCGGCCGGCCCATTGCATTCAATGTGTGCGGGTACACGTTGTACCCCTGTACGCGTTGTACCGCAATGGACCGATCGGTGCGCCCGGCCGGCCCATTGCATTCAATGTGTGCGGGTACGCGTTGTACCCCTGTGCGCGTTGAACAGCAATGGACCGATCGGTGCACCCGGCCGGCCCATTGCATTCAATGTGTCGGGTACGCGTTGTACCCCTGTACGCGTTGAACAGCAATGGACCGATCGGTGCGCACCCATTGTCAATGGCCTAGCCTGGCAATGGACGCGTTTTCGAAATTCGAGCGAGTCGGTTGCTGGAAATTCAGTTGGTCACCCACAACAATGTTGCAAAATCATGTATGTCATGAAGTTGAAGATTTGAAGGATGCTGTGGGCGTGTATTGGTGCTGCTATTCCATGGATTGGCCAGATTCAGAAGATGCAAACGACTTGGACCTATCACTTTGGACACATGGGACAGTATCTGCCTCTGCAGCACATATATATTGCTGGCTGTTCCCCTGAGAGCTCACTTGCCTGCACTACATGCTCCAGGACAACATCTGCCACTGCACTGCTGCTGTCTCTGCCCCCTCTGGACCCTGCAATGGCACGTACTGTGGAGAGAGCCCCAGCCTTCAGCCTTGAGGAGAACCAGGCCCTGCTGGACAGCCTACTTCCACAGTACAGCAAGCTGTATGGGATACCAGGGGAGCAGGTGAGTGTTCTGTGCACTGCCTTTCTGAATGTGCATTTTGTCTGACTAGCAAGGCTGAAAGTCTGCACGCCAGTGGCTAGCAGGCTCACTGAGTAGTTGTCACCCCCCATAGTGTGTAGTGACATGCACTGGACAGGTATGGTGCAGTGACAGTGCATTTGAACAAGGTTTTACTTCCCATGCAATGATACCATGTAGTGACTTCAGGCAAACTGTCCATGGGCAGCGTTGCACTGCCTGTGTACATCATGTGCCCCTGTGATTGAGCCATGTATATACAACTGTGTCATGCACGGATATGTTGCATGTGTAGTAATGGCCTTTTCACTTTGTCATCCTCACAGGTTAATGCCCATCGGAAGCAGGAGATCTGGAAGGACATCGTCCGGGCTGTCCGGTCCGTGGGGGTCTACAAGCGCCGGATCCGCAACTGCCAGAAGAGGTGGCAGGACCTTCGGGGCTGGACCCGGAGGATTGCATGGGTCCAGCTGAAGCTGTCGCCTCCTCGCAGGAGGGGCGGAACACGGACCCTGACCCCCACATGCTCCAGATCCTGGCGGTGGTGTTTCCAGACCTGGATGGGCAGCTGAAGGCCAGACAGCAGCAAGGAGGGGTGAGTCAAAGACTGCACTGTGAACTCTGTATTACATGCTATGTGCCCTCCTCTGGCCTGGTTAAACTGCCACAGTACAGCAGTCATGTTGTCCAGGAGCCATGTCCCTCTATTGTGCACTGCCCACTCCTCATCTGATACCCAATTGTGGCCCTTACATTCAGGGAATTGTGTCACTTGGGACTGTGTCCTTGCAGTTTGCTTCACTCAAGGTGGGGGACAGCATCTGTTTCCCTAACTCTGTTGTGGGCATCATGGGTGGGTCCATTGTTCACACAATGCCTGTGTTTGGACATGTAATCTGCGTGTTGCTTTCATATGCGGTCCACTTGCTGAGCTGAGCCACCACATGTGCCTGGGGTATCTGGCACACACCCATGCAGCGGGTGGGAACAATGTTTGGGCCCCAGGAGTGTGCAGATTACGTGTGTCACACATACATACTCCCGGGTATCAGCTGACACGTTGTGCACAGTGATTTGACCCCTCAGGTGTCTGCCTCTGTGTCAGTGTGCTGTGGATTTGTTGCCAGGACTGCTGGGGTGTTTCTCGGTAGGGGCTCAGCATGCCACTAGAGATGTGACCATAGGAGACGATACTTGTGTGTCACATAGCTGTTTGATCAGCTGCCCGTGCAGACTGGGGTATGTGAATGTGAAGTTCAGGCAGCTGTTTCCCATTCACAGCAGATTGTGAGGGGCTCAGGTTCAGAGGGTAGTGTCACAGGTCTCCCATATGTCCAATCGGTATGACCTGGACAGATGAGGGTTAAGATGATGTGTTGTGTGGGGGATGTACATGTGCACTTGTGCAGCTCCAGGACTTGCATTTCCCATGACCTACTATTGTGACACAGTGCAGAGTGTTGTTGTCTGGCTGCCAAGTCATACATCACTGTCTCAGTGATGTATGACTTAGCAGTCATGCCTCCGCCATGGCATGTGTCTACTTATTGGTGATCCTGCAGGGAGTGACATGTGCTACATGCACAGCATTGTGGCGATGGCTATCAGGACATGGGTGCATCATGGTGTCTGTCGCTGGTATGCATCACATGCATTTCCTATTTGACTCTGGGCATCCCTTTCATCCGGAAACCTGTACTGACTCAGTGGCAAGAGTTGTGATGTGTGCATGTCCACATGCTACACCGTGTCCTCTGCACTGTCCAACTACTGTGTAGTTGGTGCATGTGTCCACACTGGGGTGTTGCTATCCAACAGACACCAGACAGATGGGTGCAAGGCCATGTGGGATGTGAGTGCCATGGTTGGCATCAGACTGACAATTGGCTTCTCCTGTTCAGTTAGGGCACTTTTAGCAATGTTCAACTAATGATGCCAGGGCTTGCTCTGTAATGTGCTGTGCTCACAGTGGTGTGTGCGTTTGGTGCAGGTGACTGATGTCTGTCTGTTTCCCCATTGTTTGCAGATACATCCACGGCCACGGAAGGGGACAGCTCCACGGACCAGGAGGAGCCGGAGAGCCAGACTGGGTCAACAGCCGAGGAGTGGTCGGAGGGACCCAGTGGCACGGAGGGCGAGGGGAGCCACACCGAGGAGTCCTCAGCAGCATCCACCTCAGCTGAGGACCACAGCGGCTCGGAGGATGACTCCCTTATGGAGGCGGGTGTCAGCAGCCACCACACCCCAGCTAGTGTTGCTGTCCCCTCCACCACCAGCACCACCACCGCCCTCCCATCGGCTCCCATTCCCCAGGTCCGTGGAGGCTCCCATGATCGGGAACGTGTCTCCTTTGGGCCAGGCAGCGCACCCCCTGCCCCTGTGTCCCCTGCTGCCCTGAGTGAGGAGTCTGTGTACCTCCTTCGCCAGCTCCATGTAGGGCAGACAGCCATGCTGAGTGTCCTCCATGCGCACACCGCTCTGTTGACTCAGCTGGTGTCGTTCATGGAGGGCATCTCATCGGGCATGTCTGACCTACAGAGGGGCAATAGGTCCATGGACTCCTCCCTGACGGCAGCAGTGTCCCTCCTCAGACAGTCCCTCACCCCTCCTGCCTCTGCTCCATCCACACTCCCCAGCACCTTACCCGTCCCAGCACACACACACCGGCACAGGCACACACCAGCACACACACGTCCAGCCCACAGACACACACGCCACAAACAAAACGCACACGCATGCACAGTCAGGGGACTGAAACCAGACTCACAGGGGATGGGGCCCTGGAACACACACACGCATCCACGAGCACTGCGCAGTCCTCAGTTGCCTCTCCCTCCAAAGCACCCTCCCTTGCCTCACCTGCAACCCCAAAGACCCAGCGGCTCTTCCTCAGTGACCTCGGCCTCTTCCCCTCCGATCCAGCTGATACAGCATTCAGGGGGAAGAGGAAGCCCACCCACACGGAGCAGAGTGCCCCTCGCCCCCGGACACCCTCCCCCAGGCGCAGACAGACTGAGGCCCCCACCCGCAAGTCCCCCGGAGTCGTAAGAGCAAGACCCCGCCGCCGCCCTGCAGCTCAGGCACCAGGTCTCCTTCCTCCATCCCTCAGGCCCCCACTCCACAGGTGCCCCACCACACCCTGCCCCAGGTTCCCCCACCCACAGATATACCATCCCCAAGAGGATCCGGCCTTCTCCCCCTGCCACTTGCTCTCCCGGCACCACACCCCCGCTGCGCTTGTCTGTGCCACTGATGTGGTGAGGGTGTCCTCCCCCTCTGTCCAGCCCACCTTGCCTGTTCCCCATTCTCCTCCCCTGGTGGTAGGCACTGCAGTGGAGTCCACTACCACCCTGTCTGACTTGGGCACTGCAGTGGCGGACCTGTCCACTCCATCTGCAGGGTCCACTGCAGTCGTGCCGGCACCCACAACATCTGAGTCATGCCCCCAGTTGTGCCGGCACACACCATGTCAGACACCTCCACTGCAGTTGTCAGTGGCTCTCCAGCACCCACCACCCCTTCCCTGCTTCCTCCTGGTGAGCCCTGATCCTGTCCCTGCGGTGCCTGGCCTGCCCCCCCGGTTGCCCCTCCTAGTGGATTGTCCCTGGTTTTGTGCAGTGCAGGCATGCGTAGGGTGACATCTGCCACTGTCGCCCTGTTTGGACTTTGACAATGGACTGGCCATTGGCCTTTGTGTTTATTCTGGACTTTCACTTTTAAACACACATATGCTGAATAAAGCAACTTTCTGTTCTCTAGTGCTTATGCTTCTGATGTACATGTTGTTGATGATGCTAACCATGCCCTTGCTGCAGTGATGGTGATATTTGGTCTCATGATAATGCATTTAGAAAATTGTGTTTAGAAACAAGTAGTTTATATATTTGTTGTCTATATTATACAAGATGTAAATGAGAGTGTACATTTTACAAAATGTACTTGAGAGAAATAAAAGACCTAGGGCCCGATCCCGATGTCGTGCGGAAGGCCCTCCCAGATGCGTCCGGAGGTGAACAGTACTACCGACTCGTATTGGGAGCCGGTTACACCAAACAACGCAGTACGATGCACAAAAACCTTTACTCACCGAACAATACGGTCACTCCGATTCCGTCCTCATAGTCCAAAGGAAAAGCCTCCGGAAACGCAGAAAGGAGTCATCCAGAGCCATTTGCAAGTCCGATTACAAACGCTGAAGTACGATGCGTACTTCCCATGCGCCAAATCCGTCGCTACAACCAACACGTCAGACTAGCCAGAAGGGGAGTATTTAAGCACTGATTCGCGCCACAACACTATTGATGCTGAACGAGACGTGCAGCCATGAATCCGATCGTGCATGTCATCCCCATACTCTTCTAGCACTACTACAACTGCAACCTTTGTCGCAGAAGGTAAGTCTGACACCTACCCATACAGCAATGTCCAGTCAATATGGGGGGTGGCAACTACCCACAGCAATGTCCAGTCAATATGGGGGGTGGCGACTACCCACAGCAATGTCCAGTCAATATGGGGGTAGTAACTACCCACTGCAATGTCCAGTCAATATGGGGGTGGCAACTACCCACAGCAATGTCCAGTCAATATGGGGGTGGCAACTACCCACAGCAATGTCCTGTCAATATGGGGGGTGGCAACTACCCACAGCAATGTCCAGTCAATATGGGGGATGGCAACTACCCACAGCAATGTCCAGTCAATATGGGGGTAGCAACTACCCACAGCAATGTCCAGTCAATATGGGGGGTGGCAACTACCCACAGCAATGTCCAGTCAATATGGGGGGTGGCAACTACCCACAGCAATGTGCAGTCAATATGGGGGTGGCAACTACTCACTCCAATGTCCAGTCAATATGGGGGGTGGCAACTACCCACAGCAATGTCCAGTCAATATGGGGGGTGGCAACTACCCACTGCAATGTTGAACAAAATATGTGTGTTGGTGGGGATACACCATATGTGTATATGCATATGTGGTTTTGTGTGGAAATACCCCGATACATGAAGATGCATATCTTGTGTTGGGGTGAATACATCTATAGATGAAGATACATTTTTTTGGTTTGGGGTAAATACCCCCAGACACGAAGATGCATATTTCTGGTTTGGGGTAAATACCCCCAGACATGATGATGCATATTTTGGATTTGGGGTAAATACCCCTATAGATGAAGATGCATATTTCTGGTTTGGGGTAAATACCCCCATACATGAAGATGCATATCTTGGGTTTGGGGTATATACCCCTATAGATGAAGATGCATATTTCTGGTTTGGGGTAAATACCCCCATACATGAAGATGCATATCTTGGGTTTGAGATAAATACCGCTATAGATGAAGATGCATATTTATGGTTTGGGGTAAATACCCCTATAGATGAAGATGCATATTTTTGGGTTGGGGTAAATACCCCCATACATGAAGATGCATATCTTGGGTTTGGGGTAAATACCCCTATAGATGAAGATGCATATTTTTGGGTTGGGGTAAATACCCCCATGCATGATTATGCATATCTGGGGTTTGGAAAAATACCCCTATACAATAAGTTGCATTACCAGGGTTGGGGGTAAAAATAAAGCTATAAAAATGTACATGAACAATGTAACTTCTGATTTAAAAAAATTCCTATATCAGTACATGTTGAGTACATGCTGCAGTAATTTACACATAAACAATCTCACAGGGTATTGTCAATAAAAGGTATTCACACACTGTTGCAGCAGAAGTAAATGCTAACCTTGAGGAATGGGTAGAGTGGAGATGCAGGTGCAGCACAGGGTCACCTGCAGACCATGCTTATGTGGGCCTTACTAGACCTCAACAATGGACTCACACACTTACACAGTCCCAACCAGGACAATGCAACATTAGGTCAAAATTTCCATGGATCACCATCTGTTCTTTTAATAGAGGCTGCTGGACAGCCTTTGTGGCAGAACAACCATGGTGCACTGCCTTACATGCATTGACAGAGGTAGTGTCATGTTGAACACACAAACTTCACTTTCAGGTCATGACAGATGCAGGGATTTGGGACCTTGCAGGGAGGCAAGTCACAACTGGACAGTCTGACCTACATACCACAACCTTGATCTGCAGCATCGTTCATTTAACTACAAAACCTTTGTCCAGTAAAGATGATCACAGATTGTGTGTCAATTACTTTTAGAGTGCCTGGGCATCATTGTGATCACAATCTGAACATGGGTCCATAGCATGTTGTGTATGTAGAATGAGGAATTTTCATCATCAGGTAGTTACAGTCAGCATGCTAAAATCTAGGGTAATAGCACATTTGACGCTAGACCAGGAATTAGAATAAACAAACATATGTGTGATCACACAGTGAGTGCATAAGTCCACCACAACACACACAGAAACATCGCAGGACAACACCACTCAAATGTACAAACAAAAGTAAGACATTGTGATGCATCTGTGTACAGTAAAGCACAGAGGATATCAGCACAGATAACACACATGTTCACAGACTCAGTACTGCATTCAGTGTCTCCAACAACAACAACACAGAAGTGGTTGTGTTACTGTTGTCATGGGAATATCTATAGTCAAAAACAATCTTGTTTATGAAAGAAGCATGGGCCAACATAATGTAGGATACTGTCCCCATGTGTGGACTGGTCTCGCAAACTCAAATACCAATTTGCATGTGTCTATGGCCTGCTTTTGTGAATGTCATTCGGAGACAATATACATTTAACACCTCAATCCGTAGTGTATGCCTGAAATTGATAATCACATTTTGAATGTGCAGATTGTGTTCTGTATAGTAGTATGAGTATGCATGAGTAACATTACGTAGGATCCACAAACAGTGTTGGTGTGGCCAGTGCACAGCTCATTGAGTAAGATTAGCTGCCAGCATGGGTGAGGATGCTGGTGTGGTGACTTAATCTGTGGATCAAAAACACAAGTGACTTAGTCACCATGAATCCAGGAGATATGTTTACATCTTGTGAGGATGAAAGACATGTGCTGAATTAAGTCTGCTTTGTCCACAATTGGCACTGAGACAATCTCACAAACAATCCATTGAAACATCAAGGAGACTATCAACAAACACATTTATTTCCATCAACACATCCTCACATGTGTGGCAACTAAGTGCATGGTGGAGACTCAAGATCTGGGAGCATCTGCAGACAGACACACATTGCAGAAAAGATGGCCGCCAAGATGGAGTACCCAAAGGGAGCTCCAGGATTTGGGATCACGAATCTGTGAAAATCCTGCCATAATCCCCGACATCCACCCATCTGCTTCCTAGCATGCTCACAGAATTCACTCTAGAATGAGAAATGATTTCTTGTTGGAACTTTACTCACCAGGATTGACGAGTTGTGCCCGCTGCGAAGCACCATTCACTCCAACGCCGGATCGGATACAGACTTCCACGTGAGGCTGAAGTGGATGTCCTGGTCACCGGCACCAGCTACTATTTGTGCGTTATAGCAGGATCAAGTCTGCCGGGGAAGCCTGGAGCAGTTGCTGTGGCTCCCGGTATCGCCTACTCAGTGCCGTCCTGGCCGCGGATTGCTGCGTACTCCTGCGATCGTCTGACTGGAGCTCCGAGCCGGGACTGGGAATTACTGCCTGGACCAAGACAGTGATCCGTCCCTCTGCGGCTGCTTCTTCTGCCTTGCAGGGAACTGGGAAGCACCCCTGGACATGCAGGGGTGATTTGCTACTCAGTGAGGCATCACAGGCTATCTGCCTCGCAAAGCCCTGGCCGTCTGAAAGCTCTACTGATTCCAGAGACGGTTACCTCCCCGATCCACGACGGCAAGTCACCTCCGCGTTGCTGTCTTCTCCGCCTCGCTGTCTGCCTCACAATAGGAGGCCTCCGGTTCCGGCGAGGGTATTTGCTCTGGGGTCGGCATCCGCCCGCCTTACAGACTGCCAGCATTTTCCGGTTGACCCTGCTAGCCTTTACAGACTGCCAGCATTTTCCAGATGACCCTGCTCGCTGACTGGAATCTGCCCAGAGAAGGGCTGCCATGCCGTGCTAGATCGTCGTGACCGGCTACAGCACAACAGACTCTCTCCCTGTCTCACTTACTCCTCCCCAGATGACAAGATGAGGCGGTGGGGACTGGGACCTGCGAGTGAAGCGATGTAATTCTGTCCCCGGTAAGACTTTCACTGGGGCTAATTCTTCTGTTGCTGGTACGCTAATCACTTTCACCTAGTGTGAATCTTTTCTGGAACTTCTCCTTGCAGTCTGGGCACTACTTTCTCTGGGTTCACATCCTGCACTCCATTTTCTAAACTCCCCCTTCGTGGACTCTATGCACAGCTTCATAAGATGGCGACCCTCTGACCAGCAAAAAGGATAGAGATCCTACATTCACTGATCTAAATTTAAAAAAAAAAAATCGAATTTGGACCTCGCCTCTAGACAATCTCAACCACAGAAACTGAAGAAAGACTCCTGACCCACGGCACATGATACCATTTACCCAATATATAATCAGCCAAATTTGAACAGTCTCCGCGTGGTGTTCCAATACCTAATCACTTAGATTATTCTGGGACACGAACAAAGGACTAAGTCCTCTAAAACAAGCCAGGCTGAGAACCTGGAAAGAGAAAACTAATAAAATAAGGGACTAACTCCTTTCTCCCAAACCAGGCTGGGTAATAGGAAACTGAAAGAGGACTTTCTCCAAGAGGGAAACTAAACCACCTGGGAAACTATAAACAACAAATACTGGATAAACTCCCACTCGCCAAGCCACTAAGGTCGGGGAGAATCCTAAACCTCCTCCAGCACCTCCTAGATCTGCCCCTGACCCCTTGGCATAAACCGGCTTATCTGTGCACAAACGACATCAGGACACCCACTGAGGCAAGATGCCTCCTGCCACATCAACCACCCTCTACGAAATTGTTGAAATCCCATGGTCCTAACTCTTTCTCCATCATCTCCCCCCCAATCTCTCACTCAAAGCGAAAAGAAATTTCAAACAAAGGCTGATCAGACAACTCCCGGAAACACTCATCGCTGATATATACCACTGCTTCTCCAAAGGCCGGCAGAAAATGGATCTCATTTTCCACACCCAGCACCACGCGAAATGGAACACCATACTTAGATCCCACCTTCACATATCCAAAACAACTAGCACCCCTCTTAGCTGCAAACTGACGATCTCTAACTCGAACCGCCCTTCGCGCAGTGGCAACACCTCTGCTACCATCTACAGCAACGGTATAGTCTTGATTCAAGCCAACAACGCCAACTTAGACTCCTTTGATTCCCTATTCCCCACACTACGGAACGCCATTACTCATTTATACTTTAACCACTCGCACAACCCCCTATCCCTTAACCTACCGTCCCCTCCTGTGAATTCACAAAACAATATCAAGACTCACTCCACCAAAGTCAATCTCACCCCTTCCGACACCACCCACTCTTCCTCTTCCACTACTTCCCACTCGCATACCAAACACTTCTCATCCAGAACATTTCCGAGAAATGTCTCTGCTAAGACTCCCCAACCCCCTCCTGACCCCTACCCCTCACTTCCCTCCCCAAGAAATTCGCCCACACAGGCAACCAGTGTAGCCGACACACAATCAAAGTCTGCCAACTCTCAACTCCCAACAGCACTCAACAAACTGTTGTTTAAAACACAACAAGAATACTCTCACCACATGTCCACAGTTAACCACAGGAAAAACATAGGTACCAATGACACCTTGACCCACACTCTCACTGGCAGGCTCTCGCCATCTCTAGATTGTCCCGCACAGGACATCTTGAACATAAACCCTGTTAGAATTGGGGGTCTCTAGTTGGCAGAGGTAGGTACCTTTGTCCAAATAGGGACCCTTGCTTCTAGTCAGGGTAGGGGGGTACACTCCTAAAATAACCCCTGCTCACCCCCTTGGTAGCTTGGCACGAGCAGACAGGCTTATCTCAGAGGCAGTGTGTAAAGCATTTGTGAACACATACAGTAATCTAGTGACAACACTACAGATGGACACCACACAAGGTTTATATCAAAAATAAGTATTCTTTATATAGTTTTAACACAAGACCATAAACGACAAAAATCCACAATACTGTACTTAAAATGGTAGGTTTAGCTTAGTTCTCTTAAGTTCTTAAAATGCGACACTTTGAGTCAATGTACCTTACGATGCGTCACGTTTCTACAACGAAAGTGTTGCAGAGATGGAGATGCGACAAAGTTCTGGTGCAAAGAAATAAAGACGTCAAGTTCTTCCTGATGCGGCACGCTTCTCCGATGTTGCGAGAAGTCTCGACTCGATGCGTCAGCTGCAGCGGCGACACCCTTGTTCCATGATGCGACGACAGCGGCTTTGGCGGCGACACTCTTCTCCGACGTTGCGAGACGCTTCCGCTCGATCGCGACAACTGCAGCGGCGACACCCTTGTTTCGTGATGCGACGGCAGCAGCTCCGACGGCGGCACGCTTCTCCGTGGATGCGAGGCGCTTCTCTCGATGCGGTGCAATGCGACAGCTACAGCGGCGACATCTACGATGCGACGGCAGCGGCTGCGATGGCGACACGCTTCTTCCTCGATGCGAGACTCTTCTCTTGATGCGGTGCAATGCGACAGCTACAGCGGTGACATCTACGATGCGACGGCAGCGGCTGCGACGGCGACACGCTTCTTCGGTGTTGCGGGACGTTTCTTGAGATGCGGTGCAATGCGACAGCTACAGCGGCGTCATCTCCGTGATGCGACGGCAGCGGCTGCGACGGCGACACGCTTCTCCCTCTTGAGTCGCGCTTCCAGCTCCTTGCGACACGCAGTCCCTTCAGAAGGCCCAAAACAGCAGCAGGCACTTCCAAAGGATTCTTGGGGAGCTGGGGGTTGAAGTCTGTTGTCCCTGAGACTTCAGCAGGAGGCAAGCTCTTTTCTCAAGCCCTTGGAGATCCTTCACAAGTTGAAATAAAAGTGCACACAAAGTCCTTTCTCCTTCCTTTGGCAGTCAGGCAACCACTGCAGGCAGATCCCTCTAGCTTAGGGATAGTCTTCTCCTCAGTTTCTTCTTGGTTCCGCTCCTCAGCAAAGGTTTCCCAAAGTGATCTAATTTCCTAGGGGTCTGGGTCCCCTTTTTATACACAGTTTTTCTTTGTTCTCTGAAGGCAGAGAGGCCTCTGCCTAGTCCAAAACCAGTTCTGGTCAGTCCTGGAGCACTTTGTTTTTCTGACTCCTTCTTTCCTTTCAGAATGTGGGGCAGAGTGCTCAGCCGCCCGGCAGGAGGTGGAGCCAGCATTGTGGAAGGCAGGCACAGCCCTATTCAGACCCAGGTGCAACTCCTCCCTCCACTCTGGATGCAGATCTTTCTATTCAGCCCTGTGCTGACTCACCCTGTCTCCTGTAGCCACCCCCAGCCCCTGTCACTCAATCTCCAGACACGGAATACACAACCTAGCAGAGGCAGGCTTGGAAGTTTAGGCAAGAAAATACCCACTTTCTAAAAGTGGTATTTTCAAACACAGAATGTTAAAACCAACTTCACTAAAAGGTGTATTTTATCATTCTGAGTTCAGGCATACTAAATTCGTTTTTCTACCATGTTCCCTGGGTCAGTTCTGACTATAAGGTGTAATAGTCAGTCTGCCCATTCTGGCCTATGGGGAGCAGGTAGCCTTACAATAGTGAAAAACGAAAATGGCTGTAATTCACTATTAGGACATGCCACACACACCAGGGCATGTCCTACCTTGTACTTACAATGCACCCTGCCCTAGGGCCTACTTTAGGGGTGACCAACATGCAGTAAAGGGAAGGTTTAGGGACTGGTAAGTGGGTGTACTCACCAAGTCGACATGGCAGCCCCAGGCTGCACACAGGCTCTGCAATGGCAGGCCTGAGACACATTTTACAAGCCGCTTCTGTGGGTGGCACAACCAGTGCTGCAAGCCCACCAGCGGCATTGGATTTACAAGCCCTGGGCACACTGAGTGCACTGTACTAGGGACTGACAAGTAAACCAATCATCCAATCATGGAGTCACTAATCCATCACACAATTTATCATGGGGAGAGCATCTGCACTTTAGCACTGATCAGCAGTGGTAAAGTGCCCAGAGTCATAAAACAGCCAACAACAGGTCAGAAAAAATATAGGAGGAAGGCAAAAAGTTTAGGGATGACCCTGCAAAAAGGGCCAAGTCCAACAAACCCTCTTACCCCCTCCTCACTGAATATGTCTTAAAGACTTTCTCTGTTGGAAAGCCAACTAGAGATTGTAATACAGGGCCTAAGCAAAATTCTATCGAACATCACCACACATCTGGAGCCTACCCAACGCTTACACTCCCCACCTACTGACTCCAACAAACAACACCCAAGTCTTCCCAAGGCACAATCGCACAGCTGGAACTCAACCCCCTTCACTAACCAGCCTCAGAGACCCAAAAGAACAAGTGCCGCAATGTCCCTGAGAGAGGCGACCGATCTTACCAACTCTTACGACTCTTCCTCTTCTACAACTAGCAACCCCAGCTCCACGATCCCGGTAATCACTGGATTTGGGAGAGACTGCATCACACCAAGAACAGTGAGGCCACCAGCTTACCCGAAGAAACTCGACAACAAGGTAACAACCAACTGCATGCTTATAAACTGCAGATCTGCAACCAAACACGCAACAGAACTGGCAGAAACCATCCTAACCCACAACATCAATATCGCGTTCATCACAGAAACTTGGTTGAACGAATCCTCCTTACCAATCATTGACATGCTTGTGCCCCCGGGTTCTCAATCATAAACAAAGACAGAACGAACCATCGTGGCGGAGGCATTGCAATCATCTCCAAGAATAACATCTCCATAACTGAAATTGACTCCTTCACCTACAATACATTTGAATATCTCTCCTCCACCATTAAGACGAAGGACAACAAAACGATATACTGCCATCTCCTCTACCATCCGCCAGGCAACACTCCCACATTCGGAGAACACCTTTCCAACCTGATAACACACTGCTCACTCTTAGACTCCAACATCATAATACTAGGGAACCTCAACCTCCATTGAAATGATGAAAATAACACTCTGATCCAATCCCTAAACGAACTTCTACTCAATAATAACCTTATCCAACACTGCACAGAGCAAACCCATAATTGAGGCTCAATCCTTGACGCCATTATAGCTCATGAAGATACAGTTACCATTGACCACATCCTTCCTGTCGACTGGTCAGACCATCACATCATTCTATTTCACATTAACCATCTGACTCACTGCCTACCCCGTACACAGGAGTCCCTTAATTGGGTGAGAAATCTAAGACAGATTCCATTTGTTGACCTGGAAGAAAGGGTAAGAACACTACTTCCCCCAACACGAGTGACCTATCTACAACAGAACTAACTACACACAACAACGCAACAATGACAACCATACTAGACCAAGTAGCACCCTGGAAGCAAAAAAGAGTCAGGAACAACCCATCGAGATCATGGTTCAATACAGACCTAAACTCTGAAAGAAGACATCTCAGAGCTGCAGAAAGACTCTGGCGGAACAACCCGTCCACAACCCACCTTGAGCAACTCAAAACAGAACGCAGGAAATATAAAAAACACATCAAGATTGAAAAAACTACCTTCTTCCGTAGTGCACTAGACAATGCCAAAAATCGTCCCAAAGAACTCTTCAATCTCATTAAACATCAAACAGCAAAGCCTCCCACAACAACCGTGCAGGCTTCCAAAGAGCTATGTGACACCTTTGCCAATTTCTTTCACGAAAAAATCACCAAGATTGAACGCTCCTTTGATGACCACCTCCTGTCTCCCAATGAAATCGCGCCCCCCATCAACGAAGGAAACATCCCTCCCTGGCACTCTCCTAGCAGCTGGAAGACATTCAACCCCATCTCCGAAGCAGACATTACTGAAATGATTATCAGGTCCAAACCTTCCTCACACATATCTGACCCTATTCCTGCTCAACTGGCAAAAAAGCTCAAACTCACCCTAGCCCCTCTCTGGGCCAAGATTATAAATAACTCCCTGAGAACCGGAGTCATGCCAGACTGTCCTAAAATCGGCCAAGTCACGCCATTACTAAAAAAAACGGGCTAAGACCCAAACAACCCCAACAACTTCAGGCCTGTCTCAAATCTCCCTTTCTTAGCCAAAATCCTGGAAAGATGTGTTCTCCTCCAACTTAACCAACACATTGACAGCAACAACCTTCTAGATACTCACCAATCGGGCTTCAGAAAAGGTTGCAGCACAGAGACAGCGATCCTGAATGTCATATATGATGTCTACAAATTACTCGATGCAGACCGTTGCTGCCTACTCATACTCCTTGACCTATCGGCAGCCTTCGATACGGTCGACCACAATCTGCTCATAAATGTACTCCGAGAAAGGATTGGAGCAGAAGAAGTGGTCCAACAATGGTTTACCTCCTTCCTTCAGAACTGCTCCCAACGAATAAAAATTAACAACTTCACGTCTGACCTTCTCCCCATAACCAGGGGAGTCCCACAAGGATCAGTTCTCTCCCCATCACTGTTTAACATCTACATGGAGCCCCTCACCGCCATACTAAAAAAAGCCAACATTCCCTTCCACCTCTATGCAGGCGATACCCAGATCTACCTAGAAACATCCTCAATTGGAGACATGCTGGGCCTGATTCACAGAACTAACGTCAAAAACATAAACGTAAACGTAAAGTTAGTACTTTTTAGGTATTCACAGAAGTTAGTAGTCCTAACTTTAGGACTCCTAAATGCCTTCTGTGAATACCGAAAGTCTGAAAGTTAGGATTTTTCTCAGTTTAGGAGTAGTAAAGTTAAGTAAAATCCTAACTTTAAGACTTTCGGTATTCACAGAAGGCATTTAGGAGTCCTAAAGTTAGGACTACTAACTTCTGTGAATACCTAAAAAGTACTAACTTTACGTTTACGTTTATGTTTACGTTTACGTTTTTGACGTAAGTTAGTTCTGTGAATCAGGCCCACAGAGACTAAATAATACTCTACAAGAAGTCCAGCACTGGCTATCCCACAACCACCTAAAACTCAACCAAGATAAGACGGAAATCCTTCTCATATCCAAAAAGGAGCAGACCCCCCAAGTCACAGAATGGCTAAAATCCATTTATGCTCTTAATTGCAATCTTACCCTGGCAGACTCTGTAAAACCCCTGGGAATCACTCTGGACCCAAGCCTAAACATGGACAAACATATCAAGAACACTGCAAAGAGCTCATTGTTTAACCTAAAACTACTCCACAAAATAAAACCCTTCATCCCTCCCAATGACCTTAAACAGGCCACACAATCCCTGGTTCTGTCCAGGTTGGACTACGGGAATGCAACACTCACTGGCACGGCAAAATCTTACTTGATCACCGGAGTACAGAAATTCGACCACATTTCTCCCTCTCTAAGAGAGTTAAAATGGCTCCCAATCGAAATGCGTGCCAACTTCAGAACTGCATGTCTCACACACATAGCTCTTCACACCGGTAAACCGGCATACCTGGCTTCCAAACTCAAAAAGGCTGGACAAACGAGGAATCTCAGGAGCACCAACACTCTTCTTCTCTTTCCCCCGAAAACTCGCAAACAAAAAACCCTATCTCGGTCCTTCTTGGGAAATGCGCCTAAAATCTGTAACTCCATCCCAGTCTATATCAGGACTAATCCCTCCTTCTTAAACTTCAAAGGTCAGCTCAAAGACCTCTTCCTCAACCGATCTCATCTGAATGGATAGCTGCCTCTCAAAGCGACAGAGCTCCGCTACCAAAGGAATCTTGCCCAGCGTAGAACATAGACACTTTGATAAGAAGGCTTTTTATCGCCTGCCTTCTGACTCGCTCCCAGGATCGCCTCCAGGCCTGAACAAGTTTCGACACGAGACAATGCTGTTTATTATAATCCTGTATAGTTGATTGCATCACGATAAATGTTGTAAAGCGCTCTGATACCTCCGGGTCTGGCTAGCACTATATAAAACTCTTAAATAAATAATAAAAAAATAAAATAAACACATCCTTTCTGTGCACTCACTGTACACATGCCTCACCACATAAACCACCATCCAAGTAAACTGACATCACAGCACTCATAATACAGCTCTGTGTGAAATGGAACAGCATCACTGTAGCTCAGATCAACACCCTTATCAGTCAATGTCAAAATACATGTGACACACAATTCATATGCTCAACTACGACTTGTGTGTGTACGCTAAGTGCAATTCAAGCTGGGATGATGCATACACAACATATTTGCTATTTCACATACCAAAAGCAGCATGGAATGAACATCAGCTAAATGAGTGATCAAAAGACTACAAAGAAAAAAATAATCCTTGCCTAACAAAACCCAAATGGTATTATTTGAGTCAAGTAGTAGCAGATGGTTTGAAGACTGTGAAAATACAGCTCAGCTTACACTCACCATGTGCTCAGTAAATGCACAAAATGTATTCACAGCCATGAATGCTTGTGTGATCACAGTGGCATCACACATCAAGCAAGGTTGACCTTGCCACTATTCAACAAGTCTGCAGAAGACACAGACATTGATTCACCACCTCAAAGTCACATACAATTCTATTAAACCAATTTGTGTACATGGATGTGTGCTAAGCCACAGCCATGCAGTCAACAGCCATATGTATCCAGCTGAATAGATGAGACTGGTGCCCATATGCACCTCACAAACATATTCAGCATGCTTCGCCAACACTGTTGCACATTGATACACTTGCAATATGTAGACAACTGAAAGCATTACCTATGTGTAAGTATGCTCAAACAAGCATTTGCAATGCAATAGGTCTCGCACTTACGTGAGTTTGAGTTATTGGCATTGTAAATGACAATGCCTTTTATTTATGTTTTGGTTTTTAAAACATAAATAAAGGGCATTGTCATTTACAATGCCAATGGCTTAAACTTGCGTAAATGCGAGACCTGTTGAATTGCAAATGCTTGTCTTTTCTTATCTGCTTGACGGGCTGATTTGCAGACCGAATCACACCTCGGTTGCCACAAAAAGGACTGCAGCTCAATCACAAGCTAAATGAATAAATTACGCCATAAGATGCTTCTCGTGGTCTTCAAGTCCTAAAACTGGCTGCTATGTATATAACCAGAGCGTTACCCAATCATCGGCTCCTTCTCGCTGCGCGCACGCTCATGAACATCCCAAAGCGGTCCTCTGCTAAACCAGCTTTGGTATCTCTACACTGGCTCCCCATCCGTGAGCGCCTTAAGTTTAAGGCATTATGCATAGCCCACAGGTCACTTGCAGGCAAGGGATTCCTGGCTATTCAGTCCCTCATCCATCGGTACCGTCCAAATAGAGCCCTCAGGTCAGAAACTAAACATCTACTGTCAACCCCAAGAATAATGAGAGCACGAAGTGGCGGACGCCTCTTTTCGTAATTGTGGCTAAAATCTGAAATAGCCTGATCCGTGACCAACCTAACTACCTCATCTTCCGGAAGCAGATTAAAACATTACTCTTCCCTAAATGAACGGCTTACAGCGCGGGGATGCCCTTGGGTAACCAGGCGCTTTACAAATCCTGTTTCAATTCAATTCAATTCAATTCTCTTCGAGGTAAAACTGCCCGTAAACACGATGCAGGTAAACACCACTTCCCTCCAAATACTCCCAGTCATCTTGAAAGCTTCCTCTACCAACGAGCTCCGTCCTTCTACTAATCCTTAGACATAGAAGCTCGCCTTATGAAAAAAACACCAGCAGCCAGTTTTGCAACAAGCTAACTTTCGTGCCACCTACACACAGGCTCAAAACATGAGACATATTTATTTTATTTATTTATTTTGACGTTTATAGAGTGCACAGCTACCTCCAGCGGAGGTGTCCCGGCGCTAATTGCGGAGAACAGGAGGAGGAAGCAGACTGCCAAGAGTTACAGGTGCTAGGGGAGGCTAAAAAAAACAGGTTTTTAGGAGTTTGCGGAAGGCAGAATCCGAATTGGCCTTCCTTATGAACTCGGGTAAGGAGTTCCAAAGATGGGCAGTTCTTACCGTAAAAGACCAGCCACCTAATCTGGCTTTTTTTAAACGGGGAGTAACAAGAAGTACTTGGGGGCAGATTTACAAGCCCCCTGCGCCACCAGTACGTCACTTTTCGTGACGTACTGGTGGCGCAGGGGGCTCCTCGATATTTACAAGGAGAGGAAAAGCCACCATGCGTGACTTTTCCTCTCCTTGTAAATACCGTCCCTTCACACGCAGCACTTTGCGTTGAAGGGGCGTTCCATGGGTGTTGCTGTGGGTGTTCCCACGCAACACCCATGGAACAAGACACATCTCCAGATTTACGAGTAATCGTAACTCTGGAGATGCGTATGAATGCTACGCCACCCTAGAGGTGGCGTAGCGAGGCGCACCGAGGAGAAATTTTTTCATTTCTCCTCGTTTTTCCTCTTTCAATGCGTGCTGCATTCTGCAGCACGCATTGAAAGAGGAAAAGCCTGTACTGATTGTTTTTGTGCAGAAAGGTGCCCCTTCCTGCACAAAAACAATCTCCCCATGGCGCAGGCATCCTTGCACCATGGTGCAAGGGTGCCTGCGCCGGCGCTTGGCAGCTGTTTGTGCGCCAGCGCAGGGGAGAGCACAGGAATGCGACATATTCTTGTAAATATGTCGCATTCCTGTGCTCTGAAAGTGCCGCAGCGTGGCGCAGCCAAAGGGCTTGCAGCGCCACGCTGCGGCACTTTCTTGTAGATCTGCCCCTTGGTGATTAGATCTCAGAATCCTGGTCTGATGGTATTTGCGGAGTTTTTTTCTCAGGTAGTGGGGGCCCGTTTCTTTAATTGCCCTGTAGGCGAGAGTTAGCGCCTTGAATTCTACCCTCCTTTTTACTGGCAGCCAATGTAGGCTCCGTAGATGGTGTCGTGTTGGGATATTTCTAATGAGCCTGGCGGCCGCATTTTTTATAGTCTGTAGCTTTCTTATCAGGTAGTCAGGCAGACCCAGGTACAGACTGTTGGCATAATCTAACTGAGACGTAATGAGTGCATGAACTACTGTCTTTCTGCAGTCAATGGGTAATAGATGGAGAAATCTCCGTAGGGACTTCATTTTCCAAAAGCATGAAGAGGAGACATGACTAATCTGAGTCTTGCAAGAGAGGGCGGAGTCAAACTTGAACCCCAGGTTCCTGGCCGAGGGCACAGGGTGAGATGGGGTATTGAGCTCGGGTGGCCAACATAAGTCCGAGTTGGCTGATTGAAGAATAGAACCTCCGTTTTGTCGGTATTCAACCTCAGACAGTTCTCAGTCATCCATGCTGAAATATCGACCAAACAATGTCTAAAGTTAGATAATGCGGCCTCGGATATATCCCTGAAAGAGAACACTAGCTGAGTATCATCAGCATACGAGATGACACTTACCCCTTGTTCAATAAGCGGGGCTAGCGGGGAGAGGTAAACATTAAAAAGAGTCGGGCTCAAGGCCGAGCCCTGGGGGACTCCACAAACTACAGGGCGCGAAGATGAGATGTGAGGATGCAGCAATATTTTCTGGGACCGGTCTTCCAGAAAGGAACCAAACCATGATATAGTGGTCCCTGTCACTCCCAGTTGTCTTAATCTGTCAAGCAGGATCATGTGGGACACCGTATCAAACGCTGCCGACAGATCTAACAGCACGAGCATAGCACAGTGGCCATTGTCCAAGGTCTCCCGGACATTCTCAGTTATTTCCAACAGCGCTGTCTCGGTGCTGTATCCTGACCTAAAGCCAGACTGGGAGTCATGGAGAAGTTTGTTGGATTCTAGGTATTCGGATAGCTGTTTTTGTACTTCCTGTTCCAGAATTTTGGCCGGTGCTGGCAGGAGGGAGATGGGCCTGAAGTTTTTCAATTCAGCCGGATCTGCATCTTCTTTCTTGAGGATTGGTTGAACAAGTGCAGTTTTCCAGACTGAAGGGTAGATACCAGTATTCAAAGAAGAATTCCAAAGTAGATTAAGGTGGGGGTTTAATAGTGGGGCCAGAAGTTTAAAAAGCCTAGTTGGACAAGGGTCGAGTGGAGATCCGGATTTCGTTTTTTCCAGCTGACTAAGAGAAGCCTCCAGGCTAAAAGGACTGAATTTGGACCAGGTATGAGGAAGGGGAGAGGCGGGAGGAGGTGAGGTAGTTAGTTCCCTTGTGGGAAATGAGGAGTAGATGGTCTGTATTTTGTCTTGAAAGAAGACTGAGAGATCTTCGCAGAGGGTGGCAGAGGGTACTATTTTGCTATGCGTTGAATCAGGTTTAATAAAATCTTGGACAATCTTAAAAATTTCTTTTGCGGAGTTATTGGCAGAATTAATTTTCGATGTGGTCCCTAATGGACTTGCGCTTTGATCTATGAAAGTGTTTTAATGCTATTCTGTAAGCATTTTTAGACTCAGTATTGTAGGTTTTCCGCCAGATCCGCTCGAGCTTCTTGCAGAGACTCTTCTCAATACGGAGTTCTGGAGTAAACCAAGGGGCCGTGGGTTTGTTTCTAGTCTGTTTCATAGATTTTAAAGGGGCTATAGTGTCTAGGGAGGATGTGACCCAGTGATTGAATATGATGGCATCCCGGTTGGGTTCACCGGTCAGTTCTATAGAAGTTTTTTGAAGAACAGGACCTAATGTATCAGGTGTAACTTTCCTCCAGTTCCTTCTATTTTCATAGACAGGTTTCACCAGGTTCTTACATTTAGTCACGGACAAGTTGAATGGTATCAGACTATGGCCTGACCACGTGAGGGGAATAGGGTCCTTAGTGGTAAGGGTTGGAATGTTGGTAAAAATAAGATCTAACGTATGGCCTGCCATGTGTGTAGGCATGGAGACCTTTTGAATGAGATTTTGTCCTTTAAGAATATCGGCTAATTGAGAGGCTAGAGTACACTTTTCGCTGCCCATATGGACATTAAAGTCGCCCAAAACTATAAAATTCGCATATTTCAGCGAGAGATCTGCGATGGCATCGCAAAGTTCCCATATCTCAGGAGGTTTAGAGTCAGGGGTCTGTAGACTAGTACTCCTGCAATAGACAAGGTGGGGGAGATTTTAATGCTAAAGGACATTGCTTCTATCAGACCTGTTAGTTCAATTCTCTTGTGTGAAATCTCCCAGTTGTCTCGTGTAATTACAACCAACCCTCCCCCCAATCTATTGCCAGCTCGATTGACCGTGGTAATTTTGTAGCCAATAGGGATGGCCATCTTGATGTTCGGGTTGGAGCTTTCTCTCAACCAGGTTTCTGTGAGAAATATAAGATCCCAGTCACGAGATTCCATGGTTAGCCAGACATCATCCGCGTGTTTGGGGAGGGACCTACAATTAATTAGGCAAGCGTCAATAGTAGTTTTAGAGTTGGTGGGCAGTGTTCTAGAGGGGGAGGCCGTAACTGTGACCTTACACTTTTTTCCTGACCATTCTTTATTGAACTCAAAGAGGCACGTGGTACAATGTAGGCACTGGCCAAGTTGTAAATGTTCAATGGTGTCGGAATCCAGACAAGTTGGATTTCGACAGCTATTTGATCTTAATTCAAATATCTGTTCCCTGGACCACACTACTCTAGAATCTGAGCGAAATCGGCAGTATGGCTGGTGCTGGACGCGGGCCGGACGCGGACGAGCGCAGACGGGCTTACCTTCGGCGCGCCAGCTGCGCGCATCCGCTGTGCGTCCTCTGTCCCATCGGCTGATGTAGGGGAGTGTTAGACTGGCTCTGCCCCCTTTCAGCGCGTGATGGTGTCAGCCGTGTCAGCTGACATACTTGGAACTATGATAAACTGCAGGAAATCAAAAGCTGCAGGCTGCCAAAGGAAAGCTTTTTCCAAGAAGCAACAACTGCGCCTGCCCGGAAAGCTTCTCCCTCGAACCAACTAGCAAAATCGAAATAGGTTGATTTTTTTTTATTCAGTCTCATTTAAAATTTTACTTGTAGAAAAGTTTCAATATGATTTTGACTCGCAGGTTGCGTGACTATTTATTAGTCACCAACCAGCGAGTGAGCGAACACTATACCACGTGAGGCGCCGGAGAGGGGTTGCACAGCAGTCACTCTGACATGGGCAGTTTATTATGCTCTGGAAAATGAATCATTTGTTAAGAATTGGGCAGGCTGCTTTCATTTACGGAGTCAAATTTCATTTTCAAAGACAGCGGTGGTACCTGAAGAAGTCCGTATTCCCAGATATACTATGCATAAGGTCACATAAAATGTGTCACCGACGTAAAAGTAAGCGGTCTGCTGATGTTAAATAGACACATCCAGTTAATGCAAGCCTGTTCCTCGGGGAACACAAGGCCAGGGTGAAAAACAGGGAATAGCACCTTAGAATACTTATGAAACTCCTGAGCCACCTTACGGACAAATTCTGGACCTGTGCTGAAAAAAAAATCATGCGAGCAGGCAAGATACGTAGAAGATACAGAGCCTGGCACTCCAGGGTATCCAGTTTCCCAAGTCACTTGGAGTGGATCGGATAGACACTAGAAAAAGCTCTTTATCTACAAAAATGTAAGATTGCCTCCTGCAAATGTTAAAAAGGAGCAGCCTGGAGAACAGAGTGATCTAAAGGCACATCTCAAGCAGGAGCACGTACCCAAACTGGAGGGATGAACCAATAAGCTGTGAGCAGCGCGTTCACCAGCGGCAGAGCTGCTGCTTCGCCCATTCCACCTCGCAGCAGCAGGAGGAATGTACACAAACAGCCACCCCCCTCCCCCCGATACAATAGGTTTGTTAATAAAACAAATAAAATCCGATTGCACTGACCACAACAGGCGTAAAGTATAGCGGCTGCAGTTTAAGTCGTGGCGCGCAGAAAACAGGCAAAAGAGTACTCCTGGAAAACAGATTAAGATTTCAAGTGGAAGGTAACTGTAGTTGGTCGGTGCTGTTCTATGAAAAACGGATGTGCGGTATCGCTGCTTGAACCAATTATGAAGCAGCAAACAAGAGGGACAATGCATTTAAGCAATAAAAAGGCAGCAAGCGGGACATAAGTCCTTTAGACTACAAGAGGTCTTCCAGACAGCGCATGCGCTGTCTAGGCTCGACCTAATAATGCGAAGGTTTGCAACTTCATTTTACACTCTGATCCAAAACTTAAGTTACCAATGACAACCATGAAATGCAGACCCCACATTTTAAAATACCTTCGGTCAAAGTGCACAAACTCCATGTAACATATGCAAAACATGCCAAACTAACATCATTGTAAATATAAAAAAACAATTCCACTTGTCATACAGTCAACTCTGAAACAAGTTGTTGGAAACCAATGTTTTTAATCTAAAATAAAAATTGCTTTATTCAGCATAAAAAATAATTTTCATTTATCAATATCAAAAGGCCATTGGCCAGTCCATCACTGGTCAGTGTCCATGTGACCTTTGAACATCAGGCACATAAATTCTTGCCAGCACAAATTTCTGCACGGAGACACCTCCCCTGAGAGGGGCATCTTGGGGTCATGCCAGGCACCAAAGGGGACAAACTATTGGGGACTGGGTTGTGTTTTTGGAGGGATGGGAGCAAGAGGGGTGTCAGGTTCCACGGCAGTGGTAGGGTCTGATGGCAGGGTGTGGGACTCCACTGCAGTGGTTGGTTCTGATTGTGAGGGGGGGTTCAGCTGTAGTGGGATGGGCAGTCGGAGCTGGGGATGGGGTGGCTTAACTAATTTAGGGATCTTACATTTTCTGAGGGGTGAGTCTGAAATGGGGAGGGGAGGTGTCTTTTTGGTGGGTGTCTTAGCCAATTTTGATGTCCCGGGCTTTTCTGGGGATCTATGGGGTGTAGGAGTGGCTGCTTTGGATTGGGACCTGAGGGATTTTCTATGGGGAGTTGATGCCTTCTGTTCCTTGGAGGGGGGGCTAGCAGATGCTACAGGTATGACATACTGTAGCTACTTCCTCTTCCTGGGAGGGGGGTGCATGTTTGTGGAGGGAAGAATTCAATTGAAACAAGGTGGGGAGCCTGGGCTGAGGGGGGTACAGGAGAGGAAAGGGTAGGGGTTGTGGAGGCAGATGGTTGTGAGGTATGCGGAGTGTCAGTGGATGCATGTGTGTCGGGTGCTGTCACTTCCTTTGGTGTGAGTGTGCTCTCTGTAGCATGAGTGTGCGCGGGTGTGGCTTGTGATTTTGGTCTGTGTGTTTGTGCGCTGCGTGTGGATGTTGCAGTGTGTGACTGTGTATGTTTGCATGTGCTCGGGTCTGGGAGGGTAGTTGGGACGGTGGATGAGGAAAGGTAGGAGTGGGAAGGTACTGCTTGAGGAGAGATAGTGCTGCCGTCAGTGTTGAGGCCATAGCCTGATTTGATCTCTGTAGGGCAGACATGTTTGAGTGAATGCCCTCCCTGTACGATGACATGTCTGTCAAAAGAGTCGTGTGTGCATGGAGGGCACTCAGCATTGATGTATGCCCCACAGAGATCTGCCTCAGGAGGTCATTGGTCTCTACACTGAGGGCAGCAGGGGAGACAGGTGCAGGGGGTGAGGTGCCTGGCCCAAATGATAGTCTGCAGCTAACACGGGAGCGGCCACTGATGATGCTGTGACCAAGTAAGAAAAAGATTTACATGAGTCATCCATACCTAGTTGACACATAGTTAACATCTCCGATGTCAATAGATATCAGACATCACATTGAGTTGTGCTATTAGCGCATGCTGCATTAACAGAAATGGTACTTGTTACCCTGCCACTTTCACATTGCTCAATCACACATGATGTGATCAGCAACATTGCGTGTATCAACATCAAAGTACAGAACAAGAAGATTGACTAATGGAGTTTGTGGCAGGGAATGTTTTGTGTTGTGCTCATGATGGACTTGTGTACTGACATTACAGTCTCCTCTTCTGCATGTGAGTAGAGCCATCAAAATGGGAATATGAATCTCAGATTTCATTGAGACATGGGACACATCCTGGAATCCTTACTCATCTAATGTTGAACCATTGGCTCATATGTCACGGCTCACATGTTTACCTTGTCAAACATGCACAATGCATACTCATTGCATGAGTCATGTTACACAGTTCACAGTGATTGATAACGTGTTCAGTAGCTTTGCATATCCAATGTCAGTAGACACATATGAGTGCTATCCTAGAGACACAAAGGCAGTATGCATAGCTGGTCCGACAGGCATGTAGCACACTGTCCTGTGTCATCTATGCACGGTGTCATGTAGCAGAATCATATAGATTTGAAGACTGAAAACAAATAAAGTTTCACAGATGTAATTAATGGTCTACAAACGGCCATGTGTGAAAACTTCAGCTTCACAATGCCTCAGGTGGAACACCATTCCACTGGCACATCTGGGTGCAATGACTGCATGGATTCCTGTGACTGAACCCATTTCCAGCATGAGTACAGTCAACACTGTTGAACAATCTTGGCTACACTGAACAAGTGCACCTTTATATGGACAAAGTCTGACAGTCCCTCCCTTTGATTTAAATGTATGCACACTTTCTACTGTTGAGATTGCTCATGTCTTACGTACCATGTGGTTAACAAAATTAAATTACATTTTGTGCACATTTTACATCTCAGATTCTGACAGTGATGCCAAAAAAACCTTGTTTACCAAACCATCATGTCTGAGTATTCAAGATCATGAACACACATGTCAACAGTTGTGACTGTGTACTTCACATCATACCTCAAAAATCCGGACATGTTGTGATCAGTGACAACCTGTGTTTGACAATGAATGGCTTGTGATTTCACCGTCACATACTCCTACACATGGACACACTTTTCTGAATGTTGTCTGTATTTTTTGACACTACATCATGGGAAGGACATTGTGACATGTGACCCGAGCTACCCTAGCTCTGACTGTTCCATGGGATACATGTGATCACAATTAGCAGCACGTCAGTGAAAAAGACCTTTGCACACGGACCAAGAAGTACCAATCTATGTCTCTATATAGACAAATCATCATTACAAATGTTAAGCATGTGATTTGCACAATTGGAATCACCTATCACAACATATGTCAATGATTTGTTCAGACCACTCTGAGAACAGGATCACACATCACATCATTGAATGTGCAGACACTTGTAAAGCTATGGGATTCATGCCCAAACTCATACACAAGTCTTGTGAAACTTAGAAGCACACATATGCATGTCAACACTGTTACAATCCCTGAACATAACTCACTCACATGTCCCTGATGATGAACCTGTCATCTTTTGCTCCATCTGCTTTTTTCATCTAGTGAGAATGATTGCACGTTTGGCAGACTTACAACCTGTAAAAGTGCCCTCAAGCTCATATCTCAAAACCTGCCGGAATAAAGAAAGAATTGCGATATTTAAGTGACTCACCCCCTCCTTGCTGCTGTTGGGCCTTCAACTGCTCATCCAGGTCAGGGAAGACCACCGCTATGAAGCGTTGCATGTTTGGGGTCAATCTTCGCCGGCCGCCTCGCTTGCCCGGTTGTGACAGGCCCCGCTGGACCTCAGCAATCTTCTTGGCCCAACCACGAAGGTCCTGCTACCTCTTGCGGCAATGATGAACACGACGATAGGCGACCCCCACGTCATGCACCTTCTTGGCGATGGTCAGCCACATTCTGTCCTTCTCATGGGAGTTGACCTGTAAGGATGACATGGTGATAGTCCCTTAGTTCACATGCGTCATGTGTCTCTATCATACACTAATATACATAGCTCATGTTCATGTTTTAACAAATAACTAAGGATAATGCATGTAGCATCATGTGCATCAGTCATGTGTACAATCTAATCTCTGTTCCATTTGGGACAGTGATGACATGTTTTCCCCAGTACACACACTTCTACAGCAGTGTGCCTGTCAAAATCAGTTCCCTACACCCAGTTATATTTTTAATAAACATAAAGGAATATCTCTGATAGAGATTCCTACTGCCAGTAATGCACAGTTATCACACATGTCCAAGGGCAATGCACTGTTAATCTCACTCACCTGCTCCTCTGGTTTGCCTACATCTGGCTGTGTAGTGGCAGGAGTGTGTCCAGCAGGGCCTGGTTCTCCTCCTCAGTGAAAGCTGGGGCCCTGGGGTGTGTCCTTGCCATTGTGGCTACCAGAGGATGTTGTCACAGCAGCAGAGAGATGGGGAGGTGCAGGAATGAAGCAGGTAGTGCAGGCAAGTGAAGTCTCTATGGAACAGACAGACTTATATCTAAACAGCAGAGGCTCTGCATTAATGTACTGTATGACCAGTTGGCCATTTTTAGAAATTTCAGACTGTAGATGTCTGTTGTGTAAGTAATGGATAAGGATTTTACCACTGGATGAGTGGACAGTGAAATCATTATGCATCTTCATCTGGTTTGTGCCATTTGAATTTCTAGGCTATCTGTGTGCCCCAGACTGCAGTGCATGGTATTGTTACATATTTCAAAATCCACTACATTGAAAATAGTCTGTGTATGTGAATTCATGTGTAATGTAGAAATAAATGAATGACAGGTTCCAACCTGTGACAGTGTTGGGCATGACTGCGTATTTGAGATGAGGTGTCTATCAGGTGTTAAACATCTCTTGCATTACCTGTTCCTATTGGACATGTAAACATTTTTAAAACCTTAAAGTGACATATTTTAACTCTTGATCCTTGGGATATGTGCTGTTTGCAGACATTCATGAAGTCAGACACTAGTGACTTTTACATTACACCACTATAATTGCTGTGTCACCTTACCCTGATAACATGTCTGTGTATGGTACTGATGCTGGGATATGTATCTAAGGGCATTTTTTCAAAATTAAATCATGTTTTTGAAGGATCTGCAGGTTCAGTTGTGTTCACATTTCATGTTCTCTTTGTCTCTAAGCATGTTGCTTGGTACATTGTGACTTGACACCAACTGTGTTTATACTCAACACATAGGTAACGCAGGCGACCTGCAGTCCACAGGCCCTTTCCAGACCTGGCAACCATGGAAGAACGTGACACCATCAGAAAGTACCACTTCACAAGGCCAATCATTGAAGACTTGACTGCGCAGTTGTCACCTCATCTACAGCCTGGTTGGCCATATCCAACTGCACTGACGGCCAAAGTGAAGGTTATGGCAGCTTTACATTACTTTGCCACTGGTACATTTCAATACACAGTGGCAACATCTGGTGGTATGTCACAAAACATGTTCAGCCGTGTTCTGCAAGATGTTTTGGGGGCATTGTTGTGTTATCTGTGCCAATACATCAAGTTTCCAACACATGGACAATTTGGAGACATCAAGGGGGCATTTATATGCATTGGGACAGTTACCCTATATAATTGGCTCCATTGATGGCACCCACATTGCATTGGTGCCACCACAGGCTCATGAAGTAGTGTATCGTAACCACAAACATTACCACTCAATTAATGTCCAGGTGGTTTGTTTGGCAGACATGTCCATCTCCCACGTCTGTGCACATTTCCCTGGATCTGCACATGACGCTTATATCATGAGGAACAGCTCCATCCCACATTTGATGTCACGTGCACAACATGACCATGCTTGGCTTGTTGGTAGGTGATGTGACATATGTGTGCTGTGTTGTGTGTATGTGTATGTCTGATAATGCTCTGTCAAACAACTGCAGAATCTAATTTTCTGTTTTCAGTGTAGGAGACTCTGGGTACCCCAACTAACCTTGGTTACTGACGCCACTACGTAACCCAGTCACCCCTGCCGAAATGCGGTATAATGAGTCACATGGCAGAAGCCGACGAGTCATTGAGCGTACTTTCGGCCTCCTGAAGACAAGATTCTGCTGTCTCGATCGGACGGGAGGAGCCCTACAACATGCACCGTTGAAGGTGTGCAACATTATCACTGCTTGCTGCATGCTCCACAACCTGGCTATACGGAGGGAAATTCCACTTATACAGGACAATGGAGACCAGCATCCGCCAGTGAGGGAGGATCCTGAACTGGGACATGACGACCCATGCACTCCTTCAATCACTCAGGCAGTATCCATGCACTCATGCAATCACTCAGGCACTACCTATGCACTCCTCCAATCACCCAGGTACTACCCATGCACTCATGCAATCACTCAGGCACTACCCATGCACTCATACATGCACTGAGGCACTTCTGCTGCACTCATAAAATCATGCAAGCACTACCCATGCAGTCTTCCAATCATCCAAGCCCTACCCGTGCACTCATGCAATCACCCAGGTACTACTCATGCACTCCTCCAATCACCCAGGCACTACCTATGATTCATGCAATCACCCAGGCACTACCCTTGCAGCCCTCCATGCACCCAGGCATTATCTATGCACTCTTCCAATCACCCAGACATTACCCCTGCACTCATGCAATCACCCAGGCACTAACTATGCACTCATGCAATTACACAGTCACCACCCTTCTACTCCTCTAATAACCCAGGCACTATCCATGCACTCCTCCAATCACCCAGCCAGTACCCCATCACTTACAAAATCACCCAGGCACTACCTATGCACTCCTCCAATTACCCAGGCACTACCCCTGCACTCATGCAATCACCCAGACATTACCCCTGCACTCATGCAATCACCCAGGCATTACCCATGCACTCATGCAATAACCCAGGCACTACCCATGCACTCCTCCAATTACCCAGCCAGTACCCATGCACTCATGCAATCACCCAGGTATTACCCATGCACTCCTTCAATCACTCAGGCAGTACCCATGCACTCCTCCAATCACTCAGACATTACCCCTGCACTCATGCAATCACCCAGGTACTACATATGCACTCCTCCAATCACCCAGGCACTACCCCTGCAGTCATGCAATCACCCAGGCACTACCTATGCACTCATGCAATAACTCAGGTACTACCTTTGCATTCCTCCAATCACCCCGGCACTACCCATGCACTCATGCAATAACCCAGGCACTACCCATGCACTCCTCCAATTAGCCAGCCAGTACCCATGCACTCATGCAATAACCCAGGTATTACCCATGCACTCCTTCAATCACTCAGGCAGTACCCATACACTCCTCCAATCACCCAGACATTACCCCTGCACTCATGCAATCACCCAGGCATTACCCATGCTCTCCTTCAATCACTCCTTCAATCACTTAGGCAGTGCCCATGCACTCCTCCAATGACCCAGAAATAACCCCTGCACTCATGAAATCACCCAGGCATTACCTGTGCACTCCTTCAATCACTCAGGCAGTACCCATCTACTCCTCAATCACCCTGGCACTATCCCTGCACTCATGCAATCACCCAGGCACTACCTTTGCACTAATGCAATAACCCAGGCACTACCCTTGCAGTCCTTGAATCATCCAGGCACTATCCATGCACTCCTCCAATCACCCAGGCACTACCCCTGCACTCATGCAATCACCGAGGCACTACCTATGCACTCATGCAATAACCCAGGTACTACCCTTGCACTCTTCGAATCATCCAGGCACTATCCATGCACTTCTCCAATCACCCAGGCAGTACCCATGCACTTACAAAATCACCCAGGTATTACCCATGTACTCCTTCAATCACTCAGGCAGTACCCATGCACTCCTCCAATCACCCAGACATTACCACTGCACTCATGCATTCACCCAGGCATTACCCATGCACTCATTCAATCACCCAGCCACTACCCCTGCACTCATGCAATCACCGAGGCACTACCTTTGCACTAATGCAATAACCCAGGCACTACCCTTGCAGTCCTCGAATCATCCAGGCACTATCCATGCACTCCTCCAATCACCCAGGCATTACCCATGCACTCCTTCAATCACTCAGGCAGTACCCATGCACTTCTCCAATCACCCAGACATTACCCCTGCACTCATGCAATCACCCAGGCATTACCTATGCACTCCTTCAATCAGTCAGGCAGTACCTATGCACTCCTCCATTGACCCAGTCATTACCCCTGCACTCATGCAATCACCCAGACATTACTCCTGCACTTACAAAATCATCCAGGAATTACCCATGCATTCCTCCAATCACTCAGACATTACTCCTGCACTCATGCAATCACCCAGGCATTACCCATGCACTCCTTCAATCACTCAGGTAGTACGCATGCACTCCTCCAATCACCCAGACATTACCCCTGCACTCATGCAATCATTCAGGCACTATACAAGTAGTCCTGCAATCACTCAGGCAGTATACTTGCACTCATGCAATCACTTAGGTAATTTTTCTATTTCTAACAAGTATATGTGGTTCCGTAAGAACCGTTTTTTTTTTAAAGAATTTAAATTTTTTGTCTTTTCTAACAATTTTTTCTTTTTTTAGTGTTTTTGACTTTTTTCTGAAACAAAACGAAATTGAAGAGTCCAATAGAACTGTTTGGAGAAAAAAAGGAAAAGAAAATTTGGGAGCAGATTAAAAAAAAAGAACACTTATTTGTTTTAATTGCATTGATTACGACATCAATGCATTGCTCCCCAATGCAGAGTTTTGCATCGCACTTTTTGCAATTAACTATGGCTTTCAGAAGCTCAGGAAAAATGTGTGGCCTCGGTGTAGGTGGAACTCCTGCTGATGAAATTGATGGAGCATTTGTGTCAACTTGTGCCGCTTCATTTCTCTCCCTCTGTGATATTTCTTTGGCCAAATGCAAGGGGTGAATTGTCTCCAAGTGCTTCTTCATGGAGGACATTCTGCATGAGTACTTTTTCTCTGAACCTCTGGACAGTACTCTTTTGCATATCTTGAAAGTCACCTTCCTTGCATTCACCTTCTTCTCACACTCCGGCACTGTAAAGAAGGCCCAAACCACACTTTCTTTTCTCATCTTGACAGGCTCCACCACATCATCTTCCTCTTCCACTAGGTCTTGATCTGGATGACTGGATGCCATTTTTTGAAGAAAAAAAGTCAAGAAACACAGTAAAATGCGAAATTGTAAGAAGATACAACAAACAGGTCTTGCCAGGAAGACAGACCAATAATAAGAGGAATAAAACAGTGTTGGATCCTCCCTCTAACAGAATTAAAATGTTTTAAACCAATCAGAAGCTTTCTTTTCAGGTCACATGGAGTCGCGTACGGTGCGCGCACCTGTAAAATTTCATATACATAATTATAAAGTATAAATAGGTGTTTATAACATATTTTAAAAAGTATATTAGTGGAAGTGTTTAAACAAAACTAATATTTTAACTTTGTATAGTGATATTTCACACTTTGAAAATTACGCCAGAGTCACGACCCCTGCACAATCCTGGAAATACGTGCCGGCAAGGGTCGCGCACCATACGCGCATACGTCGCGCACTCGTGAAATTTCGTACAGTTAATAGTAAAGTAAAAAATACTGTTTATAAATTGTTTTCTGAATTATGTTAGTGAAAGTCTTTAACCAAAACTGATATTTATAATTTCTACAATGATATTTCATACTTTTGAAATTACGCGGGAATCGCGACTCCAGCGCGACTCCGGAAATGCGCGCCAGCAGGGTTCATGCACCCTGAATCCGCGCACTCATCGTGAAGGTTCGCATAGAGTGCACAACTCTTTTGTAAAAATTAAAGAAAAAAAGAAAGCATAATAATACAATAAAACAACTTTCATAGTATTAAAAGCATTATTTCAAGTAAATATAAATCTAAGTTTTACATATAAATAACAGAGAATATTTTTAGTAGTGTATGATATATATATTTTAAAAGAGTGATTTTAATTGTTGAAGAAGATTTTAGAAAAACTAAGGGGCATATTAGCAATGCCTGGCGATAATTATCGCAAAGCGCAATTAGCGCTTGGATAATTATCGCCAAGCATCGCCGGTTTCTATCGCGGAGTTAGCGTGCAATCAGCAATGCTAATCTCCAAAGCGATAGAAACCTTGAGAACAGTGTGAATATCGCCTGAAAACAGGCGATATTCACACTGTTCCCCAGTTCTGCTTGCTGATAGTGCGAGGGGACTTAGCCATGTAATCCACCTCTCATTGGATTACATGGCTAAGTCAGGGTGGGACCAGGTGTTAGCAAACCAGCGCTAAACGTGTTTAGCGCTGGTTCGCTAATCACCACCCCTGCCTCGCTGATAGGCGTTAGCGACCTCAGCGACTGTTTCCAGTCGCTGTTAGGTGGGGAACGCCTACTTTGCATGCCATTAGCGATAAATATCGCTGGCATGCAAAGCGGCACCCAACCCGGTCGCTATCGCCTACAAGCTGTCGCTAACAGCAGTTAGCGACAGCTTGTTGATAAGGCGATAATATTATCGCCGCTTTAGCGGGAAAAAGTCCCGCTAAAGTGGCGATAATCGCCTTGCTAATATGCCCCTAAGTATATTTAAAAAGAAAAGTTAAAAAATATACTTCCAATCATTTTTAAATAAAAGGAATTCTATAAAACACTTACAAATATTGTAAAAAAGGTAAGGTTAAAAAAAATGTATACTAAAGATTTTCAATTTAAAATACCTTAGAAATTCACTGAAAAAACCATAGGTTTCAGGGACGTTATAGTTAGAAATTAGCATTTGAAAAACCTTTGAAATTCACTGAAAAAAAAATAGGTTTCAGGGACGTTATAGTTAGAAATTAGCATTTAAAAAACCTTTGAAATTCACTGAAAAACCATAGGTTTCAGGGACATTATAGTTAGGAATTAGCATTTGAAAAATCTTAGAAATTCACTGAAAAAACCACAGGTTTCAAGGATGTTATAGTTAGGCTGACATTTCACTCGTACAAAACCAGAGAAATTTGGCGGTTATAGTTAGTTGAGCTAACTATAACTCCCGCCCCCGCAATGCACTGCTGATGACATCACATATTACATCACTCATGACATGGTCAGTGACATCACTGGCATCAAATGGCATCACTGATGACATCACTGATGACATCATCCATGTGAAAATCTGATGCACCTCCTCACACCCTAATATAACCTTTGATACACCCTCTCTAAAATAGAGACTATGGGCCCGATTCACAAAAGTAATCTGTTAACTTTACGACTTTCGGTTTCCACAAAGGGCATTTAGGAGTAGTAAAGTTAGGATTTTGTCTCAGTTAAACTTAAGGTTTTGGTCTTAAGTTAAACTTAAGACCAAAACTTAAGTTTAACTGAGCCAAAATCCTAACTTTATAACTTTCGGTATTCACAAAGGGCATTTAGGAGTAGTAAAGTTAGGGTTTTGTCTCAGTTAAACTTAAGTTTTACTTAAGTTAAACTTAAGACAAAAACTTAAGTTTAACTGAGACAAAATTCTAACTTTACGACTTCGAAAGTCGTAACGTTAGGATTTTGTCTCAGATTACTTTTGTATCATTTTTGGAACAATAGACACATCAATACCAGTTATTACATACCCACTCACTGATTCCTAGATCTACAGACACATCTACTAATTCACCCATACAGTCACTCATACATGCAGTCACTCATCAATACAGCACTATCATATACACTGATACACCTATACAGACACTCATACACTGTCACTCACCCATTGAGGTACTCAAACACCTACTCAGTCACCCAAAGAATCAATCACACTGCCATTTACTCACCTACACAGTTACACACACACACCACTTCACTTATTCATACAGATACTAACACATACTTACTCTCTTATACAATCACTGACACAAGCACACACTCCTTCATACAGCCACTGTCACAATGACTCACTCTCACATATAGTCATTTATATAGTCAAACACTCACATATACTGCCTTTCAGATATGAAGTTACTCACACATGTACCACTGAGGCATCTAAACACTCACTGACACGCCTATACACATACTCACACACCAATACTGCCCTTCAGAGAAGCACTCTTGAACCCATACATTTAGTGAATCAGCCGCTCACACATCTATGCATGGAGTCACACACCCACCACCCACCCACACAAACACTCAGACAACAAATCAATAATCCATATAGACACACACTCACTCACCAACCCATGGAGCCGCTTACACACCAACTTACAGACTGATACAGACATTCACACAGTTTAGTCACTAACCCATGCCTTCAGTAAGAGATGTTTAATCACTCACTTATACAGTCAGTCACGCACCTACTAAATCATTCATACAGACACTCATACACCCACTAATTCTTCAATACACCTTGACATATATATATATATATAAAGATATTTAAACTTCTCAGAAACACTCAGTCTCTGGATGGTGTCATCAGTGATGTCATTTGAGATGTCATCAGTGATGTCATCAGTGATGTCACTGACCATGTCATGAGTGATGTAATATGTGATATCATCAGCAGTGCATTGCGGGGGCATGAGTTATAGTTAGCTCAACTAACTATAACGGCCACATTTCTCTGGTTTTGTATGAGTGACATGTCAGCCTAACTATATCGTCCCTGCAACCTGTGGTTTTTTCAGTGAATATATATACATATATATATATTCAGCCGTTATAGTTAGCTGAGTTAACTATAACTTGCGCCCCGCAAGCACTGCTTATGACCTCACATATTACATCACTCATGACATGGTCAGTGACATCACTGATGACATCTCAAATGACATCAGTGATGACATCAGTGATGACATCATCCAGTGACTATGAGTGTTTTTAAAAGGTTTATGAGTGTTAAATATATATACCTAGGTGTATTGGTGAGTGAGTGGGTGAATGAGTGACTGTTTGGATGAATGAGTGGGTGCATGAGTGAGGGATTTGGTGTCTCAGTGAATGTATGGATGAATGACTGGTTGTGTGAATGTATCTGTCTGTCAGTTGATGTCTAAGTGGGTATATGAGTGTGTTAGTGGGTACGTGAATGGCTATATGGGTGATTGATTGGTTGACTATCTCTATGGTTGTCTGGGTGTCTGTGTGTGTGGGTGAGGAGGTGTGTGAGTGCCTGTATGGATGAGTGAGTCAATGCCTGTATGGGATAGTGAGTGCGTGTGTGAGAAGCTGTATGGGTGAGTAAGTGTCTGTATGGCTGTCTCGGTGATAGAGTGCTTGTGTCAGTATGGGCGAGTAACTGGGTATGTGAAAGGCAGTATAGGTGAGTGACTGGTATATGAGTGACTGCCTCAGTGAGTGAATGTGAGAGTGCCTATATGGATAAGTACATGCTTCTGTCAGTGACTGTATAGGTGAATGAGTATGTGTTACTATTTGTATGAGCAAGTAAGTGGATGTGCATGTATCTGTTTGTGTTAGTACATAGCTGTAGGATTGACTGTATGGGTGAGTGTGTAGGTGTGTGAGTAGTTCTATGGGTGACTCACTCAGTGGGTGAGCACCTGTATGGGTATATGAGTAGATATGTCAATGGCTGTATTGGTGACTGAGCGGGTGTATGAGTGGCAATATGGGTGAGCAAGTGGATATGTGTGTAGATCTATGAATTAGTGAGTGGCTGTGTAAGTACTGGTATGGCCCAGTCAATGGGTTTGTGAATGGTTGTGCGGGAGTGGGTGTATAAAAGATTCTATAGGTGTGTGAGTTGGTGCATCAGAGATGATGTGGATGATGTCATCACTGATATTATCAGTGATGTCAATTGAGATATCATCTGTGATGTCATCAGTGATGTCACTGACCATGTCTTGAGTTATGTAATATGTGAGGTCATAAGCAGTGCATTGCAGGGGCGCAAGTTAAAGTTAACTAAGCTAAATATAACAGCTGAATTTCTCTGGTTTTGTTCAAGTCAAATATCAGACTATCTATGAAATTTTTACTGAATTTCTAAGGTTTTTTAAATTCTATTTGCTAACTATACCATCCCAGTAAACTTTCGTTTTTTTTGTGAATTTCTAAGGTTTTTTAAATTCTATCTGCTAACTGTATTGTCCTTGTAACCTTTGTTTTTTTAGTGAATTTCTAAGGTTTTTTAACTAGCAATCACATTTGCAGTATGGTGGAGAAAGGGTGCTGGGCCTCCAACCAGCTCTCAGGAATTTTGCTGCTTAGGACTTACAGGAGGTACGAGGAGGGTATATTGGCCCCCAAATGCCCTCTGGAGCCAAGGGGACTTCATCCCCCAACTAGTAGTGCACTGGGAGGCACATTTGCAGAGTGGTGGGGAATGAGGGTGTGGCCTCTCACAACTTATCACCAATCCTGCTGTGTGGGACCTACAGGAGGTAACAGGAGGGGTAGTTGGCCCCCAAGGACATCCTTGGGGGCCAACTACCCTTCCTGTTACCTCCACTAAATCTACATTTGGGCCGAATGAGCAGTACCGACAACTGTATTAACCTGCGGTGACCGGCAGCCAAGTTACCATAAAAATGATACAGATACAGGTGTTACACATAGGCAAAATATAATTACACTGACCAAGAAAAATGATACAATGTGACTTGTATAGCCATGTGCAACCACATATGTCAATAGTGGGAAAAGGGGTATAAAACACTTGTGACATCCTATGTATAACCAGTCCAGTAACAATATGGTAAATAGTCTGTCTTTTGTGTTATGACAAAGTAAAAATAATATTTCAAAACTTCAACTCCCATAAGGCCACATTATGGGCTGAGAGGGGAGTGGTATAAAAGTATGAGAAATGTAACTGTCCTCCAACCATGAGCAAGGCCGTGTAAGGCCGAAACGCGTCGGTAAGACAGACTGGCTCTGTATAAAGAATAAAATTGATCGGAAAGACTCCTGAGTGCGACGTTCCTCCTTGTTGTGAATATATACGCGTCTCTCTTGTCGCGGGGTCGAGGGAGACCCGAGGAAATAAAAAGGCCATATTCCTACAGCCTTGAGTACGTGCCTTCTTCTTTGCTGGAGCAGGATTGATTGTTTGATATATATATATATATATGTATTATCTACTGGCGGTCGCCAGTAGATAGTTATAGTTAGGACCTATTTTCCATAGGAAATCTGCGACATTCTATTTGAAATAACTCTTGCGTCGGTTGACGAATCTTTGCGAAATTTTCAAACTTTATGGCCCTCTCCGGTCCGCTCCTACCCTGAAAGTCTCAGGGTGATTCGTCAAGCGGGGGCCGAGAAAAAAGGGGGGTCCCAAAACGTGTTTTCCCCATTCATTTTCCCATAGGAAACTTTAGACACGGCTACAGCCCGAACTGCTGAACGGAATTACACCAAATTTGGCAAAGAGGTAGTTCTTGGTTCAGAAAGAACCCTTTTGTTAAATGGTGTAAATCCGTTCAGTAGTTGCGGAGAAATTAAAAAAATAAGAGTCAAAAATCAATTTCCCATAGGAAACTTTATGCAAGGCTACAGCCCGAACTGCTGAACGGAATTACACCAAATTTGGCAAAGAGGTAGTTCTTGGTTCAAAAAGAACCCTTTTTGTTAAATGGTGTAAATCCGTTCAGTAGTTGCTGAGAAAATCAAAAGTAAAAACACATATATATCTGGGCGGAGCCTAACCACACATGTCATCGTGAGATCTGATTGGCTGTCAGCACTTCATCCTGGAATTGCTGGCAGCCATCTTGGGACTAATATAAATGATAGTACCCCATTGAAATGCATTGTAGTGAATCGAAGATTTTGAGGGTTACCAAAAGGAGAACTATAAAGGGTGATAACAGACTTTAGTTACATTAGAATTCATTTGTTGATGGTACCATACTAATTTCAGGAATTGTGGTGTGTTCTAAGGTGATTTTACCCTGTGAAAAACCTTCTGCTGGGATATCATGAATCATGTTTGAGAGAAAACTATTTTCACATGCTTGTCCCATACAGTTTTGGAAGGTGCTCCAGAAGCTAAAATGAGAGCATATTTTCTGTAAATTCACATTATCTTTCTCAGTCATGGGAGAATGAAGTCTGACATTCTCAGTAAAACATGTACATCCAACAAGGGCAGAGACTGTCAGTTGATTCCTTTGTGTTCTACTGCAGCTTCCCAGAGTGTTCTAAAGAACAACTAGAGGGCTAACAGCCTTACTTATGACAAAAGTATGGCACACCTGAAGCCATCTTGATTGGAATAAACTGGTAACACTTAAAACATTTAATTTAAAAAGGAACAAAATGATGGGGTTCATCTTGTCATAGAAATTATGGTTAGTGCTCTGGAAAGAAAAATTAGGACATGTTTCAAGTGTGATCTCAAATATCTTCCTGTTATATTTCAACAGGAGCAGCCTGTCAGTTGATGCCTTTGTGTTCTACTGCAGCTTCCCAGAGTGTTCTAAAGAACAACTAGAGCGCTAACAGTCTTACTTATGACAAAAGTATGGCACACCTGAAGCCATCTTGATTGGAATAAACTGATAACACTTAAAACATTTAATTTAAAAAGGAACAAAATGATGGGGTTCATTTTGTCATAGAAATTATGGTTAGTGCTGTAGAAAGAAAAATTAGGACATGTTTCAAGTGTGATCTCAAATATCTTCCTGTTATATTTCAACAGGAGCAGCCTGTCAGTTGATGCCTTTGTGTTCTACTGCAGCTTCCCAGAGTGTTCTAAAGAACAACTAGAGCGCTAACAGTCTTACTTATGACAAAAGTATGGCACACCTGAAGCCATCTTGATTGGAATAAACTGGTAACACTTAAAACATTTAATTTAAAAAGGAACAAAATGAGGGGGTTCATTTTGCCATAGAAATTATGGTTAGTGCTGTAGAAAGAAAAATTAGGACATGTTTTAAGTGAGATCTCAAATATCTTCCTGTTATATTTCAACAGGAGCAGCCTGTCAGTTGATGCCTTTGTGTTCTACTGCAGCTTCCCAGAGTGTTCTAAAGAACAACTAGAGTGCTAACAGCCTTACTTATGACAAAAGTATGGCACACCTGAAGCCAGCTTGATTGGAATAAACTGGTAACACTTAAAACATTTAATTTAAAAAGGAACAAAATGAGGGGGTTCATTTTGCCATAGAAATTATGGTTAGTGCTGCAAAAAGAAAATTTAGTGCATGTTTTAAGTGAGATCTCAAATCCTCTTCTATTTCATTAGAAAATTCTGACATGCAGACTGAAACAATCACTTTCAATACCAGCAGTAGACTTCCAGTTAACTCCTTGGTGAGCAGTAGCTTTACTACAGTGATCTAATGAACAACTAGAGTAATAACATTCTGAATTTATGGCAAATGTGTGACACATCTGAATGCCTTCTTGATAGAATCAAAGTAAAAAACTGAAAGCATTTCCTACTGAGGAGACTGCAGTAAATGAGGAAATTAGGAAACTTCATAACAAAGAAGTCTTCCAAGATGGCCACCAGTGAAAAAAGAGCCCAAATGTAGCACAAATATTACCCAGATGTAGCCCACATATAGCCCAATGACAAAAGTGTGCAAAACACTTTTTATTTTTAGTTTTTTTGCAGTTTTATGTAGTGCAGGCTGGTCAGATATTGGAGCGTTGCATCTTAAAACATGACCCCCCTATACTACAAAATCACCACTGCACTACCCTAAACCCTAAAACACTACCCCAGCACGACCCCCTACACTACACAAGCACCACTGCACTATCCTAAACCCTAAAACACTACCCCCAGCATGACCCCCTACACTACACAAACACCACTGCACTACCCTAAACCCTAAAACACTACCCCAACACCACTGCACTAACCTAAATCCTAAAACACTACCCCCAGCACGACCCCCTACACTACCCAAACACCACTGCACTACCCTAAAACATGACCCCCTACACTACACAATCACCACTGCACTACCCTAAACCCTAAAACACTACCCCAGCACGACCCCCTACACTACACAAGCACCACTGCACTACCCTAAACCCTAAAACACTACGCCCAGCACGACCCCCTACACTACACAAACACCACTGCACTACCTTAAACCCTAAAACACTACCCCCAGCACGACCCCCTACACTACCCAAACACCACTGCACTAACCTAAATCCAAAAACACTACCCCCAGCACGACCCCCTACACTACCCAAACACCACTGCACTACCCTAAAACATGACCCCCTACACTACACAAACACCACTGCACTACCCTAAACCCTAAAACACTACCCCCAGCACGACCCCCTACACTACACAAGCACCACTGCACTACCCGAAACCCTAAAACACTACCCCCAGCACGACCCCCTACACTGCCCGAACACCACTGCACTGCCCTAAACCCTGAAACACCAGCCCCTGCATGACCCCTCTACACTGCCCGAACACCACTGCACTGCCCTAAACCCTGAAACACCACCCCCAGCATGACCCCTACACTGCCCGAACACCACTGCACTGCCCTAAACCCTGAAACACTACCCCCCAGCAAGACCTCCTACACTGCCCGAACACCACTGCACTGCCCTAAACCCTGAAACATCACCCCCAGCAAGACCCCCTACACTGCCCGAACACCACTGCCCTAAACCCTGAAACACCAGCCCCTGCACGACCCCTCTACACTGCCCGAACACCACTGCACTGCCCTAAACCCTGAAACGCATACCCTAGCACGACCCCCTACACTGCCCGAACACCACTGCACTGCCCTAAACCCTGAAACACCACCCCCAGCATGACCCCTACACTGCCCGAACACCACTGCACTGCCCTAAACCCTGAAACACTACCCCCCAGCAAGACCTCCTACACTGCCCGAACACCACTGCACTGCCCTAAACCCTGAAACATCACCCCCAGCAAGACCTCCTACACTGCCCGAACACCACTGCACTGCCCTAAACCCTGAAACATCACCCCCAGCAAGACCCCCTACACTACCCAAACACCACTGCACTACCCTAAAACATGACCCCCTACACTACACAAACACCACTGCACTACCCTAAACCCTAAAACACTACCCCCAGCACGACCCCCTACACTACACAAGCACCACTGCACTACCCTAAAACACTACCTCCAGCACGACCCCCTACACTACACAAACACCACTGCACTACCTTAAACCCTAAAACACTACCCCCAGCACGACCCCCTACACTACCCAAACACCACTGCACTAACCTAAATCCTAAAACACTACCCCCAGCACGACCCCCTACACTACCCAAACACCACTGCACTACCCTAAAACATGACCCCCTACACTACACAAACACCACTGCACTACCCTAAACCCTAAAACACTACCCCCAGCACGACCCCCTACACTGCCCGAACACCACTGCACTGCCCTAAACCCTGAAACACTAGCCCCTGCACGACCCCCTACACTGCCCGAACACCACTGCACTGCCCTAAACCCTGAAACACATACCCTAGCACGACCCCCTACACTGCCCGAACACCACTGCACTGCCCTAAACCCTGAAACACCACCCCTTCACGACCCCCTACACTGCCCGAACACCACTGCACTGCCCTAAACCCTGAAACACCACCCCCAGCATGACCCCTACACTGCCCGAACACCACTGCACTGCCCTAAACCCTGAAACACTACCCCCAGCAAGACCTCCTACACTGCCCGAACACCACTGCACTGCCCTAAACCCTGAAACATCACCCCCAGCAAGACCCCTACACTGCCCGAACACCACTGCCCTAAACCCTGAAACACCACCCCCAGCACGACCCCCTACACTGCCCGAACACCACTGCACTGCCCTAAACCCTGAAACACCACCCCCAGCATGACCCCCTACACTGCCCGAACACCACTGCACTGCCCTAAACCCTGAAACACCACCCCCTGCACGACCCCCTACACTGCCCGAACACTACTGCACTGCCCTAAACCCTGAAACACCATCCCCAGCACGACCCCCTACACTGCACGAACACCACTGCACTGCCCTAAACCCTGAAACACTACCCCCAGCAAGACCCCCTACACTGCCCGAACACCACTGCACTGCCCTAAACCCTGAAACATCACCCCCAGCAAGACCCCCTACACTGCACGAACACCACTGCACTGCCCTAAACCCTGAAACACTACCCCCAGCAAGACCCCCTACACTGCCCGAACACCACTGCACTGCCCTAAACCCTGAAACACCAGCCCCAGCACAACCCCGTACACTGCCCGAACACCACTGCACTGCCCTAAACCCTGAAACACCAGCCCCAGCACGACCGCCTACACTGCCCGAAAACCACTGCACTCCCCTAAACCCTGAAACACCAGCCCCAGCACGACCCCCTACACTGCCCGAACACCACTGCACTACCGTAAACCCTGAACCACCACCCCCGGCACGACCCCCTACACTGCCCGAACACCACTGCACTGCCCTAAACCCTGAAACACCACCCCTTGCACGACCTCCTACACTGCCGGAACACAACTGCACTGCCCTAAACCCTGAAACACCACCCCCAGCACGACCCCCTACACTGCCCGAACACCACTGCACTGCCCTAAACCCTGAAACATCAACCCCAGCAAGACCCCCTACACTGCCTGAACACCACTGCCCTAAACCCTGAAACACCACCCCCTACACGGCACTAACACCACTGCACTGCCCTAAACCCTGAAACACCACCTCCAGCAAAACCCCCTACACTGCCTGAACACCATTGCTCTGCCCTAAATCCTGAAACACTAGCCCCAGCACGACCCCCTACACTGCCCAAAAACCACTGCACTGCCCTAAACCCTGAAACACCACCCCCAGCACGACCCCCTACACTGCCCGAACACCACTGCACTGCCCTAAACCCTGAAACACCAGCCCCAGCAAGACCCCCTACACTGCCTGAACACCACTGCACTGCCCTAGACTCTGAAACACCAGCCCCAGCAAGACCCCTACACTGCCCGAACACCACTGCACTGCCCTAAACCCTGAAACACCAGCCCCAGCATGACCCCCTACACTGCCCGAACACCACTGCACTGCCCTAAACCCTGAAACACCAGCCCCAGCACGACCACCTACACTGCCCGAACACCACTGCACTGCCCTAAACCCTGAAACACCACCCCCAGCACGACCCCCTACACTGCCCGAACACCACTGCACTGCCCTAAACCCTGAAACACCACCCCCTGCACGACCCCCTACACTGCCCAAACACTACTGCACTGCCCTAAACCCTGAAACAACATCCCCAGCACGACCCCCTACACTGCACGAACACCACTGCACTACCCTAAACCCTGAAACACTACCCCCAGCAAGACCCCCTACACTGCCCGAACACCTCTGCACTGCCCTAAACCCTGAAACATCACCCCCAGCAAGACCCCCTACACTGCACGAACACCACTGCACTGCCCTAAACCCCGAAACACTACCCCCAGCAAGACCCCCTACACTGCCCGAACACCACTGCACTGCCCTAAACCCTGAAACACCAGCCCCAGCACAACCCCGTACACTGCCCGAACACCACTGCACTGCCCTAAACCCTGAAACACCACCCCCTGCACCGCCCCCTACACTGCCCGAACACCACTGCACTGCCCTAAACCCTAAAACACCACCCCCAGCATTACCCCCTACACTGCCCAAACACCACTGCACTGCCCTAAACCCTAGAACACTACCCCCAGCACGACCCCCTACACTACCCGAACACCACTGCACTACCCTAAACCCTAAAATACTACCCCCAGCACAACCCCCTACACTACCCGAACACGACTGCACTGCCCTAAACCCTCAAACACTCCCCCAGCACGACCCCCTACACTACCCGAACACCACTGCACTGCCCTAAACCCTAAAACACTCCCCCAGCACGACCCCCTACACTACCCGAACACCACTGCACTGCCCTAAACCCTAAAACACTCCCCCAGCACGACCCCCTACACTACCCAAACACCACTGCACTGCCCTAAACCCTAAAACACTACCCCCCGCATGACCCCCTACACTACCCAAACCAATGCACTACCCTAATCCCTAAAACACTACCCCCCGCATGACCCCAACACTACACTAAACCCTAAAACACTACCCCTGCACGACTCCCTACACTACCCAAAGACCACTGCACTACCCTAAACCCTAAAACACGACCTCCTACACTACACAAACACCACTGCACTACCCTAAACCCTAAAAAACTACCCCCAGCACGAACCACTACACTACCCAAACACCACTGCACTACCCTAAACCCTAAAAACTACCCCCAGCAGTACCCCTACACTACCCAAACACCACTGCACTACCCTAAACCCTAAAACACTACCCCCAGCAGTACCCCCTACACTACCCAAACACCACTGCACTACCCTAAATCACTACCCCCAGCACGACCCCCTACACTACCCAAACACCACTGCACTACCCTAAACCCTAAAACACTCCCCCAGCACGACTCCCTACACTACCCAAACACCACTGCACTACCCTAAACCCTAAATCTACCCCCAGCATGACCCCCTACACTACACCACTGCACTACCCTAAACCCTAAAACACTACCCCCAGCACGACCCTCTTCACTACCTAAACACAACTGCACAATTTGTTACAGGTGTTGCAACGCAGGCCTGTGGTGCTTACTGGAAGTACCTAGTGGGCTAGTTGGGCCCCAGGGACCCTCAGGATTCAAGGTGACCTAATCCCCCAACTTAAAACGCACCACAGGGCGCGTTTGCACAGTGGTGAAGGGAGGGGGCGGGGCCTCAGGTGACATGTGCGCAAACACGCCCTGTGGTGCGTTTTAAGTTGGGGAATTAATTCCCTTTGAATCCTGAGGGACCCTGGGGGCCAACTAGCCCACCAGGTACCTTCAGTAAGCACAACAGAGTTGCGTTGCAGAGAGGTGAAAAAGGTGCGTGGCCTCAGAACGCCTCTCTGCAACTCAGCTCTGTGGTCCTAACTGTAGGTACCTGGGGGCTAGTTGGGCCCCAGGGACCCTCAGAATTCAAGGGGACTTAATCCCGCAACTTAAAATGCGCCACAGGGTGCGTTTGCACACATGTCACCTCAGGCCCCCTCCCTTCACCACTGTGCAAACGCGCCCTGTAGCACGTTTTAAGAGGTAGTTTTAATCCCCCTGCCCTATTATGTACTAGGGACTTGCAGAGGAGGTCATGCTAATCACAGGGGTACCCCAACGCATAGTGTTCCCTAGTGTATGTAGGTGTTTTCACTGTATTCTAAGTGTCTTTTAGCATAGCACTGGCTCTGGTTAGTCAGAGTCAGTTACCACCAGTACCCGTCTGAAAAAGTTGTGGGCACAGGATGATTTTGCAACAAGGCCTCTTTCTGCTCCTCTGTTGGTTCTTTCTGCACATCTTTTGCTTCTTTCTGTGCGTTTTTTCTTCTTTCTTCACATGTTCTACCTCTGTAGGCATAGTTAGAAACTAGCATTTAAAAAAACCTTTGAAATTCACTTAAAAAATCATAGGTTTCAGGCACGTTATAGTTAGAAATTAGCATTTAAAAAACCTTTGAAATTCACTGAAAAAACCATAGGTTGCAGACACGTTATAGTTAGAAATTAGCATTTAAAAAACCTTTGAAATTCACTGAAAAAACCATAGGTTTTAGGGACAGTTATAGTTAGTTGGACATTTCACTCGTACAAAACCATAGAAATTCCCCCGTTATAGTTAGTTCAGCTAACTATAACTCGCGCCCCGCAATGCACTGCTGATGACGTCACATATTACATCACTCATGACATGGTCAGTGACATCACTGATGACATCACTGATGACATCTCAAATGACATCACTGATGACATCATCCATGTGATAATTTCATGCATCTTCTCACACCCTAATATAACTTTTGATACACCCACTCTAAATTACAGACTGCCATTCTCAAAACCATAGACACTCCAACACCAAAAACTACATACCCACTCACTGATTCTTAGGTCTACACACACATCCACTCACTCACCCGTACAGTCACTCATACTTAGTCACTCAGTACAGGACTATCATATGCACTCATACACCTATATAAACACTCACACACCGCCACTCATCCATAGAGGTACTCACACACCTAGTCAGTCATGCAAAAAACTTAATCACACACCCATTTACTCACCTATACAGTTATACACACACCAGCTCACTTACTCATACAAATACTAGCACATTCTTACGCTCTTATACAATCACTGATACAAGTACACACTCATCCATACAGCCACTCTCACAATCACACACTCTCACTTATAGCCATTTATATACTCCAACACACATATATACTGCCTTTCACATATGTAGTTACTCACACATGTACCACTGAGATATACATTCAATCACTAACACACCCATACACACACTCACCCACCCATACAGTCCATCACAGATGCACTCTTGAAACCATGCACCCAGTGAATCACCAACTCACACATCTATGCACAGAGTCACACACACCCCACCCACACAAACACACAGGCACCCATACAGATACTCAGACAATCAATCAATAACCCATGTAGACACTCATGTAGCTATTCAGAAAGCCATGCAGCCGCTTACAAACCAACAGACAGACGGATACAGACATTCACACAGTTTAGTCACTAACCCATGCATTCAGTAAGATACATTTAATCACTCACTTGTAGAGTCAGTCACTCACGTACTAAATCATCCATTCAGACACTTATACACCCACTCATTCTTCAATACGCCTTTCCCTATATATATTAAACATATTTAAACTTTACAGAAACACACAGTCACTGGATGATGTCATCAGTGATGTCATCAGTGATGTCATTTGAGATGTCATCAGTGATGTCATCAGTGATGTCACTGACCATGTCATGAGTGATGTAATATGTGACGTCATCAGCAGTGCATTGCGGGGCGCGAGTTATAGTTAGCTGAACTAACTATAACGGGGGAATTTCTATGGTTTTGTACGAGTGAAATGTCCAACTAACTATAACTGTCCCTAAAACCTATGGTTTTTTCAGTGAATTTCAAAGGTTTTTTAAATGCTAATTTCTAACTATAACGTGTCTGAAACCTATGGTTTTTTCAGTGAATATATATATATATATATATACTGACGGTCACCACTAGGTAGTTATAGTTAGGACCTAGTTTCCATAGGGAAAGCATTTTCTTTTGACTTGGCTATACCTTCAACGTTGTTTGACCAATCTTCATGAAATTTTCCCAAAAAAGTGTCAAGGTATGTTCTGGCTGTCATAGAAACTTTGGGGGTGATCCGTGTAGAGGGGAGCGAGAACTTGGGGCATAAACTAAGGGTGCATTTGTAATGTTAATTCCCATAGGAACCTTTAGCCACACCTACAGCCCAAACCGCTGAATGGACTTACACCACATTTGGCAGGGATGTAGATGTTGGTTCAAGGAAGTGCCTGTGTCTATTTGGTGTAAATATGTTCAGTAGTTTTGGTGAAATTTAAGCCCAAACAATTATAGTGATATCTCTGGCCGTGTATATTTTGCAGGTTTTGCGATGAATCGCGAATGCATGCAACAACGGGAATGCATTGATCGGCTGGATGCAACTTGAACAGAAAGTTGCGGTCAGATTAGAGGTACTCTGACCCCATGTTTGAGAAATGGGGGTGTTAGTAACACAAGTTGTGTCCAAAATTGATTTTTAAAATCATGCGTGATAAACGCAATGGCGCCGCACCTGCCAGTGCGGCCCCCCATGTGTACTGTCACGGGGACATTGCGATTATCAATGTTGTTGCTAATATTGGTGAGAATATTAAAAACAATTATTGGTGAATCATTAATCTGCATTGTTATAGAGATATTGAGATTTTGATAAATGTTTTTATAGAGTTATTTATATAGTGAGTTATGTACTGTGAGGGTTAGAATTAATTATATAGTTATAATTTTTTAATGTGATGGTGTCTATTGAATTCCTGCTTTTGCTTTCTGCCTTTGTGACGTAATCGCAGGGATTGTGATGACTAACGTCCTTGCGAACTCCGGCCTCACAGCGAAAACGGAAAATACGTTTTAGAGATGTTTGTTCTAGAAATACACTAGTGTACAGTAATAAACCCCTAGTGTGTATAATACTATAATATGTGTGCATATATGTGTTTTTTACACTTTATGATAAAGGCGTGATCGTCACAGTTAACGACATCATTGCGACGCCCCTAATAACCGCAAACACAGAAAATAGGTCTAAAAGATGGTTTTTAAAGAAAACTTACTAGAAAAATATGAGTTTAAACATGCTTTGAAAGAAGTAGGTATCCAGTAATATGTGCAGTGCAATATTCAGAATGGATTTTTGTATATATTATTTTTGGATGTGTTGGTGGTCATAGAATGTCTGCTTTTGTTTTCCTCTTTTGTGACGGGTCCGTGGGCATTGCGATTACCGACATCAAAGCGATCTCTGGCGTCATGGCGAAAAGATAAAATAAGTTTTAGAGATGGTTTTAATAGAAACTCTATAGAAAAACATGACTTTAGAGAATAGTGTGAGAAACCCATAGTGAGTAAAATGCTGTAATATGTGTGGATATATGTGTTTTACACTTTATGGAAAAGGAGTGATGTCTCGAATAACTGCAAAAACAGGAAATAGGTCTGACAGATGGTTTTAAAAAAATCTTAGTCGAAAAATATGAGTTTAAACATGCTTTGAAAGAAGTATGTATATAATAATATGTGTAGGGCACTGTTTAGAATGGATTTTTTTACATATTATTTTTGGATGTGTCGGTGGTCATTGAATGTCTGCTTCTGTTCTCCATTTTCGTGACGTGTCCACGGGGATCCCAACGTCATCGTGAAGATTGTGAAAAACTAAAGAAAAAAAAACATTTAGAAAAAAACTTCACAATATTTTGGGCATTAGGGTGGATCTGACAAGAGCTGTTGTGTTGGTTGTGTGTATATGGGTGCAACCCCTGCGATGGTGTCTGAGGAATGCAGAAACAGTTTTATTAACATGTTTCCTGGCTTTGACAATCTGTGGACAGAATTGATTTGACCACTTCCATTTCTGTCTTTGGCATACATTAGAGTACACGAAGACAGTGTGAGGGAAAAGCAACATCAATTCTGCAAAGGTTTCTTTCATTAGGATTTTCAGCCCTACCTCAGTCAATGTGCCTAGGTCATTGCCACCACAGTGCACAATCATGAGGTGAGTAACTTGGGAATCCACAGCGGATTTAACCAAAGCCAGCAACTGATGAAACTTTAACCCTCTAAGGTCAAACCAAGTAATCTGTACTTTTGGCAAACCCACGTCCCTGTCAATGCCTTTCTTTTTTGCAGCCTCTTTAGGCCAATGGATATAGTTGTGGCCCCCAATCCATACTCTAAGCATTTTGAATGAAGGAACAATAGTAGACAGGAGAAGGCTGGAGCTGAATAAGGTAGTTTCCCAAATGAAAAACACTTAAAATGGAGCTGTTTTTTTTAAAGAAAAATATATATTTCGTTGGATGCTGTCAGCATGAAAGTGAATACAATTAAGTATTGTGTTGGATGCCTTAGGGAGAAGTCTTATTATAGGCTGATGTTTAAAAAAAGAAATGTAAGCCAGACATTGATATGCTTTTGAATATGTGGAGTGAACCACACCTGCTGTATTTCATTTGGAAGTAGCATATTCCTTCTAGAATGTGCTGTGAACTTGTGACCTACTGGTTTCACTGGGTTGTTAGGTTCACTGAGCTAAGAGTGTATTGGGGGAAGGGTGTTAAAGAGACAGAACCTTTTTTTAAAAAGTTGAGGAGTGATGACACAATTTAAGTAATAAGGAAAACCAAAGGGGATGATGGACGGAGTGTTGAACATTGCAAGCACTCACCCCCAGTCAACTGATCTGGGTTTAATCCATTATAATTCTTTAGCTCACTCCGCCACCCCAGTTCAGACATGGCCATATGCAAATCAGTCTGACCCTGTGCCTCGTGGGAACAGTCCAGCCCGAACTGCCAAGCCATGTCTTCCCTGGACCGGAAACAAGCATCCTGGGACCGGTTTCGGGTTCATAACCCTGATCAGCCAGGCTATCTTGAATCCAGGGGCAAAGTGAGCAAGGGACCCACGTCTGGGCATACCCTGCCAACTTAGGGCGAACTTAGCAAAACCAAAGGGGATGATGGACGAAGTGTTGAACATTGCAAGCACTCACCCCCAGTCAACTGATCTGGGTTTAATCCATCATCATTCTTTAGCTGCCACTGGATTCAAGCTAGCCTGGCTGAAGAAGGGTGACATACCCTGAAACCGGTCCCAGGATGCTTATTTCCGGTCCAGGGAGGACCTGGCCTGGCAGTTCGGTCTGGGCTGTTCCCATGGGGCACAGGGTCAAGACCGATTTGCATATGGCTGGGTCCAAACTGGGGTGGCGTAGTGGGCAAAAGAACGATGGATTTAACCCAGATCTTTTGACTGGAGGAGAATGTTTGCATTGTCAGCATTCCGTCCATCATTTATTTGCTGTAACACTTTTCGCCCTAAGTGGGATGGGTATGCCCAGACGTGAGTCCCTTGCTCACTGTGCCACTGGATTCAAGCTAGCCTGGCTGAAGAAGGGTGATATACCCTGAAACCGGTCCCAGGAAGCTTGTTTCCGGTCCAGGGAGGACCTGGCCTGGCAGTTTGGTCTGGACTGTTCCCATGGGGTACAGGGTCAAGACTGATTTGCATATGGCTGGGTCCAAACTGGGGTGGCGTAGTGTGTAAAAGAACAATGGATTTAACCCAGATCTTTTGACCGGGGGAGAATGTTTGCATTGTCAGCATTCCGCCCATCATTTGTTTGCTGTAACACTTTTCGCCCTAAGTGGGATGGGTATGCCCAGACGTGGGTCCCTTGCTCACTGTGCCACTGGATTCAAGCTAGCCTGGCTGAAGAAGAGTGACATACCCTGAAACCGGTCCCAGGATGCTTGTTTTTGGTCCAGGGAGGACCTGGCCTGGCAGTTCGGTCTGGACTGTTCCCATGGGGCACAGGGTCAAGACTGATTTGCATATGGCTGGGTCCAAACTGGGGTGGCGTAGTGGGCAAAAGAACAATGGATTTAACCCAGATCTTTTGACTGGGTGAGAATGTTTGCATTGTCAGCATTCCGTCCATCATTTGTTTGCTGTAACACTTTTCGCCCTAAGTGGGATGGGTATGCCCAGACGTGGGTCCCTTGCTCACTGTGCCACTGGATTCAAGCTAGCCTGGCTGAAGAAGGGTGACATACCCTGAAACCGGTCCCAGGATGCTTGTTTCTGGTCCAGGGAGGACCTGGCCTGGCAGTTCGGTCTGGACTGTTCCCATGGGGCACAGGGTCAAGACTCATTTGCATATGGCTGGGTCCAAACTGGGGTGGCGTAGTGGGCAAAAGAACAATGGATTTAACCCAGATCTTTTGACTGGGGGAGAATGTTTGCATTGTCAGCATTCCGTCCATCATTTGTTTGCTGTAACACTTTTCGCCCTAAGTGGGATGGGTATGCCCAGACGTTGGTCCCTTGCTCACTGTGCCACTGGATTCAAGATAGCCTGGCTGAAGAAGGGTGACATACCCTGAAACCGGTCCCAGGATGCTTGTTTTTGGTCCAGGGAGGACCTGGCCTGGCAGTTCGGTCTGGACTGTTCCCGTAGGGCACAGGGTCAAGACTGATTTGCATATGGCTGGGTCCAAACTGGGGTGGCGTAGTGGGCAAAAGAACAATGGATTTAACCCAGATCTTTTGACTGGGGGAGAATGTTTGCATTGTCAGCATTCCGTCCATCATTTGTTTGCTGTAACACTTTTCGCCCTAAGTGGGATGGGTATGCCCAGACGTGGGTCCCTTCCTCACTGTGCCACTGGATTCAAGATAGCCTGGCTGAAGAAGGGTGACATACCCTGAAACCGGTCCCTGGATGCTTGTTTCCGGTCCAGGGAGGACCTGGCCTGGCAGTTCGGTCTGAATTGTTCCCATGGGGCACAGGGTCAAGACTGATTTGCATATGGCTGGGTCCAAACTGGCGTGGCGTAGTGAGCAAAAGAACGATGGATTTAACCCAGATCTTTTGAATGGGGGAGAATGTTTGCATTGTCAGCATTCCATCCATCATTTGTTTGCTGTAACACTATTTAAGTAATGGCAAGCTTTAATTTCCAACTCAGGACTATGTAATAAACTGTTGTGTAGCATTAAAAATATTTTTAAATGAAGCTAGATATAGGTTTGAGCTCCCTGTTTTTTTTTCGCGATTTCTCCGTGATTATTGCGAATACATCACAAACTCATATAGATAGGAATCTCTTTTTGAAAGGGAGGGAAAGGGTTAACAGATACTAACCATTCACAAGTGGAGATAGTGTAGTATAAAATGAAAGACATGATTTCATTTGCTGCCTTTCTCGTGATCACAGAGTGCAAAGTTGAAGAGGTTGCCATTTCATTGTTGCTTTTTATGAGAGGGGTGTACCATTCTTGTACTTAGTTTTTACAAATCCTAACAGTGTCAAAACTATCCAGAAAGAGCTAAAACAACAATATAAAACAAATTGAATTCACTGGTATGTACATAACGTTTTAATCCTTTATAAAAAAATTACATTAGAAATGGAGATGTATATGGGAGTTTGGTGAAAAAGAGTATCACAGTGATATGAAAAAAGATATCAGATTAACTGTATCTATTAGAGGGTATGTGTTCAAGAGGTTAGTGGTGAATGTTTTGGGAAGTAAGAGAAAAATGAATGAATGCCTCTTTATTATATTGTGTACTTTATTGAAAAATAATAGTATAGCATTGTGGAAAGTTGCAATGAGGAACTAAGAATGTTTTAAATGTCTAAACATCATGTGCAGAACCTATACATCTGTTATTTACATTCTGGGAGTTGTAGTGCATTTAGTAACATTAAATTAATAAACAGGCATAGTATACTCACAAATAAAAGATGAGAACATGTTATCTGCCTGTATATGAACTAGAAAGATGTAATGCATGTTAGGCATGTATTGGGAAGTGTTTGGCAATGTGGTTTTTAAATTATATGACTGCTTTGCATATGCCTAGATGATGAGATATGGTTCTTGTGGCTGCAGATAGCTATTTATACGGTGGGACTGTTGAGTTTACTTAAAGATGCAGAGAGGTATATATTTTTGGAAAGATGGGTTGAAGGTGTACATCTATTAAGAAACCGCATTTATGTTTACATGGTGATCTATGTCCAGTAAGGCTGATGAAAATGTCATGTATATGGTGGTGTTTTTTCTTTAAACATGGATAGTTTAAAATTGAGAAGGATTAATAGTGCAGAATGCCTCGATAGTTCTTGTGCTATCTTCGTTTGTCGTATAACTTCTGTCTGGGAAATGCTGAATATATGTTTTAGCAGCAGAAGAAGTATTTGAGAAACGATGTAGCTACACCATTCACAAAAGGTTTGTGCTTTGAAATCTTTTAAAATGTTTTTTTCTGTTTTAGAAACGTACTGATGCATGTGCATGCTCAGTAACAAAGCAATGAATGCTCCTAGAGAGTAATGTATGCAATTATACACCAAGGGGGAGATTTACTAAGCTTTTGCGCCGTGTTTGCTTCACAAAAGTGACGCAAAAACAACGCAAAATCTTTTTTTTAGTAATTTACTTTCCAGCGCTAAACAAGTTTAGCGCTGGAAATAACGTAAAATTAATGCGAAGCAGCGCATTGCGCTGCTTCGCGTTACTTTGCGCCATGGGGGTGTACCAAGGGTGGTGCATGGTGGTTCCCATGCAACCACCAAAGGTTTCTCACGCTAAACCCAATTTACTAAAAACAGTAGATTGGGTTTAGCGTGAGAAAACTGCGCCCTTTTCAACTAGGCGCAAGGAAGGAGAAATGCTTTCATTTCTCCTTCCTTTTCCGACTTTGCATGCGTTCTGCACTGTGCAACACGCATACAAAGTGGGAAAAGCTTTCCTTTGTGTCGAGCATAGTATTTTGTACAGGAAGGATACCCTTCCTGTACAAAACCTATGCTGGACTCATGCACACACCCTAGCGCTGCGGCGCTGAGGTGTGTGCATGGCGCACGGCAGCTGTAATCAGCGCAAGGGAAAGGGGAGGAGATAGCCATGTCTTTGAAGATATGGTGCTCTCCTGCTCCCTTCCTGTCACGCAACGCAGCGCAGCCTCGCGGGGGCTGCGCTGAGTTGCGTGACTTTTCCGTAAATCTCCCCCATAGTATGATATCTAGACTTCACTCACACATAGCTCAGTAGAAAAACATATATATACAGTAAAACAGGTATGTTGATAGTGACAGAAGGAGATAACCAATGAGTCGGATATATAGTCACAACTGTTATGTAACTAACAGTAATGAAGGTACTTTCACAGCCAGTCAGTCAATATTCAGGCACTCATCACAGAAAGAAAAGGTAACATAATATTCTACACAATATTTTGACTTAAATTTTATTTTAAAAATGTCTTTAAGTGTATTTTTCAGTATGTGAAATACATTTACTGATCATAGATTCTCCACAGTAAATGCGACAATGTTGTGCCGACTCATAAAATTGTTAAAAATAAAACCAGTTATTAATGCACTTTCTGATAAACACACACCAAATCAAAAAATGAGTGGTATATAATATAAATATAATACACAATATCCAATTATAGAAAGAAAATACAAAAATCTTAGAGCTTCACTTTAAAAAAAATGGACATTACAATTAAGAAATAGAACTTAAAAAACCTTAAACACTGAAAAAACCAAAGGTTGCAGGGACATTATAGTTAAGAATTAGCATTTAAAAAACCTTAGAAATTCACTGGAAAAACCAAAGTTTAGAGGGACGTTATAGTTAGGCTGACATTTCCCAAACCAGAGAAATTCAGCAGTTTTATTTAGCTGAGCTGACTATAACTCGCACCCCTGCAATGCACTGCTTATGACCTCACATATTACATCACTCATGACATGGTCACTGACATCACTGATGACATCTCAAATGACATCAGTGATTACATCACAGTTTCACTTGTCTGAACCAATGTCACCGCTTGGCCTTGTGAGTGCACGTTGAACGCTGCTTCTGGAACATACCTATAGCCATTTTGTCTTCGACCTGTGATTCACTTGTTTTTCCCTTTGCTTTGCAAACCATCACAAAAGGGTTCTCCTTCCCACAGCCTTTACATATCTGTCCAATGGCAGGACATTTGTCTTTGTGTGGAAATGAAAATCCACATCTAAAACACAACTTGTTTTTACGTGTAGATCACCTTTTGCTTTGGCTTACTTTTCACACTTATGACCGATTCATTCTGGGCACCTCTGTCCTCCATGTCCGCAGCTTGTCTATTGGTACGCTGTTCAGCTCTGGCAGCCATTAGCACTCGCTCCAGACTAAGGGGTAGATTTTCAAACATTTTGCACTGGGTTAGAGTCACAAAAGTGACGCTAACCAGCATAAAATGTTTTTTTACCAATTTACTTTCCTGTCCAAAACTTGTTTTGCATTGGAAAATACCCTGCAAGTAACGCAAAGCAGCGCAAAGCACTGCTTTGGGTTACTTAGTGCTAAGGGGGCATTACATGGGTGGTAGATGATCGTTCTCATCCAACTACCCATGCTTTTTGATGCAAAACCCTATCTACAAACAATTGAAGACAGGGTTTAGCGCCAAAAGTTACCACCATCTGAAAGGAGGTGTTAAGAGGAGAAAGGTTTTCATTTCTCCTTTCCTTTCCTACTTTGCATGCATGCTGCACTGTGCAGCCCACATACAAAGTGTGCAGCACGAATACAAAGTGGGAAAAGTGTTAGAACTTTTCTAGGCATAGTATTTTGTACAGGAAGGGTAGCCTTCCTCTACAAAACCTATGCTAGACTCAAGCACGCAACTTGTGCTATGACACTAAGATGTGTGCCTGGCGTACAGCAGCTGAAATCAGCGCCAGTGCTAGGAAAAGGGAGGAGAAAGCCATATCTCTGTAGATATGGTGCTCTCCGGCTCCCTCCCTGTCATGTAATGCAGCACAGCCTCTTTGGGGGCTGCACTGCATTGTGTGCTTTTTTTAAAAATCTAGCCCTAAGAGTTTCTCTCAGCATTTGTTGTCTAAATGAATCTGAGAAGCATCCATCAATATCTCCAAGACATCTAGCTTCTTCATTGTTAAATTCATTAAACTTACAGTGGTTGATGAGTGTGGCGAGTCTTTCCACAAATTTATCGATGGTTTTACCAACCTTCTGTTGTTCTTCACTGAAAATGTATCTTTCGTAATCTACGTTGGGCATTGAATTGAATTTGAGATTCAAAGTTTCTTTAATCTGACGGTGTGTGATTTCTTCGTCAGTTCGCGGCATCTTCCTTATGAATTTTTTTACACCTTCACCAGCAAGAATTTGATAATTATTATGTCATCATTCTCTTCAAGTGCATCAATGAAACCTTCATTTGTCTCTATCCACACAATCTATCTATCACCAATATTTTGCTTTTTGAAGGTATGGAACGGCGGTGGTGGTTTCAGGAATGCAGGTGCATTGTAGACCAGTGTGGAACTTAATGACACTGCTTGTGGATCACTGTGACTTGGTTTATGCAACTCTTCTGTGAGGCTTTGTAACAGGCTGGCCTCTGGATTATCCTCGATAAAGACAGGAAACAGGACCCCTTTCTTGGTCTCCATTGGAGAAGCAAATTGTCACAATTCTGATTGCCGGTCTTGGTTTTTCTTCACTTCAGAAACCTTTGGAGTTGTTCAGAGCCCCACCCGGCAGCTTTGATGGGGTGCCACTTTGGATATGGACGGCTTTGCAAACACAACCCAGGGTGCTTTCTCTGGGATCACTCCCTCCGGCGCTGTGGAATGATGACTCTTTGTACTCAGTACGAGTAAGCAGATGACCGTTTCTTGTATCACTTGTCCTTTAAGCGTGTCTTTGTGCTGTCTGACACCTGGTTGATCTCTGCCTCGCAGCAATCCCATTTGCAGTGCTATCTTACACTCTGTGGGTCTTTCAAAATCTGGTTACATCCGCCTATAGCGTTATCACTCCATATGAATGTATGGCTTTGAGTTGTGTAGTAGCACAGTAACTCTTTATGTGGCCTTCAAATGCTTTACATGGAACAGGGCATATGCTTTGACTCCACATACACCAAACATTGATTCTGCACTTTGACAGAGGCACATGTGGATTACACGAGCAGTTTGCTGGACCACGGCAAAGTCTCTGGGAGAGCACTGTTGATCTTCGGTTTACTCATCCTCTATCTCATCGCCATTTGTAACGTCTTCCCCAGCTCGGGAACTCGCCAATGACTAAGCCACACACGGAGCGTAGTATAACACGTCTTTATTCTTCTGCGCGTAACTGCAAACCCAACATTCTAAATCAGCAATCATTGCCTTCTGCTCTGACACTTACATCACAGTTCTACAAAGTCTATCGGGAGCCTTGGGTTCTGTCATTTCTAACTCGCAAGACACTACAAAACTCATGACCCAACTCCTCAAGAGGTAGGGGATGGTGCACTAAATAACCCAAAAATGGTTAACAATCATCAGGCAAAAAAGTATCCTCAAAAAAATTGAATTTCATATTACTAAAATATTAAAAGGGAAAAAGAAGCAAACTTAACCACATGGAAAAAAGGCAAATGTAACTGTTAAATAACAAACTGGTCCTCTGAAAAAATCAAAGGTGCTATTGACATCTATAGTGGTAGAATATATATTTTAAATAACAAATGATCATTATTTGTGTTTTATTTGGGTGCAGTGTAAATACCAAACTGGACTACGAAAGGGTTTAGCCAGAATGCAGTCGGTGGCTAGCACGTTGAAGAAGTTCTTTCAGTCAGAAGTGTGTATCAGACCATGCCCAATGTCTTTGATGAGTTTGGACGTTTGCTTGAATTAAAAAAATAACTATTTCTACGTGTGAGAATCAAGCACTGCTAAAAGCTGAAGCAGGATGTAACGATTGACATCAAAGTTGTTCACACTATTCACCTTTTAGGCTTTAAATAGCTGCAGAGATGTGTAGGTACAGAGGCATTCTGTCAAAATTGTGATGTTCCCAGCTGAGCCACATGAAATGTTTCCAGTTACAATATTAGTTACAGTAAAATAATAGCTGGTGCCAACTTGTATCCTTCATATTTTGTGTAGAGCACAATGAACAGCTGGTCTCCGGACCTCAGGAACATGTACAGCGTTTTTTTCCAAAGGCCCACTGCCTGAATTGGTGAAAACTTTGAATAGCAATGACTAGAGGGGCATGTGCAGATTTCAGCACACATAGAAAGAGGAAATAACAAGGAGAAACAAAGGTTGTTTCTCCTCGGTACACCATTCTCTGGGAGGCATAGCGATTTCATTTAACTCTAGGTTTACAAACCTTTGTAAATCTGTGATTGCGTGAAATCTATGGGTGGATGCGTGGGAACGCCCATGTTCCATCTATGGAACAGCTCCCAGAATAAAATGTAATGCAATGCAATGCAATGCAATGCAAGCTGCTGCATTGTATTACATTTTTTTTTTACAAAGCCATGCAAGGTGGAGCAAATCGCCCTTTGCCTGTCTTTGTAAATATCTGCTAGCATTTTGCGTCATGGATGCATCACAAAAGTGGTGCAACCATGATGCAAAATGTAAGTAAATCTGGTCCCCAATGTTTTTTTCATGTTTACTGTGCCAACCTTTGTCGCACCTTGTGCAATCTAGACCTTGTGTAAGTTTGTATGCATTTAGTATTTTTGTATGCATTTAGTGTTTTTGGAAGGTTACTTCATGCACTCGGTAACATCTCAAATTTTCATTTTACTCTTGTGCCAGCTCTAAGTTCTTGAAATACAGAGGAATGCCCATGAATTCAGGTAAAAGTTGCATTCCTGGCATATTATCAACAGTGAATGAACATTTTTAAATTTTCACACTTAGGGGCAGATTTACAAGCCCCTTGCGCCACTTTTGCGTCACTTTTCCCATGTTAAAAGTGACGCAAAAGTGGCGCAAGGGGCTTGTAAATATGCCCCTTATTGTTTAGAGACATCTCCAAAATTCCTGAGGGTACTGTCAAGTGTATTGTAGATGTCTGCAACCCTGCTGACACAACTGTTTCACCAGGCAAAGCCCATTTAACTGACCCTACAGCGCAAAAGTTGTCCTCTTATCTCTTAAATTCTAAGGAAGCTTACTTTATTATAAACCCAACCTGGCTGTTGCCGTCCCTGCAGGGTATAATATTGTGAATAGGGATAGGCACAATAGCTTCGGTAACAGAGCCGCTATAATTTTCTTGGGCTACTTGTACGTCTCTCCTACCTCCAAATCCTTCTTTCTCTAGGGTGGAGTTTATCCTTTGCAAACTAACGCTCTCTTATGACACCTCTAAAATTATTGGCCTAGTTTATAGTTCCTCTGTCACTGCTGCCACTTTTTGAACATCATTTTTAGACTTTCTCTCAGCAGCAGCTGCCACTAGAATGCGCCAGGGAGTTGCCCACCTCGATTTTCAAGTTATGTGGATGGTAATTGCCTTGTGCAATTACCATTATATTAGTTGATTTTATATTTACTGGATAAGGTCTTTCTGCCCATGCTAGGTGCTGCCTCAGTACCTGCCTGCCTTTTACACTTGATGTGATGAAAGTAAGGTAGCCAGGCACTTTCGAGAGGGACAAGTGCTCTAGTGAGCATGTGTCCCACAGGTTTTTTCTTTAAAAAAAAATCCCTAAGCAGGCTAAAAGCTGCCAGTCCTGGCCTTCAATTTTCTGTGGTCTGAAGAGAACTCTCATTGACACACAGCAGCGTCAGTCATATTTACAAGCAGTCCTGGGTTTGTAGGACATAAGCCCGAGACTTTTACGGGCTGCAAGCAACACCCTTTTCCAACTCGTCTTCTGTGACTTTTTGAAAAAGGGTGTTGCTTGCAGCCTAGAAGGACTGCAGGCATGTGACCCGAGGTCACGGAGTTATGAGGCTCTGTGACCTCGGGCCACATGCATGCTGCAAACAGATACATTGCGCATGCACCACACCCTGTTGCGGAAAGGCACGCATGTTCCAGAGCAGGATTTGCCAGGTACATGGAAACTGGGGACAGAGGCTTTCCATCATGCCTGTCAGCCTGTGGTTCGGTTTTTACTGTTTTTGAAACAATAAAAGCAAACCGCAGGCTGGCACAGCAGAGCACACATACTAAACTCAATATTTAAAAGTGCTCCCTTTGAATGCTTTTAACATTTCAGAGCATTTAACTTTAGTACATCAGTTTATATCATTATGTTGAGAGGCATTTATTAACAGCTTTGATAAATGTCTCTCAATATAGTGATATCAATCAATCAATCAATAAGGGGTTTTTGAAGCGCGCTACTTACCCGTGAGGGTCCCAAGGCGCTGGGGGGGGGGGGGAGGTGCAGCTCCAGATCAGTCGAAGAGCCAGGTCTTGAGGCTCTTCCTGAAGCTGTGCAGAGTGGGGTGTAGTGTAGTTCCTATTTCCCTAATAGGTTCTGCGCATTGGAATAATATACCCTATAGGTTTGACATAGGACTGAGGTCAGTATGTCCCTATCAAGTGTATTAAACTTAATTACTTTGTTCCAGCTAACTCAGAGGCCACTAGAAACTCCTTGTAAACAAGAAGGGAGTAGTTTCTGGCAACCGCATAAACATGACAACTTTGTTTCCCTTTAGAATCGGAACACTCTCAGAATCGTGGAAACAACAGATAACAGTTTCGTTCAGCTAATCGTGCATGCTTAGTTTCTTCAGAGTTACACAGAAAGAATAGACGGGCGTTTCAATAAAAGGATTTATTGAACAGTTTTGTTTCTCGTGTAAGAGATATGAGCTGTTATGATCACAAGACAGTATGCGAGATATATTATGTACAGCGTAAGCAGTAGAAAGAAATAATACTGCGCTAGCATTATCTTTTAGCTATGACACATATATTCATATATATAAATAACATAAGCTAAAAATGCGAGTACTCATACGATGCTTCTCTAACTAGCTCTACCCCAGTGTACCTAACCTAAGTGTAGTGCAAGGTAGGAAGTAGGTGAAGTATTCTATAGTATGGTATGCTATAGTCTAGTATGCCAAGTCTAGTATGCCAAGAGTCCCTCTAGGTTCTAGTCAGCTCCATACCTTGAGAATGAGAGAGGTGGGAATCTCCTTCCGGTTCTCGAACACTAACACCCCGCGAAGGGAGTCAGAACACTGGGAGCTGGATTCTCTGCGAGCAGGGATGACAGCGTCTCTTGTCAGTGCGTCAGGCCGGGACACGGGCTCCTCTAAAGTCGAGGTCTTCTCCTACTTGCTTGGGCAAGGGAAGGTTTATTTATACCCGGTAGGTGCCTTGGAATGTTAGCATTGACGTAAAGTCGGGCAGAGGAAGACGTCAGGAATGAACCCTTAAGGTATAGCAGTTCATGCATAATAAATGAGTTCTTGGAGAAATCAATAATCCTGTGCTAGAGGAATTCCCAAGAGCTTAAGGGTCTGGTTTCTAAGAACTCGTTGTGACGTTAGGGTGGACGGATGTAAGTGACCATGCCTGTATTTGGATAGCATGGCTAATGCCTAAATAAGGACTGGGATCTTATGCATATATATGGGCAATGCGAATTGTGCCTATATAAGGACATGTTTCAGGAAAACCTATATACGGACACCTAAAGCGGAATGCAACAGGGGGAGCGTCTGATGTTGACTGGGAGCTTGTTCCAGGCTTTTGCTGCGACATAGGAGAAGGCTCTTCCACCTCCTCGGGTTCTGCGGATGCGTGGGGTCTCTGCCAGGGCAAGGTTGGCAGAGCGGAGGTTCCTTTTGGGTACGTGGAAGGAGACTCTTTCGTTGAGGTATTTGGGTCCGATGTTGTGGTGGGATTTGTAGGCGTGGGTGAGTAGCTTGAAGGTTACTCTCTTCTCGATGGGGAGCCAGTGGAGGACTTGTAGGTGCTGGGACATGTGCTCATGTTGTGGGGTTCCGAGGATGAGTCTGACTGCGGTGTTCTGGATGGTTTGGAGCCTGTGTAGCAGGGATTTGTTGATTCCGGCGTAGAGGGCGTTGCCGTAGTCCAGTCTGCTGATTATGAGTGCGTGGGTGACCGTCTGTCTGCATTCGGGGTAGGATCCACTTGAAGGTCTTGCGGAGGATGCGGAGGGAGTTGAAGCAGGTGGAGGCGACGGCGTTGATCTGGCGGGTCATGGTGAGGGAGGAGTCTAGAATGATGCAGAGGTTTCGGGCATGGTCTGTCGGAGTGGGTGGGTTTCTGAGTGCGGAGGGCCACCAGGTGATGTCCCAGGCAGTGGAGGAGGGTCCAAGGATGAGGACCTCTGTCTTCTCCGAGTTGAGCATATAAACTAATGTACAAAAGTGAAATGCTCCCCCATGTTAAATGCATACAAGAGGCACCCATCACTTTCAAATTCCACCAACCACCACTGCTTTCTCTCCTCCTTTGCAGCACAGGCGGCACATTTACTGATTCTTGGTGATTTCAATTTGTGAATCACTCTTATATAGTTCTCAAAGTAGCTGAGTTGTTTTTCTTCTTGCTAAATTGTGGGGCTGATTCAGCTAAATTCATACCCTTATTATCAGGCTGATCCTAGTCTCAATTATGTCTTTTCTTCATTTGACCATAACTCCATCTCTCCCCATCTTAGTTTTCTGTGGACAGATCATCATATAGATCCTTTAATAGAAGCTAACTCTGTGGCTATGGTCTTTTCTTCTGGAGTCTCTTTTTGTTGATGGGCCTCTTTACAGTCATGTCAGCTGGATGATTGCCAAATTCTCCACCTAACAAATTTCCTGCTTCTCTGGACTGCATGGCTGATTATAATTGTTGGATTTCCTCTTCAATAGATACTTTAGTTCTACAAAAACATAGATTGATTTTATGATCATGCCCATCTGCTCCTTGGTACACTTCTGAGCATGTTGAAGCTAAACACAGATGTAAAAATTGGATAGAGCTTATAAACTCTCTTATTCAGGTTAAGATCAAATTTAACATTAGACAGACATATAAGAAACCTATTCACCTGGCTTGCATTCCATATTATTCACAAATTATTGCTGCCAACTCTTCTAAGTAGTCACAAAACTATGAGGTAACCCAAAATTAACCCGAATGACCTGGCTAACTTATGATACAGACAAACAATGGTCCGATCGGAAAAAGGAACAAGAGACACAGGAGAAATGAATATATCAAAAGAACAATCTCGTAGTTCAACCTACAGTTCAAAAACAGAAGATTAAGACAAATACCCATGATTGCATTTCTGAAAGTTTAGTTAAATCACTTATAAGTCAGTCTCAAATAACATTCATATTTACACATTGTATTGAAAACTCTTAGCTCCACAAATGGATAAAGTGATAAAGATGAGTGCTCAGAGAAGGTGCTCGTGTGAATAAGGAATAGAAAAAGGAAACGAAAAAAGAGGGGTCCTTTAGACCTTTACACAAATCATATTATTGTACATGGAAGCCTCTCCAGTATATAAATTCTAAATAACATATATAGCATCTAGAAGTGGTGCAGTTGTTATGTTACCATTGCTACTCTGAACAGATATTCAAATGATCCACGCTTAATGAAAGAGCATTGATTTTTCGACCCGTCACCTGGGGAAGAAAGGGGACCACTGAATGCCACAAACGCTGGTCTTCATTAGGACTCGGAAGCTGAAGGTGCGACCTATAGAGAAAGCAGAAGTCATCTTTTAGAGTATAGAAAAAGTATTGTGTCAATTAAAAACCCTATAGCTGGTTAAAAACAAAAACAAATAACAAAACCAATCTGCCCATACCTGGATGCAGAAGTCATCCAACTGAGAAAATAGACCTGGATAATTCGAAGAAGCAGAAGGGCCCAAAGACTCCACTCTGACGGGTGATCAATATCCACGTTAATATATGGTTGTAACAGTGATCGTAATTGAGGAGAACACAAGCCTTCAAAATCAGCTTATCCGTGTGGTCCAGCCTAAAAAAATCACAAAAACGGAAGCACTGTAATTTCTGCATATTTTACATGAATGTAGAATTAAATGTCGAAGTCTCTTGCCAAGCTCACCTTGCTTCCACACACCTGGCCATGGCTAGGAAAAAAATCCACAATTGAAGTCTGGGGCATACAAAATAGAATTAATCACACGGGCTCTGTGGGAAGGGGGAAGGAGGGGACCGGCAACTGCACTGTCTCAAACAAAAAACACAGACAAGGATTCACTCTTTGACCGTAACATTACTAAAGTATAAAAAGTATCAACACTAATCTCACACAATACTGTTCATTGCAATGACTTGAATTTAAAAGGCAACATTTCTCAAACTGTAAACAGAGAGGTTTGAAAACGGAGCATTGCTCCCTGGATAACTGTATACTACGTGCATAAAACTAATCTCATAATGTGCTGCTAATTGTGAGGCGCGAGTTACCAAAGGTCTCCGCCCACACACACTCGGCCGCGTCTTTGCTGGAGGTAACAGCATCTTCTTCAGCCACACCACGGAACTCCTCTGGACTGACCACCACTGCATCCACTTCTCCTTCAGAAAACCCACTGCACGCAAGCATGCATGCCGCCTCCCACGCAGAAACTGGAACAAAGGCTCTAAAGAACACCTCACCTACGCCCTCACCCATACTCCATCCCCAACTACGACAGACGCCAACACCGGGCAAGCAACCTCCACCAATGGATCGCCAACTGTGCCAACACACTCTCCCCCCTTCAGAAGACTACAGGACAACACAACAAGAAAGCAAACTGGTTCACCAAGGCACTCCTAGAATCCAAGTGCTCCTGCCAGCGACTGGAAAAGACGTGGAGAAATAGCAAAACACCGGAAACTCGCACCACCTACAAAACAGCTACCACAGCTCACCACCAACTCATCTAATCCACAAAGAAGAATTTCTTCCAAGACAGAATCCTCTCCAATGCCCACAACTCCAAGAAACTCTTCTCCATCATACAGGAATTTGCCAAACCCAACAGCGAGACAACAGACGTCCCCCCTTTCCCAAGATCTCTGCAACAGACTCAGCTCCTTCTTCCACCTCAAGATCAAGACGGTCTACGATAACTTTGATGACCAAGACCTCTGCACAGCCTCAACCCTATCAGCAGCGATGCCATCCAACAGACCCTACTCACTTGGACCCCACTCACAACAGAAGACCATGAAGAGCATCTACTCTGGAGCACCTTCAGAGCCCTGCCTGCCACACGTCTTCCACAGGGCCACCACAGCCATTGCAACCGAGCTATGTCAAACCATCAACTGCTCCATCAAGACCGCCACATTCCCCGACAACTGGAAGCACTCCGAAGTCAACCCCATCCTGAAGAAACCCTCCGCAGACCCGAAGGACCTCAAGAACTTCATGTCCATTTCGCTTCTTCCTTTCGCAGCCAGGGCCATCGAAAAGGCCATCAACACCCAGCTAGCACACTTCATCGAAGCCAACAACATCCTAAACAACTCCCAATCCGGATTCTGCAGCAACCACAGCACCGAGACTGACCCCTCACCGCCACAGATGACATCCGCGCCCTCCTCGACCAAGGCCAAACGGCAGCCTTCATCCTCCTCGACCTATCAGGAGCCTTCAACACCATCTCCCATCGCACACTAACAACCAGACTCCACGACGCCGGCTTCCAAGGAAAAGCCCTAGACTGGATACGCTCATTCCTCACGGGCAGAACACAGAGAATAAGACTCCCGCCCTTCCTCTCAGAACCAACAGAGACCAGATAAGTTCCCTGAAGATCCTCCCTCAGCCCCACCCTCTTCAACATGTACATGGCCCCCTCGCAACCATCGTCAGAAACCACGGGCTCAACATCATTTCCTATGCCGATGACACCAAACTCATCCTCTCCCTCACCAAGGAACCCGACGTCACCAGGCACAACTTCCAAGAAGGGATGACAGCCGTCGCAACCTGGATGAAGAACAGCTGCCTGAAACTCAACTCAGAGAAAACAGAAGTCCGCATCCTCGGTTCCACCCCCTCCGCATGGGGCGACACCTGGTGGCCCCCATCCCTTGGAAACCCACCCACCCCGACAGACCATGCATGCAACCTCAGTATCATACTGGACTCATCACTCACTATGAATTGCCAGATCAACACCGTCTCCTCTGCATGCTTCAACACCCTCTGCATACTACGCAAAACATTCAAATGGCTACCCCCCGACTCCAGGAAAACGGTCACTCACGCCCTCATCACCAGCAGGCTTGACTACGGTAACGCCCTCTATGCCAGAATCAACAAAAAACTCCTTCGCAAACTCCAGACAGTCAATAACGTCACAGCAAGACTTATCCTCAATATTCCACAGTGCAACAACATCACCCAATACCTCTGCGACCTCCACTGGCTCCCCATCAAAAGAAGAATAACTTTCAAGCTGCTCACACATGTCTACAAGGCCCTCCACAACATTGGGCCACAATTCCTCAACAACCGCCTCTCCTTCCATACCCCCAAGAGAAGCCTCCGCTCAGAAGACCTCGCCCTAGCCACCGTACCAGGCTTCTACAAGAACTGAGCGGGTGGAAGGTCCATCTCCTACCTCACAGCCAAGACTTGGAACGACGGCCCCCTTCACCTCCGGTGAAGTCTGACACTGCACCAATTCAGGAAGGCCCTCAAGAGGTGGCTCTTCCAATGATCCTATAGGACCTGCTTCACACCACCACCCCTGTGCCTTGAGACCCTAACGGGTGAGTAGTGCGCTTTACAAACCCTGATTGATTGATTGAAAGTCACCATTACTCAGACGAATTTAGGCTCCAGAAAGGAGGTAAGAGCAGCATCGCTCACCTGCAGCTGCTTGCTGTTACTAATGCATCCTCTCTCAAATGAAGTCGGAAAGAACTGGCTGGCTGTGCAGAGAGTGCATAAATCACCAAGACCTCATTGTGCACTTTCACGCTGACGTGTCTCTCAGATAGTAAAGGAAGACCCAAAGGGAAAAGTCACTCTCTCTATTAGAAAAGAGAAAAGAAATATTCAGTAAAGGTAGGTTATGAAAGAAACCAAAATGTCAAGGTCAGAATGGAATTTACAAGAAAAACATGAAGGTTAAAGAGCATTTAAATCTAAGAGTAAAGAGCTTTTCCAAGACAAAAGGAGCCTTGCTGTTCAGGGAGATGGTACATTTGATGTCGTAATATGCATTTTATCCTTATAATATATGCCTTTCTTGGCATTGGGATGCCATTTTACAATACATAACATACTGAATATAACTGCAATGTAGTCAATGATGGGGGTACAAAAGGCAGATGTAAAATATACAGGTGCATCCCTTAGGATAGCCCTTTCCCTTAGGCATAACATACTGATTGTAACTGCAATGTAGTCAATGGTAGTTGTAGGGGTACAGTAGGCAAAAGGCAGAGGTAAAATATAAAGGTGCATTTCTGAGCATAGCCCTTTCCTATAGGGCTATTGATATTAGTGATGATAAAGGTTTCGGCCTCAAAACGAGTATCAGACTTTCTTTTTCTGTGTTGTTTGAGGAGCATTTGTTTTCCTCTGGTAAAGATGACACCTTTTACATGATGTCATATGTCAGCATATATTTTCATCTTCTGTTTGCGATCAAAGTCCATAGTATGAATGTCTCCCTCATTCTTGGTTCTGAGGTTGCTCCATTGGGCCAGCTTGGTCATCATGGCTCTTCAAACATGAGAGTTGCAGGGCTTTCCCCTGTCATTGAGTGAGCGGTCAAACAGTAAGCTTGAAGAGTATTGTTCAAAACACCTTTAAGGTACAACTTCTCAAATGAAGCACACTGAACAGCTTTTGTTAGAGTGCCCATGAACCATTCCACCAGACCATTGGTCTGGAGCTAAAGAAGAGTGCTTTTTTGATGCTTTATATTGAGGTGATTTAGAGAGTCTTTGAATTCTCTACTATTAAAAGGTGAGTTCCAAAAAAGAAAGAGAGCAGCCGGGTCATAGAAGACTGCACAACCTGGACTACTCACAAAGTATAATGATACTGCCCACCTCAAATGATCAGCTGCCCCTTGATCATAAACATAAATACATATACTGATTGGATGAGAGGCAATATAGTTGAAAGACAAGTTTCACAATTAAGCACAGAAAGAAAGGTCGTCAGCATGGAGTCTTTTTCGTTGTTTTATTCTCAGGTGTCCTTGGTATGTGATCAATTGGACCAGCCAACGCGTTTCGCCCAAACATGGGCTTCTTCAGGGCAAAGAGAGATAAGAGTTCTGTTGTGTCCTTGGTACGCAAAGCCAAGAGAATGGCTGTATAAGAGCCTATGCGGTTCGTTGGTTTTATTCAGTTCAGGGGAAGAACCACACTCAGTAGTGAGGTATACTTCAAACGGTATTCACCGTGTGTGCGATACGGAGCCGTGTCCGGATAACGTCCTGGCGTCTTCAGGTCAAAGTCAGTGACTTCGTATCGCACACACGGTGAATACCGTTTGAAGTATACCTCACTACTGAGTGTGGTTCTTCCCCTGAACTGAATAAAACCAACGAACCACATAGGCTCTTATACTGCCATTCTCTTGGCTTTGCGTACCGAGGACACAACAGAACTCTTATCTCTCTTTGCCCTGAAGAAGCCCATGTTTGGGCGAAACGCGTTGGCTGGTCCAATTGATCACATACCAAGCACACCTGAGAATAAAACAACAAAAAAGACTCCATGCTGACGACCTTTCTTTCTGTGCTTAATTGTGAAACTTGTCTTTCAACTATATTGCCTCTCATCCAATCAGTATATGTATTAAAAGGTGGGCTGTTGTCAGACTTAAAGATTGCTGGTGTTGAAAAGATACAAAAGGGGATGATGGACGGAACGTTTGAGCCAATCAAACACTCACCCCCAGTCAACTGATCTGGGTTTAATCCATCATCATTCTTTAGCTCACTCCACCACCCCAGTTCAGACATAGCCATATGCAAATCAGTCTGACCCTGTGCCTCATGGGAACAGTCCAGCCCGAACTGCCAAGCCACGTCTTCCCTGGACCGGAAACAAGCATCCTAGGACCGGTTTCTGGCATTTCAGCCATCATCAGCCAGGCTTGCTTGAATCCAGTGGCAAAGTGAGCAAGGGACCCACGTCTGGGCATACCCCCGCCAACTTAGGGCGACCAAAGCGATACAAAAGGGGATGATGGACGGAACGTTTGAGCCAATCAAACACTCACCCCCTGTCAACTGATCTGGGTTTAATCCATCATCATTCTTTAGCTCACTCCACCACCCCAGTTCAGACATGGCCATATGCAAATCAGTCTGACCCTGTGCCTCATGGGAACAGTCCAGCCCGAACTGCCAAGCCACGTCTTCCCTGGACCGGAAACAAGCATCGTGGACCGGTTTCTGGCATTTCAGCCATCATCAGCCAGGCTTGCTTGAATCCAGTGGCAAAGTGAGCAAGGGACCCATGTCTGGGCATAACCCCGCCAACTTAGGGCGACCAAAGCGATACAAAAGGGGATGATGGACGGAACGTTTGAGCCAATCAAACACTCACCCCCAGTCAACTGATCTGGGTTTAATCCATCATCATTCTTTAGCTCACTCCACCACCCCAGTTCAGACATGGCCATATGCAAATCAGTCTGACCCTGTGCCTCATGGGAACAGTCCAGCCCGAACTGCCAAGCCACGTCTTCCCTGGACCGGAAACAAGCATCCTAGGACCGGTTTCTGGCATTTCAGCCGTCATCAGCCAGGCTTGCTTGAATCCAGTGGCAAAGTGAGCAAGGGACCCACGTCTGGGCATACCCCGCCAACTTAGGGCGACCAAAGTGATACAAAAGGGGATGATGGACGGAACGTTTGAGCCAATCAAACACTCACCCCCAGTCAACTGATCTGGGTTTAATCCATCATCATTCTTTAGCTCACTCCACCACCCCAGTTCAGACATGGCCATATGCAAATCAGTCTGACCCTGTGCCTCATGGGAACAGTCCAGCCCGAACTGCCAATGATGGATTAAACCCAGATCAGTTGACTGGGGGTGAGTGTTTGATTGGTTCAAACGTTCCGTCCATCATCCCCTTTTGTATCGCTTTGTTCGCCCTAGGTTGGCGGGGGTATTCCCAGACGTGGGTCCCTTGCTCACTTTGCCACTGGATTCAAGCAAGCCTGGCTGATGACGGCTGGAATGCCAGAAACTGGTCCTAGGATGCTTGTTTCCGGTCCAGGGAAGACATGGCTTGGCAGTTCGGGCTGGACTGTTCCCATGAGGCACAGGGTCAGACTGATTTGCATATGGCCATGTCTGAACTGGGGTGGTGGAGTGAGCTAAAGAATGATGATGGATTAAACCCAGATCAGTTGACTGGGGGTGAGTGTTTGATTGGTTCAAACGTTCCGTCCATCATCCCCTTTTGTATCGCGGTGTTGAAAAGATGCCATCTAATTTTAGAATAACCTTTTCATGTGTAGTGGATGAATGCAATGGAAACCAGGAGTATTCATCACCAATTACTAGAAGATGATGTCCTTTCTCAAAAGGACCAAAGTAATCTATAGCAATTCTCTCTCACACATAATGTGGCAATTCTGACGTATTCAAAGGGTGCTGAATGACTTGAGATAAACGACAGCTGCATGTATGACAAGTTTTTAATTCTTTTTCGAACCTTTCGCCGAGATATGGAAACCAATCTCAGTCACGGAGAGCTCTCTTGGAGGCAACTATTCCTCGATGTCCCTCATGGGCGATGTCGATCACTTGGTGTTGTAGACTCTCGGGAATCACAAATCGTGAACCTCGCAGAAGGAAGCCTTTTTGACTCACTGAAAGTTCATCTCTTACATTTTTGAACTTCAAGTACTCACTGTCATTAGTGGGAGGTCTAGAGTGCTGGTCCCAAGAGTGATGAGCAATAATGTCTTTTAACTTTAACACGTCATTATCTTGGCTTGTCCCAGTGACAATTTTTTCTAAAGACACAGCATCTGGTGTGCTCGAGTTCACAATAAAATTGATGTAAGCCTCTGTTGTCTAAGATGAGGTACCAGGCCACTTCAATGGCACTCTTGAAAAATAATCAGCAGGATTCTGATCTTTCTCTGGACAATAGACAATTGTATAGTTGTATTCTTGCAACCTCAAACCCCAACATTCAATTTGAGGAAGCATTTTGGGATTGCCAAATATCATCAACAGTGCTTGATGATCAGTCACTACTGTGAAACGTTTTCCATAGAAGAACAAATGGAAATATTCACAAGCCCAGACCACTGCCAAACTTCCTTTCTCAGGTTCTGAGTAAGCATGTTCTGTTTGGGACAGGCTTCTGCTGGCGTATCCCACAATATGTCTTCGAGCATTCAGAAGTCCGCTGCGCTGTACCAGGATTTCGCCTAACCTGACAGAGCTAGAATCAACTACAACCTCTGTATGAAGTTTAGGATCAAAGTAAGCCATTTCAGTGGCATTCTCAATAGTTTGTTTGATTTTTTGGAAGCTCTTCTCACATTCACGTGACCAAAATTCTTTTTTACCAATTCTTGTAATGGTGCACTGACCGTAGCAAAGTCTTGTATGTTTCTAGAACAGTAACTTGCCATTCCAAGAAATGATGGTAACATAAAAATGTTCTGTGGGGGACTGGCAGTAGAGAATGCTTGCACTTTAGCTAGATCAGGTTTCATACCCCCATCTGAAAATACATAGCCAAAGAATTTCAAGCTTTTCTTGTGGAATTTACATTTGTCAGCATTTAGAGTTAAACCTGCATCATTCAGCAAACAACATACTTGTATTAGAGCTCTCTAATGCTCTTTCTATGTCGCTCCAAAAACGAATATGTCATCACTGTAGTTAAATGCATTTACTACAGGCTGTATGATATGTCAATGACTACAGCAGAGGATAAACCAAAACTCAATTGCTTGTAGGGAAACAGAGCAATATGCATAGAAACGGTTGTAATGTACCTGGATATTTTTTCAAGCTCTAATTGGTGATGTCCTTTATTTAAGTTGAGTCAAGAGAATAACTTCGAACTATTCAGTTGAGTCATCATATCAGCAATATGCGGACCTAGATGCCTCTCTCGCTCAATCGCCTTGTTGGCCTTACACATGTCAAAGTATATGCTTACAGCTTCTTCACTGTCTCTTTTAGGCACTACGACAATGGGAGAAACCCAAGGCATTGGACCAGTGGATTGTTCAATGATGTCATGTTTAAGCAATCAATTGAGTTCCTTTTCAACAGCCTCTTGCAAGTGAAAAGCAATTTGTCTGTGTCTTTGTGCAACAGGATCAACACCATCATTTATATGTAACTTTAATTTCATTGTTTTGAGTTTAACTAACCCGTGAAATAATGAAGAAAATTGGCCTTCATGACAGGCATTCATATTGTAGTTCACTGATATCAGTCCCATATCAGCAGCAGTGTTAAAACTCAGCAAACAGGCACTTGAGGCTGTTCCAAGAAGTACATGATGTACCACAGTTGTCTTATGTTTCATTGTAGCTACAAATGAAACTTGGCTCTTTAAGGGAGTTGAGGCAGCCTATTTGTGAATTCTTTAGTCTTTGACTTTGTAAGTTGAGGTAACGGAGATAACTCTTGATGCTTCTCCTCAGGCATTATATTTATCTATGCACCACTGTCAATTATGAATGGTATCGAACACCCATTTATCTTTAGAGTGATCTTCAGACAATGTTTGAAGGTTTGTGGTGTATTTTTGTGTTGATTTTTCTTCACTTTGAATTTTTCCACAGATCCGACTATTCCCACATGTGCATGCCTTTCTGAAGTTAACATCGACATTGCACAATTGTCATTGTCACTTTCAAAAGAAACTGCAACTGAGGAACTCTTTGTCGATGGTTCAGACGATGATCAACTTTGTTTGGTGCCGGTTTGCCTCATTTTGTGTGACTGCTATGCCTTCTGGGAGAGCGTTGAAAGTCGATAGGGTAACGTTCGGGTGGTCATTTTGTCTCCATGCTGAGAAGCACTTATTTTTCTGTATGCCTTGCAAGTCATCACGAAATGATTTGCGTTTTCACAGCTGATGCATATTTGCCCGATTGCAGGACATTTGCCTTTGTGTAGAAATAACTCACGTTTTCTTCTTCTGTGGAAACATCACCTTGTGCCCCTCAGCCTTATACTTTGGTATATTCTTTGGGGCAGATTTACAAGCCCCTTGCGCCACTTTTGCGTCATTTTTAACATGGAAAAAGTGACGCAAAAGTGGCGCAAGGGGCTTGTAAATCTGCCCCTTTATCTTCATGACTGATGCACTTTGGGCATCTCCAGCCTCCATGTCAGTCACTTGAAGATCAGCACGCTCTTCAACTCGAGCAGCCTTGACGACTTGTTCTAAGCTCACAGTTTCCTTCAGCATTCGTCATCGAAAGGAATCTGACAGACATCCATCGATTACTCTGAGGCAGGTAGCTTCCTCATCGTTAAAATCATTAAATCTACAGTGCTCCACTAGAACATCGAGTCTCTCAACAAACTCATCAGTGGTTTGACCTGGTCTCTTTGGCATTCTTGACTTAATACGCATCTTTCATTTGACATTCAAGTCTGATTAAATTTGTTCATACATCGCTTCACCTTCTTGCAATATCTTTTTCAGGGGTTCTTTCACTCCACTCCTTCACCAGCCACTTTATGATCTTTTTATGATCTTTTTCATCTATGAAATCTTCAAAAGTCTCTATCCGTGCAGTCCATTTATTGCCAATATTGTGTTACTTGACAGTATCAAATGCAGAGATATGAACAGAGTCCATCGTGGGGCTCTTTGTAACAGAATGAAATCCTCTTTTTATAAATCAGGGGAAACCGACACTAAATGTATTATTTAGCAACCTAATGGACAGTTTTCATTTGGGTTGTATAAAACAGACACTAACGGGCATATTTACCAGCCCCTATCACCACCATAACGTCACTTTTTTAGACGTTGTGGTGGCGATACAGGCTTAGGCTTATTTATAAGGCAGCGTTAAGCCACTTCACAAACTCTCTGGAAGAGCATTTTCAGTGAATAAGCTTTGTATCCCTACCCTTGTTGCCAGCTGTAGCATCCTACCAGCCCCGGCCGATATCCAAGCCACACACAGAGAGTAGTTGTGCACATCTTTATTCTGCTGCGTGTAACTCAGAACTCAACAACTCAACTCATTCCTCCAACGCTTACGTCACAGGCCTTCGGTGTGCAGTGGGAACCAAAAGAGTTCCAGTGTTTCTTTATTTACAAGACCCTGCACATATATTTGTAAATATGGAACATTTCTGCTCTCTTACTTTCACACAACACAGCTCAGCAAGATCCCTTGCTGTGCTGCATTGCATTAAATAATAGTAAATATGCCCTGTGGTGTGCAGATTAGAGGCACCATACCATGTAGTACTTTCCTTGCAAACAGAACAACTAATGAAAGCAAACCAAGCAGCTCAATGCACAGATTCAGCATACTCAATACCAAGGTATATATTAAAAATGTACAAAGACTTGAGCGTATGTATACCATCTGTACTGCCAAATGGATGAGTCCCTTGCTTTTAAGAATTGTGCAGGAAGACATAAAAAGTAATCAGCCCACTTGTAACTAATTACCAGGTAGTCACCCTGGCAGAGTTTGGTGAGTCCAGCAGACCAAGCCCCGTTTTAGACATGTTATGGATTCCAGTAGCATCACAATCCATCTCAGAAAGGGGCATAGATGGTAGCATTATCGCGTTTGCTGTACCAGCTCCAGAACTTCCCCTCTGAGATGTCCTGAAAATCATTTCCAGATATTAATTCAATCGTTGGAGGATTTTTGTGGGACCAAGGCACACCAGAATTGTGCTCTCCAAGTGTTTAAATTCCACTTATAATGGGTGAGTCATGCATCTGGCATCCACTTATACTACAGAGCTCCTCATCTGCTTATCTCAAATGAATGGTGCTACAACACACCGGGGATCCAGCTGTTGCCTCTTAGCAAAATGCACATCTGGTACATCTGCTTTATGGAGGAATGGTTGATCCCACTAAATAGTTCTTGAAAATATGGAAAATATGAAAAGACACGACTACAGAATCCTAACCAGAAAAACACCACTTTGGGTGGGAACAGCTTTGAAACAAGTAACCGTGCTTCAGGGTTTCACAAGGTGGAACTTAATAGGTATATCCCGTCTGGGAGATGTGAAGACGGGAGGAGTGCTTAAATCATTCACAGATTTACAAAGCAAATTTTAGCTCCACAAGACACAATTTTTTCCCTCTATCCAGTTACAACACACAATCAAGCCATACAGAACAGACTAAATGATCCCTTATTTCTGCGATTTGGAACCAAAATTGCCAATAGGAGATTGAATTGAACATAAAATATCACAAATATGTTACACCCTCATTATTAACACCACAGGTACCTTCAAAGAGCTTCACCATGCTTGGGAGCGAGACCAGGGCTTGCTTGCAGATGAAGACTGGAGGCAGGCGTTGGCCTTCCTAGGACAAGCGGCCATTGCCTTAAGATTTATACTCATACAGTTAAAATACTTACACAGAGTATACTACATAATACAAAGATTGTAGAGGGATGGAATGATTTAGTCTCCACTGCGCTCGAGGTATGGTTCACTAATTGGCGACCTAATGCATGTAAAATTGCTTCATTTTATAGGGAGGTCCCTAACATCTTGGGGAGAGTGTTGGGATGGTCGTTGCCAACTGACCCAAAGCTGGACATTTTGCACGTTAATATTGATTTAACCACAAATAGATACAAATTGGCACTACTGTAGCTTAGGCTCATGGTTGCAAAAAGAGAAATAATCGCCTTTGAAAGGGGATAGAGCTTCCTACGATTGGAGATCAGTGCATAAGAAACCAATATATGAAGCGAGAAGACGCACACAGAAATATTACAAGATATTGACTGACTGGGGGGAATCACCTTTAACCTGTGCATGCCTAGATAAAGTAGAAAGGAAATAAATCCGGGCATGTACAGCCTTTCCACTCTAAAACTTTGTAATGGGAATTTAAATGACCGAAATGTCTACTTCTGGGGTTGTGCAATGGTTGTTGAAGGACTATGTGGTGATGAATATTACGTGTTGCAGGAGTAAATAACACTTATTCCTTTCATGGTTTGTGTTATTGTGAGAAAAGCAATAAAATACTTTGTAAAAACAAAATAGAAAGGGACAGCTTGTCAAAATAAAAAGGAGCTGTGTTTATCTTTTTTTCAAAATAGCTGCTTATTGGTAACACTGCGATGTGTACACATCTTATCGAAAATAAATTTTGTTTTAAAACTGACTCTTCTTACAAGGAGGCTTCATGTCAAAAAATGGTCCGAAAGGTTTATGTAGCTTTAACTTTTAATTAAACAGTCTGCAACAGAAAACAAGCGTTGGTAATGCCAATATGTATAGCGTATGAATGAAAGTGCTTTTTGTGTCATTGATGGGTTTAGGCACTCCATAAGTCATCATACATGTACTCTGTCACTCATCCTTTTCTCATGTATTCATACATCCATCCACTGACTCGTTGTTATATTTACTCTCTGACACAACTGCAATAAAACATACACCAACTCAACGCCATATACAAGATCAATTAAAAATATACAAGAAGAAAAAAGAAAACATGCTAGCATCTAAAAATGTGGACATATGCTTGCAATAACTAAACTAAACATAGCAGTGATATCTGTCTTGTGGAGGCATTGTAAATAATCTATCATTATTTAAAAGTTCCATCATGGCTGCCATATCTAGAATCAACATGTTGGCCATCTTGCAATGGTGAAACAATGATACTATAGACAACAGCATTCCATAATTATCTCCGGGTTTAAAGGAAATGGCCATGTGGGATGGGGTGACCTACAAATGAAATGAGCGGTATTGAGGCAACCCATTAGCACTGTCTGGAGAGCTGTAGCATCCTCTTAAGAAACATTAAAATAAAAGGAGGAGAAGCAAAGAAATGAAAAAGGAACTATAAAAGGAGAAAACTGTAAACTAAAGGACAGGCCAACCAGTCCTGACGTTGAAGCTCACTCATTTTCAGGTGGATGTACACATGTGATTGGAAAATGCTGTCATTCATAGAGCATAAGAGGCAATGACTGAAGAGGACTGAGTCATTACCTCATTTAGTACTCTGTCATGGTATGACGCAGAGTGTAAATGACACTCAGCTAAACCAATCTCAGAACAGAGCTGACGCAAAGGTCCTCTATGTATCTATGTGTATATAAATGTATATACTTGTATATATGTAATATTTAATTATGTTTTATTACAATGCCTATCTGACCTATAACCTATTTCATTGTCTTGTCACTATAACCAACTCAGACCTACTGCATTGGCTGTAAGCCTTCCCACAAGGCATCAATCAGGTATACCACAATAAAATTACAATTAAAATTATAAAGATGTACAAAGTGCATAATTAAGGAGGTACACTTTTTACTTCAAGAAGGGTTAGTAGTATGTTTGGAGGTTTATTTCCTGCTAGGTGTAACATTGCATATCTTTTATGATGAAAATTTTGAGACATATTTTTTTGGGCACATTGCAACAACAAACCTTGCTGCGCTAATTTACGCAAGATGTAGATAGCTGTGCAGAGCCATATTATTAAAAATGTCACGCTGCTCCTGCGTACCCCTGCAGTGTGCATAACCAGACTGCCTAGCACCACACACAACCTTTGCACCATGGTGCAGAACTATGTGCATGCTGTCTTGCATAGGATTTTAACTGGAATCATACTCTTCCAGTGCAAATCTTATGCCTATACCAATTCTTGACTATTTCACACATTGCATGTGTGTTCTACAGTGCAGCACAGATGTAATGTGTGAAATGGTTAGAGAAATGAAAACATTTCTCCCTGTTAGAGCCTGCTTAAAGGAGGCATTCTTTTTTGATGCAAAGCCCGGTCTGGCTATCATAGTAGATCAGGCTTTGTGACAACAACTATGAGTACTTGCGTTCAGCCACCCAAGTTACACCCCCTTGATCCAAATTAGTGCAAAACAGTGCAAAACCCTACGGCACAGATTTTCTAAATTCTCCCGCAATGCAGCAGTCAAAAATGCTGTGTTGCGTTGCATGAGAAGGAGAGAGCAGGAGAGCGCCATATTTACAGAGATATGGCTCGCTCCTCTTCCTAGCACCAGCACAGAAGAGCACCATGCACACACCTTTGCACAAGAGTGCAAGTGTGTGTGTGTGTGTGAGTCTAGCATAGGTTTTGTACTTGAAGGATGCCCTTTCAGTACAAAATACTATGCTTAGAGTAACTTTAAAACGTTTTCCACCTTGTATGTGTACTGTAGAGTGCAGCAAACATGCAAAGTCGGTAAAGAAAGGAGAAATAACAGCATTTCTCCTTGATTGCACCTATTTGAAATGGGCTTTATTTTTTATGCAAAACCCTGCCTACCTTTTTTAGTTGCTAGGATTCTGGGTCAAAAGCCATGGGTGGTTGCATGGGAACGCCCATGCACCACCCATGGAACGCCCCCATGGAGCTAAGTTACTTTCAAGTATACGTCTACTCTGGAAAGGAAATTGGGGAAAAAAGATTTTGCGTTGTTTTGCGTCAAACACGGCACAAATTCTTAGTAAATATACCACTATTTGTGCTGAAAGAAGACACCTTTCTAGTGTAAGTTATCTTTTTCACTGGAAAGTAAATACCCCTTTAAGGGTTTGCGCCGTGTTTCATTACTTTGCGCTGGCTCGAGCGCTTGATACACCTGTCTTTTGGTATTAAAATATCGTGGGGCAGATTTACAAGCCCCTTGCGCCAACTTTACGCCGCCGTTGCATCACTTCTGTGACGCAGCAGCATCATAAACAATGCGCCACGATGCGACATATTTACAACGTGACGCATCTAGGGAGATGCGACACGTTGTAAAGCCCTGTGCTACATTATACCTGCGTCAGGTATAATGTATGCAGGGTGGTCGTTCAGTCGCAAGGAAGCCTCGTAAAAGTGATTCAGTGAAATCTTGTAGATTTGTAGTGACTTTTACGACGCCACTGCGTCAAAACCTTGCGCCTGCTTGAAGCAGGCGTAAGGAGTGATGCAGCATGGTCGGAATAGGCATTCCTAACCACTGCTGAAGTTGCGTTGTGCTTACGACACGACTCCAGCAATGCGTTGCCTTTACGACGGAAGATGCGTCACGCATCTGTCTGTCCTTGCGCCACGGTGCGCCGCATTGTAAATGTGGCGCATCCATGGTGGCGCAAGGCTATTTTTCCGTCACGCAAATGAACTGGCGCATCTCTGCAAATATGCAGAGATGCGCCAGTTCTTGTAAATCTGCCCCCCTGTGTTTCCAGATAGGAAAACAATTATTAATGGGAAGTGAATATCATTTTGAAGATGAGGTGCTAAACAGTTCTGATCCTTTTCCTTTGACAAACCTTGCATGTTCTTTAGCATTGGGTTCTCTTTGTATCAATTTGGATTAAAGTGTCAAAATTCAACCGAACGTTCCCAATAATTTTCCATTATTAATATAAAATGCAACACAATTTGCCTAGTAGATAATTTGCTTTTCCTTGTATAATTTGTCCGACTCTGCTGCAACATTTGGCCGTCTATGGTCCTAACTTCAGCGGCTGTGGCAACAGGCCCGACAGTTCTCTGTCTGACAGTTGCATCTAAATTGTGAGATAAATACACCTACAGTGGAGATAAAAGCCGTGCAGAGGAAGCAAGATAATTTTAATTAGCCCTTCACACTCTCCTGGCGTACGTAATAGGCCTGCATCCCTCAAGAAACGAAAAATAAACGCGATTTAAGTTCTGAAGATATCTAATCCACAATCAATATGCATGAGCAAAATGTGAATATAATGAATTTCAATGGAGACTATTTGCATTATTTTGACAGTCTCAAAATCCTACTGGATTTTGCTGCTTAGGGAAGCAAGGAGCCCAGCCTTAGTTAAAGATCCACTCTTAACAAACAAGTATTGTGGGAGGGGGAGGCAGGAAGGCTGATTTACATAGAATCTGCCTTCTAAGAAAGAACAACAAGCCAGAGGACTGCATATCCTTAGCACTAAATCAGAGGCATCCTTGACAACATAATCTGTTCTATACAACTGTGCAGGGTTTCTATTAGGAATGGCAAGAGCACTTTTTATAGCATCAGTACTTTTTTAGCAGCCAATGACTGTGCAGAACGCCCTGCTTCGAATAGAACAATGATTAAATCCCAGGCACATTGTAGTCAGCTACAAAATATTCTCAAGGGCAAAGTCAAGATCTGGCTGACCTCTTCCTTGAAGAAAACTGAAATTAATGATTGCTTTTGCAATGTTAGGTCTGCTCATCAACCAGTTAAAACATTGCCACTACACTAAACAAAGGGGTATATTACCAAGCCCCTATCGCCACCACAACGTCACCTTTTGTGAAGTTGTGGTGGCGATAGGGTCAGCGCCCTATTACCAAGGCAGCGTTAAACCACATAACGTGGCTAAAAGCCACGTTAAGTGGCTTAACGCTGCCTTGGTAATAGTGCCCCTTTCACGCTAAACTTAGCATGAAAGGTGCGTGCAGTGGGTGTTGCGGTGGGCGTTCCACCGCAACACCCATTCACTTCGACGCTGCCACCTATCATCAAGGTCCTGTACATAAAAACACCCATTCACTTCGACGCTGCCACCTATCATCAAGGTCCTGTACATAAAAAACCTTTTTTTTAAATGCCATTTTGTAACTTACATGTGTGCTGCATGAAGCAGCACACATGTAAGTTACAAAATGGCATTTTAGGTTTGTTTATGTACAGGAAGGGACACCTTCCTGTACACAAACAAACCTCCCTGCTCGCAGACACCCTTGCACTCTGGTGCAAGGTGCCTGCTGTGGCGTTAAGTCGTGAGACTTAGCGCCATCGCAGGGGGAAACGCCAGGCTGCACCATATCCTTGGTAATATGGTGCAGCCTTGCTTTTCCGAAGTGGCGATGAGAGGCGTTAAGCCAAGGAGGCGAACGCCTCTCACCGCCACTTCCTAGATAATATGCCCCAATGTCTTTCCCTAATGCAACCCTTGCCATTTCCGAGCTCGCATGTTTACACACTGAGCTAAAGGTGAATGTCTCTGTCTTACTTTCTTCAAAGGTGCATAGTGGTTGGCCCTATAGAAGTGCAAGTGCAGTGCACCGGAAGGAGTGAGACTTGCACAACTTCAGGGTCCCGACTGTGTGTGAGGATCTCCCTTTTATCTTTACTGCATGTGCCATGCCTTTTCAAGCGTGTGCATATGTGTGTGTGTGGTTTCTCTCTTAGGTGACAGCCTGGTTGATTGATGCTTCTACAGCTTATTTAAATAGAAGCACTTGCGAGTTCACTGATTCGATTCTGAGCTTGACATATGTTATTTGTGAACTGCAAACACTGCAAGACGGGCTGTCGTACATACACATAGCACTCCAAGCTATGCCGGGATATATAAAATGAAACTGAACCCACATTTTCAATTCAATGGTAGATATAACACTGCATAAGCCAGCTGTCACTCTATCTTGTAAACCTTTGGCCCAATGGCACAGCACCGAAATCTAATGTAAGCAGGGCCAACACTTACATTTAAAAGGTTTACCCTGAACTTAAGTGCTATGGTGCAAGCGAGGCTTCTGCCAGCTTACAAACTGTTAGCAGTACAAAGTTGCTAACACCTGTTACACCGCATACCATTAGTTCGCAAGCGTTACAACGCATGCGATGTAACAACGCGTAGCCTTTACTACGCAAGTTGTTACATCGCATGCGCTGTAATGCTTTCCCAGCCGCGTACTAATGGCTGTTCACCCACTACAATCGAATTAGCACAGGCGATACTGAAAAATAAAACCTCGGCGCAAACATCAGTGTGTTTGCTCGATTTCAAAGGCAGGGCTACACATTACCTTTGAATATCTGTATCTATATCGTCGGTTGGCTGGAGTAAATACAAAATGTGTGCACGTTTTTTTAAATAAATGACGTGTCTTTGATTATATCTATGTAGCTCATTTTTCATATTTTAGAACAATTTAGTGCATTTACAGTTAGCCTCTCCCCAGATATCAATCAAGCAGGGCACATGAAAAAAGTCAACCTCCGTAACAAAAAAGAAAACGCCTCCGTACCAAAGCCACTTCACCTTCAATGGAAGTAGCAGACTTTTTTAGGTCTCGCCTAGCATTGCAGCGCATGCGGTGCTCGCTTTGCGAGGCATGCAGTATACACTATAGCTGGAAGCTTCATGGAAGCTCCGCCCACTCCCCCGCCCATCTTTTTGATTGGCTTGTTATGTTATGTTATGTTAAAAGGTTTCTAAAGCGCTCGAATACCCATAGGTGTCTTGGCGCTATTTGAATGGCAGTAAGGTGATGGTAATTAGGTGCTGAGAAATGACTAAGCACCTAACCATTGAAAAGCCAGGTTTTTATTAGCTTCCTCGCGTGTGTTGTAAATGCTGCCTTCTGATTGGTTGTAGGCTTGTTAGTCCCTCCTTATGACAGCCATGTCGTCATTGGTGTCCTTCCATGGCTATTGGCCCCTTTACTGCAGACTACTTTCTTCCCGGTCCGATGCCTTCTCGCGCACCCCCTCCCCCCTTCCTGCCTACCCTCGTCATGGCCTGACGCATGTTGTGCTCCCTGACAATGTTCCCACGTGCCGTCATGCATATGGAGCTCTCGAGCACCGTTCCGTCTAACGTGTGAGGTGCTCTCTATGGCACCTTTCCCGCCTCACACCTCACGAGCCCTCCCCTGCCCATGAGACCCTCCTGCGCCGGCGGCTCGCAGCTTTGAGTTACGGTAGTTCCCCGGAACATATGGCTCTCGTCACGCTGGCGGCCGGCCGAGGCGTGAGTTGTGGAGTTTGGAAAGGCTCAGCTGGGCGTATTATGATGTGGAAAGTTTGAAAGGCGTTGCACGCGGGCCCAGCCCATCGCTCCTGTTAATTTATTTATTTCTCGTGGGCACGCCTGGGTCTGCCCCGCGCCTGGCCCCTTCCTGCTCCGGAGTTCCCATCGCTCCTGTCAATTTATTTATTTCTCGTGGGCACGCCTGGGTCTGCCCCGCGCCTGGCCCCTTCCTGCTCCGGAGTTTTCATCGCTCCTGTCAATTTATTTATTTCTCGTGGGCACGCCTGGGTCTGCCCCGCGCCCGGCCCCTTCCTGCTCCGGAGTTCCCATGGCTCCTGTCAATGTATTTATTTCTCGTGGGCACGCCTGGGTCTGCCCCGCGCCCGGCCCCTTCCTGTCCCGGAGTCATTTGTGCGTTCCCTGGAATTGGAGGCACACGGCGGGGAGGACCGGTTCCCATCCGAGGCAGTGGGTAAAGCCATACCTTCTTCTCTGAGCTGGTCGAGGGCACCATGGGTGCCTACGAGTGGCGTCATTGACGGGGTCTTTGTTATTGTGTGTTAGAAACCTGCTGGCAGTGTGCAGGGTGAATTAACTGGATACAGGGAAAAACGTATGTTGGCAGGAGGTAAAATACGTATCTGTTTCCACTTTTTCCTCTGCTTTCTACTCTGTCCTTTCAGTGTTATATTGTGCATCAGGGGCCTCGTAACGACCTGTCTTTATTTAGTCTGATCATAAGCCTGCCTGCCTCTAGTGTAGATTTATTTATTCAATGGTTTTGTACAGTGCTTCTGCACCAAATAGTTTCACAACGTTTTGCATTAATAGCTACGCAAATTTGATTTCATTTGTTCATGGTGAACCCTGAACGGGAAATGGGCTGGAGAGAAAAGTCGCTTAACCCGTCCTCGGGGTTAGAGAAAAAGGCTTTTAATAGTGAATTGTTTGACCCACGCTAGAAGTCTGAAAATTGCTATCTCCTGTGATATTGGTGCAGATCAGTAAGCTTCATAAGGCCCATATGCACAGATTTGCACAGTGCAGGGAGACCTATTTGGATGAAATTTTCAAAGTAAGCTGCAATCCCGGCTTGATCTCTCAGGAACAATTAATTCGTAGCCTACTGTGATCGCGAGAAAAGGCCCAACATGCAGACCCTTCAACCATGAGAACCCAATCCTCTGAGTAAGTCTGAGAAAATCCGTTTTATGGTAATTACTCTATAGCACCAGCTGTGCATTTGTGCTTCACTTCCTGGTTGCTGCTGTCTTACCTTTTTCCAAGGTTATTCCACGCCCATGCCTTGCTTTAAGAAGGTATATTTGCAGCGACATTTTCATATAACTGTGATCTTCGTTTGTTTCATATTTTTTTTTATTCGAATACTACAACAGTGTTGCACATCAAATTATATGCAATAAAAAGAACAAGTATACCAGTAGCAAATATTTCAATTTAGTGATGCTGAAAAACGAAATATATTTTTTAAAAGTAGAACCAAAAAAGAGCAAGAAAATGGAAAGAAAGAAAAGAAGAGAGTGGAGATAAGATGACCACATTAGCCCATCTATTGATTTGATAGAAAAGTAGTAATATGTGACCGTGGTAGTTCATGTTTAATCTTACTTTTTGCAGCTAAAGCACAACGAGTTACTGGACACGAATGTCTGTAAATATTATTTTTAGGGTAAAATCTTTTTTATTGAATTTTACATTTTTGAACAGGAAACTACACCATAGGCGAAAAACCATGTGAGCACGGTTATAAAAATCCTATAATCCGAAACCATCCACAGATATACCTGGGGGCATATTACCAAGGATTTGCGATAATTATCGCAAAGCGCGCTTAGCGCTGTTTTTTTTACCGCCGGCTATCGCTGGATTTCATCGCGGAGATAACGCGTTGTTATCAACGCTTATCTCCAAGGCGATAAAAAATCCAGCGATAGCGGCGAAACCCAGCAATAGCGCAAGAAATCCAGCGATAAATTCACTGCGCTAATGAAAAGCTTGCTAATAGGCAGGTGAGGACATAACCTTACAATCCACCTCCCATTGACAAGAAGGTTTTTATCAGGTGTTAAATTCCAGCGATAATCGCGGTTAGCGCGACTTTTTTTATCGCTTTGCGGGCATTGATAATAGGGGGAAGTTGTGTTTGCGACTGTTTGCAGTTGCTTTTAGTTGGGAACGCCTACTTTGCATGTCATTAGCGATAATTATCGCTGACATGCAAAGCGGCAACAAAACGGCCGCTATCGCCATTAAGCTGTCGCTAACAGCTGTTAGCGACAGCTTGCTAATAGGGCGATAAAAATGTTGCCGCTTTATCGGCAAAAAGTGCCGCTAAAGTGGCGATACTGCCCTTGATAATATGCCCCATAGTTTTTACTTTTCAGAATATCCCTCCTGTCATGAGCACGATACCCATTAATCTTCGCCAGCCCATTCCTTCTGTTTATCAAAATAAGACTTTCTGTAAGTTTTGCATTGAATATGAGGTTTCATGTTGGCGAGGTGAGAGACTGGGAGAGAATAAAGACCTAGAAGGAAAGTAATTTCTCTCCCTCTCTGAAGGGTCTTGTAGAAGCTTGTTTCTCTTGACTTTAAGCAGTGAGGGGGGGGTGTAGCAGGGAGACGAGAAGGTTAGCTTTGGGGAGGGGGGAGCAATGAGGCGCCCAGAACATTGCTGGGAACGGATGCAACTGGTTTAGCAGCAAGTTCTGCAAATGTTAACAAACCAGGCAGCTTGATGAATAGACCCTTTCAGAAAGCTGGGTGTGCGCGTGCTAGATGGTGGCAGACATACTGCAGACTTTATGCACTGTGTGCACATCTGGCTGAAGGGGGCGGCCCTGCTCTTGTGTTACCATGCATGAGGGGGTTATAATAACAGATCGTTTCAGCTCGGAGTAAAACAAACTTCACAAAATGAAATAAACCCTGGAACTTAACTGGTTAGCAGACAAAGTTGATCAAAGATACACATGCCGTTGGAAAACACAGACCCATTCACAGGTAAATATCATTCTAGAGAATACAAAGTATGCAAAAATTGCAGTTCAAGTTGAGGCGGAGTTGCATATCGGTGGCATGCATGTGGTAGCCTATATCATAAGATTCAAGAATCTCTAAGACTGGCCTTTTTAATTAAAGGTGGTTTGAGAGTTGGAGCAATGATAGCTGTCAGTGCCTTGTTGACACGTGGCAGGCCACAGTTGGGCCAATAGTTGGCAAACCTCTCAGGGTGTGATGTGTTTTTAGGTCGAGCATTCGAGACCTCTTGTATATACTTTAGTATATACTTATATGTATATGTACTTTGTGGGCTCTGGAGATCAGCCCTAGGACTTGTCTGCTTCCGCTTAGGGACTTTTTTTTCTGTTCAACTGCCTCTATTTAACTGTCTTGATAGAAAACGACCAGCAGAGGTCAGTAAAATATCAGAATTGCTTTCTGCTGAGGAACTTTCTTTTTTAAAATTTTTCTGGCAGCTGCCTCTATTTAACTTTCTTGATAGAAAACGACCTACAGAGGTCAGTAAAACACCAGAATCACTTTAGCATTCTCTAGATTCCAGTCCATAGAAATTGTCTTCCACGAGCACCCGTAACTAATAATATTTTTTTCAAATCTTGTATTTTCAGTAATATGACCACCGAAGGCCCTGATTTTATATTAAAAACAGAGCTTTGGACTATACCATTTCCCGCTGAAAGGCAATATTTCTCTCAATGTGTTCCCATACCTGGTGTGTCACGTAGTTTGGTGCTTACTTTCCCTCCATGTAAATAACAGTAGATGTTTCAGCACCCAGGCTAATGTGCTGCATATCTAAATACATATAAGGTCCCAAAGGCGAGACCGATTGCATTGCAAATGCTTGTTTATTTCTATGTTTATACGCGGCCAGGGCAGTCGTAGGCATGCGCGATGCGTTTGCCTCTGCATACTCACTGTTTTCAAGGCTCCGTGCATCTCTGACGACGCAGGAAGCCGGAGAAGAGAGGAACCACGCTTGGAGAGAAAGGTAATAGGGGCTGTGTAGTTTTTAAGGGTTTAGGGTAGGGGGAGGGTCGTGCAGGGGGTAGTCTTTTAGGTTTTAGGGTAGCGTTGTGGTGTTAGTGTAGTGTAGGGTAGTGTTTTAGGGTTTAGGGTAGTGTCGGGGGTCGTGCGGGGTAGTGTTTCAGTGTAGGGAGCCGACTGGGTGTAGGGGCAGGGTCGTGCTTGGGGTAGTGTTTTAGGGTTTATGGTAGTGTTGTAGTGTTTGTGTAGTGTAGGGTAGTCTTTTAGGGTTTAGGGTAGTGTCGGGGGGTCGTGTAGGGTAGTGTTTCAGTGTAGGGACCGGACTGGGGGTAGGGGCAGGGTCGTGCAGGGGGTAGTGTTTTAGGGTTTAGGGTAGTGTTGTGTTGTTTGTGTAGTGTAGTGTAGTGTTTTAGGGTTTAGGGTAGTGTTGGGGGGTCGTGCATGGTAGTGTTTGCATGTAGGGACCGGATTGGGGGAAGGGGGAGGGTCGTGCTGGGGGTAGTGTTTGAGGGGTTAGGGTAGTGTTGTGGAGTATGTGTTATGTAGGGTAGTGTATATGGATGTAGAAATTAGCGTAGTGTTGGGGGGTTATTTAAAAAAAAATGCGTTGTAAAAGTATGCGGGGAATTAGGATCCGATGAAAAGACATTTTATATGCATTTTAAGGCACTTGCGAAGTAATGGTATGCGTTATATAAAAATGCGTTGTAATGGTACTTGCGAACTAAAAACAACGTTGTAAAAGTATGCGTTGTTTTAGTTTGCGAAGTATCGACATATATTCATTTCCTATAGCTAAGCCCCCGGATAATCACAAGTTAATTGGTTACTTTTACACTCAATACCTTCCTGAAACAGGTGCCCTAGTCCCAATGAACAAAGCTTTTCTTAAACAAAATCCTTCCTGCCTGTAACAGCCATCTGTTTTGACAGCTTTCTGAGTCTTACTCCTACTTCTCGAATCTCTTCTTACAGCAAAGTCTTTGTCACTGTCCTTCTGTTTTGGTCAAAAAATGCTCACAGCAGTTGGCTACTTTGAAGAGAATGGATGTCACAGCTCTAGAGCCACCCTTCCTAGAAGGTGATGGCCAATGTTCCTAGGTGAAGTGGGATTCTGATTTGATCCTAGAGGGGCCACAAGAGATGGGGTTTGGCAAGAATTGGTGGGGGGGGGATGGGGTTGTAGAAAATGAATTCCATGCAAAAATCAGTTTTATCATTTTGTAAAGAAGGAGAAAAACACAATGCAGGTTTATACTTGCTGTAAAGTGACTAGCTGGGACAGGAACTGGGCATGTGCTGCAAAAGAAGGCGAATGTGTGGGAATTCTTACTGGATTCACAGTTGAATTCATCTTATCAAATTGCTGCAAGCAATCTTAAGGCAGCTAGCTGCTTAGAACTGAATAAGACATCCTACTTTGAAGAATGTCTGTCTGCCTGGTGAAGGATTGAGCAGTCCTGATCACTGTGTCATCTTGAATCTCTAGACCTGAAAGACTTCTCTGAGTGCCAGAGGGTCGTGAATCTTACTCAGGGAACCAACCTGTTCTGGATTTACTTTTCCTGAGGTTGGGAAGGAGAGAAAAGTGAAGGAACAGACAGAGAGGCGCATCTGCCCACAGGAAAACCAGCAAGACTAGTGGTAATTAGATTTTGGCATTGTTCCAGACTGGAAGTTGGAACATGTTGTTTCCCACATTAACCCATTGCAAAGAATAAATATTTTCACTGTAGAAGAATAATGATTGTTGCTAGATCACTCCTTGTCCCACTGAGCTTATACATGTCAATCCACCAAAACAGTGACAATAGTTCACATATAAACTGCGGTTCTGTTCTGGATTATTGCGTATAGGAATATTGTGATACCTTAATAACATAGCCAAAATATTGAGGACCAAAATATCAATAGGTAAGTGCATATATGGAAGCATGGAATTACTATTCTGAACTCTACATTTAAGTGCCTTGAAGATATGTATACTGTCAACGTATATATATGTATGTGGAGTTAGGTGTAGAAAATGTATACATTTTTACTTAGCGATATTTTGGTCCTCAATATTTTGGCTATGATGCTATGGTATAGCAATATTCTCTACTTGATATTAGAACATTGGATGTGGAGCAATCCATTGAATACAATGGAGTGCTCCGGGCTTCTACGGGCCGGTAGAATCCCGCAGAGCAACATTCCAGCTGCTGCTGCGAACAAAGGCCTCTCAGAGCTCGAGGGGATTTAAACCCCCGCGGGCTCCAAGAGGCCTTTGTTTTTTAGTAATTTGAAGATTCTGCCCTCTAGGGACGGAATGTTCTAATAGCCTTAGAGGCCTCCTTGCGGGCTCTACCAGCCATTAAAGGCCTGCTTCCTTGTTAAAGGCCCTCACCTTCGGCTCGGCCTTTAAACCTTGAGCGGGCCTTTAATGACCGGTAGAGCCCGCTAGGTCGGGCTCTAAGGCTATATTCAGGATCCACACCGTTCTCAATCAGAAAATGTAAGATATTGGGGTATTAGTTAAGGGGGTTAAGTACCCTCCTCAAGTAATAACCACAGTCATTGACGGGGTGAACCACACAAGTCACTATATTAATCTGAGCTCGACCCTCTAGTAGCTAAATGTAGGAAAGTGCCTCTTTTGACATGGTTAGCCCCCACTTTTTGCCTGATGTCTGATGTAATTTCGAACTGTAAGTGCGCAGGGTCCCTGCTAACCAGGTCCACAGTGGCAGATCTTTTCCCTGAAAACTGTACCACGATTACCACAACTTCAGTTGCCCCTTTAAGTCCCTAATAAATGGTACCCGTGGTACCCAGGGCATGGGTACTGAAGAGGGTCCTCTGGGGCTGCAGCACTGATTGTGCCACCCCAGGGACCCCTCACTAAGGCTATGCACTCTGCCATTGCAGGCTGCATGTCTTGGTGCAGAGGAATCTGAAGAGTCAATATGGCACACATCCCTGTGTGCCATGACTCCCATACACTGTATGGGATATAGGTAAGCCACCCCTACTGCAGGCCTTTAGCCCTAAGGCAGGGTGCACTATATCCTATGTGTGGGCATGTCAGCATGAGCAGAAATGCTCCTACAATGTCTAGTCCATTCTGAGGTGTTGTAACTGCACAGGGAAGCCATAAAGAGAGGACATGGGTTGGATACTTGTGAACACGACTTTCCTAGCTCCATGATGGCTTTACTGATTTCTAAGGTGTTTTGTACCATTCATCTTGTCTTAATAAATCCTCACTGATCCCTCTGAACATGGGATAGGAGCGGTCCTATCCCAAATGAATGACCAAGGTAAAGGCCAGCTTGCAGCTTTCATCATTAGAAGACTACTCCCCAGGGAACAGCATTGGAGTGTGTTGTAACCTTGATGGTTCATTCCGTCACCCCCCATGCTCCCTTCGTAAATGGTTTCCCCCACCCAGAGCTTACCTTGGAATGTTGGGGATGTGGGAATTGTGGAGAGTGGATGACCAATAAACAAGTATCCTCCTGAACCTGTCTGGTATTCATTCTTTGATACTTTTAACACTGGCGACGATTTTGCTGCGCAAGGGGCAGCATTGGTCATTTCCCTTTTGAGTTCTCTCCATCTACTAAGGACAGGCATGGGTGAGCTGTCTCCGCGTACCAAGGATATCCGGCGTCCAGTGATCCGTATGCGGAAGGTACAGCATACTACAGTACACTTCTGGACTGGCAAAGCGAAGCGGAGTATCGGCGGAGCTGGTTTGTGTCTTTTTCTCCCCTCACGCTGGAACTGCGTGCTTCAAGTACACCGAGTGCCCACCAAGGTTCATGCCCAGCGGGGCAGGGCGGCTGCGGTGCTAGTTCTAAGCTGCAGACAGTTGCTGCTTTCTGGGACGTTCCTGGTACAGTACCGTGGGGTGCTGGCATTGCGCAGGGCACACCTCCTGTCAGAAGCCAGGTTGTCAGCTGGCACTGAAACGTACGACCGGCAACGAGCAGTCCTGTGAGGAAAGAGGCATACTTCGGTGGGCTGACCCTAGGAGTGCAGTACCGCCTATTCACCTGCAAGTTGGGCATTTCTAGGCTGAGGGCACGACGTCAGGCTACCTCGATCTACGCCTGTCACAGCTGTTCACTTTGTTGATGAGAGCGTGTTCTGTGGAGATTTCCTGACGAGAAAAGTGCAGTACCACATTTCTACCTGCGGGGGAGGAGTTTTTCTGTCAGAACGGCACGATTATCAGCTGATTCCTCGAGCGTCGTCCGTCTTAAGCTGGATCATGAGCCAGGAAGAGTAAGCCGTGAGCGTGAGGAATTTTCCAAGCGTCACTTTAGTCCAGGACATCGAGTGGTGAGTCAGTGTTTCCCCTGCTTTGCGCTCTGGAGGCCGGCTACGTGAGGGAAGCCTGCTCCATGAGCTGCGTTCTCCAGTTACGGCCAAGGCGAGTCAGCGTTTCCTCCGATCGCGCCAGGAGGCTGGTTCGGAGGGGTTTCTCCAGACTGGTAAATACCTTATGGTTGAGACATTCCTGCATTGGATTTTTTTTTTGATCGTGACTTTGGCCTCATTTTTGGGGGACGGGGTGTAGTTTTATGACAGTTGTATGGGCAGTTGCAGTTAGGGTGCAGGGGTGTTTCAGGTCTTGCAGGGGGTCACCTGTGCTGGGTATTGTCTACTGTCTAGATCCCTCATCCAGGGTTGCCCCGGGAACGTGCTTCCTGTCCCTGTCCTGTTCCCAGTGCTAGCTTGTGTCTACCTTACTGTGCTTTAACCCTATTCCTTACGTCACCATGATGGCTGCTGCAAGCATGAGTCAACCCCTCCTTTCTTAAATGAGCTAGGGGAACCTGAGATATGTTGGAAAGAGTGGTTCAAACTGTTTGAATCGTACATCATAGCTATAGGGGGGGAACGTTTTTCTGCATTGCGTAAACAGCACATCCTCCTACACAATCTAGGTGTGCAAGGGCGTAAGGTCTACGAGACTCTGCCAGAAACTGTGGTAGGTGCTGGTGGGGAGGAGGTGGATGTTTTTGCGAATACTGTGGGTAAGTTGGAAACACATTTTGGTGACAAAATTAATGTAGTGCTGGAGCGGCATAAGTTTTTTAACAGGGCACAAGGAAAACAAGAGTCAGTTCAAAATTACATTGCGGTGTTATGGGGTTTGTCACAACTGTGTGAATTTGGTAATCTCACTGATTCTCTAATCAGAGACCAATTGGTGCGTTGCACTAATAACACACGTATCCAAGAAAAACTCCTTTCGAGGAACCCCGTGTTGAGAGAAGCGGTTGAGATTGCCAAATCGGTTGAACACACAGCTAAATGTGTAAAGGAAATGAGGCTCAACAGCGAAGTAGTTCATAGCTCTACGGGGGAGGGAGCCCAAAATCAAACTCAAATCGGGCGCCAAACCAGTAGTCCACAAGGTGCGTCCAGTACCCCACCAAATGAAAGGACCGTTGGAGAAGGAGCTGCGTAGGTTAAGTGAGATGGGAGTCATTCAACCAGTGGACTGCTCGGAATGGTTGGCCCCAGTAGTTATCGCAGCCAAGGCCAACGGAGAGGGCATTCGGTTGTGTGTGGACCTTCGCAGTTTGAATGAGAGTATCTGGGTGGAACGGCACCCACTGCCAAAGATTAACGAGATGCTCAGCACCATGGGGAGCGCCAGATTCTTCAGTGTCATCGACTTGTCCATGGCCTATCACCAAGTGGACCTACATCTGGATTCCAGACCTTTGACTGCTTTCGTAACCCCTCAAGGAGCGTTCATGTTCCGTAGGATGCCGTTCGGCTTGGCTTCAGCAGCGGCGGTTTTCCAGAAAATAATGCAACAGATTCTGGAAGGGGTAGACAGGACTATGTGTTTCCAAGACGATATCTTGGTATATGGGAACAACGTAGAAGAGCACGATATCACCCTCAAGACGGTATTCCAGAAACTCACAGAGGCGGGGTTAACCGTTCAAAGGAACAAGTGCAAAATCAGAGTCAAGTCAGTGGAGTACTTGGGGCATTCCATTTCCGAGGAGGGTTTCAGGCCAAAGTACAGTCTTATGAGTGCTGTAAGAGATGCACCGTATCCCAACAGTAAAGAGGAACTCAAGTCCTTCTTGGGTCTCATGGAATACCTGGCGAAGTACATAAAAAACTATGCTTCCAAAAGTGAGCCGTTGCGTAACCTCCTAAAAAAGGATGTGGAGTTTGCATGGGAGGATGAACACAGAAGAGTCATGAGTGAACTGAAAGAAGAGATTTTGAACTCACCGGCGTTGGGGACTTTTGACCCTACCAAGAAAACCATCCTCACTACGGATGCGTCAAACAAGGGATTGGGTGCCACCCTCATACAAAGAGAAGACAAGAGGGAGAAAATCATTGCTTTCGCGTCCAGGAGTCTCACGAGAGCTGAGTTCAACTATTCCGTCATTGAAAAGGAGGCCTTGGCGTGCTTCTGGGCGGTGAAGCATTTCAAATTTTTCTTGTGGGGTATGAATTTCACGATCAGGACGGACCACAAACCACTCACGTCCATATTCACAGTAAAAGGAATGGAGAATTGTTCACCACGAATCAGCAGATGGATTTTAGGGTTGGAAAATTTCAATTTCAGGGTGGAGTATGTGCCTGGTAAAGAAAATACGATTGCAGACTACTTGTCAAGAGCACCTCTGAGCAATGAAGAACAAGAAGAAATGTTGGACAGCCCCATAATGGTGGTGGATGATCCGGCCATTACGGAAGAGGAGTGGGACAAGTTCATGGAAAATGATGAGGATTTGAAGGTCCTTAAAACCATTATGAGAGAAGGATGGCCAACCAAAAGGAATGACCTTGTGGAGGGATTAAAGGATTTCTGGGAGATCAGGAATGAATTGTGTGTCATAGGAGACAAGATATACCGCCAAAACCGAGTGGTGCCCCCTACGGGTCTCAGGAAAAGAATCATAGAATTGGCGCATGAAGGTCACTTAGGGCGGAGCATCACCAAACACAAGGTCAGAGCTAACTTTTGGTTCCCCAAGATGGACACTTTGGCTGAACAACTAGTCAAGGACTGTTTGTGCTGCGCCAAGAGCGACAAGTCCAAAGCCTTGCGGAAAGCGCCTCTGTCACCGGTGGAAGTACCTTCGAGACCATGGAACAAGTTAGCCATGGACATTATAGGGCCAATGGACAGTTTGGGGGTGCAGAAATGGTTCATGATTGTGCTCGTCGATTACACTTCACACTGGATCAGTCAAAAATTTGGGCATCGTGTCAACACCAACACCGTGCTGGAATTCCTTAAGGAAGTGTTTTCAAGTGAAGGGATTCCATCAGTGTTGGTCACTGATAATGGTGTACAGTTTACTTCTGAGTTAATGAGAGAGTTTTTGGAGAACATGAATATAAAACATGAGTTAACGGCACTCTACTGCCCTAAAGCAAATGTCCTAGTGGAGAGGGCCAACAGAATGATCAAAGAGCATATCCAATTGGCGGTGGCCAACAATCAGGATGTAGAATCTCACCTACGCAAGTGTATGTGGGCATACCACACTGCCCCCAATTTGGTGATGGGTATCTCTCCCTTCATAGCTCTACGGGGAGGGAGCCTTGCACCAAGTTCAATCCTGGGTGGTTAGAAGGAGGTAAAAAGTCAGTTCCTGACATGGAGGGGGCCACTAGGAAGGTTGAATCACATCAGTCTAGATACAAGGCTTGGTATGACAAGAAACATGGGGTCAAAGCAGGGTTATGGAAGGTGGGAGATGTGGTACAAGTAAAAGGGGTGGGAAGGACGGGCGAAAAGAAAGTAAATTCTACCCCCTCGCAAAGTAGCCAAGGTCTTGGAAAATGTGGTTCAATTGGACAATGGGCAATGGTGGAGTTTCGACAACATTGTAAGATCTGAAATATAACCAGGCCGAACTGTATGTTGTGTCAACCTTGGAAATTAAGAGTTGTAAATTTTCTAATAATTGTTATTTGGTTTGTTAGGTAAGGAGGTGTGTTGTAACCTTGATGGTTCATTCCGTCACCCCCCATGCTCCCTTCGTAAATGGTTTCCCCCACCCAGAGCTTACCTTGGAATGTTGGGGATGTGGGACTTGTGGAGAGTGGATGACCAATAAACAAGTATCCTCCTGAACCTGTCTGGTATTCATTCTTTGATACTTTTAACAGAGTGCCATTGAGAGGAAAGCCTTTGCTGTGCTCTGGTCCTTAGAGAAGCTGAAACCATACCTGTTTGGCTCCCACTTCATTGTTCAAACCCACCACATGTCTCTCAGATGGCATATGCAGATGAAAGGTGAAAACCCCAAACTGCTCATGTGGTCCATACTCCTACAGGGAATGGACATTGAAGTGCAACACCGACTTGGGACTGCCAATGCCAATGCAGATGGACTTTACAGGTTCTTCCACTTAGACGATGAAGACTCACTAGGAGAAGGTTAGTCTCATCCTCTTTCGTTTGTGCAGGGTCATGTAGGAAAGTGCCTCTTTTGACGTGGTTAGCCCCTACTTTTTGTCTGGTGTAATTTCGAACTGTAAGTGCACTGGGTCCCTGCAAACCAGGTTCCCAGTGCCAGATCTCTTTCCCCAAAACTGTACCATGATTGGCACAAATTGACTTGCCCCTGTAAAACCCTAATAAATGGTACCACTGGTACCCAGGGCATGGGTACTGAAGAGGGACCTCTGGGGCAGCAGCACTGATTGTGCCACCTCCGGGAGCCCTCATCAAGGCTATGCAGTATGCCATTGCAGGCCTCATGTCTTTGTGCAGAGAAATCCGAAGAGTCTACATGGCACACAGCCCTATGTGCCATGCCTCCCATACACTGCATGGAATATAGGTAAGTTACCCCTACTGCAGGCCTTTAGCCCTAAGGCAGGGTGCACAATATCCTATGTGTCAACACGAGTTTCCTAGCTCCATGATGGCTTCACTGATTTCTAAGGTGTTTGGTACCAAACATCTTGTCTTTATAAATCCTCACTGATGCCAGGGTGGGATTTATTAATAAAATTCACACAGGAGACCCTTTCGGAGGGTCCCCAGAAAACCTACTAAACACTGGTGTGGTCCCTGACTTCTTTTTGCCAGCCTGCCACTACCAGACATGTTTCTGACCTCAGGGGGTGAGAGCCAGCACTCTCAGAGGCCAAAGAATAAGCCTGCACTGGGTGGAGGTGTTTCACACTTCCTCCAGGACAGGATGGCCTTCCTGGGCGGGAAGCTTCAAAGGCCATGCCGCCTTTGAAATCCAACCCAAGAACCTCCAGACAGTGGGGGAGGTCAAGCCCCCTTTCCTTTTCCACTTTTGGCAGGAGGAAAGGCGGGTAACTTCGATTAGGAGGAGGGTCCCACTTAGCCTGTACCACCTTTAGGGCAGGGCATATGAAATGAACCCCTTTCCTGTAATTTCACCATCTTGAAATGGTGAGAAAACCTCTCATCAGGGCTAGGATAGTGCCTCTTCCCAAAGGAGGGTGAAGACACCCTAAAGGTAAGTAGCCCACTGGCTACTGCCTGTATCCCCTTTGTAACGGTCCCTAAATTCAGTATTTAGGTGGAACCCCAAAGCTTTGACGTACAAGAGAAGACCAGGACAAACAAACTCCTGCTGCTTGAGAACAGAAGCCCTGCTGCAGTAGACAAAGGTGCCAAATCCTGCCTGCTGCTCCCAGGACTCAACAATCGCTGCTGCTGTGTCGTCCTGAGCTCTGTAAGGACTCTAAGAACCCCAGAGCACCTCCAGCCTTCAAGAAATCACTGTGAAGCTCCCTTGGAGCGATGGTATCACTACTCTGCACACCGTAAGTATGATCCTGTGGAGTCCGGTTTGTCGACGTGCAGCTCTCTGATGACCTCAATGCAGCATCAAAGCAAGAAAAGGTACAACAGCTCCAGAGGGTCAGATCTGCCTCCCCCAAGTTTGGAGGCACAAGGATCTACCAGAGCCGCAGCGTACCAGTACCCCTGGTAACATACCCCCAACGGCAAACCCCAAGAAGAGTCCACTCCGCACTACCAAAGTACCAGAAGCAAGCACTGATCGAGGAATTTCGAGACAACCAAGACCCACTTCCTGAGTGGCCCAGCAGCTGTCCTGACATCACCTCTCAAAGTAGCCTGCTCTTGACCGCGTGGATCTCAAGATGCACGGCGCCCGGCTGACTTGTTTGCTCTGCACCCTGCCCCACCGGCCCCAGCACCAACCTACCAGCCCTGTTCCCGTGGTCCCCAGGCCCTTGTGACCTCCTCCCTCTAAGGAGACCCACCAGACTTTCCTGTAAGTCTCTCTGTACAGTGCTTTTTCAAGTGGCCCCTTCGTGTTTGCGCACCAGTTTCTAAGACCTCAGCACCACTGTTCCCTGCCTATCTGGGATGCTCCTGAACTTCTCCTGCTGGAACTTTGGTCCTGGTCCTGACATTAACCTACAACGTGAAGGTGACCTTCGTGAAAGTATTGCCTAAATTTCAATGCAATATTCTGCTTTTCCCCAATTATTTCCTATGGTGGATAATTGCGCATAGAAGTGATATATTTATCAAACTTTGAAGATTCGTGACTGCGGAAGTATTTATCGTAGAACCCTGTTCATGGTCTTAAAAATGATAGAAAAATGTATGTTATTTTTGCAAATTCGTCTCGAATTTATTCTTGAGTGTGTGTCTCATTTATTGCCTCTGTGAGCACAACAAATGCTTAACACTACCCTCTGGTAAGCCTAACTGCTCGCCCACACTACTACAAAAAGAGAGTTAATATTCTCCACTTTTACCTGTACCTACCTTTTGGGGATCTCTCTACATAGTGTACTTCATTTTAGTGCACTGTACAGAGAGGTGGTTTCCTACACTAAGGGACAGAACAGACAGGTTTAACTTAGAGGCAATGTGTAAAGTATTTATGCAGTACTAAAACAGAAATATAGCAGAAATGCAAAACAATGAGAATCCCAAAATGAATTAGAAAATTAGAGTAAAATTTAATAAAGAAAATGACCCCAGTTTTCATTAGAAATAGCACCAAGAAACACAAAGTGCCAATGATGGTCAATGATCTCTGTGGAACAGGCAAAATTTGACGGTGACCGCGTTGAAGAGCAGGTTAGATAGACTAACAAGGTTTGTCCTGTTCAAAGATTTTACCTTCTGGCTTTAGTCATTCAGGTCCTAATCCACCACAGAAGTACCCTTTTATAGCCCCTCAGGACTTCAGAGTAGGTACTTAGAGACTCACAGGGTGGTGGGCAGTGGCCAACAGGAGAGTCCAATCCAGATCCATTTGGCACTGGTTGCAGGAAAAGGTCTCTTGTAGCTTGTTGTGTACCTGTAGCTTTAACAGGTGACCAGCCTTCTGACCCTTGGAGTCCACTTCTTTGTCCTGGGTACAAGAGAGAGAGGAGGTCCAGTCTTCCAGGGCTCTACTCAAGTTGCAGACAGCAAGTTCAGTCCTCTTCTGATCTTCAGGTCTGAAAGTGTTATGAAGTGGGTGCCTCGAGGTGCCACATTTATACCTGGCCTGAGCTACTTTGTGGGAATGATTCACTGGGGACACCCTAACCAATGGGATAAAGGTTCCAAGTGCTAATTCTACTGCTTTCGGGCAATTTCAAAATGGCTGAAGTCATCAGCCACACTAAACTTGGGCTCTTAGGTCTGTGTGTGTGTGTGTATGTGTGGTTAGTGTACTGTGCTAATCCCAGTGTCCTCCCATGTCTAACACTAAAATCTAGTTTGATGCAGTCCATGGACCCACAATAACCTGAGATAGAAGTCTGGTAGAACAGGATTGAGCTTTAAGCAACTATACAGTGATGCACCCAAAATATTTTGGTATTCTATTTCTGTCCTTTGAGGTGCGCCCCAAATATCTTTAGGTATCTTCATATCTAAATCTAGCAGATCTATCAAACTGGCAGTGACACTGTAATGGCAACAGAGGCCCATTGTGATTGGGGCCTGAATGCCCAGGAAGACAACAGAAATTCCCTGCCCAAGAGTCTGCTACCATTTGCTTGTGAAAGCTGAGGCCTCTTTGATGAGCACCCCAAGTGTCATATGAAAAGCTCCTTCAGACCTGCAAGCAAGATGTGATATTCAAGCTGGATGTGACACTTTAATTTCAAAAAGGATCCTTCCAGCCACCCTTGCATTTTCTATTAGGTTTAGAGGGGTCATCCCTGCCCATTTAGGTCAGCCTATTGTTTTGCTCCCGGGAGCAAGTTCACACCTCATTCACACCTATTTAAATGCTTATTACTGGCTTGCAAAAGGGTTCCCTGATAAAAGATTCAGTTAACAAATATCAAGACACAGGAATATTATCTCAAAAATAATCCCGTCCAGTATCAACATAAATAAACATATGAAAACATGAATGTAAGCATTGTAATTACTCAGCTAACTCTAGAATACAAAATAATCCTGCCATCAATTAATTTGGTCAGGCATCCAAACTCTAACAATATGCAGCCCAAGTGGTCAAACATCATTCATCCTAAAAGAGGCGATTCAAATATCCAGTTAGGGGAAACATAAAAAAAGGAGAAATCTCCTGGAGAAACAGCATATAAACACAAAATATACCATGAGAAAATATAAGCTGACCATTTCATAACTGGATATTAAAAAGATAAAATACATCATTATATGAAATTTCAAATTTCCAAATAATCAAGCTCAAAAGAGTTCACTCTAAAGGTGAATTAGAAACATATTACCATAGTGAGGAAAGTGATAATAGGAATCACAGCAGATCCTGTCTAGTGAAAGCCAAACCTCATTCTGTAAAAAAACACAACAAACTCCAAAAAACAGCAGCTGACTATATATGATAAAATCATTGATATAGATTTGATAAGGAAGGAAGGAGAATAGCAAATCAAACTTTGGTCTAAATTAAATAAAGAATGCAGGCATTATATCACCAAGTGGATATTTAATTCCTCATCCTGATTCAACCAAAAGGGGGCCTTGGTTTCCAGTTTTAGAATGCATCTAGACTCCAAATGGCAGATATTTAATACTCTGTTGCTCCCCTCTTCTTTTGGTTTCAACCCTGTCAATCACAAAAAACGTCAGCATATGAGGATCAATGTTGTGATGCAACTGAAAATGGCATGCTACCTGGTAAGTTTGTACTTTATTCTTGATAGCACGCATGTGTTCCATTATCCGCTTTTGGCTGGCTGAATAGTGCTTCCTACATATCTAAATGAACCAACAAGTCAACACGTAGACTGAAAAATCTGAATTACAATTAAGATATTGATTACTGACAATGGATTTTTCAAGATGAGAATAAGTATATACTCTACATTCACACTATATTTACAAGTTTTACATTTGTTACATGTAAAAAAGCCTGTGGTGGTTAATCTTTTACTTGTTTTCTTAGTTAGGACTTGCGTGTGCATAAGCCTGTCCCTCAGAGTAAAATTTCTTGTGAATGTGATATTAAGATGACACCCACCATTCTCCCAAATGTAATGTCTGAGCATACTATGTGCCAGGGTTTCATGAGAGTACAACAAAACTCAGTCGATGCCATGCTGTACGTCAAAAAGAGTTTAACAGCATCATGATACTCCTCATTATTACTAGCAATAGTGGGATGGATGAGACCTTTCCCATCATTCAACTTGACTTTCTGTTTGGCACACTCTAATACATTCCTAGGATAACCTCTCTCTGTAAAATGATTCAACATCAATTCCAGCTCTTTCATTAAGGTGTCTTGATTACTATAAGTAGCAATTCCCCATAGGGAACACTCCATTTCAAACTAGGGGAGTGTCCACTACTAGCACGTAACAAACTATTGACCACTGTCTCTTTGCAGAAAATGCTAGTGGTTATTTGACTGTCAACAATAATAATCGTTAAATCCAAAAAGTCAATCATATCATGACTCAATGTACTAGTAAATTGAAGAATATAAGTATTAGGATTGAAGGTCTCCACAAAATCAGTAGCAGTACAGAACTCACCTTCCCAGATAACAAATACATCATTGATATATCTCCACTGTACTATGATGTTGTTTTGAAACTTGAAATTGCAAGGTCCCCATACCACCTGCTTCTCCCACCAGCCCATCACCAAATTGGTGTAGCTGGGGGGTGAAGCAGGTGACCATAGTAGTCTCTTGTGTTTGGACATAAATCTTATCATCAAACCAAAATAAGTTATTTTTCAGAGAATACTCAGTTATAGCCACAAGCACCTCAGTATGTTGGTAGAAGGAGATAGGCCTAGCTCCTGAAAGATATCTGGATGATGTCAGTCCTAACTTGTGATAAATACTGGTATAAAGTGATTTGACATCTAAAGTCATCAAAATGATATCGGAATTCTAATTAATGTCCTTAATGTGTCTAAAAAATCATGACTGCCTTTAAGATAAGATGGTAAAGCTTCAACCAAAAGGCATAGAAAAACGTCAGTGCATTTGGTCTTTTCTAAGAAGCTTCCCCTCTAAGAGATAATGGGTCTACCTGGGGGATCGTTAATATTCTTATGTATCTTTAAGTAAAAGGTAAAGAATAGACAGTGTGGGAAAATTGCACTTAAAAAAACAAATTTTTCTGGTTTAATCAGACCCTTGTCTTTCCAATTTACTAACATCGTATCATATACAATAGGTGATTGATATATTCAGATCTAGTGGACACTTTCTAACAATTACCATAAGATAATTGTCGATAGGCCTCAACGAGATACCTTTGTTTGGGTGAAATCACTATGTCACAATACTATCATCCTCCTCAGGGTCCCCTAAGGCTTTCCATTGACACCAATTTAAATGATGTTTGCATGAAAAAAACATTTGTCTTAACTGCTTCAAATCTCTGATAACTACTTCATGAAAAGTGTTAATGTGATCATGTAGTAATGTAGGTTTAAAAGGAGATTTATTCTTAAAGACACAAGGCAACATTCATCTAATACAGTACAACTGTTCTCCAATGCATTCATCTCCTCTTTACTAGCTAGAGAGACCAAAATGTTCAACTTCTCCACATCTCCCACTGAAAAGTCAGTAGATGGTGCCTGACCCATTTGTACCCCAGTGTCCTCTTTTCTTACACCATCAGGTTTTAGGTCAAAATACTTCCTCAGTATAAGTTGGGGATGAATTTATAAAGTTCTATCCAAGTCTAATTATAATCATCAGTATTCGTGGGATAAAATGATAACCCCTTGCGTAATACTTGTATTTCCGTTTTATTCAATTCTCATGAAGATAAATGTATTACCGACAGGGTGTTGTTGTTCTCCATTATTTCTTCATTTTTCTGCCCCTAGTATTGGTTCCCACTTGGCCTTGGTTGTTTAATCATTTTGCTTCTCCTGATCTTCCTCCTCCACCTCTTGATTTCCCCCTTCTGTCAAGGCTTTGAGTCATGCCTCAATGGACGAGTAACAACTCGTTAAAAAAATTATTTGCTGGGTTCTTGTTGGGCGCTACATCCTTATCACTTCTTGCAACTTCAATTAGGTCAGATACATCACTCTCTTCCTCTATCTGATGTTGCTTTTGCACCAGTAGATTTCGCTGCCCCCCCCACCACCACCAGCCATTGGTGTCGTTCTTTCCAGTTCTTGTGCCACATTGCTTCCAGAGTTTACTCTCATATCATTGCATGTTTTGCTGACGGTCCAATCCAGTTTTGTAATCATATACGTCTCTTTGAAATTTCTTTTGTTTTTCTATCTTTAATATCATTACCATGTCCTCCAAATTCTTATAAATTCTGGTTTTACGTGATTCAATCATCTCTTGATTTTCACATTTTTTAAACCTGTCAAAATAGCATCAATCTGTAGAAGGCATTGTTTGCAGTCTTTAATAGCATATTTCACCAGAATTTCAGTCATTTTCATGGGGTAACTATGGTTATTTTCATACCATTCCTCTAAAATCAATCAGTCTTGTTCTTCATACGAGGGATTGGTAAAAATTCTCAATCCTCTAGGAATACAACGTACCTCAATGTATTTCTGTAGGGTAGTCGCTTCCCACCACTTATTTCTTTCTTCAATCATTTTTCTAATTTGTCAAAAGTAATGTGCGACTATTCAAATCCTTACTAACATCCTTATTTGACCTTGCAGAGTATTCCCCTTCATCCTGTAATACAGCCACAAAAATGCAATTGGCTGATATTTTCCTAGTGGCCTCTCGCTCTGCAATTGTCATCTCCATTGTAATATTTGGAGACACCTCCCCTGAAGTACTGATAAACTGCAAATACCGATCTCAAACTCAACAGATCCTTTGATACACAAATGAGGTATAAGCCCATTAAAATCTCACATCAAACATCGGCATCCTCCGGCCCCGAGATAAGAAGTGATGTTTCCGGTTACATCCCGAATTGTGGATCACGGAAACACCACAGAATGCAGGGACATGTCATGCAGTGCAAAAAAAAAATATCCACACAGCCATGCTCTCATAATGAAGCATGCGTACCCAAGCAATGAGGTGCAGTTCGCCAGTGTTACAATGTCAGGGTTTGGATGCCTAACCAAATTAATTGATGGTGAGATCATTTTGGATTATAGGGTTAGCTGACTGCTTACACTGTTTACCTTAATCATTTCATATGTTTATTAATGCTGATACTGGATGGAATTATTTAGTAACTATTGTTATGTGATAAACTATTTTGATGAATTTGCTATTTTGAAGCAACCATGACAATGTATTTTTTACTTCATTCGTGCATATACATCATTCCAAGTTGGCATTCCATTTGAGAAATTTGCTGATGTACTTGAGGGAAAGTGTCCCTTCTTTAAATGTTTCTTTGTATCACTGCTACTCCACCCATGAGCAAGGCGTTTGCTGAAGTGCGTTGGGAGGCCATCTCTGCACTATTAAATCTTGGCATTATTTCACCTCGTGAGTGCACTCGTCCTGGCTTTTCGCTGTTTTTTGTATGTGTTATGAGTTACTCTCCGTATTGACAAACTACACCTCACTGCTTGGGACTTCCTGTTTCATTATGAGAGTTAGACTCAGAATTCACTTGTACAAAACCAGTGAAATTTAGCAGTTACAGTTACCTGAGCTAACTATAACTTAGGTCCCTGCAACGTAATGTGAATTTACAGAGGATCTGCAAATTTGCTGAGGATCCGCAAATCCACTATAAAGATGTTTTTAAAAAGGGCAGACTCCCACTCGTTTTTATAAAATACCCTGGGGGGGCCAAGGCCAGACGGGGTGAGCTGAGTGTGCAGCATTTATGTTAGGGGAAGGGTGGGTGTATGGGCCTTCTCCCCAAGCCTCCAAGAGACCCCCGGGATCCCATCCCCAGGGCCAATATCTTATTTAATCTGGCTCACGGATGGTGTCCCGGGGGCCCCAATCTCTGGGACACTATCTGCTACCCTGTCCACTGGCATGGGCAGGGAAAGTGCCCTGTTCTTCCACCGGGCGGGAGCACAAATCTGCTCCCACCCTGAGGAAAAGGAAAACATTTTCCTGTCCATGGGCAGGGAAATTACTAGCAATTGCTCCCAACCCACGGGGTGGGACCAATGCCGGTTCCCACAGCACCTGCGATGGGTGTAAGCAGGGGAACCGGTTTGGCTATGGGGGCCCTAGGCCTCCCTACAAAGCCCCCCAGGAGGGACATGTTTTGGTGCACCCCAGATGGGCACTGGGGTACGCCACTTAAAAAAATAAACCAGGCTACTGCAGGAGCAGGAAGCCGTGGGCCTGCAGGGGCCCTGGGGCTCCCCCAACTGCCCCACAAACATTTATGCCCTGGAGTTCCTCGTGTGGATACCGGGGCTCCCTGTAAATAAGAAAAAAATGCCAGCTCTTGTGCGGATCCATTGGGCCACTTTCAGGGAGATGGTGAGGTCCCTGGGGCTACCGCTGTAGCCCCTATGCAAAAAAAAAACAGTGAGTGTCCCGGGTGGGCCTAGACACCCAGAAACTTGACATTGCCAGGTCCCAATACCATCTGCTCCTCTCACCAGTCCATCACCAAATTGGCGTAGCTGGGGGGGCAAAACAGGTGCCCATAGCAGTCCCTTGTGTTTGGACAAATATCTTATTATTAAACCAAAAGAAGCTATTGTTCAGAGAATACTCAATCATAGTCACAAGCATCTCAGTATGTTGGTAGAAGGAGATAGGTCTAGCTCATAAAAAATATCTGCATCCTGTCAGTCCTTACTTAGGATCAATACTGGGATACAGTGATTATACCCTGCTGGGGCCCTGGGGCTACCGCTGCAGTCTCCTATACAAAAAAACCCAGTAAGTGTCCCAGGTGGAACCTAGACACCCAGAAAACACGAAATACAAAGGGAAAAAGTGAATCATAAAGCAGCTGCAGCCACTCATTTATTGTTTGATTTTGGTGATGTCCCTAGATGGGGCAGGGACACCACCAATTTTTTTTTTAATATTGTGGCTGGGCTGCAGGGAGTTCTGCAGCCCCCCCAGCAACACTAGAAAAAAACCATAAGTCTCCTATGCCATTGAAACCATGACCCCAAGAGAACTTACCACATCTTTTAAAAGCATTTCTCAGGCTGGAGCTTTGGCTTTACAGCTGGGACTGAAGTGCCACCTAGGGGCTGTTGTATGGTTGCATTTGATGGGGCCTGAAGATGCAGCACATAACATACAAGGCCTTTTATTTGGTTATTTTCATGATTGCATTTTTTGGTGTGTAAAATGTTAAAGGGTAGACTCTGAAACATGTCTGTTTTATTTTATTCTTAAAGAAAAAAATATATATCTCTAACTATTTATTGTAACATTTTTCAACCCCCAAAATGTAATAATAAAAATGGTATAAAAAGAAAAAATAATAAACATGTAGTTTAATAAAACTTTATTAAATATTTTCAAAGAAATTAATAATTACAAATATTGCATTATATGCATTATTGAAATATACATCTGATTACAATTATTGGTACATTTTGGAGAAAGATGATAGATCTGCTTTATATATAGGGTGTTGGGTGCGGAGGAGGAAGGGTTGAAGGGGTTAGAGGGAGTTTGGCTGCCTGAGTGGGATTGGCAGTAGGGTCTGCTGCATGCCAGGCCCTGTGGCCAACACCCCCCGCACATGGCCCAAGGCCTTGGGCAGCGTTGGGTTTGCTGCCTGCGGAGGGTTGGCTTTACCAACGGTAATAAAATATTACACTAAAAACACCTGAGAAATTCACTGAAAAAAACAAAGGTTAAAGTAACATTATAGTTAGTTGAAATGTTCACTAACAACGTGACATTTTTAACTCTAAAAACCACAGAAATTCACCAGTTATAGTTATCTCAAGTAACTATCACTCATGCCCTAAGGTAAGTATATATATATAGTGCACCCTCACCATGTACTGATAATTACATCACTCATGACATCTTCTATCACATCATTAATAATATCACTGCAACATTTACAATGAAAATATTGATGAGAAAACTGCGCATGGCGGGTGCACGAGTTATAGTTACCTTAGGGCACGAGTTAGATTTACTTGAGATAATTATAACTATAAGTGGTGAATTTCTGTAGTTTTTGGAGTTTAAAACTTTACGTTGTTACTGAACATTTCATCTAAGTATAAAGTGGATGTTAAGTTTTGTTTGTTTCAGTAAAAAAAAATAATATATATATTTATAGGTGTGATCAAGACAGTGAATGCCGAAACGCGTCGCAGCGTGATTGTTGAATAAACAACTGTACGGCAGAAATCTCCCCGTGTCGGTGCCAGTTTGTTTCCAAGCAAACAGTTATGGTGTTCATATATATGTGTATATATATATATATATATTCACTGAAAAAACCATAGGTTTTAGGGACAGTTATAGCTAGTTGGACATTTCACTCGTACAAAACCCGTGAAATTCCCCCGTTATAGTTAGTTCAGCTAACTATAACTCGCGCCCCCGCAATGCACTGCTGATGACGTCACATATTACATCACTCATGACATGTTCAGTGACATCACTGATGACATCACTGATGACATCTCAAATGACATCACTGATGACATCATCCAGTGACTGTGTGTTTCTGTAAAATTTAAATATGTTTAATATATATAGGGAAAGGCATATTGAAGAATGAGTGGGTGTATAATTGTCTGAATGGATGATTTAGTAGGTGAGTGACTGACTCCATTAGTTAGTGATTACACGTATCTTACTGAATGCATGGGTTAGTGACTAAACTGTGTGAATGTCTGTATCCGTCTGTCTGTTGGTGTGTAAGCGGCTGCATGGCTTTCTGAATAGCTACATGAGTGTCTACATGGGCTATTGATTGGTTGTCTGAGTATCTGTATGGGTGCCTGAGTGTTTGTGTGGGTGGGGTGTGTGTGACTCTGTGCATAGATGTGTGAGTGGGTGATTCACTGGGTGCATGGTTTCAAGAGTGCATCTGTGATGGACTGTATGGGTGGGTGAGTGTGTGTATGGGTGTGTTAGTGAGTGAATGTATATCTCAGTGGTACATGTGTGAGTAACTACATATGTTAAAGGCAGTATATATGTGTGTTGGAGTATATAAATGGCTATAAGTGAGAGTGTGTGATTATCATACATCCAGGACACCAGTGATTTTTTAACAAAAATTAATGCAATTGTGTGGGAATCTGATTTTTTGTTAATCACAATGGATGTCTGCTCTTTGTATACCTGTATCAGGAACCAAGATGGCTTGAGAGCAGTGGAGTTCTTTCTTAATACTAGAACCATAATATATGCACAACATACTCGTATGCTCTTGGATATGCTGCTTTTTAATCTGGAAAATAATTTTTTTCTTTTTAACGGGCAGTTTTATCAACAAATCCAAGGTGTAGCTATGGGGGCCAGTTTCTCCCCCAGTTACACCTGTCTGTTCATGGGCTGGTGGGAGGAACTGGTCCTCATGCGCAAATATGAACATGTATATACTACCAATATTGTATCTTGGATGCATTTTATAGATGATATATTTATTGTGTGGAAGGGGAGGGAAGAAGGTGCGTTGAAATTTATCAATGAAATCAATGAAAACAACTTTAACCTCAAATTTTCCTCGAGCATCAGTAAACATACAGTGACCTTTTTGGATGTGCAGGTTTTAATTAGAAATGATGTTTTAACTACCACCCTTTTTACCAAACCAACTGCAGGAAACACACTTTTACACGCGTCGAGTGCACATCCCCCACATCTCATCAGGAGCATCCCCTATGGGGAAATGCTCCGTATCCGCAGAATTTGCAGTGATTCAGAGGATACAAAGATGAGGCAGATGGAGAGCCGTGCTAGATTTTTGGCTAGGGGATACAGCAGCGAATCAGTAGATTCTGCGATTAGAAAGTCCCAGGCAAGGTCGAGGAGGGATCTCCTCGCCTACAAAATAAAAACGTCCCAGGGAGAGGCATACACACAGCCTGTCAGACTAATCCTAACCTATTCAAAACAGGAAAAACAGTTACGGAGTATTATGAGACACAATTGGCACTTTATTCGTGAGGATCCAGTAATAGGTGATCTGATGCCTGTCAATCCATCAATCTCCTTCCGCAAATCATTAAGTATGGGGAATATGTTGGTTCAGAATAGTCATGACAGTAGTCACAAAGACATGTGGTTAACAATAAGAAAAGGTTTTTTTAAATGTCTCTCTTGTAAGGCTTGTCAGTTTGGAATAAATGTCAAAACGTACACAACTGCTTTTTCAGATACAGTCAAAGAGATTAAACAGCATCTTACGTGTAAGACAGAATATTGTGTATATGTATTGGAATGTGACTGCCAATTGAAATATATAGGCAGCACAAAATTAGCAGTGCACAAACGTGTTCTTCAGCATATCAGGGCGATCACTAATAAGGATCAAAATTACCCTGTTGCAAGACATTTTCAAACTGTACACAATAGCAATCCACAATTTTTACGCTACTATGCTGTTGAAGCTATACCTATCATGAAAAGAGGGGGTGACAGGGAAGCCAAACTGAGACGCCTGGAAACGAGTTATATTTTAGAGTTTGATTCTAAGCATCCAGGCGGGCTCAATATTACAGAAGATTTACATACGTTTTTATAAACGTAGGCAGTCAGTCTCCCATAGGTTAAGCATGTACAGCGGGCAAGCTAATTAGAACATTGCAATGAAGGGACACCTTTTCTTGCATGCACTTAATGTCTGAAGAACCTTGGGCAAGAAGCAAAACTATATTTATCCAATCAATAAAACCAGTATGATTTTTAGAAATGGTTTTAGAATTGGGGTGGTATTTTATAGTGATTTCTTAAAGCCCTTTTTCTAATGTTTTTTATAGATCTACATCTGGGTTCTTTGTGTTAAGACTTTAAAAGCCAACAATTTATTGACAGTCTTAGAAATCTCCCTTGCAATATGAAGTAATGTATGAACTTTAAAGTAGGAGGTATTTAATGAATTTACTATGACAATTTGTACTTGTATATAATGAATTTATTTATTTACGTATGATAATCTGTATGTGTATATAATGAATTCATTTGTGTACCCTTTAGATATTTAATATTTATAGCACTATTGGTTTTTAACTCTAAGTAGTATAGCACTGAGTCACTTTATCTGTCCATTCACAGCATGTCGACAATGGTAGCAAATGATTTAGAGATGTGCACGGATGCATTTAGGCAAGTATAAATCAAGAAAAGAAAGTATTGCACAACTAATCCATTGGCACAATAGAACAATATTGAATTTACAGATTTATCTGTGGTATATTTATATATATAATAAGAATAAATATATGTATTAAAAAAGACATGAATGGCAGATATTGCGTGGTGCAGAGTAATCCGTGAAATGGCAAAGTATTTAAACTTAAGGACACAAAATAGGAAATAGGTGTTTCTTTAAAGAAATGTGTCCTTTATACACAAATTTTTACAGCACATAGTGGTAGGTGATAGGTTTGTTTTCACTTTTATATTAAGATATGTATTTTTTATATGTGGATGATGTCTTTATTCCTATATATGCTATAATTTTAATGGAAATCGTAAACATGTGTCAGGAGACATTTAAGTAGATATTTAGCCTGAATCAAAACATATATATATATCAAAAAATTATTTTGTAACATTGTTTCACTATAATGTGGGCAATCATATAGGAGGTTGAATATTAATTATGAATAACAACTAAATGAATAGCAAACTATATTGTGTAATGGAACATGAGTTATCATGGTATGTAAAGTATGTAAAAAAACTCTGTAAAAAATTCTTTAATATGTTTTCTATTTCCATGGTTTTAATTAAGCACAGGCACTTTAAATATGGGGGTAAAGCTGTTGAGCGTTGTCATGTGATCAAGGCCGCTTGTACGGCCGAAACGCGTAATGGCAGAGGACTGGTAAAAATAAAAAGAATTTTGGCACTGAATGAGGTCTGCACTCGTTTTTCCGGAGGATTGTGGCGAGGAGAGGAATATATATATATATATTCACTGAAAAAACCATAGGTTTTAGGGACAGTTATAGCTAGTTGGACATTTCACTCGTACAAAACCCGTGAAATTCCCCGTTATAGTTAGTTCAGCTAACTATAACTCGCGCCCCGCAATGCACTGCTGATGACGTCACATATTACATCACTCATGACATGGTCAGTGACATCACTGATGACATCACTGATGACATCTCAAATGACATCACTGATGACATCATCCAGTGACTGTGTGTTTCTGTAAAATTTAAATATGTTTAATATATATAGGGAAAGGCATATTGAAGAATGAGTGGGTGTATAATTGTCTGAATGGATGATTTAGTAGGTGAGTGACTGACTCCATTAGTTAGTGATTACACGTATCTTACTGAATGCATGGGTTAGTGACTAAACTGTGTGAATGTCTGTATCCGTCTGTCTGTTGGTGTGTAAGCGGCTGCATGGCTTTCTGAATAGCTACATGAGTGTCTACATGGGCTATTGATTGGTTGTCTGAGTATCTGTATGGGTGCCTGAGTGTTTGTGTGGGTGGGGTGTGTGTGACTCTGTGCATAGATGTGTGAGTGGGTGATTCACTGGGTGCATGGTTTCAAGAGTGCATCTGTGATGGACTGTATGGGTGGGTGAGTGTGTGTATGGGTGTGTTAGTGAGTGAATGTATATCTCAGTGGTACATGTGTGAGTAACTACATATGTTAAAGGCAGTATATATGTGTGTTGGAGTATATAAATGGCTATAAGTGAGAGTGTGTGATTATCATACATCCAGGACACCAGTGATTTTTTAACAAAAATTAATGCAATTGTGTGGGAATCTGATTTTTTGTTAATCACAATGGATGTCTGCTCTTTGTATACCTGTATCAGGAACCAAGATGGCTTGAGAGCAGTGGAGTTCTTTCTTAATACTAGAACCATAATATATGCACAACATACTCGTATGCTCTTGGATATGCTGCTTTTTAATCTGGAAAATAATTTTTTTCTTTTTAACGGGCAGTTTTATCAACAAATCCAAGGTGTAGCTATGGGGGCCAGTTTCTCCCCCAGTTACGCCTGTCTGTTCATGGGCTGGTGGGAGGAACTGGTCCTCATGCGCAAATATGAACATGTATATACTACCAATATTGTATCTTGGATGCATTTTATAGATGATATATTTATTGTGTGGAAGGGGAGGGAAGAAGGTGCGTTGAAATTTATCAATGAAATCAATGAAAACAACTTTAACCTCAAATTTTCCTCGAGCATCAGTAAACATACAGTGACCTTTTTGGATGTGCAGGTTTTAATTAGAAATGATGTTTTAACTACCACCCTTTTTACCAAACCAACTGCAGGAAACACACTTTTACACGCGTCGAGTGCACATCCCCCACATCTCATCAGGAGCATCCCCTATGGGGAAATGCTCCGTATCCGCAGAATTTGCAGTGATTCAGAGGATACAAAGATGAGGCAGATGGAGAGCCGTGCTAGATTTTTGGCTAGGGGATACAGCAGCGAATCAGTAGATTCTGCGATTAGAAAGTCCCAGGCAAGGTCGAGGAGGGATCTCCTCGCCTACAAAATAAAAACGTCCCAGGGAGAGGCATACACACAGCCTGTCAGACTAATCCTAACCTATTCAAAACAGGAAAAACAGTTACGGAGTATTATGAGACACAATTGGCACTTTATTCGTGAGGATCCAGTAATAGGTGATCTGATGCCTGTCAATCCATCAATCTCCTTCCGCAAATCATTAAGTATGGGGAATATGTTGGTTCAGAATAGTCATGACAGTAGTCACAAAGACATGTGGTTAACAATAAGAAAAGGTTTTTTTAAATGTCTCTCTTGTAAGGCTTGTCAGTTTGGAATAAATGTCAAAACGTACACAACTGCTTTTTCAGATACAGTCAAAGAGATTAAACAGCATCTTACGTGTAAGACAGAATATTGTGTATATGTATTGGAATGTGACTGCCAATTGAAATATATAGGCAGCACAAAATTAGCAGTGCACAAACGTGTTCTTCAGCATATCAGGGCGATCACTAATAAGGATCAAAATTACCCTGTTGCAAGACATTTTCAAACTGTACACAATAGCAATCCACAATTTTTACGCTACTATGCTGTTGAAGCTATACCTATCATGAAAAGAGGGGGTGACAGGGAAGCCAAACTGAGACGCCTGGAAACGAGTTATATTTTAGAGTTTGATTCTAAGCATCCAGGCGGGCTCAATATTACAGAAGATTTACATACGTTTTTATAAACGTAGGCAGTCAGTCTCCCATAGGTTAAGCATGTACAGCGGGCAAGCTAATTAGAACATTGCAATGAAGGGACACCTTTTCTTGCATGCACTTAATGTCTGAAGAACCTTGGGCAAGAAGCAAAACTATATTTATCCAATCAATAAAACCAGTATGATTTTTAGAAATGGTTTTAGAATTGGGGTGGTATTTTATAGTGATTTCTTAAAGCCCTTTTTCTAATGTTTTTTATAGATCTACATCTGGGTTCTTTGTGTTAAGACTTTAAAAGCCAACAATTTATTGACAGTCTTAGAAATCTCCTTGCAATATGAAGTAATGTATGAACTTTAAAGTAGGAGGTATTTAATGAATTTACTATGACAATTTGTACTTGTATATAATGAATTTATTTATTTACGTATGATAATCTGTATGTGTATATAATGAATTCATTTGTGTACCCCTTTAGATATTTAATATTTATAGCACTATTGGTTTTTAACTCTAAGTAGTATAGCACTGAGTCACTTTATCTGTCCATTCACAGCATGTCGACAATGGTAGCAAATGATTTAGAGATGTGCACGGATGCATTTAGGCAAGTATAAATCAAGAAAAGAAAGTATTGCACAACTAATCCATTGGCACAATAGAACAATATTGAATTTACAGATTTATCTGTGGTATATTTATATATATAATAAGAATAAATATATGTATTAAAAAAGACATGAATGGCAGATATTGCGTGGTGCAGAGTAATCCGTGAAATGGCAAAGTATTTAAACTTAAGGACACAAAATAGGAAATAGGTGTTTCTTTAAAGAAATGTGTCCTTTATACACAAATTTTTACAGCACATAGTGGTAGGTGATAGGTTTGTTTTCACTTTTATATTAAGATATGTATTTTTTATATGTGGATGATGTCTTTATTCCTATATATGCTATAATTTTAATGGAAATCGTAAACATGTGTCAGGAGACATTTAAGTAGATATTTAGCCTGAATCAAAACATATATATATATCAAAAAATTATTTTGTAACATTGTTTCACTATAATGTGGGCAATCATATAGGAGGTTGAATATTAATTATGAATAACAACTAAATGAATAGCAAACTATATTGTGTAATGGAACATGAGTTATCATGGTATGTAAAGTATGTAAAAACTCTGTAAAAAATTCTTTAATATGTTTTCTATTTCCATGGTTTTAATTAAGCACAGGCACTTTAAATATGGGGGTAATCTGTTGAGCGTTGTCATGTGATCAAGGCCGCTTGTACGGCCGAAACGCGTAATGGCAGAGGACTGGTAAAAATAAAAAGAATTTTGGCACTGAATGAGGTCTGCACTCGTTTTTCCGGAGGATTGTGGCGAGGAGAGGAATATATATATATATATTCACTGAAAAAACCATAGGTTTTAGGGACAGTTATAGCTAGTTGGACATTTCACTCGTACAAAACCCGTGAAATTCCCCCGTTATAGTTAGTTCAGCTAACTATAACTCGCGCCCCCGCAATGCACTGCTGATGACGTCACATATTACATCACTCATGACATGGTCAGTGACATCACTGATGACATCACTGATGACATCTCAAATGACATCACTGATGACATCATCCAGTGACTGTGTGTTTCTGTAAAATTTAAATATGTTTAATATATATAGGGAAAGGCATATTGAAGAATGAGTGGGTGTATAATTGTCTGAATGGATGATTTAGTAGGTGAGTGACTGACTCCATAAGTTAGTGATTACACGTATCTTACTGAATGCATGGGTTAGTGACTAAACTGTGTGAATGTCTGTATCCGTCTGTCTGTTGGTGTGTAAGCGGCTGCATGGCTTTCTGAATAGCTACATGAGTGTCTACATGGGTTATTGATTGGTTGTCTGAGTATCTGTATGGGTGCCTGAGTGTTTGTGTGGGTGGGGTGTGTGTGACTCTGTGCATAGATGTGTGAGTGGGTGATTCACTGGGTGCATGGTTTCAAGAGTGCATCTGTGATGGACTGTATGGGTGGGTGAGTGTGTGTATGGGTGTGTTAGTGAGTGAATGTATATCTCAGTGGTACATGTGTGAGTAACTACATATGTTAAAGGCAGTATATATGTGTGTTGGAGTATATAAATGGCTATAAGTGAGAGTGTGTGATTGTGAGAGTGGCTGTATGGATTAGTGTGTACTTGTATCAGTGATTGTATAAGAGCATAAGAATGTGCTAGTATTTGTATGAGTAAGTGAGCTGGTGTGTGTATAACTGTATAGGTTAGTAAATGGCAGTGTGATTAATTATTTGCATGACTGACTAGGTGTGTGAGTACCTCTATGGATGAGTGGCGGTGTGTGAGTGTCTATGTAGGTGTATGAGTGCATATGATAGTCCTGTACTGAGTCCCCCTGAGGATTAAGTCCCCTTGAATCATGAGGGTCCCTGGGGTCCAACTAGCCCACCCTGTACCTCCAGTATGCGCCAGGGAGCTGCGTTGCAGAGAGGTGTTCAGAGGCCACGCCCCTTTTTACACCTCTCTGCAACGCAGCTCTGTGGCGCTTTCTGGACGTACCTGGTGGGCTAGTTGGCCCCCAGGGACCCTCAGGATTGAAGGGGATTTAATTCCCCATCTTAAAACGCGCCACGGGGCCTGTTTGCACACATGACACCTGAAGCCCCGCCCCCTCCCTTCACCACTGTGCAAACGCGCCCTGTGGCATGTTTTAAGTTGGGGGATTAAGTCCCCTTGAATCCTGAGGGTCCCTGGAGTCCAACTAGCCCACCATGTACCTCCAAAAAGCGCCACAGAGCTGCGTTGCAGAGAGGTGTAAAAAGGGGCGTGGCCTCTGTACACCTCTCTGAAACGCAGCCCCCTGGGCATACTGGAGGTTCCTGGTGGGCTAGTTGGCCCCCAGGGAACCCCAATATTCAAGGGGAATTACTTCCCCTTCTTAAAACGCACCAGGGGGCGCGTTTGCAGACTGCTGCAGGGAGGGGGCGGGGCCTCCGGCACAATGCCGGTCTTTTTCTTGTTGTTTTTTTGTATGGGAGGGGGGCTGCGTGGCCCCCCTTCCCTCGGCCACTTTTGGCCCCGGGACCCCATCTTCCGGGGCCTGAGGATTTTCTTTTTTTTGTTTAATAAAAAAAAATGGGAAGGGGGCCGCGTGGCCCCCCTTCCCTGGGCCTCTATTGGCCCCGGGGACCCCATCCCCCGGGGCATGCCCTCTTTTTTAAAAAACATAAATATTTGGAGGGGGGCTGCGTGGCCCCCCTCCTCAGGCCATTTAAGGCCCCGGGGACCCCATCCCCCGGGGCCGGCCTTTACGTTTTTGTTTTTTTTCAATTTTAAATTGTAGGGGAGGGGGGCCATGTGGCCCCCCTCCTGGGCCACTACTAGCCCCGGGGACCCCATCCCCCAAGGCTGGCCCTCTCCGTTGGGGACCGTGGGGGGGTCCCCAATCCCCCCACGGTCCCGCCGGCTCCCCGCATCCTTCGGGAGCCGGCATTGCTTTTCCACATGGGAGCTGCTAAGATGCAGCTCCCCGTGTGGAAAGCAATCAGCTTTGGTTTTGGAAGAGAGAGCAGGTTTCCTGCTCTCTGTTCCAAAAACCAAAGCAGTTTGCTATGACAGGACGGGAGCCAAGGCTCCCGTCCTGTCATAGCAAACTACAGTGTCCCGGGGGTAGGCATCCCGGGACACTGCAGGAGCCGGCCCTGGGGGGTGGTGGTCCCCAGGGCCATCAAGGGCTCCAGGAGGGGGGCCGCGCGGCCCCACTCCCTCCATTATTTTAGAGGACAGTGGTCCCTAGACAATTCGATGAAATATAAAGTTAAATATAGACCCAGTCAGTACTATATTGTCTGTCCAGCCGGACAGTTTATTAATATACAGTGATTGTATAAAACCATTAAGACAAGAATTTACAAGCGGGACACAGCCTGCGTCCTGCTGACGTACATTTTACAAACAACATAAGGGAAGGGGTTCAGGCAAGAAAACCGTGTCTGTAATTACATTGGATATAAATACAACAGACAAATTACGTTGCGCACACCATTACAAATTAAGCATTATAATATAGCCAATGTATATGGTGTACAGTTGTCGACGACGTTTCGATCCCTTTTAAATCAGTGGGATCATCTTCAGGACATTGATAATGACATGCCTGTTTTAAATAGCTCAATTACTTAAACCATACAATGAAGGCGAGAAAGAATGGGGGAAAAAAAGGGAGAAAAAGACAAAAATTATGCAGAGGGAGAGAGTGATACACATAATTTGATTCAATTTATTTCAGGTGACGTACATGAATTGGCCGTGACCAAGTAAGCCTCTAAGTAATACCAGAAAGAGGTTCAAGGAAAGATGTGAACCAGAATGCATGTGGCATGCTCTGGTGAAGGAGGATCTAGTGACTATGAAAAAGGCCGTGTCTCGAAAACAACCAGGTACGCGCCGATACGTTGCGTGAATTACAGTGGTCTCATGAGGAGAAGGCCATGTGAGAACCTGTCAAGGATTATTAATCGTGATGCCCACACAAGTAGATGCGCGAGGAAGGAAGGAAAGCGCACGCTTACTGTGAGCTGGTGTGCCTGTCAATTCAAAGGCAGATATGGGGGACACCATCTGGCGTGTTTAATCAGCGCCTAATTATGAAGGGAGAATTAAGTTAACAGAAAATACAAGGGGACTAGATTAAGGTGCAAGGCATGGGAGGTCCTTACCAACGAAGATTAGGTGAACCGCGATGACTGCGGGGACCGCAACAATTAAGGGAGCAACCTGAAAGAGAGGGTTCATATGAGAGGGGTTACCACAGCAATGGGGCTAAGTGTAACCAGCAACAAGCAAGGCAGAGCTTACCTTAATAGGGAGCGTGCCAGAGTTGCAATGGAGCCACTTCTGCGTACTCCGTGTTTATGCCTAAGACAATTTCCAAGGACAATTATTACTTAGTGAGCGAAACAAGTGGGGGCGGTGATAGAGTCTAAAACCTGCTCAGTTGGATTGCTTACCGTGCGAGTCAAGGCTTCAGGAGCAGTCCCCGCGGGAGTGCGTGCGCGAGCAGATCCTCAGCGCATTGGTAGCACGGCCATGAGGCGGCTAGTAATATTACAATCAGGTGATCAGGGGAAGGTCATGTGACCAGGTGCTAGTATAGCTGATATCTCGCTTGGCGGCCATGTTAGAATGGTATAGGGCATGCAGGGACACCACGAAAGTGATGAGTTATGTACCATTTGGAACAGAAGTCGAACCATCATTCATGAAGGCAATGTATGCATATACAGCCGATATAATGTAAAATTACATTGCGAATTTAACCAAAAAACAACCAAGGAAAATAAGGTCTAAAATAGAGACAGATATTTTACAAGTTGTAATTGTATACCAGATCAAGGCTTAAGGAACAATCCCCGTCAGAGTGCGAAACCCCCTGCGCATGAGTAGCAAAAGGCCATGTTAGCGGCTGTTAATATTACGATCAGCTGATCAAGGGTTGGTCATGTGACCTGTTGTCGGTATTGCTAAAAGGTCTACCTAACTAGGCGGCCATATTTGAGTTGGCAAAAACCATATAAGGACACCAGTAGGGTGAGGAATTGTATGCCTTCACAGCCAGTGACAAGGTGTAATTGTGTACAGATATGGTTCATAGTGCAATATGATTGTGAGCATAAAATTGTAGTGACATCAATATTAAAATCCATTTTTATCTCTCTATCTCTGGCCTGCACAGCCTCTGTTTATTCCTCTGTATTCCTCTTGTCTCTCTACTCTCCTATACCATCAGTTTCTGCTTCTACATCATGTTTTTCTACTGGCTTCAATGTCTGCCTCTTTCCAGCCAGCTCCTTGTGTCTCTGACATTTATTTTCTCTATTTCCTCAGGAGGAAAGGAAGGGGCCCTTGGATCCGCACCTGTGACCATCTGGGTTTCCTACCCTTTTCTTCACTGGATTTGATCATCCAGGTGTCCACCGTGCTTCAGATAAGGATTTGAATTTTCACATTTTCACTTTTTTCTAATTTTATTTCCCTTTGCATCACTTTGTTCTTTAGCGTCTGCGGACTTGTTTTGCTGTGCCCTGCTAACCCACTTGGGGATTCCAAGCACCAACATGAGATAATGATGTATTTACATGTGTACAACTGGTATTTTGCGTGATGTATTTTACAATGGATTTCGCAATATCAAGGCACTTTGTCGCAGTATATCCAACCTTGCAATTGTGAACTTTACACTCTGTTCAGACTTTGCAATGTACAGGCTGACGTGCGTTTTCATCGGAACTGATTCCATCTGTCACATACTTTCATGAGGACTTCTGAATGATGAATAGTAATGCTGTTATACATATATTTTTTCAGCCTACCATTATCACACGATACCAAGTTTTCATGGTTGTACTTACTGTAATTTTGATTCCACCATATTTGTGTACACATGGTCTAAACGTAGTCATTAAGTTACATATTGATTGCTTTCCTCTGCCAACTGTTCAGGCGGCAGGATCTTTTGTTGTGCTTTCGGATCATCAGTCTTTTTACTTAATTAAGATGGCACTCACCAAATGTTTGACAGTCCTATTTCTATCTCTGTGACATTCCACTAGTCTTACGTTTGTCTTTAGTATTTATGACGCTCTGTTCTGTTATGCACTATGTGTGAACAAGAGCGCTTGGCGGTTGAAACGCGTCACAACAATTGGATTTATGAAGCAATAAATCCTTTTTGTATTGAAATACTCCTGTGGTTTGGTTCCTGAGAGCGCGCATACTGCTACTCTTCGAATATATATATCTATATATATCATCAAGAACCCCCGTTATTCCTCTCAGAATCGGGCACAGACACTGCATCTCTCTCTTTCTCCAGTTTATTGTAGATTTCTCTGTCATTACATATTTCCACCAATCCTGGCCTTGTTCACATACACACGACGATAGTAAAACACACTTTTTTATATTGTTCACAGGATGTGTATAGAACAAAAACATACTGTACCAAATCACATGATGAAAAATTTCATTAAAAACTTTGTGAAAATCAGGTAATGTGATCAAAGTTTTTAAATACTATTAAAACATCCAAAGCCAAAATTTGACACATAATTCATTGTTGCATATAATTGAAATGGGTATATACATAAATTACTGGATACATCAATTTATGTGTGCTAAAATCATCAAATTCATCACATAAGTTATTGATGAAATATAACATTCACACATAAATTGCTATAGCTAATATGTTGGGTAAAACCAAATAGAGCACATGGTTAATTATACATTTCAACAGAGAACTGTACTAATTACTGGATAAATTTCATGCATGAATATGTATATATGTATATATGTTATGTATGTATGTGCATATATGTATATATATATACACACACACACATATATATATAATATATATATATATATATATATATATATATATATATATATATATATATATATAGAAGACGTTTTCCAAAATGTTGCAGGAAAGGAACAAGCCACTCTCGAACTGTGGCAAAATAGTGAAAATTTAATTTCTTGGCAATTGACGAAAGATATGACAATGCGTTTCGACTCACAAGAGTCTTGGTCACATGACCACAACTGTTCATTCAGCAGCAAAATACAGCGTCAGTGTGACAACAAATAAACAAAATAGAAAACAGATGCTTGTTCAGATTTCACGGCCATTCTCCATGTAGACAAGTTGTTTCTCTCATTTTAGTTTAACACACAAAAATCCAAAATGTACAGAATACTCTTTCAGTGAAAGAATGCATTATTTTAAACAAATAAATTAAAATAAACAAAAACCAGGTGATATGGTACAATGCCCTATAATACCTGCAGTATAGAAAACTCAATTTCCCATAATGGCCTATAATATTCAATGGACAACAAATATATATTACCAAAGGTACAAGGGTTTCAAAGTAAGTTTGAATCGATAAATAGGGTTCTAGATGGTCACCGTGTTAAAGATAAAGGGTCAAGTACCCAGGCACAGAATTAAATTTCTCCCTTGAGTGGGGGGTAAGAAATGAATACGGGTCAATCAGATAGATCTGCACGATGTAATCAAGTTATAAATACATTATATATATATATATATTTGCCGATTCCTTACGTCTTGCATCCATAAGGTAAAGTCGCACTCAGGATTTTTAAGAAAATTATAGATTTATTCGACTATGTCATTTGAGATGTCATCAGTGATGTCATCAGTGATGTCACTGAGCATGTCATGAATGATGTAATATGTGACGTCATCAGCAGTGCATTGCGGGGGCGCGAGTTATAGTTAGCTCAACTAACTATAACAGCCGAATTTCTCTGGGTTTGTACGAGTGAAATTTCCAACTAACTATAACGTCCCTGAAACCTATGGTTTTTTCAGTGAATTTCAAAGGTTTTTTAAATGCTCATTTCTAACTATAACGTCCCTGAAACCTATGGTTTTTTCAGTGAATTTCTATTGTTTTTTAATTGCTCATTTCTAACTATAACGTCCCTGAAACCTATGGTTTTTTCAGTGAATTTCAAAGGTTTTTTAAATGCTAAATTCTAACTATAACGTCCCTGAAACCTTTGGTTTTTTCAGTGAATTTCAAAGGTTTTTTAAATGCTAATTTCTAACTATAATGTCCCAAAAATACTTTTTCTTAATTTTCAATTTTTTATAAAAATAATTTGATGTTTTCTCTTTTCTAAAATATACATTTACATTTTTTTTTTATAAAAAAAAAAGTGGATTCGCCTACCGGTCGTGTACCAGTCACAGTGGTTGCGCGAATCCAAGAATTTTGCAGCCATATTGGTTAAGTCGTGTACGATGCGCGTTTGGTATGCGAAGGGTGTGCAGTTCTCGGCCCCGCGTAAAGTCACATACGTATTTCCGGGGTCGCGCCAGGTGCGCGAATCCACCGCAAATCTTTAAGTTTTAAAAGTATATGTATATAACTTTAATATGTATATTATACCAAGAGATTAAATAATCTAATTGTAAATATCATATATTTGTAATTGTAATAAAGATATATTATTGTTAAATATATTTTTCGGGAATCGCATCGGGTGTGCGCTGGTTGCACGCCGGGTGCGCGAATCCCATGTGACTTCAAAAGAAACAATTTCATTGGTTAAGAAGCTTTTGATTCTAGAACTTGAAGGACCCCACCCAGTTTTTTCATTCTTTCAACTGCCTCTCAGCAGACACACCTGTTGTCTTTTGCTCCTCTTCTTTGCCTTTTTTTGGTGCTGTTTTTTGTTCAATCTGAAAATGGCAGCTGGAAATGCACCTCAGCAGTTTCCACCTGAAAAGGAAGAAGACTTAGAGGAACACGTAAAGACCAGGTATGAAAGTATTGTTTGGGCATTTTTCTCCATACCACCTGGGGAGAAAAAGGTGAATGCCCATAAAGTGACATGCACCATTTGTGAGAAGGTCCTCTCACTGGGATCAGAAAATAAGTATTCTTGCGGCATGTCATCTATGTTAAAACATTTGCAAACAATGCACCCTCGGCGTCTCTCAAGAGAACAGCTGCGACATGAGCAACAAAAGCAGGCAAAGGAGGAGAACACTGCTGGACCTAGAACCTCATCTGCTTCCACAACAACTTCTAAACCAAACATCATCCCTGACTTTGCCAGAGTGGAGCAGCATTGTGTTAAATGTAAGAAGATCTTATGTTTTGGTGAGCAATCACTGGATGCCATCCTGGTTGCCATTAGAAACCACCACTGTTAATATATATTTTTTTTTATGCAATGACTTTATAATTGCATAATTTTTTGAACGTTTTCCCTGTTGGTTCTGTTTATTTTTTCTTTTAAAAAAAAACCCACCAAAAAAATCAAAAAAGAGTTAAAAAAACACAGAAAAATATAAAACAAAAAAGTGGAAAAAAATGGTTCTTTTCAGAACCGCCTATTTGGTTAAAAATAGACAAATTTGTAAGTGTTGTATGAATTGTGGCAAGTGGACTATATGGAGAAGTGTATGGGTAGTGCATGTGTGATTGCATGAGTGCATGTGTAGTGCCTGGGTGATTGCAGAGGTGCATGTGTACTACCTGAGTGATTGTATGAGTACATGGGAATGCCTAGGTTATTGTAAGAGTGCATGGCTAATGTCTAGGTGCATCAAGGAGTGCATCAGTAGTACCTGTGTGATTGCGTGAGTGCATAGGTAGTGTCTGCATGTTTTTCTAAGTGTATGGCTATTGCCTGGGTAATTATATGAGTACAGCGGTAGTGCCTGGGTTATTTGATGTGTGCAAGAGTAGTGACTGGGTGATTGAAGGAGTACATGGATAGTGCTTGGCTGATTGGAGGAGTGCATGGCTAATGCCTAGGTGCATCGATGAGTGCATCAGTAGTACCTCTGTGATTGCATGAGTGCATAGGTAGTCTCTGGATGTTTTTATAAGTGCATAGGTATTGCCTGAGTGATTGAAGGACTGCATGGGTAATAGCTAGGTGATTGCATGAGTGCAGGGGTAATGCCTAGGTCATTGGAGGAGTGCTTGGGTAATGCCTAAGTGATTGCATGTGTGCAGGGGTAATGTGTAGGTATTTGGAGGAGTGCATGGGTAATGTCTGGATGATTGCATGAGTGCAAGACTAATGTATGGGTCGTTGCATGACTGTAGTGGTAGTGGCTGGGTGATTAGAAAAGTGTATAACTAGTGCCTGGGTGATTTTTTAAGTGTATGGGTACTGACTGAATGATTGGAGGAGTGCATGGATAGTGCCTGGATGATTGCAGCAGTGCAAGAGTAGTGCCTGGGTTATTCTATGAGTGCATAGCTAATGGCTGGGTGATTGTATGAGTGCAAGAGTAATGTCTGGGTGGTTACATGAGTGTAGTGGTAGTGCCTGCATGATTGGAGTAGTGTATAGGTAGTGCCTGGGTGATTGGAAGGGTGCATAAGTACTACCTGGGTGATTGCATGAGTGCTGGAGTAATGTCTGAGAGATTGGAGGAGTGCAAGGGTACTGCCTGAATAATTTGAGGAGTGCATGAGTAATGTTTGGATAATTGCATGTGTGTAGTAGTAATGTCTGGGTGATTGCAGGAGTGCATGGATACTGCCTGGGTGATTGGAGGAGTGCTTAGGTAATGCTTTGGTGACTGCATGACTGCAGGAGTAATGTCTGGGGAATTAGAGGAATGCATAGGTAATGCCTGGGTGATTGCATGAGGATAGGGGTAATGTCTAGGTGATTGTATTAGTGCAAGGGTAATGTCTCAGTGATTGGAAGAGTGCTTGAGTAATGTTTGAGTGATTGCATAAGTGCAGGGGTAATGTCTGGGTGGTTGCATGAGTGTAATGGTAGTGCCTAGGTGATTAGAGGAGTAAATAAGTAGTGTCTGGGTGATTTTATAAGTGCATGGTACTGGCTGAGTGATTGGACGAGTGCATAGATACTGCCTGGGTGACTGAAGGAGTGCATGAGTAATGTCTGGGTGATTGCATGAGTGCATGGGTAGTGCCTGGGAGGTTGTAGTAGTGCATGGATAGTGCCAGCACAATTTCAAGAGTGCAAGGGTAGTGCCTGGGTTATTGCACAAGTGCACAGGAAATGACTGGGTGATTGCATGAGTTCATGAGCAGTGCCTGGATGATTGGAGGACTGCAAGCATAGTGCCTGGGTTATTGCATGAGTGCATAGGTAGTGCCTGGGTGATTGGAGGAGTGCATGAGTAGTACCTGGGTGATTGCATGAGTACTGGGGTAATGTCTGGGTGATTGGAGGAGTGCATGGGTACTGCCTGAGTGACTGAAGAAGTGCATGAGTAATGTCTGGGTGATTGCATGTGTGCAGGGGAAATGTCTGGGTGTTTGGAGAAGTGCATGGATACTGCCTGGGTGACTGGAGGAGTGCAAGGGTAGTGCCTGTCTGATTGGAGGAGCGCATAGCTAATGTATGGGTGGTTGCATTAGTATAGGAGTAATGTCTGGGTGATTTGAGGAGTGTATAGGTAATGCCTAGATGATTGCATGACTGGAGAAGTGATATCTGGGTTATTGGAGTAGTGCATTGATAGTGCTTAGGTGATTGGAGGAGTGCAAGAGTACTGCTTAGGTTATTGTATGACTGCATAGGTAGTGCCTGAGTGATTACATGAGTACAAGAGTAGTGCCTGGGTGATTGGAGGAGTGCAAGGGTACTGCCTGATTGATTATATAAGTGCAGGAAAAGTGTCTGGGTGATTGAAGGAGTGCATAGGTAATGCCTAGATTATTGCATGAGTTGAAAGGTAATGTCTGGGTGATTGGAGGAGTGCTTGAGTAATGTTTGGGTGATTGCATGAGTGCAGGGGTAATGACTGGGTGATTGGAGTAGTACATTGATAGTACTTAGGTGATTGGAGGAGTGCAAGAGTAGTGCTTGGGTTATTGCATGAGTACATAGGTAGTGCCTGGGTGATTGTATTAGTGCAGGGGTAATGTCTGGGTGATATTATAAGTGTATAGGTACTGGGTAGGTGATTGGAGAAATGCTTGGACATTACCTGGGTGATTGGAGGAGTGTGGAAATAGTGCCTAACTGTATACATGAGTGCATGGGTAGTGTTTGAAGGAATGGATGAGTGCAGTAAAAGCAGCTGTAAACATTATTTCATATTATCATGCTTATTACATTATTTTATCTTACCTTTTTTACTAATGTAGATACAAAACTCAGCTGAAACTATTTTACAGTAGTTTTGTTGTAATCTGAATTTAAAATCTTTTCAAACTTCACCATTACCTTCTGTAAAAAAGAAGAAGAAGAACTATTATTGAATATAATATTATAGATTTAAGATCAGAACATAGTTTTAGAATTACACAACATTTTCAGTTTCCTTTTTTGCTGTTCTCAGATTCTACTGAATTTCACCATACACAGTGATTTCAATGTAGATCATCATACAACAGCGGGGGAAAAACAATCAATGATATTGTAAAAAAAAAAAAATCAGCGTTGAGCATTATTTACAACAAGTATAACTATCTGTTTACCTATCTACAGTTTCTAAATTACATTCTTCAACCCATAATGGGGCCGATTCCAATTCAGGCCAGAAATCCCTCCGACCGAGCCGGACCCGGAGAGATTTCCGACCGAATCGGACCCGTGCAGCCCGACCGAACGAGTACGATGCGTCCGTATGCTATCGTACTCGAGTCGGTCGGACTCCCATTGAAGTCAATGGGAGCCGGTCGTACAACGCGTACGCAGGCTCCCATTGCCTCAATGGGTGCGAGGCGAACAAGGGCGCCCCTACAGCGGGTACGCGACGAAGCGACTCGCGCCGTACACGCACAGGTAGGGGGGACCCATGGGTCCCCCTGTGTGCGACTCGCGCGGCCACGCAGTACAGGGGGTCCGACACGGACCCCCGGAGTACGGCTCCGACTGCTCTTTCGAGCCGGACGGCGCATGTCGGTCGGACTCGCCCGCGGCGCGCATCGTACTTACCCGGCCGGGGAACGTCTCCATTGCGCGGTGCGAGTCGTGTCCGAGCGAGTCGGTCGGTGCGGTTAGACCCGGGAACGAGTCGGTCGGAGCGGTTGGGACGCCCGAACGAGTCGGTCGGCGACTCCGCATCGTACTCGCTCGTTTGGACGCGCGTACGAATCGGTCGGGAAATAGGGCTCCGAATCGGATCCGGTTATGCCGAATCCGATTCGGAGCCCTACCGGCCGAGATCGGAATCGGCCCCTAAGTCTTTTATTTCTGTCAACTACATTTTGTAAAACATACACTCTCATTTACATTGCGAATAATATAAAGATCAAATATATAAATTACTTCTTTCAAACACAATTTTCCAAATGCAATATCCATTAACACAAACAATAATCCAAACAGTAATTGTTCACATCTTCCCAATAGGCCGAATAATGTTTCCAAATGCATTTGCATTGAAAATATCCAAAATAAATTTGTTAATTCGTGTTCACATCTTCCCAATAGGCCGAATGATGTTTTCAAAACTTTGGCATCAAAAATATGATATATGAATTTGGTAATTCATAAGGCAGCCTACATTTGAATTCCAAATGAGCATTATTGCAGTGTGTCCGTCCTTTATTGCACTTTAAATGTATAGTGTCCAGATGTTGTAGTAGGTCCATCATGGAAAATAATAGCCACTGTTTTAAAATTCTTCCTGAAATTGATACTTGACTTGCTACAAAAAATTTTATTTTGGTTTCCAATTTTGTTCCATTTGCTCTACAACGTTGTAGCATTAAAATCACATATTTTCCATATCTTTCTATATATAATGTTGACAACATTTCTGACTTACAACGAGAACATTTCATATCTTGATTAGCTGTTTTTACTAATTTGTTAAAAGACACTGATTTGCAATCTGGTATCGTCAAGTATATGAATCGTGCAGTGTCTATTTCAGTGGTAGAAGAAAATGAACACTCTTCACATTTATGATCCCGTCTGTAACTTAGTCCAAATACATTTTCAATTTCTATTCCTTCATCTTCCAATACTGCAAGCATAAACATAAGAAATTCTTGGGCATCTTGTTGTATATTAAGTGTAAATTGCGAAGAACCAGTACGTATATACAAAAGATGCCGAATGCCAGAAGCAGTATGGATTTTAGTTCTATCAGTTACCAACTATTGAAAAATATAATGTAATAAAGAACAGAATCCCCAAATACAAACATATTTATACTGGAGCCCAATACCTAAAGCGATACCTCCGATAACCAGAGCGGTCATGGTGGCCTGGCGCACGGCCCTGCGGCACACACGATGGGACAAATGGCTGAGCCACCATACACCACTCTGGCAAGGCTTGTGGTTAAGGGAGGTAGCGACCCTCATGGGATTCAGACAATGGGAACACATAGGGATATCACTATTAGGAGACGTTTGGATAGGCGACCACATCAGGGTGTTCCCAGACCTACAGAAACGCTACACCCTCCACACCTCACAATTTTATAAATATTTGCAACTTCGCCATGCCCTCAACGCACACATCTCAACAGGCACGTCACTCCCCGAATTCAGCCCGCTGGAAGCTCAGGTCATGATGGGGAACTGATGGGGAACTTGGAGAGGGGTGTCTCGAATATACCGCACCCTGGTCAACAACGGCCCGGCAACTCTTGACCCGCTCCGTGCCCGCTGGGAGGGATGGCTGGGTCCCCTGGAGGAAGAAGATTGGCGTGACGCCCTTATGGCTCCCAAAACCATTACGACCTCAGCCAGGCTTCACCTCATTCAGCTATACTACCTGCACGTGGCCTAACTCACCCCAGCACGCCTACATGAGGAAGGGTTACGTCCCTCCCCAAATTGTACGCGATGTGGCCAAGCACCGGCAGACTTTTATCACATGATTTGGACATGCCCAAACCTTGCCTCGTACTGGTCAGCAATAGAGTAGGAACTCACACAGGTCTTGGGCTGGCAGGTCCCCCACGACCCCATACGTCTCATTCTTGGGGTAATGGACGGCCTAGATGGCTCTAGATCGGACAAACTGTTCCTTGGGACGGCAGTTGCTGTGGCCAAACGAGATATTGCAGCTACCTGGGCACAGGCCAAACCCCCAAGCATAGCAAAATGGCGCCGAGGGGTGGATTGGTGTGCCGCTCAGGAAGTACCCTTATTTGAGGCTCGTGGATGCCCAACCAAATACAACAGGGTCTGGGGCAAATGGCTAAATCAACTGGACTAAATGTACCAAAGCACACTTCTGTACACATATGTAATGTTCCTATGTCACGGTGGCTCGCTCAACCAATAACCTGTCTGTATTCCAAATTAACTTCTGCGGTAATGACTTGTATCATTGAAAATGTCATGTGCTGTCAATTCATTTGTTCTTTAAAATCAATAAAAAATTGATTATCAAAAAAAATTAAGAACAGAATCTTTTTTCTCGATTTTCCATAATTTCATGATTAAGATCTTCTAGATAAAAGACAACATTCACAATTACATTAGCATAACAGTTGATACCTGAACTATTTTCTATCTGGTATCCTACAATATCATCAATAGTGTCCATTTTCATTTTCTTTGCACCTTCATGATTCTCTTGAATTGTTTTCTTTTTTGAATCTCAGTCGAATGTTTGTCATATTTCCGTTTTGGACACACTACACGTTTCTCATATACAGGATATTCACCTAAGTTAGGAGCATAAAGTCTTCTTAACCGATTGTACTCTCTTACACAATTTGCATCAGCACTAATCTTCTTCTCTTCAAAATCAATCAAATACAAACCAGATAATGTTCTTACTCGAGACAATGCAACGTATGCCATGCCTTCTTTAAACACTGTACTTCCAATATTTACCAAACCACTGTCTACACTTAAACCTTGAGATTTATGAATGGTTACTGCATATGCTAAGGAAAGAGGAAACAGTTTTCTATGAACATACAAGTCTTTTACAAGCAAAAAACGAACAGCACAACGTCCAATCTGTTTTACCTCTTCAATCTGATCAAATTTAATCTTTAAAAATTCAATACCATCTCAGTTCTGATAATTAACAAAATCAACAACTTTTCCCATTGCTCCATTTACTAAACCTTTTTCTACATCCAAATTACGCCATAAAATTACCCGACAGTTTACACATACATATAAAGTCTTTTCTATACCAGCAGTCTTGACTGTAATTTCTCAGAGAGCAGAATAGTAACTCCTTCATGTTCCATTTTATCAATGGCTTCCATTTTCACTATTGGTTGTTTTTCCAATTTCAAAAGTTCTTGATTGAATGTAGAACACTCTTGCAGTGTTGGCATTAGGCAAAATATAGACTTCTTTTCTGTAATTTTTTTGTATATTATTTCAGGTGCTATATTTTCATTTGGAAACAAGTTCATTAAAAGCCGACTTTGTAAAGCTTCTTTTCCATGTTTTGTTAAAACACCAATTCTTATCTCTTGAAGAATCTTTCCATAATGTTCATCACTTGCTTGTCGCATATTCTTAATAAGTTCTTTATATTCAAAATAAGACCAAATGTTCACATTTTCAATACTTCCCAAAGATTTCCTAGTGTCTTCATGGACAAGTGTTTTAAAAACTGGTTGTCCTTTCACAGGAGTAAGTTGTAGTAGATCACCGAATACAATTACATGTTTTCCTCCAAATAGAACATCTTAATCTGTTTTTAAAATCTGTTGCATTCTTAAATGTATAAAGGCAAGCATTAAGTTTGAGACCATGCTCCCCTCATCAATGATTAGAAGTTTCATTTTCTTCAGTACTCTTGAAACTTCATACCAAGCTTCTCCAGATAGCTTGTGATATTCCAATTTATTTTCATGTTCAACTGGTAGCATCAGTAATCGATGTAATGTAATCCCTTAATGTTGTGTGCTGCTAACCCAGTTGGAGCAGTTGCAACACAAGATAAATGTGATTCAGTGGTTTTGTGTAGATAACTGGTCAAAACTTTAATTAAGAAACGTTTTCCTGTTCCAGCTTGCCCACTGATGTACATTTGAATAGGTTTAAATGATGTGCATTGCCATTCTTTTTTTCATACAGTAAACCATGCTGTATCTGTTGTGTCACTTGCTGATATATTTCTTTTTGTTCAATATTTAGTTTTTCTTCTAAGTTTCCCAACTCAATAATATCCTGTTGTGCTTGTTGCATTGCCGTTTCTACTTCATTCATGGCTACTGCTGCTTCATTTTCAAGAATTGGTTGTCCTAGTGGATCTTGACTTAGTGGAGCAGAACTTTGACTATCTTGAGAACTTGTCTCTAGCTATTTCAGCTGCAATAGTAGTTTCTTGTTCAATCTCTTCATTTAACATTTGTAGATAAGTTGGAAAAATTGTGCATTGAATGCTATCTTTACATGCATTAAAAGAATCTTCATAGCACTCAAAATCTCCAAGTAATTCCATTTCACTACGCCAAGGCTTGAAGAGTTGCAGAAGTGCTAAATAGAAAAATTCCCTTTTGTCTGGAGTTTCACAACTGAGTTTCCTGTGGTTAATAAGATTTCCTTTGGCATGTTTCACCAAACATCCATTACATCCAATTACTGCATATTTTTTCTTCATTTATATTTTCTGTAACATTTCTCTTAAAACTGTAATGTTGCAGTACTTCATAGAGACATATGTTTTCCAGATGTGGACTCCTTTTGGGATAGTACGTATCCAACATATTTGTTTTAACAATATCTGTACTTTCCGGTTCATTCAATGCTAAGTATTCAATTTCTTGTAGAGATTTCAATACTCGATTTTGTGTTGCAGCAAGACCTAGACTTACCCAAATGATTCCTCTTGACTTTGAATAAAAACTTGCAGAGGTCAACCGATCCGAACATTCGTAGGATCCAATCTCTCGATGGGAAAGCATCTTCAAACTAAAGCTGTACAATTTGTTACTAAGAGTCTTCTCTTGTGAAATTTCTTCCAACATTTCTTTCAACTCCGTCTTTTCAGATTTCGTTATATATGACGTAACATAGTGAGCAACAGCAATCAGATTATCTGCAACATACTGGATATCCATGTTTGCATTCCACATTGTCAAAATCACTGGATTGTATTCATTAATATACTTTGATTCTTCAGTTCTTTTTATGTTGTAAGTATTCTTCGGAGATTTTCGAGTTATAGTATGCCTTACTGCTGACATGAAACTATTGACTCTTCCTTTTGAAATTACTGGACGTGGGAATCCAAAACAACATTTTGTATTACATTTTCCCTTTGATGTGTATTTTCGTCGACAATATTTTCCACATCGATGACTTTGAAACCGTAAAACTTGTTGTCTTAAGCTGTTTTCTCCTCGTTTTTTTTTTAATGGCACAGGTAACAAAGGGGCATGTTATCAAGCCCAACATCGCCGCTTTAGCGGCCGTTTTCGACCGAAAAGCGGCGATATATTTATCTCCATATCATCAATGCGCCGCTAACATGCATTAGCGCATGTTAGCAGCAGTTTTACTAACGCCTCGCCTCGCTAATTAGATGCAAAGTAGGCATTCCTTCACAAAACAACAGCAAAATAGTCACAAAGAGAACATCGCGCTATTAACAAGCCGGACCCGGACACGCGATGCGATAAAAATAGCCGCGCTAACCGCGGTTATCGCAGGAATCTAACGTCAGGTAAAATCCTGACTTAGCTATCTTTTTAATGGGAGGTGGATTGACAGATTAAGTCCACACTCCCATATTTACAAGCTTTTCATTAGCGCTGTGAAATCATTGCTTGATTTCACACGCTAATGGTGTTTATCGCCGTCTATCGCTGGTTTGAACATCGCCTGTTAGCAAAGCGTTGCTAATACGCCGCTAGCAGGGCAATGTAATTCAGCGATAGACGCGCGATAGAAAAAAACGCAGTTTGTTGATAATATGCCCCATAGTCTTCAATGAAAGACAAAACTGTTTCATCAGAATCGGTTCCAAATTTAGTTGCATTCTTGATCCATAATAGCATGTGTATATGAGGAGTAGCTTTGGCTTGGTACTCCTTTCTCCAAAAGAAATCAATAACTTCTCCAAGAGGTGGGTTATTTTTATTGCAGATAAAAGACATCATAGCTTGAAACCTATGATTAAAATATCTGCACACATTTACAGGACCCAAGGAACACAGTTCTCCAGCTGTATTCAATTCAATGTTTTTTACATTTAAATTTGCATATCGTAGAAATTCAAGTAAATTGTCCCGGGCGTATTCAGCACAGCTAAGCGTAACAAACCACGTAGGGGTTCCTAAGTTTCTTAACATACATTTAAGTTCTCCGTGACAATGATACCAATACTCATTAGTACCACGTTGACACGCCATCAAATTAATTAACTGAGATTCTAAATGATCATCTCTTTGTTGAACTTTGTCCAAAAATTCCTTTTCAGAAACATGTCTAAGATGAACTCCCATTTTTAATATGTGGTTCACTGCATATGAAAGTCCAAACAAGTCACTTTCAAACAGAAGATGAAATAAATATGAAATACACTGTCTAAATCTTGGATCTTCTGAGTACAATCTTGTTGTACGATATTCTGAAGCTGGAATCTGTACTGGTCGTTCATCATATCGTCCACCTTTTCCAGTGGGGAAGAGCTGTGGAAAACAACGAGCTTCTAAACTTTTTCCCCATACACTCATGGGAGTTCCCTTCGCTTTCTTCATTTGGAATAATTCAATAAAGTTTCCTATACCTTCTTTTGAATGTAGAGGATGTATACTGTAATGTTCATAAATGTCTTCACTCCTGGAGCTGTCCACTTTTTGTATTTGGCCAGTTGAAATTTCTCTATCATCTTCTAAAGATATTTCTTGTTCTTCCACATATACATTTTTATAATAAATATTGTTTTGTACATGATATAATGTAGTTTTTTGAAGTTTGGTGACATCTACTAACTCTTGCCATATTTTCCAACTCTTTGTTGGTACACCATTAACTAGAATAAGTACAGGTTCACTTTCCTCTCTCTCTATACCAAGAGTTTCAATATTTTTCTTAAAATCTAAAGGTAAATACACAACTCTCCCTTTTAAACCTCTTTGTAGATCTGTTGGAGGCAGCTTACCTGTTTTAGTCTCCATACGAACTATAGCACAGTTTGAATAAGAATGGATTCATATGTATTTCAATCTACCAGCTCCAGAGGAATAGCTACCAACTCTAGGTTATGTGCAGCTCTAGCTGGCATTTTATTCTCTTCTAATTTGTTGTAACAATATTTACAAATACGTTGATCACTACCCAACTCAAAATGACCTTCCACCAACAAATAAGCACCAAATTGCTCCCACTTATCATTGTTTTCCTTTCCACTTTTTAAATACACATCAACATTCCTAGTTGGACTTCTATAGTGAGTACGTCGACAACAAATACAAACATAGTTTGGTTTTTCACAAGAAAGTACCTTAAACTTTCTAATTTCTTCTTTCAAACTTTTCAGTAGTACTATCTTCCACCTCTTATTCAACACCTACACTTATCAAACTCTCACTTTCTGTACACTCCTCTTGAGGACCAAAGAAACGAAACTGCATATAATCAGAAACTTTTTTACATCCAAAACTGAACCATGCAAAAGAGCTGTGTTTATTTCACTTAAAGATAATGCAGGACTTTTCACACAGTACAATCTTCTAACTAACTTCTGCATTTCTGAGTGATGTACTGCTAACATTCTTAAATAATGAAAAGTATTTCGACTCACTTTTCTTGAAAGACAAGCCAGAGAATGACCCTGCAAGTTAGTATATTTTTCTCACTTTACAAGGATCTAGTCCTTGCAACACCTTAATCTTCTGTTTAACACTTTTTTTACCAAAATCTCGTAAGAAATTTTATAATATATCAATAGATTCCTGTCGTATACTACAAATACTACTACAATCCCACTTATACACTGGAGCTTGGGTACGTCTCCCTTGAACTTCGTCAGCTATTACTTCTTCCACATTTCTAGGAACCATCTTTTCTTTTTCAATTGGACAACCATTTTTAACCTCATAACAATGACCACTGGTATCAACTGCATGAACTAATGTATTTTGTTGAAAATAGCTTTCTTCATTAAAAAAAGGTTCAGTACTAGAAGTGTGTTTCCATTCTCCCGAAAACAATTTGCAAAAGTTAGTTCTATTAACCAGTCTTTTTCTTTTAGTATTCTACTTCATAAAGTGCATTGTTTTTTTCATTGTTCTCATTCTCTTCAATACTAATATAAACAATCTTCTTTTCAATTCAAAAGCCTTTTCGACTACACTTTCAATCTGTTGTTTTTTCTTGTAAAATGCTGATCTTATTTTATATTTTTTACAATCTTTCAATAAATGTTGTAGTATTCTACTTTTATACATTCTCTTCCTAATGTCTTTATATTCTTTCATCCTTCTTTCAACATAGATTGTTTTCCCATAACCTGTTTTTCTATTAATTTGTCCTTTTTTCGTTTCCTTCTGATTGGTTGTAGTACTTTTCTTTCTCTTTTCCCCATGTTGAAAATTCATTACATTCTTTAAAAGTCTTTTAACAAATTCTTCAGTTCTCTTACCAGAAGACTTTTTCTTCAACATCACATGTTGTACTTCATCTAATTTCTGCTTTTCCCTCTCCTTTAAATAGTACTGGGTTTTTTTGTTGTCTTTTCTTTTGCACTTTTCTTGTCATACTGAATCTTTCTTAATAATTATGGAGAATATCTGAAAAAAAGAAAAGTTAAAAAACTTTCTAATTTTTTTTATATTATTAAAATTATTATATACAAATATTCCCATTATAAATAAAGAAATACATTCAATTTAAAAGGTACAGACATATGCATATATGATTTTCAGAATATAGTGAGACTTACAGCTGACACAGCTCATAGGTTTTTGCTTTATATTTGCCTAGGCCCAACACCCTGAGCATTACTAGAATGGTGAAGCAGCAGCACAAAAGTGAGGTTTAAGGCATGTTAGGAGATGGATTAGTTATTATACTACTTTGTATGAGTCTGTACAAAAGTTCACTTGAAGTATGCACATAAATATAGGTGTGTGTTTGAAATGTAAATACTTTCTAAACCTCTCTTGCTTCTTTCTGCAACCCTCATGCCTCTTTCACACCATTCTTCCCTCTTTCTGCACCCCTCTTCCCTCTTTCTGCACCGCTCTTGTTTCTTTCTCTATCCCTCTTGCCTCTTTCTCCACCCCACTTCCCCCTGTCTGCATCTCTATTGCTTCTTTATACACTATCTTGCTTCTTTCTGTACCTCTTTTGCTTCTTTCTGTACCCCTCATGCTTCTTTCTGCACCCCTTGTCCCTCTTTCTGCTCTACTCTTCCCTCTTTCTCAACCTCTGTTGCTTCTTTCTGTACTTCTTTTATTCCTTTCTATACCTCTCTTGCTTCTTTCTGCATCCCTCTTGCCTCTTTCTCCACCCCTCCTCCCCCTTTCTGCATCTCTGTTTCTTCTTTTTGCACTTCTCTTGCCTCTTTCTGCACCTCCAGCAGAGACATGTCAAAGATTACTGCTTTGCCCTTAGCTATGCTCAATACCTAACTAGTAGTGGAATAGTGAAGCAGTAGCAGTAGAAAAGTGATGTTTAAGATAAGTTCGGGGACTAAATACTGATTATGGTACTTTGTTTGAATCTGTGAAAAAGTTCGCTTGAAATATGCCGCATAAATCTATGTGTCTGTTTGAAATGTAAAGTACAATCTCTGAAATGTTAAACTCTTTATAGGCTTGTAACTGAGGTATATCTCTACTTGCATATCCATTTTGATACATATCATACATGTGAAGCTGATAGACATATAAAACGCAGGTATACATCTATTTGCATATTACTTTTATATATGAATTTGCTAGGAAAAGGTACAGACATATGTATACAATATTTCAGGAATATATTGAAACCTACAACGGATACATGTAATAGATCTGCCTGAGTGAATGAATGAATTTTATTTATGCACAGTTACTTAAAACCATTTGCAATGTACCAGCATGTTTTTTTAAAAAAAAAGTGGAGAATTGATAAAAAGACCATCACAATTTTTTTTAAAAAGAAATTTCATATACAATTATAACCAATCTCATTGCTTAAAAGATGCCATAGGAAAATTGTAAAAGCTAAGTAGTAAAAACTGAATAGTAAATATTATAGAATACATTGGACTGCCGTCATTGAATCTATTTTCTTAGATTGCGAGGGATTTACTCTTTTATCAGTCTGAGTCGAGCTTCCTCCATATATCTTCCAAATCGGGCCAGTTCAGTCGGTAGGGTGCATGCGAACAGCGCCGCAACACCTTCTGTTGCTGTCCGAGCGCCTTTACTTAACCATATTGGCTTTAGTAGTTTCCGGCGGAGTTGTATCAGGCCTGGGCAGCAACAGATCAAGTGGGTTAATGATTCCGTTTTATAGTCACAGATTCTGCAGCGGACTTTTTGGTCGAGAGCTTTCCACCCCGGATTCAGTTCTTTTATTGGAAGGGGAACTAATCTGCCCCACTGGATGTTTTTTAGGGCCTTTCTTCCCAGTGCTTGATATAAATAGGGCTGGACTTTGTGCTCCGTGTATGTGCCAGCCATCCCAGGAGGGCCTCTACCACTCTCAAAGTAAGCCCGATCTGTCTCTCTTGTTAGTAGGTAGCATTGTTTGTTAATTGCCTTTCTGATGGCTGGATAGGAAACGACATCTTGAACCCAGTTCTGTGTTGCCAGGCCTAGGGTTTCTACTGCCTCATGCATGTATGCCTGCCATGGGTTTGCTGCACCACCATAGATGGCTTTTAGCATGCTTTTCAGGCTCCCTTCTGGGGCTTTGAGTACTTGGTAGTAGTATTTAGCGTGCGCTCCTAGACATTCTTTACTCTGCTGCACCAGGCCGAACTCCAAACGAATCCAGCTATTGCGGGTATAATTTGGTAATTTAAATATACGTTTGTACGCCCGACATTGCGCTTTTTCCATCATAATGTGCATTTTTCCCGGGAAGGCCTGCTGAGCGTAGCCTGCAACCGCCCTTATTTTGGCCTGTAACACCTTTCTAATTGGGATAGTCGTAGGGCTTTGCATCTTCTCATACAGTTTGCATAATGCGAAGATTGTGGACTCTACTTTCGATTTCATTTTGCTCACATGCAAGCGCGCTTTACCCGAGTCACATAACCAGCATCCAAGGTAGTTGTATGATTTTGATACAGTGATTGGCACTTCACCTACATACCATTTGAGGAGAGTTTTTTTGGATAACTCCCGAAAATCAGAACTTTCGTCTTTTCTGAGTTTAATACCAACTCATTAGTCCGATTGTAGGCATTTAAGGCATCTAGACCCCTTTGTAATCCGATTTTTGTGTGGTCCATCACCACTAGGTCATCCGCATATTGTAAGACTTGGAGTCTGCTACTTCCAATTTTTGGGACTGCGAGGTTGGCATTTTGCAGCTTCTTGCCCAAGTCAGCTGTGTATAAGTTAAAAAGGGTAGGGGCTAAAACGCAACCCTGTTTTAAGCCCCGATTTGTAAAGCACTTTCTCGTGACGGTTTTGTTTGTTAATTTAATTTTAATCCAGGTGTTGCTGTATAGGGAAATGATTGCATTAAGGAGGTCAGATGGAATTTGCCAATCGCGCAATTTAGACCAGAGCTTGCCACGCGGGACACCATCAAAAGCTGCAGAATAGTCAATGAAGCAGGCAAAGAGGGGTTTTTATTCATTACAATTGCTTGCTGGCTTAAATATGATATGGCCGTTATGTTGTCACTTGTCGAACATCCTTTACGGAACCCCGTTTGATACGGAGGGAGAATTTCGTGTTTGTCGATCCATCTGTTTAGCTCAATCAGCAGAGTATTGGCATAAGCTTTTCCTTCAATGTCCAATAAGGCAATTAATCTGTAATTTTTGGATCTGTGTTGTCTCCCTTTTTATAGATGGGTTGCAGGATCGACCCACGCCACGAATCTGGCACCTTGGACAATAATCGGCATTCGGTGAACAAGTTGGATAATATTCTCCCCCAATAGATTGGGTCTTCCCTGAACAGCCCCCCCGGTAGGCCATTTGGTCCAGGTGCCCCGTCTTTCCTAATCTTTTTAATAATTTTTTCAACCGCTGCCACTTCTCTATCGTTACTAACAACCCCCGAAGTGCATACTGCTCCTTTGTTTGTGCTTTCTTCGTGGGCGTTAGTTGTCCAGTCTGTAACTGTGGCAATTTCCTTCTCTACATAGATTATTGAAACGTGTCTCATCCATGCCTCAGCATCCACAGAGTTGCCCCGATCTATTTTGTCGTTATGCAGCTTGGCTATGTATTGCCAGAGTTGTCGGTGTTTCTGCGGTTTTGTTAGCTCGTGAATCTTAATCCATTCCTCATCCTGCTTAATTTGCTTGAGAGTCCATAGCAGTTGTTTCCGCTCTTTATGCAATTTATTACGCTTCTCCAGCGTTTTTTTCGATGCTTCGACCTTGTATGCTTTTTTTGCTTTGTTAAGGCTGCGAGTGATCTCTCTAAATTTTAGATTGTTAGGCTTTGTATGTATGTTGACTTTCTCTTTTATTTTAGGCTCTATTTCCGTGTTTTTGGACAAAGCTGTTTTCAACTCCGTGATCCATTCTGACCAATTTTCCAATTTGGGCTCGATGCCGACAATAGGGCCTGTGGCTTCTTGATGTTCTTTCCAGGCCTTGAATACAATGGTATTATGCTTGTTCCATTTTATTCTTCTCAGCAGGGCATGTTCCTCGGTTCCTATTGAATGGGATATCGTTGTAATACATCCCCTTTGCGTGATTTCGATATTCAATTCAATCTGCAGAATTGCGTGATCGCTCATCTCATGTGATTTAATTTCAAAGTTTGCAAATTTGGAAGCTAAGCGGTCACACAAGAAAATATAATCAATTGTGGTGCAATTTTTGAATGTGGTTAACCCTTGGTTTTTTGTGGTTAAACCCTGTTGTAGCTTTTCGGCTGAGTATAGATCGTAGTCCCATAGGAAATGGTTAAACGTCCTTTCTGCCTTGGATAGGTGCCTCTTCTCGTTCCGGTTAATGCCTAAATGATGCAGGTTGAAGTCTCCCACCAGTATTTTTGCTGGCAATATGTGCGTGCATAGAGTTTCCTGTAATATTGTAACCATGGTTTCTGTCGCCTCTAATTTCAATGGGCCAGTGGCATTAAGATATATGTTGATTAAGAGAAACGAAACATTTTTCTCTCTGTGCCCTTTGCCCTCGAATAATATTTGAGCCTGTATTCACGGTGCTAACAGTTAACTGTTTTGCGTGTTTTACGTAGGTCGAAATCCCTCCAGACGGTCGTCCATAATAGTTATGTTTGATGGCTGGCTTATGAAAGCCGGCGTATCCTTCGATGTGAACCGGCTCTATGGCCCAAGTTTCTTGTAGGCAAATGATGTCATTCTCTAAGAGTTTGATTATGGCTGAACCTTGTTTGAGAACTCTTTGTAATCCCGCCACATTCCAAGAGGCCAATTTCAGATTGTGAAAGAGAGTTTGAAGTGGATCTGAAAGGCCTATGTGTCCCTCTATGTTCGCTTTTGGGACTGGTGATCTATCGTGCAGTCTTTGGCTGGTCCTCCAATGGTTGCCAATATGTTCTTTTGGTCAGGTCCGACTCGAGTGGCACTGTGTGTCGCTGTATTTCGTATTGTTTTGCCCCCTCCAGCTGATTTTCTGGGGTTTCTCGTCTTCGATAGTTCTATTCGTTCTGGTCCCCTCCTTTGTAGTTACAGATATACTTAAATTTTTGTAACGCTGGTCTGGTAGCCATTTTGTGGTTCCTCTCAATATACTATGATTGGGTTCCTTGTGATTCTTTGAACCATGAGTGATATTTGATAGTTCAAGTAAGACTAACGGATATTTTTCTTGTTCTCGAGTCGAGATTGCTATTCCCCAGTTTTTAAAAATTTCTTTTTCCTGGAGTACTGCCTCTGCTATGTGATGATTAGTCCAGGTCACTACTGTTAGCTCCTGTGCAAGGTCATCTTCACCTACTTCAAAGTGGATGCTCTCTATCTCTGCAGTTGTAACATATGACAGTGATGGTATGTAATGAAGGAGCTTTAATAAATTGCTCCTGTTTAAGATGTCATGTCTGCCCTTTGATTTGTATAACGGGTGGAAGATGCTTCGATTTGCTACTCCACTATCAATAGCCTCAGTTTTAATTCCTACCACATCAAATGGGTTTTTGATTGCTTCCCCCGTTCTCTCCTTTGTGATGGTAGTTGTGCCAGGGTGTGAGAGCATGTAATGCAACTTATCTTCACCTTTTATCGTTTTGGATTGCTCTACAGTTGTTTTTTTTCGGCGGGGAGCTGTTATGACTACTGTGTCAGTTTTTACTACCTCCGCTTCTTCGGGCATGTAATGCGTCTTATCTTTACCCATTATCATTTTAGATTGTTCTACAATTGTTTTTTCCCGGCGGGAAGCTATTAGGTCCACAGTGGCAGTTTTTACTACCTCCGCTACTTCGGGCTTCTCCTGTGGTTCTTTGATGTCTTGTCCAAATGGGCTGCTTACCTTGACCTGGCTGCCCCTTGGCTGAATATTTGTTTTTGATGGTTTCATAAAAATTGGATATATTTGATTGTCCATTGGCGAATCCAATTTTTGGACTGGTTTTGACTCTGGTTCTTTTATGACATAGGATGGCTGACCCCAACAGCGTTTCATTTGTGAACTTTTTTCACGCTTCTTTTGCTTTCTTAGTCTCTTCTTCGTGCGCCTTGTCAGATTCATCTTAATAGATTGAATTATAGTTTCCCGATTATCCTCGGTACTTGGAGATGCTGTGGTACCTATCAGTTTTGCCTGTGTAGGACCGTTTAAGTTACCCCAGTTTTCCATGTTCTTCGCTTTTTCGGTGAGAATTAATCTTATGTTTTCCTTTTCATTCTTTGAATCTGTCTCTATGTTTGCGCAAATCTTATATACTTCTTTGTTTGTTTCGTTGTGCTGGGGTCTTGCAAGAGCGGTAGCGGTAGTGTGTTTAACATCAGTCACTTTCAACTTTAGGTCCTCGATAAGAGTAGTCATGATTTCTGGGATTGTTGCTAGTTTGTCAAGTGTTGGGCCACAGGCGCACTCAGTGTTTATAGTGGCTGCGTAAGCTTGTGCTTGTGTGATTAAAGAATTTAGGTTCGCTAATCTTTGATCAATCCCTGTGATTGCGTTTGCTACAATGTTCAGCAGATCTACTTGTACGTCCATTTTGTTAGAGTGGTAATTCAATGCCTCCAGTGTGAGTTGTGAGGTTCTGAAGAAGAGGTCCCATATGGTTCCAGAATCCATTGCTAGTACTGGAGTGGGGTTTGTTGTACAAGCCTTCGTGTTATTAATGTCGTTGCTGTTGGGAGTTAGAGACAGGTTCCTCCTTTTTGGTGAATGTTTTTGTTTTGGTCCAGGAGAGTTTGTTATTTTTCGGTTTTTTTCCTGGGCCTGACCAACTTCTGTGCTTTCCAAGTAATGTGTCTCCTTAATTTGCTTTGGGGATTGATAATTGATTTTTGCCTCAATTGGTTGATGGCCTTTGGTGCCGGCAAATTGCTCTTGCATTGTATGTTGCGTATGTTGCGTTAGACGGTCAGACTCTTCTAGTAGGCACTGTGAGAGATTGGTAGGTCTCAGGGATTGCGAGTATTTATTTCCAGTGAAACTGCCTTCGCATTCTATTTCGAGCCCCCATGGGTTATCCCTTTGTATAGCTGGCTCTCGAGCCACAACTGGGCATGTTGGTGTTGATGTTGAAAATGTTTGAGCGTTTGGCTCTTGCGTAACTACTGAGACCTCTGTTGTGTTTTCTCTTATTAAGAGGACTGGTGTTAGTGGTGCTGGCAGCTGGCTCTCTTTTCCTTGGTTAGTGAGCATTGTACCTACTGGGTCCTTTAGAAAGTCTATCTTACTCGGTGCGTTGTTTGCCCTTGCAAAAATGCGGAACACCGGTGAGATTAAAGGTTGTTCTTCCTTTGTGACGTTTGCTTTATTGTCGCTACTTACAGTTGTCCCTAATGATTTTCTTTTCCTCTTTAATGGAGGGAAGGGTGCTTTAGCTCTTTCTTTACCCGACCTCATGCTTGGCAAACCCTCAACCGTGCCTCGTGCCCTTGTTAGCGCGCCCCCTTATTACTTCGCCCTTGCTTGCTGTGGGCTGTAGGCTGTGGGCCCCCCTTGACTTAGAGGGGAGAGGCGGTCAGGTATGCGAGTATGCGGGAGGACGATTAGTCTGTTAGTCTGTTAGTTGACTTTCCCTCGGCCACCTCTCTCAGCCTGCAGCTCTGGCGCGCGCACCCACACTCACGCACAGATAGCTTCCCTCAAAAGATAAAATATGAGAGGGTGAGAGGGTGAGTCGGTATCTGCCTCCTTCAGCGGAGGTTAGGTGTATGTGATAATAACCGGGGTCACAGCATTGGCACAGGATTGACACCCAACCCCGCCCTGGTTCAATGGTTTCAGATTGGCAGAAATTAGTTCGAATCAAGTTCAGTTTCTGTTCGATTTAATTTAGCGCTTAGCGTGTTTTTGGCTCGCTCGCTCACTCACTTTACTCCCCTTGAATGCCTCTCCTCTGCTCAAGCACGGGCGATTCCGTGGCATGCATGCTGTAAATGCCCCATCAGAGATGAATAAAAGAGGGGAAATAGTAATGCTCGCTCCGTGCAGGGGAGGCAAGACAAAGACTTCATCCCAAGGGCTTAATTACATGAAACTTTGGGGCCCAGTGCTGACTACTCCTGTGGGCCCTTTTCTATGGTAGAGCAAAAAGTAATGTCAAAAGTTACCTCACTTTGGAGGCGTTGGAGGCGGTGCTGCCGGCTCCTGCTGTGCGCCTCTAAAGATATCCCTGAGAAGGGCCACTGGCCCGGTGGAATAAGCCCAGGCTCAGGCTGCCAGGTAATTTCACTCACGGCTTTTTGCAAGAGGACACACGCGGCTCCTCCCGCGAACCCTACTTCACTTGCGGCTCCGTCCGCGTTAGGGTTAGTAGCGGCCGCTCTCGGCTTCTGCTCGTTTTGTTGGCCAAACAGAGCGAATCGGGTTGCAAAGCAGCCGCGGCGGGCAGCGGGCAATGATACCGGCCCCCCGCACGGCGTCTCTGCTCCGCTTCCGCCGTTTCCTTTGCCTTTTACTTTGCCGCTGGTGCTTTAATCCTGCTGCCTACAGCCGCTGGGCTCGCGCTGCTGCTGGATGCGGCTGGAAGCGGGTGGATGCAGGCTGTGAAGAAGGGGAGTCAGTCGAAAGCGTCGGGAGCCGAAAACCGAAAGATCACCCACAGCAGTCCGGCGTCCGCACCACCCGCTCTCTCGCTCCGGCGGTCAGAATGAGTACGAAAACATGGCAATGGAATCTCCGGGCCGAGACCGACTGTCACCGTCCAGTTCAAGCCTGAGTGATTGCATAACTCCATGGGTAGTGCTTGGGTGATTGTATGAGTGCAAGGGTAGTCGCTGGGTAATTGGAGGAGAGGATGGATAGTGACTGGCTAATTGCATGAGTGCAGACATAGAGGTTGAGTGCATGGATAAGTGTATAAATACTACCTGAAGGCATAGATGAGTCATTGAGTAGTGCCTAGAGGAATAGATGAGTGCAACAGTAGGGCCTGGGTGATTCTACAACAACAAGGGTAGTGCCTGGGTCATTTTATGAGTGCATAGGTAGAGCCTGCGTGATTGCACGACTGAAAAGGTAGTACATAAATAGTGTCTGGGTGATTTTATAAGTGTATGGGTACTGCCTGGGTAATTACATGAGCACAGGAATAGTGCCTGGGTGATTGAAGAACTGCAAGGGTAGTGCCTGGGTAATTATATAAGTGTATGGGTAATGGCTCAGTGATTGAAGGAGTGCTTGGGTAATGCCCAGGTGATTGCATGAGTGCAGAGGTAATGTGTGAGTGATTAGAGGAGTGCATGAGTAATGTCTGGATGATTGCATCAGTGCAGGGGTAGTGTCTGGGTGGTTCGATGAGTGTAGTGGTAGTTCCTGGGTGATTGGAGGAGTGCAAGAGTAGTGCCTGAGTGATTGAAGCAGTGTATAGCTAATGCATTAGTGATTGCATTAGTACATGGGTAATGTCTGGGGGATTAAAGGACTACATAGGTAATGCCTGGGTGATTGCATGACTGCAGGGGTAATATCTGGGGTATTACAGGAGTACATAGGAAGTGCCTGGGTGATTTTAAAAGTGCATGTGTACTGAGTGAGTGATGGCACGAGTACTGAGGTAGTGCCTGCGTGATTGAAGGAGTGCAGGGGTAATGTCTGAGATATTATATAAGTGTATGGGTAGTGGCTGGGTAATTGAAAGAGTGCATGGGTAATACCTGGGTGGTTGCATGAGTGCATAGGTAGTACCTGGGTGATTGCATGAGTGCAGGGGTAATGCCTGGGTAATTGCATCAGTGCATATGTAGTGCCTGGATAATTGGAAAACTGCATGGTAGTACTTGGGTGTTTTATAACTGCATGAGTGTTGGGCCTAGCCAAATATAAAGCAGTAGAGTATTACATGACTCAACTGTAAATCTCTCCATATTGTTAAAAGCATGCATACATATACCTCTACCTTTTCAAATCATCATCATATCTAAAAGAAATATGTATAGAATATTTCAGGAATATAATGAAACCTACAACTGAGACATGTAATAGATCTGCCTGAGTGGTGGCATAACTCCATGGGTAGTGCTTGGGTGATTGTATGAATCCAAGGGTAGTTGCTGTGTAATTGGAGGAGAGGATGGATAGTGACTGGCTGATGGCATAAGTCCATACATAGAGGTTCAGTGCATGGATAAGTGTATGAATAGCACCTGAAGGCATAGATGAGTCATTGAGTAGTGCCTAGGGGAATAGATGAGTGCAACAGTAGGACCTGGGTGATTCTACGACTGCAAAGGTAGTGCCTGGGTTATTACATGAGTGCATAGGTAAAGCCTGCATGATTGCATGACTGCAGGGGTAATACATAAGTAGTGTCTGGGTTATTTCATAAGTGTATGGGTACTGCCTGGGTAATTGCATGAGTACAGGAATAGTGCCTGGGTGATTGGAGAACTGCAAGGGTAGTGCCTGGGTCATTATATAAGTGTATGGGTAATGGCTCGGTGATTGAAGGAGTGCTTAGGTAATGCCTAGGTGATTGCATGAGTGCAGAGGTAATGTATAAGTGATTAGTGGAGTGCATGAGTAATGTCTGGGTGATTGCATGAGTGCAAGGGTAATGTCTGGGTGGTTGTATGAGTGTAGTGGTAGTGCCTGGGTGATTGGAGGAGTGTATAGCTAATGCATTGGTGATTGCATGAGTACAGGGGTAACGTCTCAGGGATTAAAGGAGTACATAGGTAATGCCTGAGTGATAGCATGACTGAAGGGGTAATATCTGGGGGATTACAGGAATACATAGGAAGAGCCTGGGTGATTTTATAAGTGCATGGGTACTGCCTGAGTGATGGCAGGAGTACTGAGGTAGTGGCTGAGTGATTGGAGGAGTGGAAAGGTAGTGCCTGGGTGATTTTATAAGTACATGAGTACTGGCTGAGTGATTACATAAGTACAAGGGTAGTGCCTGCGTGATTGAAGGAGTACAAGGGTAGTGCCTGGGTGATTATATAAGTGCAAGCGTAGTGCCTGGGTGATTGAAGGAAAGCATAGGTAATACCTGGGTGATTGCATGAGTGCATAAGTAGTGCCTGCGTGATTGCATGAGTGCAAGGGTAGTGCCTGGGTGATTGCAGCAGTGCATTGGTAGTGCCTGGATGATTAGAAGACTGCATGGGTAGTGCTTGGGTGTTTTTTTAACTGCATGAATGTTGGACCTAGCCAAATATAAAACAGCAGTGTATTACATGACTCTACTGTAACTCTCCATATTGTTAAAAGCATGCATGCATATGTCTCTACCTTTTCAAATCATCTTCATATCTAAATATACAAATAGATGTATACCTGTATCTTCACATGCATAGTAGACATGAGAACACATGTGCAAGAAAAGACATACAGCAATCACAAGACCATGCAGACCTTAAACTTAAAACTTGACAGACTGCACTTTACATTTACTCATCCAAAATACTCTAATAAATAATATCTCTACAAACATATCTCAAACTTCACTTTTGTGCTGCTGCTTTACCATTCTACAACTACTTATGTTACACCTAGCCAAATACAAACCAGGAACCCTTCACATGTCTCTCCTATAAGTCTCACCATATTCCTGAAAGCATACATGCATCTTTCTGTACCTTTTTCTAGCACCATCATATATAAAACAAATATACACATAGATGCATACATATGTTTTATACATCTAGCATCCTCTGATACATAACACAATTTTCAATATATCTCCTAGTACAGACTTTCTTCTATCACAACACTATCAACACCTCAAAAATTCACAGAACAAACTTCCAATTTCAATCAAACACCAAAAATTGTGCGGCATATTTCAACTGTACCTTTCTAGAGACTTATAAAATGTACCCTAATCGCTAATACCTTATGTCAACATCTTTTAAACCACACTTTTGTGCTGCATCTTCACCATTCTACTACTACTCACAGTCTTGAGCCTACCACATAAAAAGCAACAACACCTCTTTGTACACCTTCAAATGTGTAAGACATATGAAAATAGATATACAAGTAGAGACATACTTCAGACACAAGTCCATGTACACCTTAAAACTTCCCAGACTGCACTCCCAATTTGAAAACGACACCTAAAATTATGCGGTATATTTCAAATGTACATTTCTACACACTAAAACAAACTACCATAATCACTAATCCATCTTTCAATATTCACATATTACTATACAGAATCTATTTCAAACATCATTTAAGTACAATAAAACAAACTACAATACACATCTCTACATTTAATAATATATTTCAAACATCACAGTTCTTGAATAATTTTTAAAGTTTAAAAATAAAGCTAATACATAATACACCTCACAAATATAAAACTCACCTTCCAAATTGATTTGTAGAATATGAAATATCAGAAACTCATAGAAGATTTTCTTATGCACACAATCAATGTAATGCACCACTCTCAACAAGGTAAAACCAGTAATGGCAAACTTTCCTTCTCTTTCTCAGCAGAAATAAATGTAAGTAACAAATCACATTGCTTCCTACATTATTTCACATTGTAAAACACATTTCTATTGGTTAGACATATTAACCCTTACCAACTGACTTCTAAAAGTGCCCAAACTGATTCTGCATTTTTCTAGAGTCGCAACTCCACCGTGCACCATCGCGATGGAACCGCGAATCCATACGGGAGTTCAAAAATATATTGCTAATAATAATAGCACTATACACACCACTTCTAAACACACTACTGACTTGGGAAATCTTACTTTAATAACATATTACTTATATATAAATTACAATTCAATATTTTAAAACCATAGTAATGATTCAACCCTTCCCCCATACTGCTTAATCCCAGTTTCCATAGTAACAGTTTTTGCAACATTCAACTGAACTGACAGGTCACATGTTCACCATATTTTCAACTTCAAGCACACAAGGTTACAAATGCAAACAGCAGGTGTGGTTGACTTTTATAAAATGTTACCTTATCCTATCTACTGTACCTTTCAAAAAATTTTTAATAACCAATAAGAAACATGCTTTTTAAGAAAGTAACATGCACCCTATTTTTGAGTGTACAATGTTCATAAACAGCCAATCAATTATCTACTTTTTAAAAACAGCATCTTGTCCACCATTTTAGATACCTCTCATTCTACCAACTGACTACTTCAGCTACAGACATCTTTTCATTACTTCCAGACATCCCTTCAAGACGCTTACAGTGTGGATTGTTGGACACAGCTATGTTTTCTAGTGCAAAAGGTATGCTGAACGCAGAGGTATTGACAAAGACCTAGCTTTACGAAATGTAGACATTAAATGGATTGCACAGAGAGGATTAAAATGGCACCAATTGATGCCTTTGGTTAAAACCTTTTTGCATCTCTAACCCCCTGACCTCATGATTGTGCACTGTGGTGGCAATGACCATAGGTCTGGAAATGCTAATGAAGGACACCTTTGCACAATTGATGTTGCTTTTCCCTCAAACTGTCTTTGTATACTCTAATATATGCCAAAGACAGAAATGGAAGTGGTCAAATCAATTCTGTCCACAGATTGAGAAAGCTAGGAAGAATGTCAATAAAGCTGTTTCTGCTTACCTCAGAGACCATAGGATGGGCTCCATCTATAAAAACAATATGTGTTTTGATATGGACGACATCTACAGAAGTGATGGAGTACACTTCACAGATCAAGGAAACAGTCTTTCTCAACAACCTAAAGCTCTGCATCCGCACTTACATGTAGCTACAAAAAACTCATAATAAAAACAAGGGCTCTTTTTAGAGCCGCCCTATAACACAATAGTAAATCTATATGTTTTTAACACATACATGCTCTTTTTTTATTTTTTTGTGGATTCACGCACCCGTCGCGAATTTGCAAAAGCGTGAATTCAATGTACTACAACACAAACACTTTACAAGTTTAACTTTTAATTTTTAATTTTATATATTTTTACTAACTCGATCAATTTTAATCTTCTCATTAACTTCAACCACACTCCCTTTTTAAAACAACTTCACAAATACAACACTACCATCTAAATTATATACTAATAAATTATTTATTTAAGGAGGAACCACGAACTCGACGCAACGTTACACGGGGGGCGCGCTGAAGCCACGTTGGGGTCGCGACTCCAAACTCGAAAGGAAAAAAAAAACATCCCACTTCCAATATTCAAAAATCGCCCTGGGGACCCCATCCCCCGGGACATTACCTCTTTCTTCTTCTTTTTTTTTTTTAAATAAGGAAGAAGGGCCGCGCGGCCCCCCTCCCATGGCTGATTTCGGCCACGGGGACCCCATCCCCCGGGGCATGGCCACATATTTATTTTATTTTTTAAATTATTTTTTAGGAGGGGGGTTGCGCGGCCCCCCTTCTGAGGCCATTATTGTCCCCGGGGACCCCAACCCCAGGGCCCAGCCTTATTTAAAAATATATATATATAATTAAAAGAGGGAGGGGCCGCGTGGCCCCCCTTCTCTGGGCCACTTCTGGCCCCGGGGACCCCATCCCCGGGGTCTGGCCTCCTAGATGGGGCCCACGGGGAGCCCCAATGCCCCCGCTGTCCCTGCCGGCTCCCCGCCTCCTGCGGGAGCCGGCATTGCTTTTGAGCAAAGGGAGCTGCCAACATGCAACAACAACCTAGAAGCAGAGCAGTGTTTGCTATGGCAGGGCGGGAGCGATGCTCCCGCCCTGCCATAGCAAACGGCAATGTCCTGGGGGTGGCCACCCCGGGACATTGCCGGAGCCGGCCCTGGGGCGTGGCGGTCCCCAGGGCCATCAAGAGCTCCAGGAGGGGGGCCACGCGGCCCCCCTCCCATCATTTGCACAGCCCCGGGGAGGTGGGGTCTGCAACAGACTCCCACCCATAATTAAAGTTTGCCCCAGGGAGGTGGTGGTCCCCGGGGCAGTGTGGGGAGGTGCAGGAGCCCCCCACACTCTCTTTATTAATATTTAAGCCCCAGGGAGGTGGCGGTCCCCGGGGCTTGGGGGGGCCCGCGAGGTCCCCCACAGATTATTATGGATGCCCCGGGGAAGTGGTGGTCCCCAGGGCAGCGTGGGGGGGCAGGAGCCCCCACCCACACTTTTTTTTAAAAAGCCCTGGGGAGGTGGTGGTCCCCGGGATCGCGTGCCTCCCGCATATGATAAACAAATCTCCGGGGAGGTGGCAGTCCCCGGGGCTGTGGGGGCCCCCACACCATAGTTATGAATTGCCCCCGGGACCTGGCCCACCCGGGGGCTTAAAACAAACGAAGCGCGGGAGCCTGCGCTTCGTTGTTTTATTATAATTTCGGCCGGATTCGCACACCTAGCGCGAATTGGGCTGAAATTATTTTAAAAAAATGCTTTTTTTGGCCCTGGGGGTCCTTGTGGGACCCCCTGAGCAGGCCTAGGAGGTCAGGGTGTTTCTACCCTGCCCCCTTTTCTTGTTTTTTATCTTTTTTTAACTGATTTGTTGTGACTCGGTTTTACCGAGTCACTAGATAGCTGCCAACACATTCTGGTTTGGAGTGTTGGCAGCCAATCAGATTGAAGCTCGTGCTTGGGATGGTTCGCGAATCCTCTGCAGTGCTCAGATAATGATATTTTTGTTTTTTGAATTTCTCAGCAACTACTGAACGGATTTACACCATTTTAAAAAAAGGTCGCTTTCTGAACCAAGAGCTACCTTTTTGCAAAATTTGGTGTAGTTCCGTTTAGCAGTTCGGGCTGTAGCCGTGTCTTAAGTTTCTATGGAAATTAACATGAGGAAAACGCATTTTGGGACCCCCCTTTTTTCTCGGCCCCCCCACTTGACGAATCACCCCGAAACTTTCAATACAGGAGCTGACCTGAGTGAACAAGTAGTTTTGAAAATTTCGTGAAGATTCGTCAAACGGCGCCAAAGATATTGGCAAAAGAAAAAACGCTTTTTGAATAGAAACAAGGTCCTAACTATAACCACCTACTGGCGACCGCCAGTAGGTAATGTATGTATATATATATATATATATATATATATATATATATATATATATATATATATATATGAACGGCATGCCAGAGGACGTTGGGCTATGCGGATTTATCCACACTCATGGAGGGACATTTTTGGAAGAGGCAATTTATCAGGAATACAGAGAGGGAGGACTGTAATAAATGATGCCACAAACTCACGGTGCAAAACACTGTCCATAAGTAATGAGGACTACCTGGTGTTGTCATATCTGGCATCGGGCACAGGCCATAGTGATTTGTCTGGACATGTCACAGCACGTGATTGTGGATGCAAGAAATTCCATTGGGGTGTAAATTCAGTCCTCTGTCTATGACTATTCCGCTCGACCAATGAGAAGACACTGTGCTGGTTTGAAACCGGCGCACAAGTTCCTGGTTATGTGAACCCACATTGATGAAGGCAGACAAGCTGAAACGCGTCTTCGAGGTCCATTTGATTAAATTATGAGTGGAATCAATTCACGCTTGAGTCTGGTGGTGTGACGATGTGACTACCCGATGAGACCGAGCTGTGTCGGAGCCCGTTGTATTACAAGCGGGCTGTGTTGAGGATATATATATATATATATATATATATTATCTACTGGCGGTCGCCAGTAGATAGTTATAGTTAGGACCTATTTTCCATAGGAAATCCGCGACATTCTATTTGAAATAACTCTTGCGTCGGTTGACGAATCTTCGCGAAATTTTCAAACTTTATGGCCCGCTCCGGTCCGCTCCTACCCTGAAAGTCTCAGGGTGATTCGTCAAGCGGGGTCCGAGAAAAAAGGGGGGTCCCAAAACGTGTTTTACCCATTCATTTTCCCATAGGAAACTTTAGACACGGCTACAGCCCGAACTGCTGAACGGAATTACACCAAATTTGGCAAAGAGGTAGTTCTTGGTTCAGAAAGAACCCTTTTTGTTAAATGGTGTAAATCCGTTCAGTAGTTCCTGAGAAAATCAAAAGTTAAGTCACATATATATCTATGGCCGAGTAGGGTCCGCGTACCCTCCCGACCACGAGCTGCATGCTAATTGGCTGTCAAGTGGCTGTCAACACTCCAAATCAGGAAGTGTTGGCAGCCATTTTGTCCCTCAGTAGAACCGAGGGACAGAAACAAGTGCGCAAAGTGGGGGCAGGGTAGAAACACCCTGACCCCCTAGGTCTGCTCAGAGGGTCCCACAAGGACCCCCTGGGCAGAAAAAAGCATTTTTTTTTTTTTTTAATCGGCAGGATGCGCTCAGGGTGCGCGGATTCTGCCGATTAGAAAAAAAAAACAGAAGAAAAAAGTGCGTAAAACGCACAAAGGGGGCAGGGTAGAAACACCCTGACCCCCTAGGTCTGCTCAGGGGGTCCCGCAAGGACCCCCTGGGCAGAAAAAAGCATTTTTTTTAAAAGGCCCCCAAGGCCCCCCAAGCCCCGGGGACCACCACCCCCCGGGGCTTAATAAAAAAAGTGGTGCGGGAGGGCTCTCCTGCCCTCCCGCAGCCCCGGGACCGCCACCCCGGGGCTTCTTTTTAAATTTTAAATAATGTGTGGGGGGCTCCAGCCCCCACACGCCCGGGACCACCACCTCCCGGGGCACATAGAAAATAAATGTGGGGGTCCGTTACGGACCCCCAGAGCCCCGGGGACCACCACCTCCCCGGGGCTGTGCAATTCAAGGGAGGGGGGCCGCGCGGCCCCCCTCCTGGAGCCCTTGATGGCCCTGGGGACCGCCACCCCCCAGGGCCAGCTCCTGCAGTGTCCCGGGGTGCCTACCCCCGGGACACTGTAGTTTGCTATGACAGGACGGGAGCCTCGCGGCTCCCGTCCTGTCATAGCAAACTTGGTTTGCATTTTGAAAGAGAGAGCAGGAAACCTGCTCTCTCTTTCAAAATGCAACCTAATTGCTTTTCCGCATGGGGAGCAGCATGTTAGCTGCTCCCATGTGGAAAAGCAATACCGGCTCGCGCAGGAGGCGGGGAGCCGGCTGGGACTGTGGGGGATTGGGGACCCCCACAGTCCCCAACCAGAGGCCAGGCCCCGGGGGATGGGGTCCCCGGGGCCATAAGTGGCCAGGGAGGGGGCCACGCAGCCCCCTCCTCAAATAAAAAAATGTTTTAAAAAAGGGCAAGGCCGGCCCCGGGGGATGGGGTCCCCGGGCCTTAAATGGCCTGAGGAGGGGGCCACGCAGCCCCCTCCAAAATAATTAAAAAGAAATCGAGGGCATGCCCCGGGGGATGGGGTCCCCGGGGCCAATACAGGCCCAGGGAAGGGGGCCACGCGGCCCCTTCCCGTTTTTTTTTAATTTAAAAAAATAAATAAAATGCACAGGCCCCGGGGATGGGGTCCCCGGGGCCAAAAGTGGCCAAGGGAAGGGGGCCACGCAGCCCCCTCCCATTAAAAAAAATTAGAAAAAAAAGAAAACGACCGGCATCGTGCCGGAGGCCCGCCCCCTCCCTGCAGTATTCTGCAAACGCGCCCCCTGGCGCGTTTTAAGAAGGGAAGTAATTCCCCTTGAATACTAGGGGTCCCTGGAGGCCAACTAGCCCACCAGGAACCTCCAGTATGTGCCAGGGGCTGCGTTGCAGAGAGGTGTACAGAGGCCACGCCCCTTTTACACCTCTCTGCAACGCAGCTCTGTGGCGCTTTTAGAAGTACATGGTGGGCTAGTTGGACTCCAGGGACCCTCAGGATTCAAGGGGACTTAATCCCCCAACTTAAAACGCGCCACGGGGCGCGTTTGCACAGTGGTGAAGGGAGGGGGCGGGGCTTCAGGTGACATGTGTGCAAATAGGCCCTGTGGCGTGTTTTAAGATGGGGAATTAAATCCCCTTCAATCCTGAGGGTCCCTGGGGGCCAACTAGCCCAACAGGTATGTCCAGAAAGCACCACATAGCTGCGTTGCAGAGAGGTGTAAAAAGGGGTGTGGCCTCTGTACACGTCTCTGCAACGCAGCCCCTGGCGCATACTGGCGGTTCCTGGTGGGCTAGTTGCCCCCCAGGGACCCTCATGATTCAAGGGGACTTAATCCCCCAACTTAAAACGCGCCACGGGGCGCGTTTGCACAGATGTCACCTCAGGCCCCGCCCCTCCCTTCACCATTGTGCAAATATTCCTCTAAAATCAGCCGAACTACGAATTCCGATTTACTCACCTGTTATCAGGAGAGAACCCAGTGCTGCATCTTTTAGCCCAGCACTGATCCTGAAAAGTAATTTTAACCGTACTTACCAGTAACTTGAATTTCCTTCCATAGGATATCATTGCCTGCTTTTTGCTGAAAAGTTTCTGTGTCGATTTTTGAAACATACAAATATTCCTCTAAAATCAACCGAACTACGAATTCCGATTTACTCACCTGTTATCAAGAGAGACCTCAGTGCTGCATCTTTCAGCCCAGTACTGATCCTGAAAAGTAATTTTAACCGTACTTACCAGGAACTTGAATTTCCTTCCATAGGCTAACATTGACTGGTTTCACTTGGAAATTCTTCTAAGTGTGGAGTTTTGGAACTTTATAATATTCCTCTAAAATCAGCCGAATTACGAATTCCGATTTACTCACCTGTTATCAGGAGAGAACCCAGTGCTGCATCTTTTAGCCCCGCACTGACCCTGAAAAGTAATTCTAACCGTACTTACCAGTAACTTGTATTTCCTTCCATAGGAATCCATTGTCTGGTTTTCAGCAGAAAAGTTTCAAAGTGTCAATTTTCACAAACTACAAATATTCCTTAAAAATCGCCTGCATAACGTAAACGCATTCTTTCAACTGTTTACAGGAGATGCACCAGTGCTGGATCCAGGATCCACCACTGAGTAAGAAAAAGTAACGATAACACTACTTACCTGCTAAGTGAATTTCCTGCCATAGGATAACATTGGTGATTCTATGCACTGTAAAAACCATAGGTTTCAGGCACGTTATAGTTAGAAATTAGCATTTAAAAAACCTTTGAAATTCACTGAAAAAACCATAGGTTTCAGGCACGTTATAGTTAGAAATTTTCATTTAAAAAACCTTTGAAATTCACTGAAAAAACCATAGGTTTTAGGGACAGTTATAGTTAGTTGGACATTGCACTCGTACAAAACCCGTGAAATTCCCCCGTTATAGTTAGTTCAGCTAACTATAACTCGCGCCCGCAATGCACTGCTGATGACGTCACATATTACATCACTCATGACATGGTCAGTGACATCACTGATGACATCACTGATGACATCTCAAATGACATCACTGATGACATCATCCATGTGATAATTTCATTCATCTTCTCACACCCTAATATAACTTTTGATACACCCACTGTAAATTACAGACTGCCATTCTCAAAACCATAGACACTCCAACACCAATAACTACATACCCACTCACTGATTCTTAGGTCTACACACACATCCACTCACTCACCCGTACAGTCACTCATACTTACGGTCACTCAGTACAGGACTATCATATGCACTCATACACCTACATAGACACTCACACACCGCCACTCATCCATAGAGGTACTCACACACCTAGTCAGTCATGCAAATAATTAATCACACTGCCATTTACTCACCTATACAGTTATACACACACCAGCTCACTTACTCATACAAATACTAGCACATTCTTACGCTCTTATACAATCACTGATACAAGCACACACTCATCCATACAGTCACTCTCACAATCACAATCACACACTCTCGCTTATAGCTATTTATATACTCCAACACACATATATACTGCCTTTCACATATGTAGTTACTCACACATGTACCACTGAGATATACATTCACTCACTAAAACACCCATACACACACTCACCCACCCATACAGTCCATCACAGATGCACTCGTGAAACCATGCACCCAGTGAATCACCCACTGATACATCTATGTGCAGCCACACACACCCCATCCACACAAACACTCAGGCACCCATACAGATACTCAGACAACCAATCAATAACACATAGACACTCATGTAGCTATTTACAAACCCATGCAGCCACTTACACACCAACAGACAGACGGATAAAGACATTCACACAATTTAGTCACTAACCCATGTTTTTAGTAAGATACGTTTAATCACTCACTTATAGAGTCAGTCACGCACCTACTAAATCATCCATCCAGACACTTATACACCCACTCATTATTCAATACACCTTGGCATATATATTAAACATATTTAAACTTTATAGAAACACACAGTCACTGCATGATGTCATCAGTGATGTCATTTGAGATGTCATCAGTGATGTCACTGACCATGTCATGAGTGATGTAATATGTGACATCATCAGCAGTGCATTGTGGGGCGCGAGTTATAGTTAGCTGAACTAACTATAACGGGGAATTTCACAGGTTTTCTACGAGTGCAATGTCCAACTAACTATAACTGTCCCTAAAACCTATGGTTTTTTCAGTGAATTTCAAAGGTTTTTTAAATGCAAATTTCTAACTATAACGTGTCTGAAACCTATGGTTTTTTCAGTGAATATATATATATATATATATATATATATATATATATATATAGTAGGTATGTGTGATGTTCGAATTGACTTCTCTCTGGTGCATATGTCGGGTGGTCCCCTGGGAGATGTCCCCATTCATTAATGTAACTGCAACAAATGATGGACGGAATGCTGAATGATTCAAACATTCTCCCCAGTCAAGAGATCTGGGTTAAATCCATCCTTCTTTTGCCCACTACGCCACCCCAGTTTGGACCCAGCCATATGCAGATCAGTCTTGACACTATACCTCATGGGAACAGTCCAGACCGAACTGCCAAGCCAGGTCCTCCCTGGACCGGAAATAAGCATCCTGGGACCGGTTTCAGGGTATGTCACCCTTCATCAGCCAGACTAGCTTGAATCCAGTGGCACAGTGAGCAAGTTTGGTGAAACCCCGAAACCGGTCCTAGGATGCTTGTTTCCAGTCCAGGGAGGACCTGGTCTGGCAGTTCAGGCTGGACTGTTCCCATGAGGCACAGGGTCAAGACTGATTTGCTTACGGCTGGGTTCAAACTGGAATGGCATGGTGAGCAAAAAAACGATGGATTTAGGCCCAGATCTCTGTACTGGGGTGAATGTATGACATTGTTCTGCATTCTGTCCATCAATTGTTCTTTTTTGCACCCATTCATTAATGGCCACTAAGTATGTTGCACGCTAGTATGATCTTTATGTCCGGGAGAGCAATCCTGCCATTGAATGGGTTGTGCTGAAGCGTCTGGAAAGCAATACGAGGTTGACCTTCATCCCATAATAATGTACGCACCTCAGTATTGTCTTGAAAATGTCCTCAGGTGTCTTATTATAGGTATTCTGGAGGACATAGAGTAACTTGGGGAGTGTGACCATTTTTAACATTGCGGCTCTGCCCAGTATGGTCAGGGGCAACCTTCTCCATCGTTTCATGTCCCCGTGAAAATCTGTTAAAATCCTCTGGATATTGCGGGCATGACTCAGCATGGCATTGGTAGTTATGTAAATGCCCAAATACTTGAATCCCTCATGATCTACTTGCAGTTGACTAGGGAGTTCTCGTGTGTCTATGGGTCCCCCAGTTAGGTAGAATGTGGATTTATCGCAGTTGATTTTATACCCAGCATGATGTCCGTTCTATTCAAATATATGTAGAATGATTGGAAGTGTCAACAGGGTTGGTGACATATAGGAGGACGTCATTAGCATATAGAAAGATTAGTTTGTTTCGGCTACTAGCTGAATCAGCCGTGAATCCCCTATGTCTGGGTGGGCCCTGACTAGACACGCCAGTGGCTCTAGTATTAACGCAAATATCAATGGCGATAGTGGACAGCCCTGTCTAGTACCCCACTCCACGTGGAAAGGCTTCGACATGACCCCATTAACCCTTGCCTGCGGGGCGGTGTATAGCAATTCGATTCAAGCCAGAAATATGGAGCCAAACCCAAACTCTCTTAGTGCCTTTCTCATGAATGGCCAGTGTATGGCATCAAATGCCGTTTCGGCATCAAGAGCTAAGAATACATGTGGGTCAGCCCTATCTTTGACTTTTTCCAGCCAGTTTGATAGCCTGCGCAAGAGGAACCTCGTCGACCGCCTAGGTATGAATCCTGACTGATACGCGTGAATAAGGGTAGTGATGACTGGAAGCAGTCTAGTCGCAAGAATGGTGACAAGTATTTTGGTTTCTACATTTAAGAGTGATATTGGGCGGTAAGATCCACACTCGTTCGCTGGCTTCCCGGCTTTGTGGATAACTACGATTGTGGCCAACTGAAGGTCTGGTGGGGGGGGGTGTTGTACCCTCAGTTTGCGTTTCCCGATACATTTGCAACAAGTATGGGCTCAAAAGGCTATTTGCCTTGAAGAATTCCACAGGAATTCCATTTGGCCCTGGTGTCTTCCCAGTTTTAAGTTTACCTATTGCCGTCGTTACCTCTTCCAGCGTGAGGTCCTTGTCAAGGGCATCACGATCCTCTATGGACAGGGAGGGAAGATCAATTGTGTGGAGATATTTTTGGATTCGGGGACCGTCTGCTGTGGTCCTGGCTCTATAGAGTGCTGTATAGTAACTCACGAAGGTGTCTGCTATGTCCTGTGCTGATGTTAGTGTATTGGTGAAGAGGTGTGGTGCAGCGGCCAGGGCGGCTGACTTCGGAACACGGGGGCTCACGGTTCGATCCCGGTGCCGGCAGCAGGTTAGCCCAGCACCTTGTGACTCTGGGCAATAGCTTGTTAATCTTCCCGACGGCCCCCAGCCCCGAGACACCTCTCCGGAGGTAGCTGTGCGCCTTACAAATGCTGGTACTTCATTTTTCATTTCATTTCATTATCTCCCTCATGTAAGGCGGACACCCATCTAGCGTCTTTCTCTTTCCTTCCCAGCCATGCTAGAAGCTTCCCCGCCCTGTCTCCAGTTTCATAAAGGCGATGTTATGTGGCCAAGAGATGCGATTTCACCTCTTGGCGGGCTAGGGCCAAGTATTCCTTATGTGTGATTCATATCTGCCATAGGAAGAGTTGGTCTGTGTCTGGGCCCATGTCCCTCTCCATTTTGAGGAGTCGACTTTCCAGGGCATCAACCTCTTGGTTTTCCTTTCTCCTTTTGTATGCTAATGTGTTGTGTGCCCTATCTCATAGTATGATTTTAAAGGCCTCCCAAAGGACCACTGCGGAGGACACTGATCCCTCATTTTCTCTGAAGATTTTGTTCCGAGCTCGTCCTAATGTCTCGGAGGTCCCATGCATTGAGCCTCCAGTCATTAATTATGTGCTTTCTGGGGGCGCCCTTCCGTTTTAACCCATAAAGGGGAGTGGTCAGACAGGCCGCTTGCCAGGTATACCACCATAGCCACTGACCCTATTTCCCCTGCAGGGGCCAAAAGATAGTCCAGTCTGGAGATGGCATTGTGGGCACCCAGGAAATAAGAGTACGCATGGTCGGTGGGGTGGTGTACACGCCAGAGGTTGGTCAGGCCCAGTGTCTGCATAAATCTGGCCAGTGGCGTATTCCCTCGTTGTTCAATGTTTCTATGTGTGCAGTCCATGTATGGATCAGCGACATCATTAAAGTCTCCTCCCACTATGTGTGTGGAAGATTCCGAGCATAGTAGGATCTCAGTTACCCTGTCCAGGGTGTGTTGCTGTAGTCTAGGGGGTGCAAATACACTAACAAGTGTGAGCTCACGTCTTCCCCAGACCCCCTGCACTGCGGTATATGTGCCATTTGGGTCCACCCAGGTTTTATGCGTATGAAAGGGAGGGAACTTTCTAATAAGGATGGCCACCCCCCTAGAGCCAGAGGAGAATCCTGCATGTGCTAACGTCGTGTACATTCCTCTGCCTAAGAAAGCACAATGGGTGCCCCGGAGGTGTGTTACCTGAAGAAGAACTATATCCGGTTTCTGCCTCAAGGTAGGTTGCAACCAGCCCCCTCTTGATCTTGTGGCCTAGGCCACTGACATTCCACGTCAGTATGGAATACCCTCCCTCACTCCGAGATTGCGACCTCGGTCCTGTTATACTGCTTGTCTGTATGGTGGAAGAAATGTGAATCTGTCTCTGTGTGCATGGTCTCCTCGTCTGTTAATGTGATAACCCCACCCCTTAAACTGACCCATCCCAATCTTTTCTGAATTGGTGTTCCCCTCTGTACCTTCCCACCCTACCCACTCTCTCCCACTGCCCAGGCACTTACTCCAAACCGTCAACGTGACAATTGCGACATAGGTTAGCTTGAGAGGTCTGTAGCCCCCCTCCCCCTCCCTTACCCCTTAGTGAAGAAAAAAAAACACAACTACAACTTAACTAGGGGTATACCTAAATGTCAGACTTCTAGACCCTTCTTAGTGGTAATGTGAGTCTCAAAAGGCACCAGGTGCCGTCTTACTGTCCCTTCAGCCTCCGGCTGGCCCAGAGGCTTCAACCTTCCTCGCTCCTTTCATGCAATATGTTCTGGGGATGCTCTTGCGTTGCAGTGTCCTGTTCAGTCTCCTCCAGATGGGCAATCTGTTGCAGGAGTGGATGATCGCTGTCGGACCCGTTAGAGAGTTCCAGTTCTGTGGGGTCAGGGGAGGTCTGTCTCTTTGGTCGGTTTTTGGAGTGTTTTTTTCCCCCATCTTGATTTGTGGCTGACCCCCCTCCGAGTCCAAGGACTGGTTCTTCTCCTCTATGGTACCCCGAGGTTTGAGAGGGGTGCCTCTATGCGGTTTGCCAGTGTGTCTCGAGCCTCGCCTCGGTCTCCGCCTTTGCGGTCGGGGTTCCATTTCTGGCTCTCGACCCACCGAGGGGGGTCCTGTAGATTCACTTCTCTTCCGTGCCGGGGGGCATTCCTCTATCCAGCACCATACCTCCTCTGGCGTTTGGAAGAAGAATGTTTTGCTTTGAAAGATGACCTTCAATTTCGCTGGGAAGAGAAACATATATTGGATGTGAAGCGCTCGTAATTTTTCTTTGACAGAGTTTCTGGACCTCTCGGGAGTAATCTGGAAACACCATTATTTTAGTGTTAGCTATTCTGATCTCTCCTATCCACCTCATCTCACAGAGTATCAAATCCCGATCCTGGTAGTTAAAAAACCGTGCTATTAGTGGTCTTGGGGGTGCCCCCGCCGGCGGTTTCAGAATAGGCATCCTATGAGCCCGCTCGATCACAAAGCATGACGAAAACGGTGTTGTTGGGAGAGAGTCTTGGACTCATTTTCGCCCTCTGGTCGGAGAGGAGCTAGAAGAAGTAGCTCTGGGGCTGGGGATAGCTTTTTAGCAAAAATCCCTGCTAAGCCCGCACATCCCTTTCGAAGCATACGCACACACTCATCCCAAACAGCTGCCAGCAGAGACAGAATGAGGAGAAACTGAAAATCCCAAAGGACTCACTGTTATTAACACCCCGGCAGTCCTTGGATCCAAAGGGGTCGTCACCGCTTCGTCCCACTCCGGGGCCGCCATCCACGCATGTAAAGGTGGTGGTTTGCCCCCCCCGGGTAATGCCCAGCATTTAACAGGGGACTGGCTGACCATCCCCATAGCCCGCCGCGAGACGAGGAAAAGGAGCAAATATCGGGAGCAGCGACGACCTCTCCTGCTACATCAGGGGTGAAGAGGCGCCCTGCGAAAGAAGGCACCAAGCACAGGAGCAGCGACAGCCGCTCCTGCTACGATCAGAGTGGAGGAGGCGCCGTGCAAGGAGGAGAGTGCGCCAGTCAAGGGAGCAGCAACTGCCGCTCCGGCTACGTTCCTGGGAGGCGAACCGGAGCTCGGCGAGGCTTCCAATTCATCTCGGGAGAGTCGGGCCATGACTAGGAGCGAGAGATGCTTGAGGTGAGCGACGTTGATAACTTGGGTAGGAGCGTCCAGCCAGAGGACAACTGCAGGTCATACGGTGGGTCTATGGGGAAGCTGACTATGGAATCAAGAGGTGTGTTTGGAACATTGGCAAGAGGGAACCTCCCGCTCTCTCAGTACTGAATAGGAGGCGGTTGAAAAGGCATGTCCGGAGGAATTCTAGGCGTCTGAGATGGCCCGTAGTGGTGAAGGGCAACCAGGCAATCAGGGATGATTGGGCATAGAGCGAAACAAGCTGCCCTAGATTAGTCCCAACCAGCATATACTGCCACTATTTCCTGACATTTTGTTGCGATCTACTCGGAAACAGCAAAATGGCCGAGGACTAAGCTAACCCATCCCACAACAATCACGGAAAGAGGACTAGAGAGAAGGGGTCAAAAATCTCTAGAAACCAAAATAGGACTAGCAACACCATAGAAATACTAACACCCATCAAATGAGGTTGGAATTAGCTCCCACCTCACAACAATCACAGAAAGAGGACTTATACCAACGAAACTGAAAAAGGACAATCATCAAGGGATCCAGGAATTAAAGATGTGTTATTAGGTCTCCCATTTTATGAAACTTGCTAAATGACCAGTATAAATAATTAGATAAATAATTAATTAAATAATTAGGAAAGACCAGCATTCCCACATTAAATAATTGTATAAATAATTAATTAAATATTGAGGAAAGACCAGCACTCCCAGAATAAATATATTTATTAAATACATTATTAATTATGAATGACAATCCTCACCAGTAAAAAGATACATTTGATCAAATAAATAAAGATTGTATCACAAAGAGTACTAACACCAAAGGAACTAGGATAGCATGATTATAGGAAATAGTCTGCCTTGATAATAGGTTAAAGTAAAGCTTTTGATCTACATCATAGATAATATCATTCATTGTAGGACACTCATAGTAGTATTTACGCTCGTACCACTTGCCTTAGAACAAACGCTGACAAAATAGCCGAGAATACTCCTCAGCAGGAATTATATACACTACCCACAAATGAAAGGAGCAAATATGATTCCTGCAGGTAATAACTCCAGAGCAATAGCATACCCTTCCAATCTTTCTAAAAATGCATCCAAAACCTTTAAATACAACCTGCTCAGAAAAAACCCTGAAACACTTCTCAGATCCCTCCTTCAACTCAAAAAAACAGAGTGATTATTAACGATTTAATTTTAGTCACTGGATCACTGGCTAAATGGCGCACTACGATGGCTAAATTACTAAACAAAGAAGCAAGAAACATCCCTTACGGAACTAAGTTGCTTATAACACCTTTGAAAAATATAACTTACTACAAAAATGGCACTGTACTCATCCAAGCAGCCAACAAAGATCTTGAGCTGTTTGATGACTACTTTTCCACGTTAAAAGATCACGTTCATAACATCCCTCCCTCGGCTCACCAACAAGGCAGCACCGCAGACACCATCACCCTTACGCCACTGAGGGTAACGGCTAAGAGTGATAGCGGGACAGATCAGGAGAGTCAGCACACTAGATCCCCCGTACAAGACACAGTACAAAAACACGCCTTATAGCCAACAATACAAGAATGGACATACACAAAGGAGTTATCAATGAATCCCTAGAAGCAAACCTGTTATATTCTAGCAAGCAGTCCAATCTGCACACGTCAGGGGCAAATACCTCCACTACTTTACAAATAGCTGATCTCTCGGACTCAGCACCCATCAATCAGTACCTCGGGAAGTTAAATCACAAGACTGATAATACAGAGCTTGCCCCTCAGATTAAAGAAAAAACTACAGAAGGAACTAAATGTAGCCACAAGCATTCTGAAGCGGAACCATCCAGCATATCGTTCCACAGACCAACAGTCGCGTTTCAAAACCATAATCTCTCCCCTCCTTCGAGAAGGGAATTAGAAATTCTTAATGCCCAGACAGATAGGATAGCTACGGACATGCAAAACGCTATTAAGAACATGAAGAATATTCTACTTCTCTCAGAAAGCTATCTCTCCAAAATTATCCAGAGTCAAAAATTGGTACACAAGTCTCCACAATAAGCTTAACACTATCCCACTGCCTCTATTAGGATTTACCGCCCACGTATTTTCCTTAGATATCTGACGGACATCGAAACTCAAACCTTACTACGATCTTACAAGGCGACATCCAGCCTCCCCGCTAAGATAAATGAACAGAAAATTCAAGTGGTCCCAATTAAAGTAAACAAAATAACAAACTAATCACAGAAAGCTAAACCCCAATAACCTGAAAGAAATAACGCTAATTCCCGCGGGGCAGGACTCTAACCTAGATAACCCTACAAAAAAGATCTCATGCCTACTTATCAATTGCCACTCAGCAATAAAACATGGCGCTGACAATGCCGACCTAATCCTGAACCAAGACACTGACATGTCTGTTCTAACGGAATCGTGGCTATCTGAATCATCTTCCCCATGCCTAGACCTACTTGTACCACCAAACTACATTATAAGACTAGACAGGCTAAAAGAAACTGGGAGAGATGTGGCCTGTATCCACAAATCAGATATCACCATCTCTAAAGTTCTCTCAGACCCTATCGATTCATGTGATTACCTGGGGCTCTCAGTACGATTCACAGACAACCAACTGTACAAATTACACGCATTCTACCACCCCCCAGGCAAAAACTTAATTTTCATAGACCAACTAATGGAAATTATTACAGCAAACTCAGGACCTCACTCCAATGATATTTTCCTAGGAGACTTCAATCTTCACTGGAACGACATCAAGGATAATCAGGTCAATATTCTTAAAGAATTCCTAGCCGACCACTCACTAGTGCAAGCCTGTGCCCTGCCAACCCATTCCAAAGATGATACATTAGATTGGATCATCTCAAAGAAAACGCGGTTTAATCAATTTCAATCATCCCTTGTGACTGGTCTGATCACATCATCACTTTCCAAATACCATCCACAAAAAAGAAAATCTCCCAACCAGTCAAACCCAAGCACTGGGTTAGAGACGCTAAAGGTCTGAACTCGAAGAGTCTAACAATACGCGGCGAGAGTGAACTTCAACCTCCTTCTGAACTGACGGACGTCAGTGAGCTTACGGATCATTACAATCGTATGATTTCTAAAATAATTGACAATATAGCCCCTCTAAAACTTAAAAGAATTCAGGTCAAAGATAAAAACCCATGGTTCAACGGTTCACTTAATGAAGAAAGACAGAAACTCAGACTTATAGAACGGAAATGGAGACAAATTCCATCGTCCCCCCATCTAAAACAATTAAGAAAGACCAGGAAAACCTACAATAAAAGCGTACTTAAATCAAAAAAAGAATTTTTTAGAAATGAGCTTGATTTTTTTGTTTAAATTTGTTTTTATTATGATTTTTTTTAACGTTTCATGTCAGCCAGTATGCATGTTATACATCACTATTTGCATAATATCATTGTACAAGTCAATGCATTTATGGCGTTTTACAACTTGGCCATGGGCGCTATATTGCTAGTTCAGTATGCAGTGAAATGGCGTAATGTCTTAATGTTTAGAAAGAAAAAAAAGTTAGAAAAGAAAAACTTAACTGCAGTCAACATGAACAATTATTGTTGAATAACAAGCACTCCATCGACCATGAATCACATACATTGTGAATATGCATCACCCCAACCAGTATGGTGAATATAGTTACATTTAGAAATGAGCTTGAAACAGGTCGCAAAGAACAGGCCGAGAAAACTCTTCGAGCTACTAAAAGAACAATCGAACAAATTAGCCAAATCCTCCCTACTAACTTCTAAATCGGAATTGAACTGTGAAGATGTTTCAACATTCTTTACCGATAAAGCTAGCTCACTGGAGAGAGAACTCAAGAATACCGCTGACAAAGCCTTGAATCTAAGGAGTAAACAAGTGGAGAATACAGCCCTACCTGCATAAGCAATGCCCAATAATAATGCTCATTGGTCAAACTTCAAACTATATGACCAGCATGACATTGCCAAAAACTTACTAACTTTGAAACCGAATAACTATTACAATGACCCTCTTCCTGCAAAATGCTGGCCCACATTAACCACATGGTCATCCCCTATTGGACTAAGATAATGAATGAATCGCTAGCCCAAGGATCTTTTCCTGACTGTCTAAAAACTGGACAGGTCATCCCTCTCTTAAAAAAACCTACGGAGAACCCCTCGGACCCAAACAACTTTCGGCCAGTAACAACCATTCCCTTACTAGCCAAAGTACTAGAAAAATGTGCTCAACAACAACTGAATCAACACATTACTGAATTTAACCTACTAAACGACTGCCAATCAGGGTTCAGATCAGACCACAGTAACATAATGAACCAAGCACTACAGAGAACCGTTGAATGGCTAGGTGACAATCATCTTAAGCTTAACTCTCAAAAAACCGAATTCCTTCTGATCTCCCCTCCTAAAAGTTCCGCCAGGGTTAAGGAATGGACCAAGATGATCACTGCGCTAAACGGTACCCCGATTCTAGTGGATTCAACTAAGTCTCTTGGAATCACACTGGATAAAGAATTAAACATGCAAACCCACATCAGCACAATGGCAAAAAACACCCGTTTCCATCTGAGTTAACTCAGAAAATTGAAGCCGTTCATCGATTCAGGTGATCTCAAAATGGCAGTCCAGGCGCTAGTCATATCAAGAATTGAGTATGGATGCGCAACTCTATCAGGGCTTCCTATGATTTCAACAGCTCCCCTAAAAGCTTGTCTCAATGCAGCAGCTACACTTATAACAGGATCAAAAAAATTTGACCACATCACTCCACGTCTGAAAGCGCTCAATTGGCTACCGTACGAGGCAAGAATACAGCTAAAGATTTATGTATTACACACAAGGCAATACAGCACAAAACTCCACTTTACCTGGCCCAGAAAATTACGTTGTCGTGAGGCAGTAGACCCTCCAAGGGATCCGAAGATTTTTTACTGAAACCAGCATTCTTCCATCAGAAGAGAACATACAATGGAGCGTTCACGGGAGCTGCACCAAGGATTTGGAATTCGCTCCCACCGAACATTAGATGAATCACCTATGCTCCACGATTCAAAAAGGAGACAAAGTCCTTTCTGATGGGTAAATTCCTCCCATAACAAATATCAGGAAACACTAAGACTGTTCTGAGATCTGCAGACAACCTGTCGATCCTCTACATTCAGCTGTTCAAGTGGGCTACTGTAAGCAGGATTAAGTCCTGCTAATCGCAGAACAAAGAAACTGGTCATTGCACGAAGCAGTTTACTTTCTTTGATTGAACTCTAATGGCTATACTCAGCTAGGTTAGATACAGTTAGTCCCTTCGACTGTCAACATGGATGTTGTCTATGGACAAGTACCTCAATCAATCCACATATATATTTGATTAGACTAGCAATACTATAACCAGTGTAGATAGCTAGGATATCAGTAGTGATCGTATTTAGAAATGTAATTATGATATGGCATGTTTTACTGTAACCTAGTGATTTCTTGTATTCTTCAGTTTGTGTGGTTTTGGTAACGGTAAGCATATGCCAATGTTATTGGAATACGTATACATGTACTTGATGTTAAAGAATTGGATATCCGCTGATTTTGAAGGTGGTTGTAATGTAAAGCGCTCTGACACCCAAATTTTGGGTCTTGTTCGCGCTATAGAAAACACTGAATAAATAAAATAAAATAAGCCATGTCTGTAAGAAGGCACCGGCGCCTGACCCCTCAATTGCCTCTGGGAAATCTATTAAACTTGTGAGGTTAGACTATATATTTGCATCACATTCTATTCTGCACCTTTGTTCAATAGAAAAAACACCATGTATAATAGCAGATCATAATCCTCTAGTAGTTGAATTTAAAGGGACAGGGTCGGGAAGTAGAAGAATGACTAATTGGAGTTTCGAACGTTCTTTACTTATGAACGACGACTATTGTACACATATGAAACTATGGATCCCTCAATTCCTTAGAGAGAATTTGGGAAGCACAGGGATAGAAGTAGTGTGGGATGCATTGAAAGCAGCAATACGAGGAGAAACATTTAGGTTTTCACTATCTAAGAATAAAGAAAACGCCAACTATTAAGCGATAAACAAAAGTGCCTGGCGAGGGCAGAAGAAGAATTGATAACAGTAATACAAGGTGGGGGAGATCCTACAGACTCGCTTGCAAAAATAATGGCAGCCAAATCATACCTTATGGAGATAATAGCAAAAAAAGCAGCAGAGAGACTAATTGCATGGAGGCAGGAAGCTTATGAATGTAGCGAACAGGTTGGCCACCACTTGGCGATTAAGGCAAGACAGAAAGCTACACGGAATTCAATTGCAGCTATAAATGATACTCCACAAGGTAAAATTACTGACCCAGAAGGGATTCGCAAGGTATTTTATCGATATTATCAGGAATTGTATTGTGAGACTAATCCTGATAACCTGAGAGATATCAAGGTTTATCTTGATCAATTTCCTGCTGCACGATTATCTCAGGATGAACAGATGCAAATGGAAGTGGCCCCTCAATGGATTGATATTTTATTATGCATTAATAGTCTCCCTAGTGGCAAAGCCACTGGCTTAGATAGTATCCCAATGGAATTCTATAAGAAATTCTCGACTGAATTAAAGGGAGGTATGCAGCAGCTAATCGAGCATGTATATAAAGGAGGGAGGCCTCCTGAATCATGGACACAAGCAAAAATAATCGTTTTTCTTAAGAAGAACAAAACAGCTCTAGAACCTGCCTCTTATCGCCCGATTACCTTGATAAATGCCGACAGCAAGATTTATTCCAAAATCTTAGCTGTTCGTCTGTCGGGGGTTATTCATAAAATTGTTTCACCAAGACAACATGGCTTTATTCCGGGGCGTGGTACTGTAGATCACATTAGAAGGGCTATATCACTTCTTGATACCGCTAACATCACAAAGGATCCTACTGTGTTAATCCTGCTGGATGCGGAAAAGGCCTTTGACAGGGTCTCCTGGCTTTTTTTATGGGAGACCCTGGCAAGGGCCGGAATTGGCCCAAAACTTATACAAGCATTTAAGATGCTTTATTTTCAACCTACAGCGAAGCTTTATATAAATGGGGAATTGACAGATTCATTTAATATAACAAGAGGTACACGGCAAGGATGTCCGAGCTCGCCGCTTCTGTTTGCCTTATACATAGACCCTTTCTTACAACAACTCAAGGCTAATCCAAACATCAGCCCTATTATTTCTCAAGGCTGGGAAACTAAAATATTGGCCTATGCCGATGATGTAGCTATACTGACTGCTAACCCGGAAACAACTATGAGTGAGATTGAGACAGAGGCGGCGAGATTCGGTCGACATTCCGGATACTCTCTTAATAGCTTTAAAACACAAATTTTATGTAAAAATATAGATATGAATAATGACAGGCAGGTTGATAAGGCCACATATCTTGGAGTTAATATTATGACAAATATAGAGGATATTGTTGAAGATAATATTTATCCCTTGATAGCTAAAACTAAAGCTGAGTTAAACAGGTTGCATAATTTACATTTGTCAATCATAGGAAGATGCAATATAATAAAAATGCTTTTTTTCCCAAAATTTTTATATTATTTAAGAGCAATACCATTAGAATTTAGTAATAATTGTTTGAAGAAAATCGAAGATCTGTTTTCACGATTTATTTGGGCATATGAAAAGCCAAGAAGAGCTTATAAGTATTTAACTTTGCCGAAAGAAAGGGGTGGACTTGCGCTTCCAAATATAAGATTATATTATTGGGCTATTACTCTTTTGAGTAATTTAACCCTCATTGGAGAAAAACCAAGAGAAAGAACTCTAGAGGATATACCAACACCGATTGAACTTTTAATGGGTGAAAAAGCATGGGGATGGGCGTGGAGATTCCTGAATGACTGTCATTATAAGAAGGTACGCTTTAAGACACTGGCTGGTGGATTTAAGGTTTTGAAATCAATTAAGTAAAATGCTTGGATTAGGCTGGTTAAACTGTTATACACCAATCGGCAATAATCATAATTTGCCAGAAATTTTTAGAGACCCTATAGCTAAAAATTGGCAGGAAAAAGGCCTATCCAAACTGGGGGATTTCTACTCAACAACAGGCATAGTTTCGTTTGAAAATTTGAGGGAAAAGTATGATTTAGACAGGAGGCATTTTTTTAAATACCTTCAAATCCGGGACTTCTTAAGTAAAAAGTGTGGAGGCTCGAGTGGTTTTGGTAATAATCATATTATAGACAATCTGAGAATGCTTGAACCACCACCTATTAGAGCTATTTATAAGTTATTCAATCAACTAATGCCAGATGATTTAGAAGTTCGTGCAAGAAAGTGGAAAGAAGAAATAGGAATCTCGGAAGAATTATTCAATTACTCAATAGAACTAGCGCAAAAGATTTTAATCCCGGCCCGACTCCAGGCCCAGTACTATAAATCTTGTTTTTCACTTTATTATACCCCAAAGAAGATAGCAAAATGGGGGACAGGGAGAGGGACTTTATGTCCTAGATGTTCATTATATCAGGCGGATTTAAACCATATGTTTGCCACATGTAGTGGTTTAAATAACTTAAAACAAGAGATTTCAACTTTTTTAGGGAAGTGCTTGGGAATGATATTGTCCTCTCTTCATCTTTGATTGGATTAGGGGTGGACTCGGATCTACAAGGGAAACCGGGAGAAAAATTGCTGTTTATCGGTATGGCAATACTACGATTATGCCTTGCTTCTGCTTGGTTGGATCCTTCCCCCCCAACTTTTTATCAATGGTTGTCACGCCTGACGGCTAACTATAACTTTGAGAAAGCTATTTATGAGAAAAGAGGAACACAGGCTTGGATGAAAGGGCTAAAAATCTGGGAACCAATGACTAAATGGCTTGAAAGATAGAGGATTTTCTTAGAAGATAAGGGATGCTGCACAACTCCTGCATGGTGGGTGGGGGGTGGTAGTGGGTGGATAAAAAAAATTAATAATTTTGCATGATGATGATCTTTATTTGCAATTTATTGCTTTCTTGTTTTCTTCTCTTATTTCGTCTTTTCTTTCATTATGTAAGTGCTAATTGGTATGTTATGACGAATATTGATATTGGTATTTATGACATCATGCAATAATAAAAAAAAAAAGGGAAATCTATTAATCGCAAGTTGTATCTGCGCGCGCGGTTTTCCGCATCATCCACCTTCCATGCGATCTCATTCATGGAGGCTGAGAGGTGAGAGGTGAGTAACCTGCTTACGCTTCAGCTCTTTATCTCTCGCCATTGTGGATTGCAGAGTTCAGGGAATCCTGCTCCCTGGTGTACAAATCTGGACCACCAGCAACACGGAGCCCTGTACGGAAGCTTGTTAAGATGGATGCTTCAACAGCCCGTAGTTCCCGGATGATTATGTGTCAGCACCGGTCTCTTTTTATACAGTGTGCACTTTTACTGACGCTCACCGTGTCTCTCTCACAGCCGAGCTGCTCTCCAAGTGCCGTCCCTCAAGCCTCTCCTTGTCTGGAGGGGCCTTGTTAGCCCAGGCGGTGTTAAATTCCCACTTCTAATTACGTGCCTGGGACGGGGTCAGAGTCGCGCCAAGGCTGCTTTGTACTCTTCCTCAGCCCCCGGTTTCTAAGTGATAACCAAGTCGCCAGTCTGCAGGCCCATATTGCCCCTCGGCCTCCGGGGATACATCTATGGTGAAGTGTCGAGGGGGCTACCCTTATCCCAGTGGAAGTAGTGTCAGGGGTGGGAATCCGGGAGGCCCCCTCTGTCCCAGTTTTTATCAGGCTGCGAGGCCCCTGTTTGCAGACCGTCACCAGTAGAGCCAAATGCCACCCAATAAAGGGGAGAAATGTCACTTGCCTCAGTGATCGCGAGATGGAGTCATCTCGCTGTATGGGGAAAGGGCTGCGGTGACAGAGGAATGGATCGTGGTTTCACCATCACCAGAACCCAGAGGTCTCGTTGCTGGCTATGTTGTGGTGCAGACTCCTTCGCTGTGTCCTCCTCGCTGCGGGATGACCTCGCCTCAGGCGCCCCCTCCGGTCTCGCATCAACACCTCAGGTCTCCGTTCCAGGGCTACGCCAGTGTTGTGGCGGCCTCACTGTCCTGGTGGAGGATCTAGGCCCCACACTGCCGGGTCTTCTCCGAGAGGGCACTCTATGTCGGCCGACACGCGGCAAGCCCTGTAGCCTACTCGCAGCCCAGGTTACCACGGCGCAGGCCCTCCACAGCAGGCGCCCCTCTCGCCCGGGCGGCGCCGCTCCCCCGGGGTCTTGTCACTCTGTCCACATCTGCACTGGTTATCTGCGCACCGCGGGGACAAGACAGTGCCAGTGCAGCGGTTCTCGCCAACCCACGCAGTCTCTAGGTTTCAGGCCCTTTCGCCGGGATTGCTTCTCTCGGCATCCCCGACGCCCCGGGTGGGCTACTGGGTAGGATCAGTCCAGCCCTCAAGGGGGTCTCCCTCTCAGGGCTCTTCCAGGTCTGTGCAGCAGGCTTGCTTGAGCACCGAGTGTCTGGCTTATCTCCCTATGTCGGGCGGGGCCTTCCATAGGGCGCCGTCATTACATGTCTCGGCCTCAAGTTGTGCGGAGTCGCGATGGCGCTTGTGTGTCTCCGTTGCGGGTCTCGGCACCTTATTTTGTTGCTGTGCAATACATGGGGACCTGTTCCCCCTCGGTCCACGAGCGGATGGAGCTAGGAAGGCAGGATTTTATTTAGGATAAAAGCTGGGCTGCCGGAGCTCCAGTCGGATACGTCTAGTCCGCCATGCTGTTGGCCACGCCCCTAAAAGTGGTATTTTCAAACACAGAACATAAAACTCATCTTTACTAAAAGATGCCTTTCTACATTCTGAGTTCAGACATACTTAACTCCATTTCTCCATCTTGTCCCAATAGGAAAATATACTCGTAAAATGTTAGAGTATTCCCCATTCTATCCTACGGGACAGATAGCCTTTCAACAGTGAAAAACGAATCACACTGTAGTTCACTATCAGGACATGTCACACACACCAGGACATGTCCTACCTTTCACATACACTGCACCCTGCCCATAGTGGTACCTTGAGCCTACCTTAGGAGTGACTCACATGTAATAAAAGGGAAGGATAGGGCTTGGAAAGTGGGCGCACTTGCCAAGTCGACATGGCAGTAAAAACTGCGCGCAGACACTGCAGTGGCAGGTCTGAAAACCCTTTGAAAGGCTGCTCGTGTGAGTGGCACAATCTGTGCTGTAGGCCAACTAGCAGCATTTGATTTACAGGCCCTGGCATTCTCAGTGCACTTTACTAGGGACTTACCAGTAAATCAAATATGCCAATCATGGAAACACCAATCCATAATCCAATTTACAATAGGAGCACTTGCACTATAACACTGAACAGCAGTGAGAAAGTGCGCAGAGACACTAAACCAGCAAAAACAGAGTCAAAACCGGGAGGTCAGGAAGCAAAAGGACAGGGGAAACGCGCCAAAAGATGCCAGGTCTAACACATGTCCCCTCCAGCTGAAAGTAGGGAGAACTACCCAACCTCCTTGGAGTTCTCTTCACTAAGCCAGAAGAACCTGGCCAGACCATCAGTTGGCATGTTCTGTGCCAGGGCGGTGTTCCACTGTAAAGTCCATTCCCTGTAGGGAGATGGACTACCTCAACAGTTTTGGGTTCTCCCCCCTCATTTACATCAACCATCCGAGGGGCCTGTGGTCTGTCTGAACTCGGAAGGGAGTCCCAGGTAGGGTCTTAGCTTCTTCAGTGCCCAAAGCAAAAGCTACCCATTCTATGGCACTCCACCTCCATTCCCTGGGGAGTAGTCTCCTGCTAAGACTACAGGCTGGTCTAGGCCCTCTTCGTTAAGTTGTGAGAGCACCGCTCCCACACCATGCTCTGAAGAGCAAGTCTGCACTATGAATTCCTTGGAGAAATCAGGTGCCTTGAGCACGGGCACCGTGCACATTGCTTCCTTCAGGGCATCAAAAGCTTTCTGGCATTAGCCCAGATCACCTTCTTGGGCCGCTTCCTGGAAGTCAGCTCTGTCAAGGGGGCAACAATGGTGCCATAGCCCTTGACAAATCTCCTATAGTAGCCGGTGAGACCTAAAAAGGCTCTCACCTCTGTCTGGGTCTTGGGGGGGCTCCCAAGCCACAGTGGAGTCAATCTTAGGCTGTAGGGGCGCCACCTTCCCACTTCCTACCTGGTGGCTTGAGTACACCACAGAGGCCTGCCCGATCTGGCACTTACTGGCCTTGACCGTGAGGCCTGCCCTCTGCAGAGCCTTCAACACTTCCCAGTTCCCAGAGGTGCTGCAAGTGTTCTTCCCAACTGGAACTGAACACTGCAATGTCGTCCAGGTAGGCGGCACCGAAATCCTCCAGCCCAGCCACCATCTGGTTGACCAACCTCTGAAAGGAAGCAGGGGCATTCTTCAAACCAAAGGGCATCACCCGAAACTGGCAGTGCTCCCCTGGGGTTGAAAATGCTGACCTCTTTTTGGCCCCCTCGGTTAAGGCAATCTGCCAGTACCCAGACGTCAAGTCTGGGTACTAAGGAACTTGGCAGCTCCCAACTGATCAATCAGCTCATCAGCTCTGGCAATGGGGTGTGCGTCAGTCCTGGTGACGGCATTGAGTGCACGGTAGTCCACACAGAACCGCAGTTCAGGACTGGCCCAAGGACTGTTGAAGGGCTCGATCACCCCTAAAGCCACCATCTTGGAGACCTCCTCTTTGATGCTGGTTCTGACCCGGTCAGTCAACCTGTAAATCTTGTGTTTCACAGGAGGGCTGTCACCAGTGTCTCTAAGATCCTCTCACCAGTATCTCCTAGCGGTTCCTAGATTCTCCCGTTTGTGCAGAGGGGGACGCTCTTTTCAAGGACAGGTTGCCCGTAGCTGGAATAGTCTGCCTCAGTCTCTCAGACAAGTACCTGATCTGTTGACTTTCCGTAAACAACTTAAAACCTGGTTATTTCAGCAGAAACGCTAGCCTGGTATTAGCAGGATAATCTAGGGCTCTGTCTAGCGCCGGGACACTTTTGAGTAGCCGAGCGCTCTACAAGTACGTTATAACATAACATAACATGGGGTCAAGGACAATAGCGTGGCAAACTGCCCCAACAATTGGCGACAGTCACTCCGCTGTTCTGTGGTCAGTGTAGGGGAGAGGATCACACCTTCCACCAACCCATCGTGCTCCTTGGAAGACAGGAGGTCAGGGAGAGGTTCACTCTGCTCTTCCACCCCATCATCTGTCACCAAGAGCATGCTCACTTTGGACCTCTCCAAGTGAGGTTTGAGGCGGTTCACATGCAGGGCCCTCAAAGGGTTCCTGGGAGTCTGCAAATTCACCAGGTAGGTGACATTCCTTTTTGCTCCACCACCTCAAAAGGCCCAGTCCACTTGTCCTGCAAGGCACAAGGTTCTACTGGGGCCATGACACACACTTTCTGGCCAGGCTGAAACTCCACCAGAGTAGCATTCTGGTCGTACCAGCGTTACATCTCCTCTTGGCATGCTTCCAGGTTTGCCTGAGAGAGTTTCCTGAAGCGGGAAGTTTGGTTCCTGAAGGCCAGCATGTAGCTAAAAACATTCTGGGGAGTTTTCCTGGGAGCTGTCTCCCAGCCTTCCTTAACCAAACTGAGGGGTCCCCTCACAGGGTGCTCATAGAGAAGCTCAAAGGGACTGAACCCTAAGGCCTTCTGTGGTACCTCCCAGTATGCAAAAAGAAGGCATGGTAAGAGGACGCCCCTATTACGTCTTATGGGTTCGGTTAGACACTTGATCATGCCCTTCAAGGTTTGGTTGAATCTCTCCACCAAACCATTACTTTGAGGGTGGTAAGGAGTGGTGAACTTGTAGGTCACACCGCACTCCTCCCACAGGGATGTCATATACTTGGATATGAAATTGGTCCCACGGTCAGATACCACCTCTCTGGGGAAGCCCACACGGGAAACAATCCCCATTAACGCCAGGCCCACCACTGGCGCCGTCGCGAGAGGATTGCCTCTGGGTACCGGGTGCCACTGTCCACCAAGACCATGATGTACCTTTTGCCCATGGCTGTCTTGGAATCTAGTGGCCCCACAATATCCATCCCAACCCTTTCAAAGGGGTTCCTACAACTGGAAAAGGTTAGAGAGGAGCCTTACACTTCCTCCCACTGTTACCATTTGTCTGGCAATTCTGGCAAAACCCACAAAGTACAGCTGGCTGCCTTCGCATTTGGGGTCAAAAGAAGTGGGTGACAATCCTATCAAAGGTCTTGTCCTGCCAAAGGCACGTCGTGAAGCAGACCCAGTAGGAAGGTCCTGAAGCGCTGGGGTACCACCAGCACAAGGGCTGACCCAGACTCAGCGACCTTAGGCCCACTGTATAGGAGACCATTCTCCCAGTAAATCCAGTGTGATCCAGACTGATCACCAGCTGCCTGGTTTGCAGCCTTCTGCTGCAAACCCTCCAGAGAAGGGCATTCCTTCTGCTCCCTGCAAAATTCCTCCCTGGTGGGACCACCTTCTTGCTGCCAATGGGTCTGCTCAGATAAGTCCCTTAGTTCAGCTACCTGCTCCCCTGTAGGTACCGGGGTATCGCACTCGAGGTCAGCCTCCACCCGGAACGTGGGAACCTCAGGGGCAGTTTTCCCGCACCCCCTTCCCTTTCTCTTGGCAGGAACCTGGGCCACTGTTTCAGACTCCAGGTCCTTCTGATCACCCTTTCCGGCTGCCATTGACCGAGTGGTCACACATGCCCACTCTGGCAACCCAAGCATCTCCAAGTGAGTCCTTCCACAAGGACTGCTCCAGGTTGTTACCTAGCAGACAATCTACAGGCATGGTAGGGCTCACAACAACCCTCAAGGGACCTGAGACCGCCCCCCATTCAAAGGGAACCTGCGCCACCATACACTGGCGCTCTGGGTTGTCCACAGCAATTACTTGGCGGAATGCCCCGGGGACTACTTGCTCCTCAGAGACCAGGTGACACCGGACTGAAGTCACACTGGCTCCAGTATCTCTGACAGACTCTACTCTTCTTCCATTGATGGTCACCCAGTCGCTGTATTTTTTAGTGTTAGCAGGCACCTGGGTTCCTGGGCCCATCTCAGTGTCCCCTACTGAGACTAGGGTCATCTCTGCGGGATCCCCACCCTCCTCTTGGTACCCCTCCTTCCCAAGTGCTACACTAGCCAACACCTTGGACTGCCCACCGGTGGGTGGCTGTGCCCTCTTGAGACACTTGGGGGTCCCCCTTCAAGTGACCCACCTGCTCAAAGGCATGGTACTTGCAGGGGCCAGTCTCTGCAGGCTTTCCTGAAGAGACCCCTTGTTTCTTATGTCCACAGGGATGGAAACCTTTACCCTGGGTATTAGTTTGGGGTCCTTTAGAGAACATTCAAAAGTGCTTTACCCTTGTCCTCCCACTCTTCTGAAGGGGACCCTGCCCACCTTTAGCTGAGTCTCCCCATACACCTTCATGTCGACCCTGGTACTGACCCAGCGGTCCGCCTCCATAGCAAGCTTCCTGGGGTCAGTCAGCTTACTATCAGTTAAGTGCTGGTGCAGCTCTGCAAAACTTCAGTTTAAAACAAGGTGGTCTTTACCTTCCTAAGGAAACATATATGTTGCATCCCTTTAACCCTTAAATGTGTCACATCCTTCTGACCCCAATGTGTAAAGATGTCCTATCCCTCAGTACTGACATTAATAAAGATGTCATATGCCTAGGTAGTCACATACAAAAGATATTACATCCTCCCAGTAGTGACATAAATAAAAGTTCCTCACGCGACAGCAGCCTGGAACAGGTGCCTTCCCCAAGGTCAAAGAACTATAACTCAAACAGCGCATTTTGTATTGAAATATTTCTACTGTACTGGTACATATATCTTAAATATATTATGTCAATACATTCCTTAAGAAAAATAAGAGTGCTCGATTTACTGTAAAAGCCCATTGAAATCACTACCAAATCAGAGAAGTCTTTGCCCCAGATTACAGCACCGAGGGGCAGATTTACAAGCCCCCTGCGCCACCAGTACGTCACTTTTCGTGACGTACTGGTGGCGCAGAAGCCTCGATATTTACAAGGAGAGGAAAAGCCACCATGCGTGACTTTTCCTCTCCTTGTAAATACCGTCCCTTCACACGCAGCACTTTGCGTTGAAGGGCGTTCCATGGGTGTTGCTGTGGGTGTTCCCACGCAACACCCATGGAACAAGACACATCTCCAGATTTACGAGTAATCGTAACTCTGGAGATGCGTGTGAATGCTACGCCACCCTAGAGGTGGCGTAGCGAGAGCGCACCGAGGAGAAATGTTTTCATTTCTCCTCGTTTTTCCTCTTTCAATGCGTGCTGCATTCTGCAGCACGCATTGAAAGAGGAAAAAGCCTGTACTGATTGTTTTTGTGCAGAAAGGTGCCCCTTCCTGCACAAAAACAATCTCCCCATGGCGCAGGCATCCTTGCACCATGGTGCAAGGGTGCCTGCGCCGGCGCTTGGCAGCTGTTTGTGCGCCAGCGCAGGGGAGAGCACAGGAATGCGACATATTCTTGTAAATATGTCGCATTCCTGTGCTCTGAAAGTGCCGCAGCGTGGCGCAGCCAAAGGGCTTGCAGCGCCACGCTGCGGCACTTTCTTGTAGATCTGCCCCCAGATGTCCACATTTCTCCCGACAGAACCCGTGGGATATTTTTCACTACACCATGAACAGAACAAGACATTCGAATTTGCAGGAATTAATTTGATAATGGCTAAACCCTGGGGGGTAACAGAGAACTTAGACCAAAAAGAAAAGAATGCAACTGGATTCTGCAATCACCCTAGGCCTCAACCAAGATGCAAAAATGCACTACTGATTACTTTAACCCTAATGAAACACCCACGTATTTACATCCATACTAACACCACATACTGTTTTCTCTATTTATCATAACACTATGGACTTGAGTTGCCATAATATAAAGGAAATGTATAAAATTCATTACTATCAACAATATAAGAATGCGATATTACCAATCCCATAATCATGTTGGGATACTGTCTCTATGGTCGCTAATGCTTTGCCCAACATACACTTGTGCTGTTTCAAATCGAGCAATGCCTAATACTTTACCTGGATTACATATTTATACATAGATATATACACTATCATTTATTTTATGTACCGTTTAAGAGATACTTGGATCGTCTCAGATATTACTTCTCAAAATTGTCATTGGCACGACCTTATAGAGAACTATGTCACTAAGTTCTAAATGATCTACACCTTCAAAAAAGTGTTCTATCTTTAATACACAATACAAATTGGGCATTAACTTCAGGATTGCATACACCTTTAAGGTGCCCCGATATTTAGTCTTCACATTTCAAAATGGTGGCCATTCACCACTGATATTTCTGGCTAACTCAACATAAAAAGGAAGACAATTCACAACTTTAGTACAGCCTACACCAATGCCGCTGACCTGGACGCCCGATTAATTGCTCCCCAGTATAGCATGATTTACTTCTGTACCTCCAAAAGGACTTGAAGGACGTGAGTAAAACCAATTCTCTGTACAAACTTTGTTTGAATTATTAGTTAATACGACATCGCCAAATTGCCTACACTCATTTCTGCTAGAAACATGCCTATGTTCATTTCTCCAGAGCCGATTAAAACGGACGCTCAATACCCGCTGCATCACATAGCTCATGGGAGGTATTTCTCAAATACACTTGATTATTCCACTTTATTCTACCTCACCTCATTGTACAATTAAAATTTCCTTCAGTGAGCAACTTTTGAATTGATTGTTGTCCTCGCTTTTAGGTGCATGATCTCCATTCCACCTTTTCTACGATACCTGACCAAAAGGAAGACCAAATGACTGGTTTCCTAAAATTTTGATTATCCCGTTTTGCTTACCCTACAGGGAAGCCATACCATGTTGTATGTTCTGGCTAACTTCACTGTGAGTGATCACATTGCATTCTTTCACAAGGATCTCATCCACACAACAACAAGCATTCGCATATCCAATAGGTATGCCATTGTCTGTTAGCCGTTTGGCAATTCTTGTTATGTTTTGTCATTCCTTTGCAAATCTTTATTGTTTGGAAAGCCTTCGGGTGTTCGTCAAAAAAAAAAAGGAAAAACCATTGACTAAAGGCTAAAATGTTTTGCGGTCTTAAAAAAGCATGCATTACTACAGTATTCCCTGGCAATGAAGGGAACTATTTTGTGTGTGGATGTGCTCATTGTGAAAGGGAAGCATGCCATAACTTATAGTGAAGCCAGCCAATGGCAGAAATGGGCTAATGCATTGCCCCTTGATGCATGCTTGACCATGAGACAACCACAGATGGATGAAGTGTGGCTCATAAACCTTATAAGGAACTAATGTCATACACATAATTTTAGTAAAATCAAAAGGTATTGGCTAACACAGATCTTTAAAAAAAAAAAAAAAAAAAAAAGAAGGAAATTTTAAAAAGAATTTGCAAATTCAATAGTCTCACCCGTTGGCAAGCTGTTAGCTGTGGCAATCAGGTGGGGGTGGCTAAGGGGATGGGAGAGGCAGGGGTGGATAACGGGATGATTTAAAACCGAGCTTAAAGCAGACAACACTGGCTGCTTCATGTCGCTTTTAAAATCGAGATTGCAGAGACATGCCAGTTGGGAGAGGAGAAGAACCAGACAGAATGAGAGCAATGGGAGCAAGACCTCTGACCTCTGGTCTGAGGCCTGCTCTCTCCCCAGCAGCTCCGCTGTGCTCTGCTCCGCCGTCCATCCTCTGATCCCCTCCTCCTGGTAGGGTTCGAGGCCATCGCTCTGTGCCTGCCGCTGGCCTCACCTGCCTGCATTGCCTCCGTTATTGTGCCTTGTGCCCATTCTGTTGGTATTTCGTTCGCTTTTGTGCCCTGTGCCCTTGTTGGTATTTCGTTTTTTGTGCCCTGTGCCCTTGTTGGTATATCGTTTTTTTGTGCCTTGTGCCCATTTTGTGTGGTGTTTCGTTTTTTGTGCCTTGTGCTTATTTTCATTAGTTTTCTTGTGTCGCTTAATTTTATCCTTGGGATTGTCTTCCTCCCTCCGTTTACCGCCGCCACCTCTGCCCCTCCCCCTCACCATCCACGCTCCCGCCTCCCAGCTGCACGTCCCTCCCCCCCTCCCTAGTTAATGGCGGCCGCCGGCGCGCCAAAGGCAAGCCCGTCTGCGCCCGTCGGCGACCCGACCGTGACCAGCGCCAGGAACCATGGATCTCCCACCATCCACTGCTACGATGTCTCCACCCTCCGTGCACACAACCCCGGTCGCCACAACATCTGCCAGCAAGCCACGCCGAGCACGACCCACGGCCAGTTCTCCTGCTACAACTGGAAACAGTGAAAAAGCTTTTGCCTATCAGGTGGGGGTGGCTAATGGGGGAAGATATCTGGAGGATTTTAAAAAGCGTTGGCCGCTTCATAGTGCTTTTTAGATTGAGTTTCCAAATGCGGTGGGAGGGCTGAGAAGAAACAGGGAGGAGGGTGGGGATACGTTAGATAAGCTATTAAAACACACAAACACATACACATACATACATATATATATATATACACACACACATATATATTATCTACTGGCGGTCGCCAGTAGATAGTTATAGTTAGGACCTATTTTCCATAGGAAATCCGCGACATTCTATTTGAAATAACTCTTGCGTCGGTTGACGAATCTTCGCGAAATTTTCAAACTTTATGGCCCGCTCCGGTCCGCTCCTACCCTGAAAGTTTCGGGGTGATTCGTAAAGCGGGGGCCGAGAAAAAAGGGGGGTCCCAAAAGGTGTTTTCCCCATTCATTTTCCCATTGGAAACTTTAGCCACGGCTACAGCCCGAACTGCTGAACGGAATTACACCAAATTTGGCAAAGAGGTAGTTCTTGGTTCAGAAAGATCCCTTTTTGTTAAATGGTGTAAATCCATTCAGTACTTCCTGTGAAAATCAAAAGGAAAATCACATATATATCTATGGCCGCGTCAGATTCGCGCACCCTCCCGATCACGAGCTGCATGCTAATTGGCTGTCAACACTCCAAATCAGGAAGTGTTGGCAGCCATTTTGTCCCTCGGTAGAACCGAGGGACATAAACAAGTGCGCAAAGCGCAAAAGGGGGCAGGGTAGAAACACCCTGACCCCCTAGGTCTGCTCAGGGGGTCCCACAAGGACCCCCTGGGCAGAAAAAAGCCTTTTTTTTTTTTCTTTTTTTTTTTAAATCGGCGGGATGCGCTTAGAGTGTGCAAATCCCGCTGAGAAAAAAAATCGCAAGTGTGCAAACGCACAAAGGGGGCAGGGTAGAAACACCCTGACCCCTAGGTCTGCTCAGGGGTCCCACAAGGACCCCCTGGGCAGGAAAAAGCATTTAAAAAAAAAAAAAAATCGGCAGGATGCTGCAGAGAGGTGTAAAAAGGGGCGTGGCCTCTGTACACCTCTCTGCAACGCAGCACCCTGGCGCATACTGGAGGTTCCTGGTGGGCTAGTTGGCCCCCAGGGACCCCCAGTATTCAAGGGGAATTCGTTCCCCATCTGCAAACGCGCCAGGGGACGCGGATCCTGCCGGAAAAAAAAAAAAAATCGAAGCGCGGTCTCCCGCGCTTCGATGCAAATTTGCCCCCGGGTGGCCCAAGTCCCGGGGGCATATGGGGGGTGGGTTTATTGTTTATGGGGGGCCTCTAAGGCCCCCCAAGTCCCGGGGACCGCCACCCCCCCGGGGCTTTATAAAAAAATGGTGCGGGAGGGCTCTCCTGCCCTCCCACAGCCCCGGGGACCACCACCCCCTGGGGCTTCTTTTTTCAATTTTTAATAACGTGTGGGGGGCTCCAGCCCCCCACATGCCCCGAGGACCACCACCTCCCCGAGGCACTTAGAAAATAAATGTGGGGGTCCGTTACAGACCCCCAGAGCCCCGGGGACCACCACCTCCCCGGGGCTGTGCAATTCAAGGGAGGGGGGCCGCGCGGCCCCCCTCCTGGAGCCCTTGATGGCCATGGGGACCGCCACCCCCCAGGGCCGGCTCCTGCAGTGTCCCGGGGTGCCTACCCCGGGACACTGTAGTTTGCTATGACAGTACGGGAGCCTCGCGGCTCCCGTCCTGTTATAGCAAACTGCTTTGGCTATTGGAAGAGAGGCAGGAAACCTGCTCCTCTCGCTTCCAATATCCAAAGCAAATTGCTTTCCACACGGGGAGCTGCATCTTAGCAGCTCCCCATGTGGAAAAGCAATGCCGGCTCCCAAGGGACGCGGGGAGCCGGCGGGACTGTGGGGGATTGGGGACCCCCCCACAGTCCCCAATGGAGAGGGCCAGCCCCGGGGGATGGGGTCCCCGGGGCAAGTAGTGGCCCGGGAGGGGGACCACGTGGCCCCCCTCCCCCCCAAAAAAAAAATATTTGAAAAAAAAAAAAAGGAAAGGCCGGCCCCGGGGGATGGGGTCCCCGGGGCCTTAAATGGCCTGAGGAGGGGGGCCACGCAGCCCCCCTCCAAATATTTAAAATGTAAAAAAAAGATGGCATTCCCCGGGGGATGGGGTCCCCGGGGCCAATATAGGCCCAGGGAAGGGGGGCCACGCGGCCCCCTTCCCGTTTTATTTTAATTTGAATAAAAAAGAAACTCCTCATGCCCCGGGGGATGGGGTCCCCGGGGCCAAAAGAGGCCAAGGGAAGGGGGGCCACGCAGCCCCCTCCCATACAAAAAAAAAAAGACCGGCATCGTGCCGGAGGCCCGCCCCCACCCTGCAGCAGTCTGCAAACGCGTCCCCTGGCGCGTTTGCAGATGGAAACGAATTCCCCTTGAATACTGGGGGTCCCTGGGGGCCAGCTAGCCTACCAGGAACCTCCAGTATGCGCCAGAGGCTGCATTGCAGAGAGGTGTACAGAGGCCACGCCCCTTTTACACCTCTCTGCAACGCAGCTCTGTGGCGCATTTTAGAGGTACATGGTGGGCTAGTTGGACTCCAGGGACCCTCAGGATTCAAGGGGACTTAATCCCCCAACTTAAAATGCGCCACAGGGCGCGTTTGCACAGTGGTGAAGGGAGGGCGCGGGGCTTCAGGTGACATGTGTGCAAACAGGCCCCGTGGGCATTTTAAGATGGGGAATTAAATCCTCTTCAATCCTGAGGGTCCCTGGGGGCCAACTAGCCCACCAGGTACCTCCAGTAAGCACCACGGAGCTGTGTTGCAGAGTGTTGTAAAAAGGGGCATGGCCTCTGTACACCTCTCTGCAACGCAGCCCCCTGGCGCATACTGGAGGTTCCTGGTGGGCTAGTTGGCCCCTAGGGACCCTCAGGATTGAGGAGGAATTAATTCTCCAACTTAAAACGCGCCACAGGGCGTGTTTGCAGACATGTCACCTCAGGCCCCACCCCCTTCCTTCACCATTGTGCAAATATTCCTCTAAAATCAACCGAACTACGAATTCCGATTTACTCACCGGTTATCAGGAGAGACCTCAGTGCTGCATCTTTTAGCCCAGTACTGATCCTGAAAAGTAATTTTAACCATACTTACCAGTAACTTGAATTTCCTTCCATAGGCTAACATTGACTGGTTTCACTTGGAAATTCTTCTAAGTGTGGAGTTTTGGAACTTTAAAATATTCCTCTAAAATCAGCCGAAATACGAATTCCGATTTACTCACCTTTTATCAGGAGAGACCACAGTGCTGCATCTTTTAGCCCAGCACTGACCCTGAAAAGTAATTCTAACCGTACTTACCAGTAACTTGTATTTCCTTCCATTGGAATCCATTGTCTGGTTTTCAGCAGAAAAGTTTCTAAAGTGTCGAGTTTTCACAAACTACAAATATTCCTTAAAAATCGCCTGTATGACTTAAACGCATTCTTTCAACTGTTTACAGGAGATGCACCAGTGCTGGATCCAGGATCCACCACTGAGTAAGAAAAAGTAACGATAACACTACTTACCTGCTAAGTGAATTTCCTCCCATAGGATAACATTGGTGATTCTATGTGAAAAAGTTTCTAAGTGTCAACTTTTAAAATACAATAATATTCCTTAAAAATCACTACTGTAACCAAAACGCTTTTACTCAACTGTTTACAGGAGATGTCCCAGGACTGAATCTAGGATCCAGTCCTGTGGTTAAAAAAGTAATCCATAAAGTAACTAATTGCATTTAACTAGAAATTCACATTGAGCTCAATGTTGCATTGTGTTTGAAATTGTGTTGCCCATTGCAACAACTGTAACTTCTGTACTTAAAAGTCTATTGCCTATTTGCAAAGTATTTAAACTAAAGTAATTCATTCTGAGAAAGTATATTTTGTAATGTCATGTATAATGTAATTACAATGTAATTTAAAAAATAAAATATGTAAAAATAAATAGTTTAAAAAAATGTAGTAAATCAGTATCAAAAAAATAAATATAACAATTAATACATTTAAAAATTGTCATTTACAAAACCTTTGAAATTCACTGAAAAAAACCATAGGTTTCAGACATGTTATAGTTAGGAATTAGCATTTAAAAAACCTTTGAAATTCACTGAAAAAACCATAGGTTTCAGGCACGTTATAGTTAGAAATTAGCATTTAAAAAACCTTACAAATTCACTGAAAAAACCATAGGTTTTAGGGACAGTTATAGTTAGTTGGACATTGCACTCGTACAAAACCCGTGAAATTCCCCCGTTATAGTTAGTTCAGCTAACTATAACTCGCGCCCACAATGCACTGCTGATGACGTCACATATTACATCACTCATGACATGGTCAGTGACATCACTGATGACATCTCAAATGACATCACTGATGACATCACTGATGACATCATCCACGTGATAATCTGATGCACCTCCTCACACCCTAATATAACCTTTGATACACCCACTCTAAATTACAGACTGCCATTCGCAAAACCATAGACACTCCAACACCAATAACTACATACCCACTCACTGATTCTTAGGTCTACACACACATCCACTCACTCACCCGTACAGTCACTCATACTTACGGTCACTCAGTACAGGACTATCATATGCACTCATACTCCTATATAGACACTCAAACACCGCCACTCATCCATAGAGGTACTCACACACCTAGTCAGTCATGCAAATAATTAAACACACTGCCATTTACTCACCTATACAGTTATACACACACCAGCTCACTTACTCATACAAATACTAGCACATTCTTACGCTCTTATACAATCACTGATACAAGCACACACTCATCCATACAGTCACTCTCACAATCACACACTCTCAGCTTATAGCTATTTATATACTCCAACACACATATATACTGCCTTTCACATATGTAGTTACTCACACATGTACCACTGGGACATACATTCACTCACTAACACACTCTTACACACACTTACCCACCCATACAGTCTATCACAGATGCACTCTTGAAACCATCCACCCAGTGAATCACCCACTCACACATCTATGCACAGAGTCGCACACACCCCACCCACACAAACACTCAGGCACCCATACAGATACTCAGACAACTAATCAATAACTCATATAGACACTCATGTAGCTATTCACAAACCCATGCAGCCACTTACACAGCAATAGACAGACGGATACAGACATTCACCCAGTTTAGTCACTAACCCATGCATTCAGTAAGATACGTTTAATCACTCACTTATAGAGTTAGTCACGCACCTACTAAATCATCCATACAGACACTTATACACCCACTCATTCTTCAATACGCCTTTCCCTATATATATTAAACATATTTAAACTTTACAGAAACACACAGTCACTGGATGATGTCATTTGAAATGTCATCATGATGTCATCAGTGATGTCACTGACCATGTCATGAGTGATGTAATATGTGACGTCATCAGCAGTGCATTGCGGGGGCGCGAGTTATAGTTAGCTGAACTAACTATAACGGGAGAATTTCACGGGTTTTGTACGAGTGCAATGTCCAACTAACTATAACTGTCCCTAAAACCTATGGTTTTTCAGAGAATATATATATATATGTATATATATATATATATATATATATATATATACATATATATAACACTAGATAAACATTTTTTACAGTACATTAATACATTAAAATTAAAATAGTAAAAGTAAAATTTGAATGAAAATGTTTTAAAAAATGTATACAACCACAAAAAAACTCACTCATTTTAAACATAAACATATAAAAACAGTTTAACTCAACACTTTATATAAAAGAATAAAAAACAAACAGTGGGAGACTTACATTTTTCTCTGGAAAGAGCTCCTCTAAGGGCTTAGCTCTACCCCTATGAAAACACTGCACATTTCCCGAAAGCCCTACTGACCTTTCTATGAAAGCCCAATAACATTATAATGAGAACCCCAGATCACCAACAATGCTTGCAACGCCCCTTCTGTGTCCAGATACCGTGCTGTGTACGACCGTAGTCTTACATGCACAACCAGTCCAGTGCTTTTCATCCTAGCTGCTCAGCAGCACCCCTATCTTCAAAAGGCAGACACTGGAAGCTAAAATGCTCAGTCCAATTACAGTGTAGTTACCATGAGTGAGATTCATGTAGTGAGACTCACTCACTGTAAAAGTCCAAAAAAAACTGGGTAGTAAAAACTTAAAAATCCAGGTGGACTTAATGGACACAGCCCATTTGCTACAGTTTGCATTCTCATGTTTAGACACATTACATTTTATATTTCAATCTGCCTATACTATATTATATTGTGCAAATAATTTACAAGTTTTCAAATTTATGTTCAAAATTAAATGATAAGTGGACTGTGATAGAACATTTATGTTGTCTATATTCATTCATCCTGTGCAATCTTTCTCCCATATTTGTTGTTTTTGAATACTGTGGACGGCCATCGCATTGACATGAATGTATTGCAGCATCACTTATAGGGCGCCATGTAAAGATTTTACTGTTGTTTCATTTGCTTTGCGGTTGTGCATGCTGATTTCGGAAGGGTGTCCTTTTCGAAGCACTTGCATGCTATGTTCATATATATAGTACTTACTATATGCATGTACTCATTTTATGAGAAATGAAATGAAATGAAATGAAATGAAATGAAAAGGGCATTTATAAAGCGCATGGCTACCAGAAGGCCTCCCAGCGCTTGGCATGACTAGTAAACGGATGGGAGAGACAGAACGATTAGTTTAAGGGAATAAAAGGGTTTTGAGTTGTTTCCTGAAGGCGAGATGACTAGACTCTTTTCGGAGGTGGAGGGGGAGGGCGTTCCAGAGTCTGCCTGCATTCAGAGAGAAGAGCCTGCCGCCACTTCTGGCTCGTTTGATTCTGGGGATCTCGATTAGGTGGAGATCATCCGAGCGAAGCTTTCTCCTTGCTTTATATGGATGGATTATGGCCGAGATCAGGGGAGGGCCTATCCCCTGTAGGGGTTTGTGGACAATGCATAGTGATTTGAAGCTAATTCTCTCTTTCACTGGAAGCCAATGTAGAAATCGGAGGGCAGGTTTTGCGGAAAGAAATCTGGGTGTTCCCATCAACAATCTGGCTGCACAATTCTGGATGATCTGCAATCTATTGATCACTGAGGTAGGGGCTCCCAAATAAAGCGCATTGCCATAATCCAATCTAGAGAGTAGAATAGATTGGACCATGATTTTCTTGGCTTGCGGAGGGAGCAGGGGAAGCACTTTCCTCGCCATTCTTATCAGGCCAAAGCAGATTGCTACTGTCTTACTGGCTTGCGCTTGGAATGTCAGATTATGGTCTAGCCAGATGCCCAGGCTCTTTATTTCAGGCTTAGGGATTGGGACTGGGCCCATGCATACTGGCCAGATGGTTCTGAGTGACGTATTGTCAAAATTGCCCAGAGTCATGACCTCAGTCTTTTCTCCATTTAATTTGAGGTGGGAAGACCCCATCCATTTTACGACTTCCATAAGACATGCTTTCAGGGTCGTGGAGTATTGTGTGGATTGGTTTAAGGCTACGACCAGTTGGGTGTCGTCGGCATAGGTGACCATATGGATCCCAAACGGGGCCACGATTGAAGCCAAAGGGACCATATACGCGTTAAAAAGTGTAGGGCTCAATGATGAGCCCTGTGGTACGCCACACTGGAGAGGCCGAGGTTTGGAGCTCATGCCCTCTTCAAAAACCTGGAATGAACGTCTTTTCAGGAAGGAGCGCAGCCATCTCAGAGCAGTTCCAACTACTCCCAGATTGCCGAGGCGATGAATCAAGACCTGGTGATTCACTGTATCGAATGCTGCGCTCAAATCCAATAGGATAATGGCTGCAGCGCCTCCTGCATCTAGGATTTTCCTGCTTTCCTCCACAACCGCTAGCAGGGCAATTTCTGTACTCTGCCGAGGCCGGAAGCCTGTTTGGGATGGATGTAGCAGGTTGGAGATTTCCAGGAAATTGGAGAGGGTGTGGTTAACATATTTTTCGGCGATTTTAGAGATCCCAGGCAGAAGAGAAATAGGGCGATAGTTGCCCAGGTCTGCGGGATCAAGGTGCGGCTTCTTAAGAAGGGTCTTAACCATTGCTTCTTTCCAAAGTGGGGGGACTACTCCTGTGCAAAGTGAGGCGTTGATAGCATGGGTGATTGTGGGGCCGATAATAGATGCAGCTTTAGTTAGGATGTTCATAAGAGCTGGGTCTCTTGGTGATCCGCTTTTTACTGTGGGAATAAGGGTCAGGAGTGTTTCCAGGAGGAGAGGGGGAAAACGCTCCAGGTGATGAGTGGTGGAGGGGCGGTCGGGTGGGGAGCTCATCCATGCGGGATCAATTTGAGGGAGCATTTTTATAATGTTCTGAATTTTGTTATCAAAGAACTCGGCCTGATTTTCGCAATGAGTTCCATGGGGGTCAGTAGGGACGGGAGGGACTGGGCTTTTAAGGAGCCTTTTTATGATGAAAAGGTCTCTCTGGGGGAATTGGCGGCTAGCCGAATTCTTTCCTCGTAGTAGGCTGCCTGAGCTTTCCTCATTTCCGCTCTGTATTTGCATATGGCCCTTCTATAGGTGAGCTTACTATCGGCTGCAAAGTCTTTCCTCCAACTTCTTTCTAATATTTTACAGTTCTGTTTCAGGGTGCGCAATTCAGCGGAGTACCAGGGTGATCTAATTGAGCCATTCTTTTTTATGATCCGGATTTTAGGGAGGACCTGGTTCAACGAGTCATCTATCCAACTGCAGAAATTGTTATACATTGTGACTGGGCAGGGAACCGACTGAGGTCTATTATTAATCAGTATTTTTTCTTGGTCATGTACTTGTCTTGGCAGTATGATGTATCTTTTGTGTTTTGAGTGGGTTGGTTTCTGAGTATTCGGCCTTTTGATGTTTCTTTGTTTTTTACGCATGATGTTATGGTGAATGTCATAGCGGTGTTTGATATATTTTTGAGAAGCTGTTGTGATATATTTGATAGATGTATGGATTGTATTCTTTGGTTGGTGCTCCATTAGACCAGCCACTTGTAGAATCCCAGTGAAATTCTGGCTTGGGATGTTTCCATTCAAGCTGAATATTCCACTCTATAGCAGTTGCAGTGGGTACCCCCTCCTGGATGCTGCTCATCGTTCTCACAGCAATAAAGATACTGGTTTTACTCCTTCTGTTGGTAAGGTAGGTGTTCTGGTGTAGGGCTATCTTCATCATGCACATTTGAAGCACAACCCTTGTAGACTGTCTTGGAGTTAGCTTCTTGGGAGTTAGCCTACTGTTTTTCTGCATGTGTTGTAGTCTGTTCATGCTGTGTATTCACTATGTTATGCTAATCTGTGTGTGTATTTCTTGTGCTGTCTCAGAGCTGCCTTTGTTTCGGTTAGTTTTCTGGTCATATTTTATTGTGGTTTTGAAGTGGATGCCTTGATTGTACGCTTTGCTCTGTTTATAGGTCTTCTTTAGTATTCTAGTGAAGAGTTACCTTTCATACATGTACCTTTTGTTACATGATTTGTGCCTGCTAGTGCTTTGCTTCTTGTGTTGTCCTTTTATTTAAGAGAGATGTGTTGTTTTACGAGTTGTTGGGTCTTGCATGATATATTGGATCTCTACCATAAAAATCTTTTACAAATAAATGAGCCCCTGCAGTGGGCACGATGTGCCCTGTCTGTAGGGATTCTGTTTAAACTGATGCCCATGTGTTTTTTTGCCTGCCCCAGTTATGCAGGCCCATTTATGAAATGGATATACCCTTTTCTAAGTCTCTGGGGACTAGAAGTAGCACTACAGCACTGAGAATCCTACGGTCGGATCCCTGGCCATGTTTGCATGTTCTGTTGCCAAGTTCCTGTGCTGAATATGGGCATTAAGATCTAGGAAGTTGTCTTCTTGCCGAGCAAACTGTTGAAACATAACCTTTTTTAAGTTAATTTGCTGATGGTCAAGATTAGTTTTATCTCTTTTTATTATCAAAAATATTTATAAATATCAATTTTATCATGTAAGCTTTATATACTCTCTTATCTGCAAGATGGCCGACGGGTAAGGAGCTCTGGCCGGGAGCTTCCTGGCTAGGTATCTCCTTTTTGGCAAAATATCACGGAGAACAAGGGGATCTCCCCGAAACGCGTAGAGTGTGTCAAGCCTTTGAATAAACAATCGCTTTTGCAAAGATTGGGCCACGGCGTGCTGTTTTTGATGACTTACAATTCAGCGTGTGTTCATATATATATATATATATATATATATATATATATATATATATATATATATATTCACAGAAAAAACCATAGGTTTTACAGACGTTATAGTTAGAAATTACCATTTAAAAAACCTTTGAAATTCACTGAAAAAACCATAGGTTTCAGGGACGTTATAGTTAGCTGGACATTTCACTCATACAAAACCATAGAAATTCCACCGTTATAGTTAGTTCAGCTAAGTATAACTCGCGCCCCCGCAATGCACTGCTCATGACATCACATATTACATCAATCATGGCATGGTCAGTGACATCACTGATAACATCACTGATGACATCTCAAATTACATCACTGATGACATCACTGCCTTTCATAAACAAAGCTGCTGATCGAGTGCTACTCACCTGGTGGACAACCTTTGGAGCAGAATGTAATACGCGGCCGTCCTGCCGCGGAGTGTGCACCACCCCGTAATGTCTTGGGGGCTACGTGGGTCAGCAGCCGCAAACAGGATTGAGGACGAGTCCACTTGCAGAGTCCATGCAGGACAAGATTTGTGTGCTATCCGGACCCCATTTCCCACAATGCACAGTCTCATTCGAGCTTCCCATTGGTGGGTGTGCAATATGAAAATGGCGAAGTGGGTTCAGCGTTTGCACACACTGTCTCCATTCAAGCCTCTGAAGAGAAGCATATGGAGTTTCGAAACGCGTCAGGCATTTCCATTACGGAGCAGCTTCTACAAGCGGATCCTCGTCCCTGCCTTTCATAAACAAAGCTGCTGATCGAGTGCTACTCAGCTGGTGGACAACCTTTGGAGCCGATATATATATATATATATATATATATATATATATATATATATATATATATATATATATATACATACATATTTATATATACATATATAAAAAAAGAAGCAGAGAACTCTGGGTAGTTCTCAAGTTTAGGTGGAAAGCAGCTCCAGTATAGAGCACTCTCAACACCAGCGACACTCTAAATTTGCTCACCTCAAATGTCTGCTTTTCTATCAAAGTCTTTAAGCATAGGATTAGCACAGTGCCATCCACGCCGAGATAGAAAGGGACAGTGGGGCATATTAGCAAGACTGGCAATAAAATTATCGCCGTTTTAGCGGCAGGAAACTGCCGCTAAAACGGCGATAATTGGCTTGCTAATAAGCGTTATAGAATTCCAATAGAAGCCCAGGTTAGATGTGCAGGACATCTAACCTGGGCTTCTATTGGAATTCTATAACGCATATCTAAGCCAATTATCGCCTCGTTTTAGCGGCAGTTTCCTGCCGCTAAAACGGCGATAATTCTATCGCCAGTCTTGCTAATATGCCCCAAAGTCTTTTACCATGTCTACAGCAAAGTCTTTAAGCATAGGATTAGAACAGTGCTATCCTTGCCGAGCTGTAAAATGGCCAAAGCCTTTTACCACACCAGGCACAGTATTACAGCTTTGGATTGATAAAATACCATCCAAGCCAACCTGAAATGAATAAAAGCAACCCCTGACACGTGTTTCGCTCTCATTATAGCTCTTCAGAGAGGTATAGTTGTCCAGACACAAGGGCGCACCCAGTATAAGTCAAAACAATTCCCTTTCAGGCATAGAGTGACGCATAAATTATGCAAAAAAAGAAGCAGAGAACTCTGGGTAGTTCTCAAGTTTAGGTGGAAAGCAGCTCCAGTATAGAGCACTCTCAACACCAGCGACACTCTAAATTTGCTCACCTCAAATGTCTGATTTTCTATCAAAGTCTTTAAGCATAGGATTAGCACAGTGCCATCCACGCCGAGATAGAAAGGGACAAAGTCTTTTACCATGTCTACAGCAAAGTCTTTAAGCATATGATTAGAACAGTGCTATCCTTGGTGAGCTGTAAAATGGCCAAAGCCTTTTACCACTCCAGGCACAGTATTTCAGCTTTGGATTGATAAAATACCATCCAAGCCAACCTGAAATGAATAAAAGCAACCCCTGACACGTGTTTCGCTCTCATTAGAGCTCTTAAGAGATATATATTCAACTAACTTGCAAAGTAAGTATAACATATATTTATGGTAACATATATTTGAGGTAAAACATAAGATTAATTGAAGTTATAAATGTGAAATCATTAATAAAACACTATACTATTTCTATTTCTTTCCATATAGTTATTATAAAAAAAATTACTACACCACAAAAAAATGCTAATCTACCAAAAATCAAGACCAGTCACATACCTGGAAATAGACATACATAAAGTAAGTAAATTTATTGTTAAAGGAACTCAGCCCCCGTTACCTACCAACAAACAAACATTTAAAATGAAACAAATACACTTTTTTTAAACCAACAAAAAAGAAACCACCTGCTCCACATTACAACACCCACAACAGAAAACCTGCAAATAAAGTGTACGACATCTTGCAAGAACATACATTTAAGTATAAAATACTTTTACAAATACTATTACACTATGTTTAAGCATAATGACAGAAAGAGCAAGATACATTACATCACAGAAAGGAAAGAAATTATTATCTCACATGGGCTACACTTACAACCAAGAATGTACAACGATGGAAACTGTCAACTGGAAATGCACTAAATATTACTCTAATGCTTGCTAAGGGAAGTCTACTATAAGAGACGATGTTGTAATTAATGTAAGGGAACACAACAACACCCAAAATGTGAAAGAAACAAAAGCATGTCATGACTGCTGTATGATATAAGAGAAGCAAGCACTATCTCCCAGGCCAGCTACCAGTATTACCCTCTTTAAAATGCTTAGTTGCACGAACTAAAAAAGCCACCAGCAAAACCACTCCTGCCCCTAGAAGATACCAAGATATCCAAATATCTAAACACCTAACTCCTGCACACAATGAAAAAACAGTCCTTTTACATGATAATCTAAACAATGATAAACTAATCCTAAAACAAACTACTGCCCACAAAAAAATAATAATAGATTTTTGAACAAGCCATGGTTCAAACCATTTTAAGACTTTACCCACACATAGCCATACAGTGCTGTTACTACCATTTCAATCGAAGCATAGGGAGACATCTACAAGATTCTGCACTAACTATAGTATATGTTACAGTCAATTAGCCTTTGAAATTACAAAAATGTTTGCACTAGCCTGCGTCCCAGTCACAGAAATTAGCTAACCACTACAATGTGGTTACAGAAAGTCATTTATATCAACCAACAAGCACAGACTAAGCCCCCTAATTCATTTTTTTTAACCACTTGGGTTGGCAGTCTGCATTGCTCTGGACAAAGACGCCAACCCAAATTCAAAATACCATTGTGGATGCCTATGACAGCACCATGGCACAGGAATCTAAAACAAACAACTCAGTGGAAGGATGGCACAGTGCAGTCCAATGCACACTATGCAGAACCCAACTAGAATCTATAAATTTATAGAAGCCCTACAAAAAGAACAACACTAGCAACAACTATGAATAGAACAATCAGCAACCCAAATTAAACCACACAAACCACTAGAATGTATGACATGCTACAATGGAAAGTAAAACTCTTTATAAACAACAAAAGAGTACACTATTTAGAATTAATAGCCAAATCCCTAATATAACATAAATATGAACCTACAAAAGACCCAAAAATGAAAAATATACCCCAAACCAGCATAACAAAATTATTTTTAAATAAACGATATGCATATTATTTTTTGGCATCAGCCAAAAAGTGAATAAAACTAAAATTTCAAATAAGACTGCTGAATAAAAATATTCTGTATATTATTTATATAAAAATTATGAATCTCACCAACCACAAACCTCAAATAACATATAGAATGTAATGTAAAAACTCATTTCAGCACATAAAATAAATGTTTCCAAATATCAATGACATACAACTGATAATATTTCACTAAATATAACATTTCCCACCTGGAACAAGTAACTTAAATGTAACTTACTCTGCTGTAGCTGCAGATCCTCCTCCGTATCCATGTAATCAAAAAGTATAATCCACCAAAAATGGAAAAAGAAACTCCAGAAAGCCCCATAAAAATGCAAAAATAAATTAGTCCAAAAGAGATCCATCAAAGCAGTCAAAACTGTTCATAAACTTTTTAAAAAAAAGGGAAAATTATTTAATCAAATGTAACGCTCCTTGAAAACCGAAAAAGGAAAGGAAATCAAAGTGAAAAATATTGGTTTACTGGAAACCAAAATTGATTTCCTATTAAAAAAATGCTAACTTCAAATGTACATAAAGACATTGACAATCAAAAACCAGCAAAGTAAAACACAAAACACACCCGAAAAAATATTAACTTAAAAAATAGCAAATACATACCAGTTAGGGCCTCATTACATGCCGTCAGTTTTGGTCCCACCGACATCTGAGGCCGCAGTCAGACCGCTGCATTACGATGGACGGCATAGTTGCAGGGACTGACCAACAGCTTCCGACGGGCTCAACGAACCCGTCGGGCGGTCGGTCTGATCGCATTCCCCACAATGAAGGTGGTGCCTTCTCAGGCACCGCTGTGGGGCCCGCAGCACAAGCCGCAATGGAAAAGATACACTTTGCGACAGCCATGAATGCTGTCACATCCTAATAATGGGAGCAGAACCGCTGACTCCTTGTCAGCGGTCCCACTTCCACTACGGTGCTGGCATCGTAATAGGGCCCCAATCATCAAAAGCACAAAACATAACATATATTAACATAGTAATAGATTTCTAACAAACTCTAACTAAACCTAGGCCAACACACTAATTAATGACACTACATTACATTCAACTAAATCGATGAAAACCCCAAAAACAACACTATAACTAAAATCTACCAATTCCCCATATACCCCCCCTACCCTCTAAACCCTAAAATAGACCCTTTAAAAAGGTCTTACCTGTTCTGGCGAACTGCCACAACTTTCCGCGACTACCTTCCAGGAAAATAGACAAAAAATTTGACAAACAGACTGCAAAATAGAAGTTAGTGGTAAAAATAATAGCCGCTAAAAGAAACAAAACATATGACTATCTCTTACTGGAACATAATCAGAATATAGGGAAAATAAGATTAAAGAAGTTTAAAAATATTTAAAAAAATTAAATATATTTAGCATGTAAACAATGTATGTAAAAAAGTAAAATATCAAATTAAATAATAGTATTCAAAATATACAATTATTTACTATATACTAAAAATGTTATGTTAGAATTAGGTGTATAAAATGTAACAACGAAATGTATTAATTTAAAATAAAATGGAAAACAATGGAAAACGTTACAGAAAGATGTACAAAATACAAAACTCTTTAACCCCTTCGCTGCTAGGCCTTTTCCCCTCCTGTGCTAAGCCTTTTTTGGCTATTTGGGGTAGTGCGCGCTTAGGCCCCTGTAACTTTTTGACCACATAAGGTATCCATGCCAAATTTGCGTCCTTTTTTCTAACATCATGGGGATTGTAAAGGTACCCAGGGTTTGTGGATTCCCCTGGAGGGACCCAGAAATTAGTCAAAATACAGCTAAATTTTGTTTTTTTGGGAAAAAGGCAAAAAAAGGGCTACAGATGAAAGCGTCTTGATTTTTCCCTGCAAATGGCATCAAAAAGGGGTTGTGGGGATGAAATCACCATCTTCCCAGCTTTCAGGGACAAGCAGACTTTTGTCAGAAAACCAACTTTTTTACACAGTTTTGGCATTTTTCTGGGACATAGCCTATTTTTGCTATTTTTTGTGCTTTCAACCTCCTTCCAGTTAATGGTAGAAATGGGTATGAAACCAATAATGGATCCTGGAAAGCCATACATTTATGAAAAGTAGACAAAATTCTGAATTCAGCAAGGGGTCATTTGTGTAGATCCTTAAAGTTTTCCTTATAGAAACTAACAGTTAAATAAAGGAAAAATTGAAAATTTGTTGAAAAAAACAGCCATTTGTGTCAACGTTTTCACCTGTAACTTCTTCTAATTATGACAGCTATTTGAAGGCAATATACCGTTATATCCGCTGGACCTTTCTGGTTGTGGGGATATATAGGACTTGTAGGTTCACCAAGAACCCGACAGAACCCAGAGCCAATAATTGAGCAACATCTTGCAATGATTTTTTTTTAAGTACCGGGTATATAGCAATTATTTTGGGAAAATGTATACATGGAAAAATTGTTATGAAAGACACCTATGTATTTCTGAAATGGGAACAAAATGTAGATTTTAGAAACAGTAGATATTTGCACATTTCCGAAATTGGGAGTACCCATACTAGCATGAGAATTATAGGTCATTTTTCAAAATGACTTATTTTTTACACATTGTCTTTCATTTGGAAGGCAGAAATGCATCGAAAGTCAATAGGTAATAACAGTTGCTCTACAATTCTGTGTTACCCTAAGTCTCCCGATAAAAATGGTACCTCACTTGTGTGGGTAGCCCTTGTGCCCACAACAGGAAATGGCTCAAAATGCAACTTGGACGTACCACATTTTCACAATGAAAAATTACCCTTTTTTTGCAAAGTGCCTAGGTGTAGTTTTTGAACCCTAGATCTGCCGGCACCTAGAGAAACCTAGCAAACCTATACATTTTTGACAACTAGACACCCAGGGGAATCCAGGATGGGGTGACTTGACTGCCTCCCACCAGGTTCTGTTACCCAGAATCCCTTGCAAACATAAAAAATTGTCAAAAAAATCACATTTTCCCCACATTTCTGTGGTGGAAAGTTCTGGAATCTGCGTGGATCCACAAATTTCCACCCACCCCGCGTTCCCCAAAGTCTAACGAGAAAAATGGTACCTCACTTGTGTGGGTCGGCCTAGTGCCTGCGACAGGAAACGGCGCAAAACGCAACGTGGTCACACCTCAATTTCGCAGTGAAAAATGACCCTTTTTTGGCAAAGTGCCTAGCTGTAGTTTTTGAACCCTAGCTCTGCCGGCACCTAGGGAAACCTAGCAAACCTATACATTTTTGAAAACTAGACACCCAGGGGAATCCAGGATGGGGTGACTTGACTGCCTCCCACCAGGTTATGTTACCCAGAATCCCTTGCAAACATAAATAATTGTCAAAAAAATCACATTTTCCCCACATTTCTGTGGTGGAAAGTTCTAGAATCTGCGTGGATCCACAAATTTCCACCCACCCCGCGTCCCCCAAAGTCTTACGAGAAAAATGGTACCTCACTTGTGTGGGTCGGCCTAGTGCCTGCGACACGAAACGGCGCAAAACGCAACGTGGTCACACCTCAATTTCGCAGTGAAAAATGACCCTTTTTGGCAAAGTGCCTAGCTGTAGTTTTTGAACCCTACCTCTGCCGGCACCTAGGGAAACCTAGCAAACCTATACATTTTTGAAAACTAGACACCCAGGGAATCCAGGATGGGGTGACTTGACTGCCTCCCACCAGGTTCTGTTACCCAGAATCCCTTGCAAACATAAAAAATTGTCCAAAAAAACACATTTTCCCCACATTTCTGTGGTGGAAAGTTCTGGAATCTGCGTGGATCCACAAATTTCCACCCACCCCGCGTTCCCCAAAGTCTTACGAGAAAAATGGTACCTCACTTGTGTGGGTCGGCCTAGTGCCTGCGACAGGAAACGGCGCAAAACGCAACGTGGTCACACCTCAATTTCGCAGTGAAAAATGACCCTTTTTTGGCAAAGTGCCTAGCTGTAGTTTTTGAACCCTAGCTCTGCCGGCACCTAGGGAAACCTAGCAAACCTATACATTTTTAAAACTAGACACCCAGGGGAATCCAGGATGGGGTGACTTGACTGCCTCCCACCAGGTTCTGTTACCCAGAATCCCTTGCAAACATAAAAAATTGTCCAAAAAAACAAATTTTCCCCACATTTCTGTGGTGGAAAGTTCTGGAATCTGCGTGGATCCACAAATTTCCACCCACCCGCGTTCCCCAAAGTCTTACGAGAAAAATGATACCTCACTTGTGTGGGTCGGCCTAGTGCCTGCAACAGGAAACGGCGCAAAACGCAACGTGGTCACACCTCAATTTCGCAGTGAAAAATGACCCTTTTTGGCAAAGTGCCTAGCTGTAGTTTTTGAACCCTAGCTCTGCCGGCACCTAGGGAAACCTAGCAAACCTATACATTTTTGAAAACTAGACACCCAGGGGAATCCAGGATGGGGTGACTTGACTGCCTCCCACCAGGTTCTGTTACCCAGAATCCCTTGCAAACATAAAAAATTGTCCAAAAAAACACATTTTCCCCACTTTTCTGTGGTGGAAAGTTCTGGAATCTGCGTGGATCCACAAATTTCCACCCACCCCGCGTTCCCCAAAGTCTTATGAGAAAAATGGTACCTCACTTGTGTGGGTCGGCCTAGTGCCTGCGACAGGAAACGGCGCAAAGCGCAACGTGGTCACACCTCAATTTCGCAGTGAAAAATGACCCTTTTTTGGCAAAGTGCCTAGCTGTAGTTTGTGAACCCTAGCTCTGCCGGCACCTAGGAAACCTACCAAACACACACATTTCTGAAAAGTAGACACCCGGGGGCTTCAGGGAGGTATGGCTTGCGTGGATCCCCCAACGTTTCCTTACCCAGAATCCCCTGCAAACCTCAATTTTAGCTGAAAAAATCACTTCTTTCACACATTTGTGTGTGGGAAAGTGTGGCATCACTGGCCTCACACAAATTTCCTACCACCCAGCGTTCCCCCAGGTCTTCCGATAAAAATGGTGCCTCACTTGTGTGGGAGGCCCAAGTACCCGCGACAGGAAAGGGCCCACAACGTAGTGAGGCGACCTCAAAATTGCCTATCTCAAAACCACCTGGTTTTGCAAGGAGTCACCTGGGTTTTTGGCCCCGTGCTCGGCGGCCATCTAGGGAAACCTACCAAACCCACACATTTCTGAAAAGTAGATACCCGGGGCTTCCAGGGAGGTATGGCTTGCGTGGATCCCCCAACGTTTCCTTACCCAGAATCCCTTGCAAACCTCAATTTTAGCTGAAAAAATCACTTTTTTCACACATTTGTGTGTGGGAAAGTGTGGCATCACTGGCCTCACACAAATTTCCTACCACCCAGCGTTCCCCCAGGTCTCCCGATAAAAATGGTGCCTCACTTGTGTGGGAGGCCCAAGTACCCGCGACAGGCAAGGGCCCACAACGTAGTGAGGCGACCTCAAAATTGCCTATCTCAAAACCACCTGGTTTTGCAAGGGAGTCACCTGGGTTTTGGCCCCGTGCTCGGCGGCCATCTAGGGAAACCTACCAAACCCACACATTTCTGAAAAGTAGACACCCGGGGGCTTCCAGGGAGGGACGGCTTGCGTGGATCCCCCAACGTTTCCTTACCCAGAATCCCTTGCAAACCTCAATTGTAGCTGAAAAAATCACTTTTTTCACACATTTGTGTGTGGGAAAGTGTGGCATCACTGGCCTCACACAAATTTCCTACCACCCAGCGTTCCCCCAGGTCTCCCGATAAAAATGGTGCCTCACTTGTGTGGGAGGCCCAAGTACCCACGACAGGCAAGGGCCCACAACGTAGTGAGGCGACCTCAAAATGGCCTTTCACAAAACCACCTGGTTTTGCAAGGGGGGTCACCTGGGTTTTTGGCCCCGTGCTCGGCGGCCATCTAGGGAAACCTACCAAACCCACACATTTCTGAAAAGTAGACACCCGGGGCTTCCAGGGAGGTATGGCTTGCGTGGATCCCCCAACGTTTCCTTACCCAGAATCCCTTGCAAACCTCAATTTTAGCTGAAAAAATCACTTTTTTCACACATTTGTGTGTGGGAAAGTGTGGCATCACTGGCCTCACACAAATTTCCTACCACCCAGCGTTCCCCCAGGTCTCCCGATAAAAATGGTGCCTCACTTGTGTGGGAGGCCCAAGTACCCGCGACAGGCAAGGGCCCACAACGTAGTGAGGCGACCTCAAAATTGCCTATCTCAAAACCACCTGGTTTTGCAAGGGAGTCACCTGGGTTTTTGGCCCCGTGCTCGGCGGCCATCTAGGGAAACCTACCAAACCCACACATTTCTGAAAAGTAGACACCCGGGGGCTTCCAGGGAGGTATGGCTTGCGTGGATCCCCCAACGTGTCCTTACCCAGAATCCCTTGCAAACCTCAATTTTAGCTGAAAAAATCACTTTTTTCACACATTTTTGTGTGGGAAAGTGTGGCATCACTGGCCTCACACAAATTTCCTACCACCCAGCGTTCCCCCAGGTCTCCCGATAAAAATGGTGCCTCACTTGTGTGGGAGTCCCAAGTACCCGCGACAGGCAAGGACACAAAACGTTTTGAGGCAACATCAACATTGCCTATCAAAAAATGTTTTGGGCCCTTGCCTGTCGCGGGTACTTGAGCCTTCCACACAAGTGAGGCACCATTTTTATCGGGAGACCTGGGGAACGCTGGGTGGTAGGAAATTTGTGTGAGGCCAGTGATGCCACACTTTCCCACACAAAATGTGTGAAAAAGTGATTTTTCAGCTAAAAGTGAGGTTTGCAGGGATTCTGGGTAGGAAACGTTGGGGGATCCACGCAAGCCATACCTCCGGAAGCCCCGAGTGTCTACTTTTCAGAAATGTGTGGGTTTGGTAGGTTTCCCTAGATGGCCGCCGAGCACAGGCCAAAACCCAGGTGACCTTGCAAACCAGGTGGTTTTGTGAAGGCCATTTTGAGGTCGCCTCACTACGTTGTGGGCCCTTGCCTGTCGCGAGTACTTGGGCCTCCCACACAAGTGAGGCACCATTTTATCGGGAAACCTGGGGAACGCTGAGTGGTAGGAAATTTGTGTGAGGCCAGTGATGCCACACTTCCCACACAAAAATGTGTGAAAAAGTGATTTGTTCAGCTAAAAGTGAGGTTTGCAGGGATTCTGGGTAAGAAACGTTGGGGGATCCACGCAAGCCATACCTCCCTGAAGCCCCGGGTGTCTACTTTCAGAAATGTGTGGGTTTGGTAGGTTTCCCTAGATGGCCGCCGAGCACAGGGCCAAAACCCAGGTGACCCCTTGCAAAACCAGGTGGTTTTGTGAAAGGCCATTTTGAGATCAGCCTCACTACGTTGTGGGCCCTTGCCTGTCGCGGTACTTGGGCCTCCCACACAAGTGAGGCACCATTTTATCGGGAGACCTGGAGGAACGCTGGGTGGTAGGAAATTTGTGTGAGGCCAGTGATGCCACACTTCCCACACAAAAATGTGTGAAAAAGTGATTTTTTCAGCTAAAAGTGAGGTTTGCAGGGATTCTGGGTAAGGAAACGTTGGGGATCCACACAAGCCATACCTCCCTGGAAGCCCCAGGTGTCTACTTTTAGAAATGTGTGGGTTTGGTAGGTTTCCTAGATGGCCGCCGAGCACTGGGCCAAAACCCAGGTGACTCCCTGCAAAACCAGGTGGTTTTGTGAAGGCCATTTTGAGGTCGCCTCAATACGTTGTGGGCCCTTGCCTGTCGCGGGTACTTGGCCTCCCACACAAGTGAGGCACCATTTTATCGGAGACCTGAGGAACGCTGGGTGGTAGGAAATTTGTGTGAGGCCAGTGATGCCACACTTTCCCACACAAAAATGTGAAAAAGTGATTTTTCAGCTAAAAGTGAGGTTTGCAGGGGATTCTGGGTAGGAAACGTTGGGGGATCCACGCAAGCCATACCTCCCTGGAAGCCCCGGTGTCTACTTTTCAGAAATGTGTGGGTTTGGTAGGTTTCCCTATGTGGCCGCTGAGCCACGGGCCAAAACCCAGGTGACCCCTTGCAAAACCAGGTCATAATGAGATAATGTGTTGTTTATTTCTGCAGCGTGAAAATTTTGGCACAATATTGCAAGGAAAATGTGACAGACATTTTGAGGTTTGCAGGACATTGTGGGTACCATAACTTGTTGGGATCCACAAGAGAGATATCACCATGTACTCCCATGGGTGTTTTGTTTACGACAATATCTACAGTTGGTAGGTTATTCTTAGACGGAATGTACACCTTGGCAGACAGACTAAAAAGACAAAGATTACTGCACAGCCATCTATTCCTCAAGCACACACACATACTGGTTGGATTTGGCACGAGGGCAAGGGATGGTTCAGTATATACAATTTTATTAACAAGAGATTTCACAAAAATGAAATGCACTGTCAATAATTGAAAGGACAAAAACGGAACCAGTGACTCGCAGCTCGTGAGCTGTAAAGCCACGTCAAGGCCCCAACCGCTTTACAGGCCATTCACACACCTTTCATACGTGATACACACAAGACCATTCACACCCCCAGGCACGAAACAAACACATTACAACATTCACAAAAAGGGACAAGGTACACCCTGCTTGAGAAAGACAAAAAAAAAATATTACTGCACAGCCATCTAATCCTCAAGCACACACACACATACTGGTTGGATTTGGCACGAGGGTGAGTGATGGTTCAGTATATACAATTGTATTAACAAGTGATTTCACAAAAATGAAATGCACTGTTAATAATTGAAAGGACGAGAAACTGAACCATTGACTCACAGCTCGTGAGCTGTAAAGCCACGACAAGGCACCAACCTCTTTACAGGCCATTCATACACCTTTCATACGTGTGACAAATACAAAACCATTCACACCACCAGCCGCGGGCCCATCACATTACAACACTCACACCAGCAGACAGCGCCATTCAAGGGCCCATCACTTTCACACGCCCACATTCCTAACACAGCAACCACACAAGCTGATGGATTGCGTGGAGTGTCGCTCGGCTAGCAGTGTGTGTAGTGACCAGCAGCAAGTCACTACTCACACACTGCCAGCCGAGCGCCACTCCACGCACACCGCCAGCCAAGCACCAGCCTACACACACCACCATCACATTTAGGATTTTTTTATACAAAAAAGAAAACACAAACAAATTGCAAATAGATACAAATCTACTAACACAAAATCAGAAACATTGCACTAATGCCAACCTTGAAACAGAACAACAATTCTTAAACATTACAGACCAGGCAGTTCACTTTACCACTCATGGTTGCTCCCAATAATTCTTTTGCTTGTGGTACGCTCTATAACAAGCAGGCACACACAGCCCAGGGTTAGAAGGACACTCAGGGCAGTACATACGAGCCTCCTTCCGCGTACCTCTTCGCAAACAGACTCTACATCTCCTAGTGGGAAAGTCTTTTGAGAGTGTAGGAGGAATGTGATCAGGAAAGTGGCGATCTTTCAATCGAGCCACATCCTCCACCACTCCAACTCTAGGAACACTTGCCTGTTCCACAACAACAAGGCTGCCTATGACAGACTCCTGAAACTGAACAAAAGTCAACTTTGACGCAGGAGAACACTCCTTGAACACAACAAAAGCATTGAAAGTTGCTAAATTGAAGAGATGGATGGCCAACTTCTTATACCAAATGTAAGACTTACGAATAGCAGTGTAAGGTTCCAACCTCTGATCTACTCTATCAACACCACCCATGTGCTTATTGTAGTCTAAAATGCACACAGGTTTGCGCACTTCAGCAATCTGACCCCAAACAGCCACAGGTGAAGTACTCTCATCATGGATGGTAGTCAGCATGTACACATCCCTCCTGTCCACAAATTTCACAGCTAGCAGTTCCTCACTACGCAAGGCACTGCACTGTCCCCTCTGAAGTTTTTTGCAAACAAGCTCTTTTGGATAACCTTTACGGTTAGAGCGGATTGTGCCACAAGCAAAAGTGTCCACTTTGAACAATTCCTTAAACAATTGCACAGCAGTGTAGAAGTTATCAAGGTACAAATGGTGGCCTCTGTTAAACAGTCCTCTAGCAAGTTCCCACACAATTTTCTCTGAAACTCCTACTAAAGTGGACGGACAACCAGGGGGGTCAATAGTGGAATCCCTACCAGTGTACACACGCAAATTAAAAACATATCCTGTCCTACTCTCAGACAACATATACAGCTTAATTCCATAGCGTGCCCTCTTGCTAGGAATGTACTGCCTAAAAACCAAACGGCCCTTGAACAGCACCAAAGACTCATCAATAGATATTTCTTTCCCTGGAGTATAGATCTCTGAAAATCGATCTACAAAGTGATCAAGAACAGGCCGAATCTTAAAAAGACGGTCACATTCAGGGTGATCTCGTGGCAACGCCAAACCATTATCAACAAAATGCAGCATCCGAAGCAAAAGTAAATACCGATCACGAGTCATAACTGCAGGAAATATGGCCGTTGCCATCAAGGGACTGGTAGACCAATATGAACCCATGGACGGCTTCCTTATCAAACCCATCAAAAAAGTCAAACCCAAAAACTTCTTCATCTCTTCCAGATTTGTGGGACTCCACCGGGTAGCTCTAGAATGGGGCCTAAGTCTGGCACTGTTGTCCCTCAAAAACTGTTCAGCATACAAATTAGTCTGCTCAACAATCTCACCCAAAAATACATCATCCATAAACAACTGAAAATACTGTATAGGCAAATAATGTTCACAATCCACTCTACACCCTGCATAACCACTAAAGGCAGGCAACACCGGCTGCACCATGTTTGGATCAACCCAGAGTCCAGCACTTCCAGTAGGAAGCCTAGCAGCCCCAGCCTGCAATCCAGATGCCTCTTGCACCATCGGCACAGTAGTATCCTCCTCTAAATCAGGCACTTCATCTGCACTGAGAGTACCTTCATCATCCGATGATTCCATGTGGAGAGAAAACTCACTGCCTGAATCTTCCCCTCCCTCCTCTCCCTCAGACGCACTGTCAGTCTCATAATCCTGCTCAGAGGAAGATTCAAGAAGCAAACCAACCACCTGCTGAGCAGTAATTCTACGGCTAGCCATAATGCTTACTAATAAAGGTTACTTGTCAAACAAGTCAACAACAACAAACCCTTTGTAAAAAAAAAGAAATAAACAAAATGTAGCTTTATCACAAAGACCTATATACTCCAACACTATACCACTCACGTGACAGAAGCAGCTAGACTCACCACCACCTACTCTGCACAGACACAGTAAGGATCAACAATATCCCACTAAAAAAGAAGAAGAAAAAAATTACACATAAGACAATGCAAAACATCGCAAAGAATTTCATGCTCTGAACACTAACAAATATGCTGCCATTATGGCACCACTTACAAAAAAATTCATTCATGCATGACAATAATACTCATTTGGAGTACACACAACAAAAATATTTTTCTTACCAAATAAATGCAATTACGCAAAACTGCAGAACCACAACTGCCGAAACCGCAAACAGGAATCAAAAGCTTTACACTAGAATAAAAAGGAGGAAAAAAAACATTACAATCACATATGCAAATAATGCACCAGTCCACACACAATCCACCAGCCAAGCTAAGGGGTAGGTGGGCCTAACAGTATAAATAAAATATTCACACCCGTAAAAGGGAGCAACCCTTGCCCTTTTGGCCACTCCCCAACACAAAAATTTAAAAAAACCTGGTGCCTAGTGGGCATTCCTGCTGCACGATCACATGATCGTGCAGCAGGAATGCACAAAGAGGCATCGGGGGAAAGGAAAACCCTTTCCTTTCCCTCGATGCCTCTTTTGATACAAACCCCCCCTCCCCGAGCCAAACCTCACCTGATTTCCCCGACGCGCTGGAAGCAAATGGCTTCCAGCGCGTCGGGAAGAAAGGAAACCCTCAATGATGTCAGCGCACCTCGCGCGCTGACGTCATTGATGGGGCGGGGGGAGGCAGGGGATGCCCTTCCCCTGCCTCCCCAAAAAAAAAACCTAACTTTCAGATTCCCATGGATGGTCTTATGACGAGCTGGACTCGTCACGAGCACTGTGTGCCATGACGAGTCCAGCTCGTCATAAGCACCGAAGGGGATAAAGGGTCAGAGCAGGATCTCAGCGGCAGACGAGGAGAAGGAAGCTCCTGGTCACAGGAACTACACCAGCATTGCGCTCGAGAAATTCAAGGATGCAAAGACCTCCATCAAGGATTACAGCTAACTTTTCAGGGTGTAAATGGAGAGAAGGCACATCTGCCCTGCATATTTATCCACGAAGATGCCACCGTTTTGTGCAATACCTCTACTCAACTGGAGTACTTTCTACTGGCTAATCAGTAAGTGCTACCTCGTTGGGTAAATGTATAGTGCCTTTCCTACACTACAGCTGCGTAAAGGACCAGAAGAATTGTCTCCAGTGACCTGTGTGTCTGTAACTTTGCCACCGCGCCGAAAGCGCCGGGGTCCTTTGAGTAAGCTGTCCATCATAGTGGGGAAAGGGCGGGCATACGTTGCATACCGCTAGTGTATGTGTGGCGGGGCCAAACGAGCGGGGCTTCTAGGCCCGTTCACATGCCTCTTGTTTATAAAGGGTCAGAGCAGGATAGCAGCGGCAGACGAGGAGAAGGAACCTCCTGGTCACAGGAACTACACGAGCATTGCGCTCGAGAAATTCAAGGATGCAAAGACCTCCATCAAGGATTACAGCTAACTTTTCAGGGTGTAAATGGAGAGAAGGCACATCTCCACGCTCACGAATTCTACACGAGAATTGCGCTCGAGAAAATGAAGGATGCAAAGACCTCCATCAAGGATTACAGCTAACTTTTCACGTTGGAAATGGAGAGAAGGCACATCTGCCCTGCATATTTATCCACGAAGATGCCACCGTTTTGTGCAATACCTCTACTGAACTGGACTACTTTCTACTGGCTAATCAGTAAGTGCTACCTCGTTGGGTAAATGTATAGTGCCTTTCCTACACTACAGCTGCGTAAAGGACCAGAAGAATTGTCTCCAGTGACCTGTGTGTCTGTAACTTTGCCACCGCGCCGAAAGCGCCGGGGTCCTTTGAGTAAGCTGTCCATCATAGTGGGGAAAGGGCGGGCATACGTTGCATACCGCTGGTGTATGTGTGGCGGGGCCAAACGAGCGGGGCTTCTAGGCCCGTTCACATGCCTCTTGTTTATAAAGGGTCAGAGCAGGATCTCAGCGGCAGATGAGGAGAAGGAACCTCATGGTCACAGGAACTACACGAGCATTGCGCTCGAGAAATTCAAGGATGCAAAGACCTCCATCAAGGATTACAGCTAACTTTTCAGGGTGTAAATGGAGAGAAGGCACATCTCCACGCTCACGAACAGTGACCTGTGTGTCTGTAACTTTGCCACCGCGCCGAAAGCACCAGGATCCTTTGAGTAAGCTGTCCATCATAGTGGGGAAAGGGCGGGCATACGTTGCATACCGCTAGTGTATGTGTGGCGGGGCCAAACGAGCGGGGCTTCTAGGCCCGTTCACATGCCTCTTGTTTATAAAGGGTCAGAGCAGGATCGCAGCGGCAGACGAGGAGAAGGAACCTCCTGGTCACAGGAACTACACGAGCATTGCGCTCGAGAAATTCAAGGATGCAAAGACCTCCATCAAGGATTACAGCTAACTTTTCAGGGTGTAAATGGAGAGAAGGCACATCTCCACGCTCACGAACAGTGACCTGTGTGTCTGTAACTTTGCCACCGCGCCGAAAGCACCGGGATCCTTTGAGTAAGCTGTCCATCATAGTGGGGAAAGGGCGGGCATACGTTGCATACCGCTAGTGTATGTGTGGCGGGGCCAAACGAGCGGGGCTTCTAGGCCCGTTCACATGCCTCTTGTTTATAAAGGGTCAGAGCAGGATCGCAGCGGCAGACGAGGAGAAGGAACCTCCTGGTCACAGGAACTACACGAGCATTGCGCTCGAGAAATTCAAGGATGCAAAGACCTCCATCAAGGATTACAGCTAACTTTTCAGGGTGTAAATGGAGAGAAGGCACATCTCCACGCTCACGAACAGTGACCTGTGTGTCTGTAACTTTGCCACCGCGCCGAAAGCACTGGGATTTTTTGAGTAAGCTGTCCATCATAGTGGGGAAAGGGCGGGCATACGTTGCATACCGCTAGTGTATGTGTGGCGGGGCCAAACGAGCAGGGCTTCTAGGCCCGTTCACATGCCTCTTGTTTATAAAGGGTCAGAGCAGGATCGCAGCGGCAGACGAGGAGAAGGAACCTCCTGGTGACAGGAACTACACGAGCATTGCGCTCGAGAAATTCAAGGATGCAAAGACCTCCATCAAGGATTACAGCTAACTTTTCAGGGTGTAAATGGAGAAGGCACATCTCCACGCTCACGAACAGTGACCTGTGTGTCTGTAACTTTGCCACCGCGCCGAAAGCACCGGGATCCTTTGAGTAAGCTGTCCATCATAGTGGGGAAAGGGCGGGCATACGTTGCATACCGCTAGTGTATGTGTGGCGGGGCCAAACGAGCGGGGCTTCTAGGCCCGTTCACATGCCTCTTGTTTATAAAGGGTCAGAGCAGGATCGCAGCGGGAGACGAGGAGAAGGAACCTCCTGGTCACAGGAACTACACGAGCATTGCGCTCGAGAAATTCAAGGATGCAAAGACCTCCATCAAGGATTACAGCTAACTTTTCAGGGTGTAAATGGAGAGAAGGCACATCTCCACGCTCACGAATTGCGCCCTCCCTCCCTCGTGGGCATTCCTGCTGCACGATCACATGATCGTGCAGCAGGAATGCACAAAGAGGCATCGGGGAAAAGGAAAACCCTTTCCTTTCCCTCGATGTCTCTTTTAGAATCAAACCCCCCCTCCCCGAGCCAAAACTCACCTTATTTCCCCGACGCGCTGGAAGCAAATGGCTTCCAGCGCGTCGGAAGAAAGGGAAACCCTCAATGATGTCAGCGCGCCTCGCGCGCTGACGTCGTTGATGGGAGGGCGGGGGGCGGGGGGAGGCAGGGGAAGTCGTTCCCCTGCCTTCCCCAAAAAAACCTGACGATCGGATTCCCACGGGGGGAGCGCCAGCGCTTCCCCCGTGGGTGGTCTTATGATGAGCTGGACTCGTCATGAGCACACGAGCACTGTGTGCCATGACGAGTCCAGCTCGTCATAAGCACCGAAGGGGTTAAATACAATTTACACTGTTTATTTAATACTAAAATGGTGTTGAAATATTATTTACTTATCGATATGAATTTGTGTTCATATGAGTACAATTATAAGTGTTAAAAAATTTAAAAATATACATTAAATAAAAATAAGAAAAAAATTTAGAATGACAACCTGTGTTATGTAGCTTTATTATAATCAAGAAATATAAATATAAATATGCTATATAACAAGTGCACAACCAACTCCTATGTAAATTATTTTTCAGAAAATAAGGGATACTAACTAAATTACATTAACTACTCCTACTGCATAAAACCATGCTAATAAAGTTGTTGGACACTTAGGGGCCGATTCCGATTCAGGCCTGAAATCACTCCGACCGAGCCAGACCCGGAGAGATTTCCGACCGAATCGGACTCTGGCAGTCCGACCGAACGAGTACGATGCGCACGCATGCAATCGGACTCGAGTCGGTCGGACTCCCATTGAAGTCAATGGGAGCCGGACGTACAACGCGTACTCAATGGGTGCGAGGCGAACAAGGGCGCCCCCTACAGTGGGTACGCCTCGATGCGACTCGCGGCGTACATGCACAGGTAGGGGGGACCCATGGGTCCCCCCTGTGTGCGACTCGCGCGGCTACGCGTTCAGGGGGGTCCGACACGGACCCCCAAAGTTCGGCTCCGATGCTCTTTCGAGCCGGACGGCGCGAGTCGGTCGGACTGCTCGAGGCGCACATCGTACTTGCCCGGCCGGGGAACGTCTCCATTGCGCGGTGCGAGTCGTGTCCGTGCGAGTCGGTCGGAGCGGTTCGGACCCGGGAACAAGTCGGTCGGCGATTTCGCGTGCACTCGCTCGGCCGGACGCACGTACGAATCGGTCGGGAAAGAGGGCTCCGAATCGGATCCGGTTAAGCCGAATCCGATTCGGTGCCCTACCGGCCGAGATCGGAATCGGCCCCTAAATGTTTACATTTACTAGTTCCACTTCAATCTATGCCATTTTAGGGAAGGTATTGAAGATTTAAGGGATCACATTTCCTAATCCTAGTTCAACGTCCCAAGTTTTGGGGAAGGTGTAGGACACTAAAGGAATCAAATTGCCTGTTCTTACTCCAATGTCACCTATTTGGGGAAGAATTGGACACTAAAGAAGTCATCTTTATTATTACCACTCCAATCTAAACCATGTTGGGGAAGGTGTTGGACACAAAAAGAGTTACATTTACTATTCCCATTCCAATCTAAAACATTTTGGGGCAATGCTTGGACACTAAAGGGGCAACATTTACTAGTCCCACTCTAATCTAAACCATTTTGGGGAAGGTGTTGGACCCTAAAGGGTTAACATTTACTATTCCCACTCTAATCAACACCAAACACTAAAAGCATTGCATACAAAATACATACTCCATGGAAAACATAATAACTATGTATTAATAAAATAAATAAAACATTACTTATAACACACTATTACCAAAAGAAAAACTATATATTTAGCATGAACCAATAACAAAATACATAATTTGTTATTAATTAAACATCATAAATTATACATAATAGTATAATGTAGCAAAAGTTAAATTAAAAAATGAACTCGCTTTCCGACAGGCTTCCCATGTCTGAAAGCCCAGCATGGAAAGCCTGTTGGAAACAGAGCATCGTAATCCCAACGGAGGAAATGCCGTCCATTGTGATTACGAGCCAGTCTCTGACTGGCCGACGAGCTCCTTGAGCCCGCTGGAATCCAGCTGGAATGACCAGCCGGTTTCAATTCCGACCTCCTGGATTGTAATTAGGCGGTCGGAATTGAAACCGACGTTCTGGGTCGGAAAACCTCCAACCTCAGGTAGGAGGCTTTCCGACCGAGATCATAATAGGCCCCTTAGTAGTAAGTGTTGGAAGGACCAGTGGCTGGAAAAGGTTCATACTTACTATAAAATGGAAGAGGTGCAGTGAGGATTAAGGAAAGGGTCAGGGAGGGTTTAGGAGGGGTTCAGGGAGGCACATGCACCCATCCACAAAAGAGTAAGCCTATTGATAATCACAAACTACACTTCTAAAGTTACTACAGCCACGGAGGGACCCAAACAGTAGTAAATTACTCCAGCTCAGAGCTGGAGTAAGTCCAGCACCATGCATGGCTAACCACAGGCACTTTTTTTAGGTCCTGAAGAAAGCCCACTTGACCCACAAGGGCAATCACTGGGGCTGAAACATGTCGACCTTTTTATGGACACTCACAGTGCGTTAGACCACTATCTAGTCTTCCCACGCACGACACAGATTTTAATATATCTCGAACCCAGATTGATTAAATTTTACAAATCGGGGTCTTCGAGTTTTTAACATTTTGAGATTCACTTCACTAAAAACACTTTCACCTTTCTTTGATCACTACTGCAATAACCAGTGGTTTTCCTCCGGATGGAGGAAGCATACAAAAACTAACCCTATGATGATGCTGTCACGTTTTTAAGAGCAGGGCGGATAATCAAGATATACCGCTTATCCGACTTTTGTACGTGAATGAGGGTTTTTTATCGGTACACTGTACGAATTTCATAAAACCCTGGTTACTCAGGTCAAGTGATCCATTCTCATTTTGATATCTAACCACAGGCACTGCAACCTCTTTCCATAGATAATAATGGAGGTAGGGACTCAAATAAAACTTCAAATAAAACCCTGTAGGAAATAATGCTAAAATAAATTATTTACATCAGTTAAAATTTTATTAAATACAATTTCATGTTATACAATCTGAAAATAGTACATATTTATTACTTAGTGAAAACATATTTAAATAACCTTTTTAATTTAAATATTAATGTAACAATATTTTGTATTCAAATATAATTGAATCACTTCTAATTGATTGCACTTTGCCAGATAGGAGCTAAATAAGGTCTCCATCTATTTATAAATCTCACCTGACCTATACTTGCCACACGGTCTTTTTAGCCTAGGACGATACATAGTTATACCATAGCTTTACGCTAGGACTTTGGAAATTTTTTGAAGAATACATAGATTCTGAGTTTTCAACAAATCATAGGCACACATCGTGCTCCAACCCTAAGAATGAATACTGGATGGCGCGCCCAAACTTTCGAGCCACCGCAACTACTACACATTAACAGTGACCTGATCTGTACTTGGGCAAGGGTGAAGGCTTTCACTACAAGACACAGCCTTTTGTGTGGACACTAACCTAATCCCACAGATTGGATTTGAGTCAAATTCTTTAGATGCCACATCTTGCAGCACTGTGTCTGAGGGCTTCACAATATATACCCACCACTCCATGTTGGTCAACATACATGCAATGTACAACCTCATTTATACCTTACATAAGTCCTGAAAAAGTCATTGCATGATGAAACACGTATCTACTGTTTTCCAGTTCTGATTGATAAATATATGTGAATGTACTGAAGATCACAGAATCCTCCATATCTTGAATAAATGTTTGTTCAACACAAGTCCTTACTGTTTTGACTTCACAACATTTATTGGACTAATGATTAAGTGCTATGGTTTCCTCCTTTGAAGTTTATACACATTGGATCAGTTGGTGCAATTTGAGCTCACACCCTTGGTAGTAGGGTGTGGGATACCTAAAAAGCGCCATCCCATAAATGTATTGCATCATTGTACTGTACCCACAGAGATTATATGCTCTAACGAGGTGCGATTGTTAAACCACTACTACCTCTCACCTTTATTGGCATTCCCACGTCTACCAGTAATAGTAAATCTGGGAATGTGTCAAAATCCATGGGTGTTGTGTAGGATCACCCATGCATCACCATGGAATGCCTCCATGGTGCAGAGTAGCTCAACGCAGTGATTTGCGCTGCGCTACTTTGGATTTATCAAGCCACTCTTATGGGCTTGCGTCACTTGATAAATCACATTTTAGGGTTGCATCGCGCATGCACCCTGTTGCTTGGTGCAAAAGCAACGCAGCCCTTACATAAGTATGGGCCCTAGTTTAGCTTGTCTTTTATTACATTGCTATTACAACTATTAACATAGTCTTACATCAGGACCTGTTCTGCCTCTACCTGGTCTGAACTTCCATTTCTTTAACACTTGAGATCCAGGCCTGTTGGAATATGCATATATAACAGGCGATAAAAGGAAAGAAATGGGAAAAGAATTGGGGTGAAAAGATGACACAAGTGCAAGTTAAAAGCCTGACATTGACATAAACTACTGTCACAGTCAGGTGAGGCTCACAGATGCATTAGGTCACCCTTTCGGACCACTTCTCCTCTGTTTCACGCTTGTGTTAGACAGCTATAAGTACCCTTTCCTCATGCTTTTCTACACATGAAGAGGGTCCTGTTACCTTTAACAATTTTGCATGATTTAAACATAACTTTTTTATTTGTACGGTTGAATCCTGTAGCTAATCCTATTATACTTTTAACTGTTTAACAGTACTGAAAATACAGGACTTCATCAGGATCGGACCCAGGATACTGCCCTGCAAAGGGGGCGAGTGATGACGCTTTTTGGTGTCTACAGGGACAATCGTTCTTCCCTCAGCGCGAAGGCAACTTCGACTGCCAGTGTTGGATGCGATCTTCATTCTCCACCAAGTCTGGCAAAGTAGAATCAATAAAATAAATATGCTGTTAACTTCAAAGGGAATTTTTATACACAGCTGCGTGGAGTTCAGATGCCGTTGTATCTTAGCTCCTCGAACATTTTACATAGGTTTATATAGGTTTGAATAATTCTTGCTCATGATACCCAACCAATTAGTGCATGACATATTTCTTAATTTCTTAGTCATTTCAACTAACAACCATTGACTATATATGGATACATGTTGATGCAACTGCAGGACAGGCGAAGCAGCAGTTTGTCACATACACACTGGGGCATAATTACAAGGACTTAACGCCACCGCAGCGTAACTTTTTGACGTTACGGGCGCTATTTTTTTATCGCCTTATGTGCAAGTTGCCACTAACTGGAGTAAGCTGCACTTTTCCGGCAAAAACGTGAATTTTAAAGATCGTCACTTCTGACAGCGAGAGTTAACGAAAATAAGATACAAGGTGGGCGTTCCTGTGAAAAAACTGCTTCCAACTCCACTTTGCGATATTTACAAGGAATTCCTTGTATGGTGCAAAACCCAAAAAGCTGCCTCTAAGTTCAGTTAGAGGGAGTTTTTTAAGACCAGAAAATAGCTGGTCTTAAAATTGGTGCAAACACTTGGGGCGTCTTTTCAGGGCTTTGGTGCTAGACAGCACAGCAAAGAATATTGCTGCGCTAAAATAAAACCTCAGGAATGCGCCCCACAATAAGATAGTTACACAAAGGGGTATGACCCAGCTATGCCACCGGGACCTGGGTAATTAACAGTACAGAAGATAGGAGGTCCCAGTGGGACAATTTTAAAGAACACAAATATTTATGCGGCAGCATCCATTGAATTAATTATACTATAAAATGTTGCTCAATATTATTTATTCATATTGAACATTGATCTGAATGCTCAAAATCCAGCAGAACATCTGGAACATAATTATACAAAAGTGCCCCAATTGTGTGGAAGGGAGAAGGGAAGGGCTTGTGTGCAAAGTGAGGGTTAAATGAGAGCGGAAAGGGAGTGACAATATATACATCAACAATATTATTCACAATACAGATTGTGTGTCCTACATGACAGATATATACAACCAAATTATTTAGCAGCCATTATGTCGCTGAAATAGGCACAATGAACCAAACACTGTTGCCCGCACTGGCATATATTCACCAAAATGTCGACGTTTCGACCCCTGATAGAAGTAGTTGACCTTGATCCTTACAATGGGGTCTTCCTCAGGACTGTAAAGGGGCACCTGAGAATTTAACAAAGGAAAATTCTTAGAACTTATAACGATTTGTGGTGCAAGCTCTAGTTGTAAAAGGGAAATTAAATTACCGTAAACCACCATAAGCTGGGTGGTTGGAATGATAGTAGTGGGCCCGTCGGGCTCCTAAGTCAGAGAACGGACAGATGGTGACCTAAAAAGAGGGGAGGATTTAAACGCCATCAGAAATTCACATAGGGAATAATTTTGTTTATTCAAACATATCGCAGAATTAATCTGGACTTACTCATTTCGTGATATCAAAATACGACTATGTTCCTTCCAAAAGGAGTTCACTTCCAACAAGGGGGCCGAGATTGAATGCAAAAGTTCCCAATTACTGTGAAAAATAACAGACAAATAAGGGACCAAAGGTATAACACCACTCCTAAAAAAGATATGAAACTTTAAAATGTTTAAAAAATTTGAGAAGAGCCTGACTGTAAAAACGGTCTATTTACCTCATTTGAATGTGCTGTCATCATTAAGTGGTGGACACAATCCAAAAGGCCTCCGAGGTACCAAATTTCTAAACACAAAGTTGGAAAAACAATAAATAAACCTCTGCTAAAAGTTTCACTCTTTTGGTAATTGAAACTTGTTAGGGAATCGAAACCGGCATGATGAAATAAATTACCTTAAAGTAAAGTGCATCCGTTCACTTCATTGCAACCGGAGCACTGAAAGGAAATCATGACTCACACGTGCAGCCTGCACCGTGACAGACACTCGATGCTGCTGGATGAAGGTCACAGGGATGACAGGGCTTTTATAAACGTGGAAAAAAGACTAACCTGCAAACTAAAAGATGGTTCTTGTGAAAAAGCAGAAAGTCTTTGATTTCTTTGTACAAAAACAGAAGGCTGATCTAACTGGAATCACTTCGGTATTAACATGGTGCTTATAGGCGAGAAAAGCTGTGTTTACAATTTATCATACAGAAATAAAAATAAAATTACCAAATCCGGCTTTTGTATTAACATTGTTGCTAATAGGCGAGAGAAACAGTGTTTACAATTTTTCTTGCAAGATTGAAAATACCGGCTTGTATTATTGCTTTGACTTAAGAAAACTTGTTGATCATTGTCATCACATGTGCAAAAATTGTATATACATATAATGAATTGCTTAGTGGGTATATATTGTGATTCATCAACATAAACCGTATGGTTCATGGAATATCAAAGTTCCACTGAAGAAAAAGACAATATTCTCGCGCTATGTTAATGAGCCCACAATGCATAGATGGTCAAACAAATTCTGTTTGTGTCTAAACAAACATTCAGAGATAGATGTCGTACTTACGTTCTAATTACTGGACGTAGAACCCAGGTAAGTAATATATGGTCAGTTGGAAAATATCAGTCTTGCACTTGTGTGCCTAAACAGGCAGTGTATTAATGTGGTACAGAGCACATCACAAGGTAACATGCATTGACACAGATCCACATACATATTAAGACTTCCTTGAGGAGAACAGAAATATGGATAATTTACAACACCAGGGGTCTGAATGTTCAACTCATAGGAATCATGGTTATTCTAAAGTTAGGCAAGATAGCTGCGCGCTATTTGCATCTGACTCATTCAGACCATTTTGAATTGTATCCAAAAGATGCATCCATTTACATTCTCGGACGTTCAAGATGGACTGAATGTTCCCTCCTCTTATTCCAAGTGTAACCCTCTCTAGGACTAGCCACTTTAAACTTTCAGCTTCATGTTGAGCGTTCTGGAAATGGTCAACCAGCGGTGCTACTGGAACACTACAGCGGACCCTGCTACAATGCTGAAGTATACGTGCTTTTACCTTTTGTTGAGTTTGACCCACGTATACTTTTACACAGGGACAAATTAATGGCATAAATTACGTTAGATGAATTACAATTGGTGCAAGATTTCAAATCAATTACATGCCGTTTATTGATTAATTGTTTAGTTTGGATAGCCATTTTGCAAGCCTTGCAATGGCCCCACTTATGGTAGCCAAGAGGTGTTGGGAGACCCCACATTGATTGAATGGATGGTTCATGTGGGGGATCTAGAAGGGACCGTACCACATGGTCTCGCAAACTTTTGCCTTTCCTAAATGAGTGCATAGGTGGATCATATAGTTCCAAGTCGTCCGAGATTAGGCCTCAATGTTGATTAATGATCTTCTTGATTGCGTGACTTCGGGTGCAAAACGTGGTAACACATCTCGTCCTCTGTGTTAGATCATTTTCTCGTGTTTTTCCAGTCAGCAATGTTTCTCTAGGATTGAACCAGGCTCTTTTTCAAGCCCTTTTCACCAATCTCTTAGGGTAGCCGCTCTCAATGAGGCGATCGCTCGGTTCTTCAGATTCCTTCATGAAATCTTCTTTCTCCCTTCCACACAATTGAGGCACTTTTGTATATTTATGTTCCAGATATTCTGCTGGATTTTGAGCATCCAGATCGATGTTCAATATGAATAAATAATATTGAGAAACATTTTATAGTATAAGTAATTCAATGGATGCTGCCGCATAAATATTTGTGTTCTTTAAAATTGTCCCACTGGGACCGCCTATCTGCTGTACTGTTAATTACCCAGGTCCCGGTGGCATAGCTGGGTCATACCCCTTTGTGTAACTACCTTAGAGCAGGTTTTCACCTGCGAGGCATATTGCTGATTCAATCAATTGATAAATATGTCAGAGAGCGAGACCCTGTCATATACTGAGGAGTACATTAACCGACTGATACAGGGCCCCTCTAGTAGTTTTCTTTCCACCACCACTCCTAACATTGATTTTAATCTTAATGACAAAATTGCACGTTTGGAACGTTTAGAGAAGAAATTAGTGTGCACACGGTTGCATGGACATTTACTCACTAAATATCTACAGGCAAATATAATATCAATTGGTCTCCAAGTGAAGAACGAACAAGCTATATTTGTGGATTTACCGAAATGTAAAGAGCATTTCAGCTTTGTTGCTAATAATTGCTCCAGACACTGGATGGTGTTGGGAGTCGAAACGGCTTTGGAACAAGTCGAGGTGTTCACTAGAGAGATTGCCGCACTTAAACTAGAAATCTCAGGAGATTCCACACTGTCCAATGCCAAAGAGGCCCTTGAACGCCTGGACAAGACCATTTTTGAGACCAACACCCAAGCCAAGAAATTGGACAAGTTGGCGAAGGATATTCGCTACTACGATAAGAAGGGAACCTACCCTTATCTCCAGGAAGACTACTTCAAGCAAAATAACCAAGGTCGTTTTTCAAATAGGGGAAGAGGAGGATATAGGGGCCGCAGGAAGTTTACAACCTTTTCTGAATCCTCTGGTTCGAACAGCAACGGCAGTGATAACGAACAACCAGGTACCAGCTCTGAATATTGGTACCAGGACAGTTGGTCCCAACCCCAAGGACCATCTTTTTTAGGGGAGGCACAATGGAGACCACCCAGGGGCAGGAGCTACAACTGGCATTAAGGACCCCAGCGAGGCCAGGAGCAGAGCGGCCAGAATTGGGAGGGAGGACGGATGAGGGGATCGAAACAAGTATGTTTCCAACAAGAGAACCATGGGAAAATACAAACCCGCCGACGCACCTACAGATGGTGAGCCAACAGTCAATTTCGAACCCACAGTGGCGCCCACAGGTGATGAGTCAACAACAGAATCCTATAATTAATATATCGACGTACAATCTCAAGGAAGATGAAATGAAGATTTTGAGCAAAGGGCTATCCTTTGTACCGACTGCCCATCCCAACAACTTCACAATAAAAGCGGAACTTCACAGTTTTTTCAGAAAAGTCCGACTACGTTATTTCTTCAAACACTCTGAGGTTTCCCCAATATCATCACAGACAGGCCTAAGGACACCATCGACTTTCATGCCACCCGCGAACTCCATGACCAGCAAGATTCTCGCATATGAGAGTGTGGTACTACGTGATGTTCTGAAGGCATTTAATAACAAACAATACGTCAACCACAATATTACAAATTTGGAAAGAGAAGCACTGACATCACTTAAAAACAATAAGCAGATTGTGATCAAACCCGCTGATAAGGGGGAGCAATTGTGGTGCAAGATGTTACCAACTACAAGGCCGAAGTTCTAAACCAACTGAGAGATGGGATCAGTTACACCAGACTACGGACAGATCCCACCAAGGATCTGGCAAAAACGATCTTGAAAATCACCAAAGAAGGCCTTGAACAAGGTTTCCTTTCCAATCTGGAGTTCCAGCTTTTGAACCAAAAGCAACCTCGTCTACCGACAATATATACACTACCAAAGATACACAAGAACATGCAGAACCCTCCAGGACGACCTATCGTCTCTGGTTGCGGCTCTTTGCTCGAACCACTGTGCAAATATGTGGACTTCTTCTTGAAGCCGATAGCTGAGACCACGAGGGCATACCTGAAGGACACGATGGAGACGATCAACCTGGTGGACTGTCAATCATTTGACCCTACCAAGCACATTTTGGCGACCCTAGACATTGTGTCACTGTACACGAGCATACCACAAGCACCTGCTCTTGAGGTTATGGAGATAGCCCTCAACAAGAGATCAGCACCTATGGCGGTGCCCATCATTAGACTCCACAAAATCGCTATGATGCACAATTTTTTCTATTTTCAAGGTGACTTTTATTTACAAACCAAGGGCGTAGCAATGGGCGCCAGCTTCGCTCCAGACTTAGCCATCATTTACATGGACCATTTTGAAAACTCTCATGCGTTTGATATCAACAACCCTTACATTGCACAAGTGACTCTGTGGAGACGCTACATAGACGATATTCTGTTGATCTGGACTGGTGATGCCGTATCACTGAATGATTTCTACACATGGCTAAACCAAAGGAGCGATGACATCAAGTTCACCATTAATTTTCACCACCACAAAATAGATTTTCTCGACATTACCATCAAAACAGAGAATAACCAACTATATACTACACTCTACAGGAAACCAGCAGAACAGAACTCATACTCTTGTACAACAGTCACCATCATAGGGGCTTACAGGACAATCTGCCCATTCGGACAGTTCTTGAGGAAACGCTGAAATTGCTCAAAGAAAGAAGATTACATGAAGGAATCTGAAGAACTGAGCGATCGCCTCATTGAGAGGGGCTACCCTAAGAGATTGGTGAAAAGGGCTTGAAAAAGAGCCTGATTCAATCCTAGAGAAACGTTGCTGACTGCAAAAACACGAGAAAATGATCTAAAACAGAGGATGATATGTGTTACCACATTTTGCACCCGAAGTCACGCAATCAAGAAGATCATTAATCAACATTGGGGCCTAATCTCGGATGACTTGGAACTATATGATCGACCTATGCACTCATTTAGGAAAGGCAAAAGTGTGCGAGACCATGTGGTACGGTCCCTTCTAGATCCCCCACTTGGAACCATCCATTTAATCAATGTGGGGTCTCCCAAAACTAACCCTGGGCGTAGTTCGCGAAGTAGCGCTTCGCGAAGCTACGCAAAGTGAAGTTCGCACTATGCGAGCTTCGCGTAGCACTACGCGAACTGCGTAGTGCGTGTTCGCAATGATTACACAGTGCCGGATGCTTGTCCGCACTGTGCAATCGTTGAAAACCACATCTTGCACAGTGCGAGCTGTCTTTACTGCCGCTCGAGTAGATTTTTACTCGAGCGGCAGCTCTCAACGTGGACTGGTAGTTTCTCATCGCGAGCGGTCGCGAGCATACGCGACCACTCGCAATGAGAAACCTGACCTCCCGCGTTGAGAATCTCGCCGGGAGGTTTATTTTCCACGCTCGCGATCGGCAACTTGTGTTGCTGATCGCGAACGAGAAAAAGTATCGCCGGGATGTCATTTGCTTGCTCGCGGTCGCCAACTTGACGTTGAGGACCGCGAGCAAGCAAAAAATGACCGCTGCACTACGCTACGCTACGATACGCGTGTTTGCACTGTGCTACGTGCAATTCACGTTGTGCGAAGTAGCGCAAACTTCGCAAACTACGCGAGCGTAGCGTAGTTTTCCGCCCAGGCCTACCCAAATCCTCTTGGCCACCATAATTGCGGCCATTGCAAGGTTTGCAAAATGGCTATCCAAACTAAACAATTCATCAATAAACAGCATCTTTCACCAATTGTAATTAATCTAACGTAATTTATGCCATCATTTGTCCTTGTGAGAAAGTATACGTGGGTCAAACGCAACAAAAGATAAACGCACGTATACTCCAGCATTGTAGCAGGGTCCGCTGTAGTGTTCCAGGAGCACCGCTGGTTGACCATTTCCAGAACGCTCAACATGAAGCTGAAAGTTTAAAGTGGCTAGTCCTAGAGAGGGTTACACTTGGAATAAGAGGAGGGAACATTCAGTCCATCTTGAACGTCCGAGAATGTAAATGGATACAATCCAAAATGGTCTGAATGAGTCAGATGCAAACAGCGCGCAGCTATCTTGCCTAACTTTAGAATAACCATGATTCCTTTGAGTTGAACATTCAGACCCCTGGTGTGGTAAATTATCCATATTTCTGTTCTCCTCAAGGAAGTCTTAATATGTATGTGGATCTGTGTCAATGCATGTTACCTTGTGATGTGCTCTGCACCACATTAATACACTGCCTGTTTAGGCACACAAGTGCAAGACTGATATTTTCCAACTGACCGTATATTACTTACCTGGGTTCTACGTCTAGTAATTAGAACGTAAGTATGACATCTATCTCTGAATGTTTGTCTAGACACTAACAGAATTTGTTTGACCATCTATGCATTGTGGGCTCATTAACATAGCGCGAGAATATTGTCTTTTTCTTCAGTGGAACTTTGATATTCCATGAACCATACGGTTTATGTTGATGAATCACAGTATATACCCACTAAGCAATTCATTATATGTATATACAATTTTTGCACATGTGATAACAATGATCAACAAGTTTTCCTAAGTCAAAGCAATAATACAAGCCGGTATTTTCAATCTTGCACGAAAAATTGTAAACACTGTTTCTCTCGCCTATTAGCAACAATGTTAATACAAAAGCCGTTTTTGTAATTTTATTTTTATTTCTGTATGATAAATTGTAAACACAGCTTTTCTCGCCTATAAGCACCATGTTAAAACCGAAGTGATTCCAGTTAGATCAGCCATCTGTTTTTATACAAAGAAATCAAAGACTTTCTGCTTTTTCACAAGAACCATCTTTTAGTTTGCAGGTTAGTCTTTTTTCCACGTTTATAAAAGCCCTGTCATCCCTGTGACCTTCATCCAGCAGCATCGAGTGTCTGTCACGGTGCAGGCTGCACGTGTGAGTCATGATGACTCAGTATTTAAAGGAATTTCCTTTCAGTGCTCTGGTTGCAATGAAGTGAACGGATGCACTTTACTTTAAGGTAATTTATTTCATCATGCCGGTTTCGATTCCCTAACAAGTTTCAATTACCAAAAGAGTGAAACTATTAGCAGAGGTTTATTTATTGTTTTTCCAACTTTGTGTTTAGAAATTTGGGGGCATATTAGCAAGACCGGCGATAAAATTATCGCCGTTTTAGCGGCAGGAAACTGCCGCTAAAACGGCGATAATGGGCTTGCTAATATGCGTTATAGAATTCAATAGAAGCCCAGGTTAGATGTCCTGCACATCTAACCTGGGCTTCTATTGGAATTCTATAACGCATATTAGCAAGCCCATTATCGCCGTTTTAGCGGCAGTTTCCTGCCGCTAAAACGGCGATAATTTTATCGCCGGTCTTGCTAATATGCCCCTTGGTACCTCAGAGGCCTTTTGGATTGTGTCCACCACTTAATGATGACAGCACATTCAAATGAGGTAAATAGACCGTTTTTACAGTCATGCTCTTCTCAAATTTTTTAAACATTTTAAAGTTTCATATCTTTTTTAGGAGTGGTGTTATACCTTTGGTCCCCTATTTATCTGTTATTTTTCACAGTAATTGGGAACTTTTGCATTCAATCTCGGCCCCCTCGTTGGAAGTGAACTCCTTTTGAAAGGAACATAGTCGTATTTTGATATCACGAAATGAGTAAGTCCAGATCAATTCTGTGATATGTTTTGAATAAACAAAATTATTCCCTATGTGAATTTCTGATGGCGTTTAAATCCTCCCCTCTTTTTAGGTCGCCATCTGTCCGTTCTCTGACTTAGGAGCCCGACGGGCCCACTACTATCATTCCAACCACCCAGCTTATGGTGTTTTACGGTAATTTAATTTCCCTTTTACAACTAGAGCTTGCACCACAAATCGTTATAAGTTCTAAGAATTCTCAGGTGCCCCTTTACAGTCCTGAGGAAGACCCCATTATAAGGATCAAGGTTACCTACTTCTATCAGGGGTCGAAACGTCGACATTTTGGTGTATATATGCCAGTGCGGGCAACAGTGTTTGGTTCATTGTGCCTATTTCAGCGACATAATGGCTGCTAAATAATTTGGTTGTATATATCTGTCATGTAGGACACACAATCTCTATTGTGAATAATATTGTTGATGTATATATTGTCACTCCCTTTACGCCCTCATTTAACCCTCACTTTGCACACAAGTCCTTCCCTTCTCCCTTCCACACAATTGGGGCACTTTTGTATATTTGTTCCAGATGTTCTGCTGGATTTTGAGCATTTAGATCGATGTTCAATATGAATAAATAATGTTGAGCAAAATTTTATAGTATAAGTAATTCAATGGATGCTGCCGCATAAATATTTGTGTTCTTTGAAATTGTCCCACTGGGACCGCCTATCTTCTGTACCACAATAAGATAGGGCGCAGTCCTGGGCCTCATTCATGAAAAGTGTTGCATCACTGCAACAAAACAGTGTTGGCACACTTTTCACTGCGCCCTCCTTGCGACACCATGGATGCGCCATATTTACTGTACGGCGCTCCATGTTGCAAGGATTTACAGATATGTCAGTATTCCTGATGTATCTGTCGGCGCTAAAGTTATGCATTGCTGCAATTTTGTCGCAAGCATGACGCAACTCCAGCAATGCATGGGGCAGGCCTATCCCTATGGCATTGCGTCACCCTTACGTCTGCCATGAGGCAGGCGTAAGGTTTTGACGCAGTGGTGTCCTAGAATTGTCGCAGTGAAATCTCATAGATTTCACTGCGCCACTCCTACAAGGCATTGTTGCGTGGGAACGCCCACCCTGCATACATCCTACCTGACGCAGGTATAATGTGGCATAGGGGTTCACAAGGTAACGCATGTGCCTAGATGCGTCCCTTTGTACAGAGTCTAGTTTGGCGTCCAGGGCATCTGCTGTCACCTTCCCCGGCAGCCAGTGACACCCAGATGTTCGGTCCACTGACACGGAGGAGCTGCCAGGGTGTCGGCGCAGTTGGAGCTCCATCGGTGGAGTTTGCGCGGTGCGGTGTTGGTGTCTGTAAGCAATGGCAGAGTGGTGGTGCTGAGGGAGTTGCTGAAAAGTTCTTTGATGGCCTTGATCCAGCTGTGGCTGGGGGGGCGATGATGGTGGTGGTGTACGGTGGGCGTGGTGAAGGCGTGATGTATACTATGACTGTCAGTCCAGGAGAGTTCGGTGGTGTGGCTGTAGTTGAAGTTCCCCCTGGCGGAGAAGACGGGGTCGAGCGTGTGTCCGGCTATGTGGGTTGTTACGGTGACTAGCTGCTTGAGTCCGATGTTGGTGAGGTTTGACAGGAGGGTGGTGGTGTTCTGGTCACTGGGGTTGTCCAGGTGGAAGTTGAGGTGTCCGAGTAGGATGTAGTCAGTGGATGGGAGAGCCTGGGGTGCGATGGGGTCTACAATGGCATTGGTGAATGGGGGCTAATATGCCGGGAGGCCTGTGGACGAGGGTGCTGTGGAGGGTGGGGTTGGGGTTGTTCCGGATCTGGAAGTGGAGGTGTTCCATGGTAGCCATCGAGTCATTAGAATGCGTGGTCAGTCAGTGTGCTTCTTGAGACAGTGGCAATGCCTCCTCCTGGGCGCTCTGGGTGGTCCGTACAGGTGAATTTGTAGCAGTTGTGGATGGTTATGGCGACGTCCTGTCTGGAGCAGAGGTTGGTCCAGGTTTCCGCGAAGAAGGCGATGTCTGAAGAGGTGGCATTGAGGAGGTCCCAGATTTCTGTTGTGTGTTTGTGGAGGGACCACACTTTGAGGAGGATACAGTTGAGCAAGTCGGCTGCGCTGTTGGTTGGCTGGGCAGCAGGAGGCGCTGGTGTGCTGATGTGGCAGAAGGTGCGTTTGCAGTTTTGGCAGGCGGAGGGTGCAAGGGAATTCTACAGTGATGCTAGATGGCAGGCGGTGTGGCGTCCAGGGCTGATGGCGAGAAGGGTGCTGGCGGTGGAGTGTCCGAGAGGAAGGGTCCTTGGTGCTGGGCGCAGTCCAGGGGCGGACAGACGCAGACAGGCTTGCCTTTGGCGCACCAGTGGTACTCCACTTGCGCATGGCCGCAGAGCGGCCGCCGTTAAATAGTGCTGCAAGGGGACTGAACAGCTG